>CM061133.1:348467376-349204876 GCA_030789695.1 Scilla litardierei | reverse complement strand
GAAAACAAAAAAACGGGGCTCAAAAGAACACGCGCTGGGATTTTACTCACGGGAATCTGATGAATAGCGAGGAACAGTGTTAATTTTAACTTTCTTGGCCAACATTCGGCCAAAAGAACAGGGCCTAAATGCGTTTCCAAAAGAAAGAGGTGTATGTTAAATTCAGTTCAAAATTAATCATTTTTGAAAGGAAAGGAGATGGGACTTGTGATGTGATATATTTGTCATTTTTGACAAAAAAAGATACATATACACCCTTCTTTGAAGTGTATTTAGCGCATGCCTTTTTTTTGTTATACATCGAAAAGCAGACCTCTCACAAGGGAGGGAAGGGTAATTTGGCTTGGATAGTAATCTATTTCAACATACTTATTTTCTTCTATGCACTTTATTATTTGGAAGTTCTTAATTTTTTTGCTTAAACTTTCAGAAGACGAAATGAGAGGGAAAGAACAAAAAAAAGTGCATGATTTTGTCCGGATCCATGCAAAGAGATATGAAAAAATCAAAGCCCACAAATTAAATTCACTATTAGGAAGCGGCCCATATTTGCTAAAAGCCTTTGATTTGCCTTGTATAGACCCGGCCCATATCCAAAGATTTTGGGTTAACTTTAGTGAACACGTGTTTGTTAGCTTTATATGAAAATTTATCCGAATGCAAAAATATCACCCATCTTATGATCTTAAATCTTTGGTAAGATACCAATTTTAAACTAAGAAAAATCCAAAAACAATTTTTTTTCTCTCACTTTTATGTGTTTTGATACCTTTTCTCTTTGCACACAAATGCCCAAGTAGCCTTATGTGGCTACTGCAATGCATAGTTTGCGTACAATTTATCAATTTCAATTGATGAATCTTCACATCTATCCAATGCTTGTACTGATCTTGTGATATTCATATACCGCCTCTAGTTGCTCTTACATCATCCACGACTTCTATGGTCATATTCACTCCCAACAATTCTTTGTCTCCTATATCAAAGTAACTTAGAATGAAACGATGCTTCATCTTATACAATGCTACAAATGGAACTATATATATCATATGTGACTGGTAGCTGTTGTTGTATGTAAACTCCTTACTAAGAACCTTTGAAATCTTGCACACACTCTCTCTTATAATGATTTTTGAAAACTTCTATCCACGATGGTAGGGGGTAGGTGATAACCCTGAACAAGTTACCGTTCCTTTGGCATGACAATGCAACTTGCTACACGACCGCGTCATATATGCTGAAAGCCAGATTCGCCCAGATTTGACTAGATAGACCAATCAAACTTTCATATTTGATTTCCTATGATGGCTAGGAGTTTTCATTGATGTTGACGACTAATTCCTTTGGGGTTTCTAATTAAATGAAGATATTCAAATGAAAGAGAATTATTAATGAAGAATTAGAGTTCTATTTGAAGGCGAATTGGAATTTGAAGGCGAATTCTATTTGAAGGGTTCTATTCCTCTAAAATAAGAGAGAGGCCTTTCCCTTGGAAAGATCATATAGCTAGCCAAACAAAGAGATCATCATCCAAGCTAGCTGAATTTTCCCTCCCTCTCATCAAAGATCCAAAAGCTTCAACAAGAAGGAGAAGGACTTCTACGGACGATGCTGAAAAGTACATAACTTTCTCCACAGAGCTCAGATTGACGACCCATTTTTCTAGGACGATCACAATGTCGCGCTCTATGCTACAGTGATATTATTCTGATTTTAAACTTCGTATTTATAGTTAGTCGTATTTTTGAATGGGAATTGCTGTTTGCACAGACCCTTTTGTTGAGTTCACAGACCACCTATTTACAAGTTTGCCATTAAAAATTTTTTGATGCGTTCAAAGACCACTTATTTACAAGTTTGCCCTACTCCTCCCCCCCAATCCCCTTCACGTTTCCGTCCCCATTCTCCACTGTCGCCACTGAGGATCCCACTCGTCCAAGCTCCTCCTCCCTCGTGTGATTCCTCTCGCCTATCTCCGATCACCTCTCGTCGAAGCTCGCCATCGTGAGAGCCCAAAAAACCCTCAACCATGATGCTCCTCCCTCGTGTGTTCTTGTGGACTAGCTCTGATCTCCTCTCACCCATCGATCGCGCCCCAAAAACAACACCCTCTCGTGAGAGCCCCACCGACCGATCTCCTCCTCACGATCCAATTAAAATCCATGGTTCACTAGAGACCCAATTCATCAAATTGCAAATCACTCCCAAAAATAGAAGTATAAGAGATACCTAGTTGAATGAAACAATCAAAGAATAAGTGAATGAAAGAAAGAGGGGTTCACAGAAAACCCCCTCCTCCATTACTCACGCAAGACGAAGCATGATGGCACAGTTCTTGCTGGAGATGACGGTTTGGAGGTCTCTTCGGGCCTTCTCGATCTCCTTCAGGTACTCTGCATCGACCAGTAAGCTTGCAAAGAGCTCATCTTCGACCAGTAATCTTGCGAAGAGCTCATCTCTGACCGCAAGATAAAAAGCGAAGAGCTCAGCCCCGGTGAAGGGAGGCGGGGGCGACGAGGGGGTCCTCGGAGGCGGCGTTGGAGAAGGGGGACGTCGACGCGAAGGGGGAGGGGGGAGGAGTATGGCAAACTTGTAAATAAGTGGTCTATGAACTCAGCAAAAATTTTTAATGTCAAACTTGTAAATAAGTGGTCTGTGAACTTAGCAAAAGAGTCTGTGCAAATAGCAATTCCCTTTTTGAATAGCTTCGTTCAGAGGCTATCATTCGGCGTACAAATCCTTGTGTTATTCTTGTACGATACGATCACCACCTGTAAGTGGGATTAAATTTTCCTTTTGGTAATAAAAGGGGTAAATCTTCATGGAGAGGTCGAAGTAGAGGCAGGGAGACTAGGCAGGGAGTCACTCCATTAAAAATCTGTGATTTACATTCTTTGCATTATTCCGCTGCTTGATAAATTTTTTATTTGTGTCATAAACCCTATTCACCCCACTTCTCGGCTGTTTTCGGTGGTCACCATGGGCTGTCGACGTCAAAAACGGTAACGACAACATAGATTGTTGATGAAGCTCTATATGGCAACGACTAAGGGAGGCAATAATTGTATTCAAGCAAGAAAATCGTCGCGATAGCTTTTGTAGAAGATGATGGTTGTGACAGTGTAGATCAGGGATGGAATCTGTGAAGGTAGCAGTGATGAATGCAGTTAAGGTTAGAGTTTGATGTGACAACGATGCTAGAAAAACACCTCTCTCTCTCTCTGTTTGTTTTTTAATTTTGAAATTCTCTTTCTTTTTTCCTCTCTTATGATTTTTTTCCCCTTGATCTCTCTCTCTTTTTAATTTTTCATTCTCTCTCTCTTTTTGATATAATACCTAACTATAAAAAATGATGACGAAGAAATGAAAGAACAATTATAAAGAGTCAGGATTTGGCTTTGATGACGAAGAAATGCTAGTAGAGAACGGGGTTGTGATGGGTTGAATGGTGGGAAATTTATGGATTTGCTAAAGTTTCGAGCCTCGCACCTTAGGGTTCTAATGAGCAAGACTCACACGATTCCCACGTAAATTTTTTTTTTTTTTTGAATCTTGCACCCAAGCAATTAGGCTTACTTTCGCACTCCAATACAATAAATCTAATTTTGACAATACGAAGTTCACGCCAAATTTTCCCAAATTCTATTCACTAAAATAAAATAAGTTTGAAGCCTTTATAAATTCTTACAGTTTGACACCTCTTATAACATATCCCATGTGAGACGAAAGGATCAAAGTATGGTAATAATTAAAAGACTCAAAAAGACTCTATCCCTAAAGACTCAAAAAAAAAAAGACAAATAATTATTTAGTAACATGTTAAGGTCAAAAAAACAAAAGTTAATGACTTTCTTTGAATTAAATTAAATTTTATGCATTTTATACTATTTGGATGATTATTCAGATCCAAATCCGACGTAAACATCGTAATCTCTCAGCCTAGGAGTCTTGGGTCAGCAAATGTTCAAGTCATGTGGGCTATCTTAAAGCCAAGTTCTCAATGCATACAACCCTATGGGCTTTTTTTTGGGTGGGTTCACTGATGAAATCAGCAATGATGACGTAATTGTATGACGCAAGCTAAAAATGCTTCGGTTGGAACGTACAACCAACCACACAAGTCACTCTCAAATGTTTAAGACCCCCTTGCCTCGAAGTCTTTCTATTGACTAATCAAATAGTACTCAAAATCACGTTTTATGACACATTCGGATCATATTACATGCATGTAGCACAAGGGCGGAACCAAGAATTCAAATCATATTGCATTTTTTGTGAACTAGACGTCTGATCGCTGCTGATTCAGCCTGTGATTCGGCCCTCCACTGGAAGGGAGCAGTGGCTGAATCTGACGTGACACGGATTCAGTCCCGACTGAATGGTTCAGCCCTCAAATTGTTTGAGACTCGACGAAGCTAAAATTCTAAGGTCAAGTCTTCTTGTGATGCAACCCTAGTCTTAACCTTCGCCTCTCAGATTACGCCATCGCTGCCAAGCTCATCCATGACAACAGTGGCCCTTTTGTCTCTTGTTTCCTTTCTTCAAGAGAGGACATTAGAAATAAAATTGAGGTGTATGAAAAGTATGACGTCCGGGCGCACGTGGCAGGACGGTGAAACCGGAGGAGGAAAAACGCATGCGACTTTGACTGCAGCAGACTCGTCTTCGACTCTCATTTTGCGTGTGATCTGATTTTGATAGGAGCCTGAACTTGTAAGCCAGCCAACTTGTCTTGCAAGTTGCAGTGAAAGATACGTGCGATTAGAGGACTTCGAGGTGAACGGGCAATCTCAACGGAATTGCACAGCATATATTTAAAGAAAAAACATCTACACTGCAAATAATATCTCTATTATACAAATGAGGAGGAGGTTGTCGCATGTGGCATTTGTGGAGAAGCTGGCTCGATTTGGCGGCGCAGGAGAAGCAGTTGTATGGCAGACGAGTTATTTTGTGTTTGAGTTAACTCGACTGTGCTTGGATTCGACCTATCTGACTCTGCACAAGTCAGATACGGGGATGCTGGGCAAGTGGCTTCTTCAGCGCATTTGGGTCGTTCGGTGGACATGCTGGGCAAGTCACATACGAGGATGTTTGGTTTGAGAGAAAAGTCAGTTTGAACAAAGGTTTTGGGGGATTAGCATTAGAATTGGAGGATTGCGAAAGTAGCTCCATATTCTAGGGAGAATCCCCACGAATCTGATTAGGGATCAGTGGATGCCTTCAGGGCTCGTGATTATAAGAGTGACTCGAGCGCTGGGGGTGATTACTAATCCCCGATCCGCTAGTCGATGACTACGAAAGTAGCTCGACTGCTAGAACCGGCCGTTGTGTAGCATCCCAATCCGTAGATCACGCGAGTGGTTACAGATTGCGATGCAGGAACCAGTGTCAAGCGTAATGCACGCATTCCCGTGCGAAGCTGATTGCAAAAGCAAAGCTGCGCGTGGGAATACGTTAGACGAGTAGGACAACGAAAGTTAAGTACCCGTTTCCATCCGCGGGTGTGACACTCCTACCCTCATCCATCGTTCAACGAAAGGACACTTGACCTAACATCCATGACCGAAAGGCCTAGCGGAGACTCCCGAATGTCCTTGACTTTTATTATTTCGTAAACCCATTTTCGTGACAATCAATTTCTATGTGACAACCCCCGACCACGCATTCTCCCTCTTCCAACAAGGTAAACACTAAACTACTGCCTCTCCAGATAACGACAATCTTTATATACTGTGACCATCGTGCACTTGCGGTGATTCGCGCCCCTGTGTGAGAGCCCGACGCAAGGAACAAGTTTTTGGCACCGTTGCCGGGGAGGCAACGGTTTGTTTTAGTTTTGGGTTAGAGAGTGCTGGTTACACCATACACTTTATCTCACAGCACTCTTTATATTTTGTTGTGTTTTCTTGTTACTATTTCTTTTCTCTTTTTGCTGATGATTTCCACAGTTGTCTCGAGTTCTTCTGTTTTGCATGATAACACATTCGCAAGGAGCAGAGAATCTCTTACCCTTGGATCCTGAGATAGAGGCAACCTTACGGCGACTTGCAGCAGAAAGGAGGGAACATGAATCAATGGCTGAGAATATCGAAGGACTCCTTCCTCCACCTCCAAGTCTGATGTTGATCCGAGATTACATGAGGCCCGATACCATCTCGTCTTCTTCCGTGGCCGTACCGTCATCCGCGAAGGAAACTTCAAACTGAAGTCAGGACTTATATTGTTGGTGCAGTATGATTGCTTTCACAGGTTCCTGCACGAGAACCCCAGTCATCATGTTGAGGCATTCAGGCGAAGGGCGCCACATTACAGATGCAAGGGATCAACGATGATGCAATCAGGCTACGGCTCTTCCCCTTCACCAAGGAGAAGGCCCATTATTGTCTGAAGTCTCAGGGACCAATACATTTACGACTTAGGAACAGTTGGCAGAAGCCTTTGTCACCAAATACTTTCCTCCTTTAAAGATGATCCGTCTTCGGAACCAGATCACGAAATTTAAACAAGGAGTACAGGAGAGACTGTATGAAGCCTGGGAGCGCTTCAAGGACCTCCAACATCAGTGCCCGAATCAACGCATCCCAACATGGGATTTGGTCTTGGCCTTCTACAATGGAATGCGGTCGGACACTAGAATGATCATCGACGCCACGGTGAATGGCGCTATCGTTGGAAAGGTACCTGCTGAGGCCATGAGAATCCTAGAGGATATGGCAGCCAATAAACAGCATTGGGGAGACAACCAGTCTCCCTCAACTATTACCAAGGCCTCAGGAGGAGGTAGATTTGAAGTCAGCGGAGGTGAACTTTGATGGCCGTCTCGACTCTCTCACTCAGCGGATGGTCCGGATGGAGCATAGGCTCGGTGATCGGTCTAGTTCACCCCCCGCCATAGCATTCGCCACTTGTGAGAAGTGTGTCGAGCAAGGGTTCATGGCAGAAATTTCTCCTACCATACGCCTCATGTACCAACTGAGGAGGCTAATTACACCTCCGGTGATAGAGGAGGCAATATGGGTGCATATGGGAACTAAGCTTGGAGAAATCATCCTGGTTTTCAATACGGGAATAGTAGCGGAGCTCAGCAGTAGCCCTATCTGCAGCAGCAACAACAACAAGGCGGGCAAAGGCCGTTTGTCCCTACAGACCAACAGGATATCAGCAGCGCAGCAGTTGCTACCTTCACCACCACCACTTCAGCAGAAATCCTCTTTGGAATCCACTATGAAGAAGTTTATTGAGGAAAAGACAAAACTTACATGTGACAACGCAGCTCACAACAAGGAGCTTTCTACCACGGTGGAACAACTGAAAGAGCCACTGAGCCAACTTTCAAGGGCTCAAGACAAGCTTTCTGCTCAACTAGAGAAGAATCCTAGGGAGAGCGCATGCGCCATCACCACTCGGAGTGGCCTATCGACGAAGGACCCAGAGCCTCCGGTGATGATTATTGTCACTCCAATACCAAATGAGGTGATAGGTGAGCAACCCGTAGCTGCTAATGGTGGTGATGATAAGGCTGGGGAACCACTTGTGGATGTCGAGAAGGATAGTTCTCTGGTAGAGAATGAGACAATTAAAGAAAAGACGAAGCCAGCTGAGAAGAAAAAGGCTCGTCCTACCTCAATTCCATTCCCAAAGCAGACTGGTGAAGGCCAAGATGGGAAAAAAGTACGCCAAGTTCATGAGTTGCTGAAGGGAGTGGAGCTCAACATCCCATTTATGGACGCCTTGACTGAGATACCCTCATTTGCCAATTTCTTGAAGGAACTAATTTCAGGGAAGAGGAAAACTGAGCAAGTTATGTTGGTGGAGGAGCTGTTGTCATTCCTGAGGAGCAACATATTGCCGAAGAAACTCCAGGATCGGGAGAGTTTCACCGTTCCTTGCTCCATTGGCGGAATCTCCATCAGAAGAGCACTAATAGACATGGGAGCCAGCATCAACTTGATGTCGTTATCCATCTTTAAGCACCTCAATACCGGAACGGATCTAGAGCCGACGGCGATGACGATCCAGCAGGCGGATAGATCGGTGACGCGACCAGTCGGAGTGGCCAGTGACGTCATACTACAAATTCCCGACGGGTTAAGCGTGCTAGTAGATTTCTTCATCATGGACATGGCAGAGAACGACGGATCCCAGCTGATACTTGGTCGCCCATTCATGGAGACAGATGTGGTGCTGATCGATGTCCGAGAGGGCACTCTTTCCATCAATGTGCGAAACATTGAGATGGAATTTCGGCTACCAAAGCTGATGAGGGAGAGAGCGCCTACTATGGATGTCAGCTATCTGGAGCTGATAGAAGACGAGCTCGTCGAGGAGTTCATGACCGAGGAGATCTTTTCTGACCCCTTGCTGCAGAGCGAGGATGGAGGTGTAAACCCGCTACATGACAAGGCGGTGGCGGCCTACCTACAGGTGCTGGACGAGGACCTAGATGCTAGATTAATCACGCATGCTTGCCTTGAAAGATCACGACCCGGATATCGTGAAGATTAAATGATTGGTTGCTGCAGCATCCTCAGGACACCACAAAGAGAAGAAAGGATCGAAGGTGAAAGAGGATGAGAGGACCACTGAGGATCTGGGAGAGGCGTTCGACCAACCAGCTCCTCATGGGTTGGTTGGCAAGAACGACGGGTGCATCTCATGTGCTCCCAACATTTAGCCTCATTGAGCATCAGTGGTCAAGCTAATGACTATAAACAAGTACTTAGCTGGAGGCAACCCGACCTATTTTCTCATTTTTTTGATTCTAGTTGAATTTTTCGTGCTTTTTAGAATAAAAATCTTATAACACAAAAATATCTGATGCATTTCAATTCTCGCAGGAACTCGACGGTCAGGACATCAAACAAAAGAGGGGAAGCATGCGCGTTGAGCTAGAGTCGATGATCGAGGAGGAATACGACAAGATGGAGTAGCATGATGCCTGTAGCAGCCGCTCGGTCGAGAGGATGCCACGCTTGACCGAGCACGACTTCAACTGGAGAGCCAGAATAGAGCCAGACCTCATGTCACTCGACCGAATGCCTAGCATGCTCAACCGAGCGATCAACTCCTCTGGAGGCTGCTCGAAACGCAAAAGGGGGGGCACACTTTATGGACGCTCGACCGAGCGCTTGGTCGCTCGACTGAGTGCCCAACCGCCAGGCGCCCTATTTATAGGGCAAGGGTTGCTCGCTCGAGTTCTTTTCAGAACATCGAGAGAGTACCCCCCCCCCCCCTCCTCCACTTCCCCTCGAGTGAGTGCCCCCAAAGATCTCCCCCCCCCCTCTCGATTTCGACCTTCCCCGCCCCTATTCCACTGCCACTCATCCCCACCGCCCCACCCTACCTCCATCTCCCCAATTTCTGAAGCCCTAAATCCCAATTTTTACCCAAGTTCGAAAGAAATTCAAAATTTGAACCCCAAATTCGAATTGCAAAGGGATCGGAGAGCTTGTAGGAGATTATTGTCTGGCTTGGGTGACATCACACGCTTTGGCACGCAGATTTCATGACTAGGGCACGTGGAGCTCGTGGATTTAGGACTCGGCTCATCGCTGCTTGGGTATAATCTTTCCACACTCGCATTTATATTTATATATCATTATCATTTTTGGTTTATTATTGGTTTTCTTGAGCACGTACACCATGACTCACAGGGCACACATCCTCACCCCCACCACCATCACCGACTCCTCCGCCCCCTCCACTACAACCACCTAAAAAGAAGAAGAGTACCCTTCCTAGGACACGCACCACCACATGTGATCCCACACCATCACCACCCCCATCACCTACATACCCACCTGCTAAGAAGAAGCGCACAGCTCCTGCTTCCTCGTCTAGAACACGAGCCACCACACGAGAGACCGCTCCACCACCTCCTCCTCCACCCCCACCCGCACAGCCTGAGGGCGCGCCCCTAGAGACTTACGACATCAATGTCACGTCCCGTTCCCCAGAATACCCTGCATTTAAATTTTTTTCCAAGTATTCTGAAGAGTGAGGGTGATGAGGAAGGAAAAAGAGAGAGAAAGAAGAAACTAAATATGCAGGCCACTGCGCACATGTTGGGATAGTACAAGTAAGGCTCCAATATAATATCAAACAGCCTCATAAAACAACAACACCATTTAATATACAACATGTTCCATTTATTGACATAGTCCAAATGTATCAATACATAGACACAGCCACTCTCCACCACCAAGGACAACCACGTCACAACGCAAACTACATCTCACACCAAGTGCTAACCCTGAAACTCAACTCCAAGTCACCGCCAAACATGCTACCCCTGCTACCTGAAAAATGGGGAGGAGCACGTCAATGCATGTCCCAGTAGGAACCAACTTTGATTTGAAACTTCTTTTTAAGGTTATTAATCCACAAGACAAGGCAAGGAAACTAAGGCATGCAACTAAGTAACATAATGAAAAGTAAATAGCTAAGTAAAGGGATCATACCTGCGGTTCAATGTTGAGTTGCTGCAAGGAAAGGGTTAGCACGAATAACAATACAAATATTTATACAACGAAAAACTAACAAGGGAGTCACATGCATCAGAAGTTTAACACAGTGTCACCAGTGCAGCAAGTAAGGGAGAAGGAAAATGCCGCAAGTAGACGGAGTAACATACATAGTTCTCATTTTATAATTGAATTAATTGATTGAATTAATTGGAACTTGGGTGAACTGTATGATATCAGGACGTGGACATCACCCCAAATTTGGGGTGAATATAGCACACGACGCAGTGGACACGGGCACTGTACGCCGGGCCTCTCAGCTCCACCGTCCCTGGCAGGAGTGAGGCTCTCCAACAGTAACACAACCTCCGTATGTCCCCTCCACTCCCGGTAAAGGCGAGTGGGTATAAAAATCCCCTCCACTCCTGGTAAAGGCGAGTGGGTATAAATATTACATATCACATAATCATCTCCCAACTTCACAGTCCAGGCCTCATATCTACATTTTACTCAAATCCCACCTAAAACCCGGGTTTTGCTAACTCACCCTCCTTAGAGAGGATTGAGACATTGCAAACCTTATTTAACATTATATATGTAGCACTGAAGGGGACACATTGCATGGTTTCACATCCCACACTCATATCAATACGGGTCATGCACCGAAGTGCCATGCCCTCCATCGTAATCAAATCATATATCAAATGGGTCATGCACCCAAGTGGCATGCCCTTCAACATAGCCATTTCAATTCATCACTCATAACATATGATACCATGCTTCACATGACCCCATCATTTCTATTTCACAACACATTTTGTAGCACAAATGTTTATAAGCTCATTTCTCATATTATTCAACTTTCACTTCATTGTGGCATTTTCACGAACACGTGGTGAACGTGACGTGTATGTCCGTAAGAACATTAGAAAATCTATTGGAAAAACATATCATGAATCAATCTTCCATGCAACAACAATAATCATGCACTATAGAGGGTGAAATAGCAATGGTGCACAATTTATAACACCACTTTAGTACTTCAGATTGCTGGAATTTGCAGAAGTTGAAAATACATGACATATAACATCAGTTTTTATTGAGAATTTGACAAATTGTTCCAAATGAAAGTTATAGATATATTAGTCCTGGATTTACAGATACAATTTCACGCAAAAATATTTAGTAGGTGATTTATGGTGAATTATTTGGTAAAGTGTCTCAAGTCTGTTTTTCAGACAGATTTCAGGGTCTGTATTGAAAGCCAATTTTGGGCATGTTGCAGCCAGAAATTCAACATATAAGAAATCTGATGAATTTTTAGAAAAACTTGTTAACTTTCCAACAAGACCAAGATCATAAAATTCCATGATGTGTGCAGGTATTTAGGCCAATTTTACTAAACCGTGTCAAGACTGAAATTCAAACAGATATGTTGTAAAGATTTAATTTTTTCTCCCAAATTCTGAATTAAATATATATCAAACTTTATATGATTTTGGGGTAGAACTTCAAGATCTACAAGCTCATATTTTTTTCGAGCCCTAATTCGAGCTACAGTAACCAAAATTAAAGAAACAACATACATCAAAATTTCAGGATTTCAAGGAGATAGCTTTGCTTGTAATTTTCAAGGGGTTTTGCATGAAATTGAATTATGGCACATTAATTTGATTACTCCTAATCCAAATTGAGTAAACATGATGTGAAAACATAATAGAAATAAACCCTAATTGAATTCCCAAAACCAAGTTGGATCCTACCTCAAATCTTGATTTTTCCTCTCTTTTCCTTCTCTTATTTCTTCTCCACCTTCTTCCCACTTGCAAGCTACTTGAGATTCTTGATTTTTGTAAGGGAAAATTAGGGTTTTCATTTGGGGAATAAGGGGGGAAAGGGAAGAGGGGTGGCCGGCCCTATTGGGATGGAGAGGGAAAGAGAAAATGAGAAGGGAAGAGAAGATTCAAGAAAAGAAAAGAAAAGAATTTTCTTAAGAATCCTACACAATTCTTACTTGCTCCATAAGCCATGAATCACCTAAAATGACTAAAATACCCTTCCAAAAATACCCCTCAACTTTTAGGTATTTACAAGTTTTCCATTACTTTATGCACCGACCACTTGAGGATGTACGCACAGCACTTTTAGTCCAAATGACCATTTTGTCCCTTGCCTTTCTAAAAATTTGCGGGGGTTGCCATTGACCCCTAACCCCTTTCACACTTGCATGGCTCTTCCTACACACATCCACACATCCATGCGAGCATACATGCTTCACACACACACACACACGTCTAACACATTCCTGTCGTTTTACACCCACGACGTCATTTGCACTTCTCCCGCATTCACATTCATATTCTCTTCTCTTTGCCACGTATTACGGTCCAATCCCCCTTGCACTACACTACATACATCAATATCTACGCTTATATCATGCCTACCCATGTATCGTAAGTAGAAATACCACGTGTGTTCAGTAGAATACACGTATAGTGCAAAATATGGCATGACAATCAAATTCATGGACGACGCACATCGTCACAAATTTTCCGAACTCTCTAAGCGCCAAGTCATTTCCGCTAAGTTCGCCGACTTAGGAGCCCTAGAGCAACTAGGTCTCTTACCATGGGTTATGCACCTTTATCGTAACCTTGGCTTGGAGCACTTCTTAGGGTTGACGACAAAGACCTACACTTGCCTCACCCTAGAAGCCCTCAGCTCCTTGCATTACACCGATAGAGGGATAACGTTCAGATTACTGGACGAGGAGTTAAATTTCACTTACAGACGACTTCATAAGCTATTCCGATGGCCTGCTGTCCCCGTTGATGGTTCTGCCTATCATCCTGGCAAGGATACTCCCCCCGTCGTTCACTCCACTCACTTCTAGGAGAGGATCTCTGGCATACCCATTTTTAGCACCAGCTGCTCCAAGTCATCATCCATTATCCATCCCTGCATTCGATTTTCCCAGCGCCACCTTGCCACCACCATCCATTCCATGTCGGAGGCCGGGACCATGTCTACCATCCAGCTCGGCCTCTTGTAGGCCCTTACTCTCCCCCCCAGAGGAACAGCTGGATGGGACCTACCTTCATGCATATCTTATAGACCATGCCCCGGTTTTCTGTGACCGCCTGATCTTCGCTGCTACCCTGTAGAAGGGCCCCATCTGTTGTGGTAGCTTCTTTACCCTCATCGCCCTGCAGGCCAATCTTGCTCTCCCCGATGACTTATTAAAGGCATCAGGCCCTACCACCATATCACTTAGCGTGCTCTCTCGCCTGCATATCATTAGGGCCCACGGTGACCGTCACGGGGTATATCTCCATGGGCGGTATAACGCCAACGACATGGTCCTTCCGAGCCCCGAGCAGACTTCTGTTGGCCCCCAGCACGTTGATTGGATCCTTCCCATGGAGCAGCGCATTCCTCCTATTCATGAGCTGAACCCCGATGATGAGCAGGCTACCCAGTAGCTTGCTCAGCAATCGGGCACTGCCCCACTAGTCAATGAGCCATCACGTCCACCTCCATGCCCCTTGAAGAGACCATCAAAGCAGGCGGACAAGGGGGCGAGATGACGGGACAACATAAAGGTGTTGATATGCAAACTCCTATAAGAGGAAGAAAAGACGAAATGTCAAAGGATCAGATCCTAAATACTCAGATCTCAGGTACTCCACCTCTCGAGACCTTCTCCTTCCACCTTATATTTCTCCTCCATAGCTCGACCCGAGGATTCGTGTATTGGTCTCTTCGTGAACCATACTCGATCCCACCGAGCATCCTTCAGACAAGTGCTGACTTAGGCATCGGAGGAGACTTGGTCGGAACCAAGGTCTGATCCCCCTGACGAGCTCTCTTGTCTATGCAAATCCAAGCAGCCGCCAACCAACCGAAGCCACCCTTCGGTGCTCCATCGATCGGGTCCGAACGCTCTCAAGCCCCAGGCCCGACCGACCGATTGCCCCAGAAAGCCGTACTTCGGTCGAAGCTACCCTTCGGCAAACTGACACATGGATCCAAGTGTTCCTGCCCCAGCGAATGCTCGGAAAGTTGATCCCAGAGGACGCACGTGTCCCACGTGACCGCGATGACCCCCGGACCTCCAACCTATCAATCAGTGGTGAGAAAACACCCCGAAACATCTGGCGCCATCTGGGGAACGAGATCATTTTCCACGTCATCCACATCAACTAATATGGAACAACATAACGACGGAGTGTCCCGAATGCCGACCATCCTGGAGGATGACATCTACATCCAATATGAAACTGAGCATAGCCGCTCCACAGGGGAAACCGACGACTCACACTCGGTGACCCATGAACAACTTAACCATCTCACCCAGGAGATGAACGCCAACTTCCGAGCCCTGGCAAAAGCCATTCAGCACCTCACGGGCCTGCAACACCCTTTGGGGGGAAACCAGGCGGGGTTTCCTACCCGTCGGAGGCACGTCCCTCGTTACGCTCAAGCATAGTCACAGACCGTGATGGCGAGGGCCTGAACATGGATCGATCGTTTACCCCCACCTCTCTTCAAGGGGAGGGAGGAGGGAGAACCGAATGGACCAGGGATGAATCAACAGCGGCCTCGTCCAAGCGCCCACGTTCGGACGAGCGACAATCGTACAGCCGCACAATCGTCAAGAAGTGCCGGGGGTGAAGCGAAAGTCTGCACCGAAAGAGGCCCAGGAGCCCCGAAGACCGCCACGTCAGGGAACATGCCTGACGACCGACGTTGATCCCCAGCCAAGATGACTGCAGAAGAGGCCCCTCGCACGTTCCCACTGGTCCGCCAAAACCGTCCGAGCACCGAGGGGAAGCGCTGACGGGTCAGATCGACCTGGAAGCCCCAGGGGAAGACCGGTGCCATTCGATGAGGAGCATCATCGATGCACGGGTACCCTCTAGGTTCAATGTACCAACCTTAGAGAAGTACGACGGCACGTGAGACCCCCAGGAGCACGTGCAAGACTACTAGGGAGTCATGAGGTTCCAAGGGGCCGACGACACCCTACTCTGCCGAGGCTTCTATATCACCCTCAAGAAAGCCTCCAGGGAGTGGTATAACAGCCTCCCTGATCAATCCATCGGGTAACTTTCGGGACTTGTGCCAGAAGTTCTGCCAACAATACATGGCCGGGCGACGGAGGAAGCCAGGCTCGGACCTCCTGTTCAACATAATCTAGAGGCTAGGTGAGACTCTGAGGGGTTACATGAAGTGCTTCAACGCTCAGAGACTAAACGTCGAGAGCTGCCCCGAACTGGTCACCATGACAGCCCTGAAAAGGGCTCTGGCACAGATGCCTGAAGAAATCGCTCCATCAAGATGCCTTGTCAAGGTCCTGGCTCGGGCGAAGCGATTCATGCTGACAGAAGAAGCTTTGGCCACGAAGGAAGGAGCTCCCCCGCGGGGGCCAGGAGGAGTTTGAAACACGGCGAAGACGAACGTCACGAGATGGATGACCGCAAGCAGGAGAGCAGGCCCAAGGAAAATCCGCGTAAAGGGGAAGCAGCACCCGCTGATTCGGAGTGATATTTGCATATTTAACCCCCCATTTAGCCCTATTTTGTGCTCATGTGATGTTATATTGTTCTCTAATACATTCGTATTTTGTACACCATCATTTATTAGAGAAAACACCTTATTTGAGCATAAAACAGCAATTAATGGAGTATTTCTGCACTTTTTATATTTTTCCTAGCTTGGTCTCGATCTCACGATTCCAACGACTATTTATTTGTATTTTTCTGAGATCTGTGCTAATTACTGTGTATTTTTGAATGCAGAATACCAATAAAAAGAGGAAATTAAAGTTTGCACGAATCTTGGCGCGCCACGCGGCAGCATCGGAGCGATTCCCGCCCGCATCAGACGACGGTGAGATTAAGGCGATGCGGCTAAATAAGGACCGTTCGATTTTGATCGAACGGTTGGCGACGGCCCGCATCAGCGATCGGAGCGCTGCTTCTTGAGGCCACGCGGCAATCATCGGGGGCTTTACCGCCTGATCAGACGGACGAAACAACGCCCCGCTCGACATCAAAGTTTAGTAGCGAACGGCCGACGTGGCAGAATGGTGGACGTTGGATTCTAATCCTACGGCCAGCGGCGTGATGAAAACGAACGAAGCGGGTGGCATCTTACGGGGCGACGTGGCAACATTTCGAGCGCATGATTCTGATCGAACGGTGTAGATCGAACTCCGAAATGAATTCGGATCGAAGAGCGGATCGGGCGCGATGCGGGGAGGGATCCATTTCGAAGCGACACGTGTCGAGTGATCGCTCCGGATATACACCCAAAGAACGGTTGTAGTTTTACCGCAAGTGCACGGTGTAGCAGCGAGCGTGTATCGAACACAGGGAGGACGAATGACTGTGCTTGCTCCGAATCAACCTGGCTATTTGAGAACAGAGAAAATTGCCTTGGGCGATCCTGTCACAATCGTCAGACAAATGTGCGAAATATCAAATCAAATAAAGAACGTCTAGGGGATGGGGAATTCCCGCTACTCACCGTACTTCATAAATGTGGTTCGTCGGTATCAAAATTGCTAGAATGAGATTTCGGATGAACTAGTTGCAACTGAATGTAGAACCAGGCTCACGCTCTCGTGCTGTTGCCGGTCTATAGCTATCCTAGGTTTGGGTCCAATCTCTTGCAAACCCTAGCCTAGGGAAGCTAGCATTAGGATCAACATCATCGTCCAATTGCGCACCAAGCCCAATCTCTTGCAAACTCGGTCCACAATCTAAATTAGGACAGTTCCTACCCGTCCAATCTCTTGCAAACGGGTATTGGCACGGAATTGCAATCGGAAATCCTAGTATCGGTCCAATCTCTTGCAAACCGATACTTCGAAAATCCGACTCCAACCCAATTCGGATTTCTAGGGCTTCCTATCAAATTGGGATCCAATCTCTTGCAAATCCCAATTGATATGAATTCCTAGCTATCCGTAGTAAATCGATCCCAATCTAATCCCTAATAGCAATTCTAGCTCAATTTCTACCAATTCATCACAAATAAGAAATAGGGCTTGTAGGGTTCATCCCCACGCCCCAAGACGTGGGGACTACTCACAAATCATAGCAATAGCACAAAAATAATCAATGAAATAAGCAATAGAATTCATCACAAATATTGAGATAAACAATAAAAAATAGAATTTTTAGGGAAGAGAGATGCAAACCAATGGAGTTCTTCAATTTAATCCAACAAAAATCCAAGTTTTTCCTCTTCTCCAATCACAATAATAAAGCTAAAAAGGAATCTAAAAAGCTGCAAAATATCAAAGAGATGGCTCTCAAAACTAGGGTAAAAACAGGGCTTAAATAGCCCCAAAAATCGTCCAAAAATCCTGACCAAAATACCCCTGTACAGCCTGTTTTCCGCAGTTTTCGCTACAGGCAGCGCATCGCACTCGGCCGAGTGAAAACCCTGCAATTTTCCAGAAAGTCGGGGCTTTCAGGGGTCTTCAGTTCGGAGGCGGCTCGGCCGAGTGAGTTGTCGTCACTCGGCCGATGACTTCACTGCACTCGGGCGGACGGGATTCTCCACTCGGCCGAGTGGGTCTTCTGAAGCTCAGGCAGCCGAAAAACAGTAACTTCGATGTTTTGGAAGGGCCTCGTCTGGGCGCCACTCGGGCGGACGTGGTATCGTCACTCGGCCGAGTGGGTCTTCTGTGCTCGGCCGAGTGCACAGGTAACTCGTGTCTGAAGTGGTCGGCCGAGCAGCCGAGTGGCTCCTCCATGTAGGATCCTGCCAAAACAGAGTTAGGATCGATAAATGAAGTTGAGACTTACGCTTGCGTACGCGGCACGGTAGTCTACGAACTTCGCCTTCAGATTCGCCACGACGGATCGAGTCTACTCACGAACGGAGTAAGGCTACTAAATCCACAATCTAAATCTCTACTTTAGATTAAGAACTTGGATAGAGGAGAGGAAGGATTTCTGCAGAGCTTCGCTAGAATGAAGATGCATGCATGAATTTCATGCAAATGGTGTAATGAAATGGCTAACCCTTGGGTCTTATTTATAGCCCCCAAGGTAGTTATTTTAGGATAAATTGTTCCTTTGGAACAATTTAACTAAGGTGTACCATCGTACATGGCATATTATAAGCTTAAGTTGTACCATATGCATGGTACAATATAAGCTTAAGATATTACCCCTTTATTAGCCATATGTCGCATGCACTTATGCACATATAATGCGACTTTCCCATCAATCTAGAGATCCTCTCCGCAAGGGAACATATTCCCTTTGCATACGACTTCGTGTACGCGACGTTCGAGGTCCGTATTCCCTCGTACATCCCCCACAAGGGTGTACTAACGTCTTCCATATCCAACATCTCCCACTCACACTTGAGGGGATTGTAAGAGAACGTCTTTCCCTTAGTTCTTTCATCTATCATACCGAGAAATAGACCGTGCGACCGTCATGCGCGTAGAGTCTGTTGTTGTGCACTTGTTAGAGATACACAACGACCTCGAAGGTGCAAAGTTGAGTAGTTCAACGCATGCTTTACCCTAGATTATTTCTTCACATTTCTTATACTTTATATTCAACAATTGAATCCCATCTGGATCACAATTGGCTGGCCAGCTTTGAATCATTAAAGTCCAAATGTGAATACGAAATCAATCTTCCTCTTCTTGCGAACCTTCTGATCTTGACTTGATTCGCTTTTCTAACGTGTCCCGCCGAGCCGAATTATCATAGCCCATAAGTAACACGCTAAGATAGCGATCATCTCGTCAAATCTAAAGGAACCAATTGGAGTCCTTGAGGGTAAGAGTTAAGGCCCATATGGCCTTTGAGTCTCACATAATAGCAAACACTATTGCTACTAACTCAGTGGTCGAAATGCATACGTGGTATGAACACGTATTACAACATCACTCCTTTCCCAGGGAGAGTATGTCTTAATGATGTTGTACGGATGAAAAGATCAGACACCACAGTGCCTATCTTTTTGAGTCCCTTTACTACTCGTGAAATATTCACGGACTCTCATCCTGCATAAGACAGATAGGATTTAAAAAATCCTACGAGATCTTTTTCAAATATCCTTGTGATACAGATCTCAGATCTTTTGTAAGCATCCATATGATGCAGATCTTTCATTCGACTATCTTGTTTAAGTCATGACTCTAAATCATTCGTCTAATGATTTTTGACTTTAAACTAGTCTCATCTCTATCTTATCCATCTGATAAGATAAGGCGGTTGCTCATGTGAGAGAGCCAACCTTTATCTGTCCGACATACACACAATTCAGCTGAGATTTCAAAAAATGTACACAAACATTTCTTAAGAAATTCATATGCAATGTTTGAAAAAGAACTTATTCTTTTATTAAATTTGATCTTTCTTAGACATGGGAATATATATTGGTACAACTCAGCTCATACGCAATCCTTGGGATGATAAGTGTTTATAAAACACATTTCTGGGGATCGCTTTCGTAAGCTGATCCTTTATCATCTCATGCGTAGATATGTACCTTATGTCTACCTTCTTGGTTTTATCATAGTCTTTTGCAAATCTGCAGTTCCTTTAAGATACTGCATTATCCTCTTAACCGCTTTCCAGTGTTTTTGCCCTGGGTTGGAATGGTAACAGCTTACCATTTCCAACGGCAAAACAGATGTCCGGTCTCGTACACACCATAGCGTACATAAGACTATCAACTGCACTGGAATATGGAACTTTTTCCATAATTTCCTTTTCCTTTTGGTTCTTTGGACACGATTCCAGATATAAATTATCGCATATGCTTATATGAATATCAATGGACTTGCAGTCCTGCATATTAAATCGTTCTAGAACCTTCTTTATATAAGTCTCCTGTGAAAGAGAAAGAAGTTTCTTCGAACGATTCCTTGAAATCTTAACTCCAAGGATATATGCGGCTTTTCCTATGCCTTTCATCTCAAATACTGATGAAAGCCAAGCATTGATACTTATCACAAAGCCCTTGTCATTTCTGGCTATTAAAATGTCATCTACATATAGAGACATGATAATATACTTGCTTTTAATCCTCTTGATATATACTCAGTTATCTTCATCAAGCATGGAAAAATCCATTTGATAAGACAACTTCTTGAAATCGTATATACCATTGCCTCGAGGATTATTTAAGACCATATATGGACTTACGAAGTTTACAAACCTTATGTTCGTTTCCTTCTTTTACAAACCCCGTTGGTTGTTCCATATAGATCTCCTCGTCCAATTCTCCATTAAGAAAGGCAGTCTTTACATCCATCTGATGTAATTCGAGGTATAAGCAAGCTACCATGCGAATCAAGGTAAAACGCACAACAGGTGAGAAGGTCTCTTCGTAGTCTATCCCTTCCTGTTGCGTAAAACCTTTCGCGACAAGGCGAGCTTTATATCTGTCAATAGAGCCATCAGCCTTATGCTTGATCTTGAGAACCCATTTGTTCCCAATTGCTCTATGTCCTCTGGGTAAGTTAACTAAGTCCCAGACTTGGTTAACTTTCATGGATTTCAATTCCTCCTTCATCGCTTCCATCCATTTGTCTTTTGCAGGGCATGATACGGCCTGTTTGAAAGTAGCAGACTCGTCATCATCTTGTAGTAAAGTCATAAAGGTTTGCGGAAATTCATCCTCAAATCTTAGAGGAGCCAACCTTGTACGACTACTACATCGTATTTGAGATTCTTCAAGTCCTTGTTGACTCGAATTTAGATCAATTCTAATATTACTCCCACTTGGAATGTCGTTAGAATTGCTCCCACTTGGATCATTATTCCCGTATGGAATAGGATAATCGTCATTCGTATAATCCATTGGTGAAGATTGAAACATATTTTCGTTTTCACCAAGAATTCTCCCACTCGAATGAGGTAATCCTTCTTGATCATAAATCTCAAATAGAGATAAGTCCTGACTTATCTCGCCCTGTCTTGGAAACTCGTTTTTCCAAGAAAGTGACATCCCTCGACTCAAACTCAATTAGCCCACCATTATCTTCCTGACTAACATAAAACATAACCTTTGGAGTTTTCTGCGTATCGTATAAAGATACATTTCCTTCCCTTTGGCCCTAGTTTGCCATACTTATGGGAGGAAATATGTGCGTAGGATGCACAACCCCAAGGTTTCAAAATGTTTAAGTGAGGAGACCTTTGGTTCCACAACTCGTAAGGAGTGGAGCTAACTGATTTCGAGGGTACGCGGTTCAAAAAATGAAAGAGGCCGTCAATAATGCATCACCCCAAAAGGTGATTGGCAAGTTAGCTTGCGCCATCATTGAATGGACCATTTTTCATTAAAGTCCTATACCTCCTTTCTGCAACACCAATTTGTAGAGGAGTATAGGGCATAGTTACCTGATGTACTATGCATTTTTCATCATAAAGTTCCTTTAAACTTGTTGATTGATATTCACCGCCCCTATCGGTTCGCATGACCTTAATCTTGCGATCTAATTGATTCTCCACTAAACTCATATAGTTTTTAAAGCAGGTTTAGTGCTTTCACTTTTGTGGGATATCAAATAGATATGACCGAATCGGGTGAAATCATCAATAAAAGTGATGAAAAATAGGACTTCCCGCGTCTTGTCTTGACATTCATCGGACCACATATGTCCGAATGGATAAGCTGTAATGGAACCTCGGCCCTTGTGCCGGTTCCAAACGGCTTGCGACAAGATTTCCTCATAAGGCAATGTTCGCAGGTCGACATTTCAACCTTTGAAACATTGGATAGAAGGCCACGTTTGGCAAGTCTATCTATACGCATTGGTCCAATATGACCAAGCCTTGCGTGCCAACAAATTATATTAGACTCATTAGTCAAAGAATTTGTCACAAGGAAATTTTCATTACATGAGGAAATATATTGTACTTATTACAATAAATCCTTTGAAATACAAACCCAGTACCAATAAAGGAATTATTACAAAATAGGTCCATATTACAATCATGAAGGAACCAACTATAACCCAGACCCATTAAATTGACCACAGTATTAATATTCCTTTGAATATATGGAAAGAAGAGAACATCATAAAGTAGGAGAGTGTGGCCGTTGTCCAAGTCTAGCTTGCAATTCCCAACGCCTTTCTCTACAACACGTGTGTTGTTTCCTACATTGATCCACTTCATTCCTTGGGGTATCCGGTGATACTCCACAAAGGACCGTCTGTCCTTTGCTATGTGGTCGGTGGCACCTGAATCAATTATCCCAAAATGGATTAGATTCCACAAGAAATAGTGAACTAGAAACACATATGTAACTAGTATTACAAGTTACCTCGTCACTTCCACTCGTACACGAACGAGCATAGTGACCGAGCTTGTTGCACTTGAAGCACTTGATCCTTTTCAAGTCTTTCTTCTTGTGCCATTTCTTGTGCCCACCCTTATGTTTGGGTTCCTTGGTAGACTCAGGTTGCTTATTACGTTCATTAGAAGACTTTGAACGATCTTTACGTTTCTTTCCCCCATGTGAGGAACTAGCAGCCATGTGCATTTCTGCACTTGGCTTGGCAGCCGCAAGCCGCTCTTCCTCTAATTCGAGGTGCTTGGAAACATCGTTGAAGGTCTTGATGCTCTCATTATGAGTGAGATGCATCTTCATCTGATCCCACCCATTTGGTAGGGAACGTATGACTGCTTGGATTTGTTGCTCATCAGTGAGCACATGACCTGCGTCCTTTAACTCCGAGATAAGGTTCGCCATATGTCGCAGATGTTTCCCCATGGAATGATCTGGACATTTCTTATATGAATCGAACCTTATAGTTAAGGCGCGAAGTTTGGACACCGATGTGCCACCGAACTTCTCCTCTAGCTTGGACCATATGTCCATGGCTAGGTCATGTTTTCGGAAGATGCGCATTATGTCATCAGCCATACTGCTTAATAACGTAATGCACGCTTTTTTGTTCTTCCGAGACCAAGCATCAAAAGCTTCCTTGTCTCGTCTGTGTTGGGCCGTAGTGCCCAACTCAGGTTCAATCATTACGTTCTTTAGAGTTTCGAGCACTTCTTGCTGCCCTAAAACGTATTGTATCTTGATGGACCAAAGTTTGTAATTATCGCCGTTGAGTTTTTCACCTTTGTTTAACTCAGCGACGATATTCTTTGAAGCGGAAGACATTTTACTTTTAAAATGCTGCAAAAGACACAAAACCGAAGGTTTGATCAAAACATTGCATAAAAATTCTTAAAATATAACTCCCACTTGAAATGATAATAGAATATTCCATTTGGATAGTTCTAAAAATTCAAATCCCACTTGGAATTATATTATATTTGATAAGTTACTTTCGAAAAATATTGAAGATGTTGTTCTAGAATCGAAAAGGTCTCTTCGATTCCAATCACCATCTAGAACAACCTTCAATATTCCCCCATCACTTATCAAACAATAGTACTCTTATAGTACTAGCAACGGAAAACGAGTTTGAAAACGTATTTTTCAGATATAATTCCCACTTGAAATGATAATAGAATATCACATATGGATAGTTCTAAAATCAACTCCCACTTGGAATGATATTCATAATTCGATAAGTTACTTTCAAAAAATATTGAAGATGTTACTCTAGAATCGGAAAGGTCACTTTGTTTCCAATCACCATCTAGAGTAACTTTCAATATTTCTCCCTCACTTTATCAAATGTTAGTACTCTTATAGTACTTTGCAGCGGAAAAGCGTTTTTGAAAACTTATTTTTCAAAACGTATGAAAACGTATTTTTCAAAAAAAATGAATATTTCATCTTAGTACCCTTATGATACTTAGTGAAACATTCGGCACTTCCTGACCATTTGTCGGGAGTGAGCCGTAGCCGTGCCTAGGTCGGATCCCCCTTTTGGGATTTTCTGCAAACTATCGTCGCTGGCTCCCGTATGGATCCAGGCGTTTCTCCCCGTATGAGAGAATTTTGATGCAGACGACTGTCGTTTGGCCCCGTATAGGCTAGTTGGCACGTTCATGTTCAACCAAGGCCTTTTGCCGAATTGGTCTGAATCACTGCCGGCCAATGCCGATCAGTCCGGCCCCCGGCCAGGCCCTGACCGCTGCCAGAGACGGCCTGCGGCAGCCCTGGCCACTGCCAGGGCCGGCCTGGCCGCTGGCCTGGCCTCGGCCAGAGGCCGACCAGGCCTCTGCCTGGCCTGGCCTAGGCCAGAGGCCCCTGGCCGGGACCAGGGCCCCTGCCCTGGCCTCGGCCTGAGGCCAGGGCGCAGCCCTAGCCTCTGCCAGGGCGGCCAGGCCCTGGCCTGAGGCCAGGGCGCCGCCCTGGCCCCTGGCCGGGGGCC
The DNA here is from genome assembly GCA_030789695.1 of Scilla litardierei. Classification (NCBI taxonomy): domain Eukaryota; kingdom Viridiplantae; phylum Streptophyta; class Magnoliopsida; order Asparagales; family Asparagaceae; genus Scilla; species Scilla litardierei. Next base: position 349,180,081 of record CM061133.1, on the reverse strand, counting down.
AGGGCCCCTGCCCTGGCCCCGGCCAGGGCTGCCAGGCCCTGGCCTGAGGCCAGGGCGCCGCCCTGGCCTCTGCCAGGGCGGCCTGGCCCCTGGCCTGATGGCCAGGGCGCCGCCCTGGCCTCTGCCAGGGCGGCCTGGCCCCTGGCCGGGGGCCAGGGCCCCTGCCCTAGCCCCGGCCAGGGCTGCCAGGCCCCTGGCCTGAGGCCAGGGCTGCCAGGCCCCTGGCCTGAGGCCAGGGCGCCGCCCTGGCCTCTGCCAGGGCGGCCTGGCCCCTGGCCGGATGGCCAGGGCGCCGCCCTGGCCTCTGCCAGGGCGGCCTGGCCCCTGGCCGGGGGCCAGGGCCCCTGCCCTGGCCCCGGCCAGGGCTGCCAGGCCCTGGCCTGAGTCCAGGGCGCCGCCCTGGCCTCTGCCAGGGCGGCCTGGCCCCTGGCCGGGGCCAGGGCCACTGCCCTGGCCCCGGCCAGGGATGCCTGGCCGTGGCCTGGCCGCGGCCAGGGCCGGCCGGCCATGGCCCGGCCATGGCATATTGGCCTTGACCGGCCATGGCCCTTTGGCCATGGCCGGTTTCCCCTTTCATGGGGTGGCCGCACACCCCCGCCGGAGGGGGGTTGCCGCGGTGGTTATTGGCCGTAGCCAACCCTCTCCGCATGGGGAGAGGGGTGCATGGTCTTCATAACCCATTTGGCCATGGTGCACATGCACTAAAATTCATCTTCCCCGATGGGAATAACCACCACCTTCTTCTCCGGTGAAGCACCCGTTCGTCGAGGAAGTAGTTGTCCTCCAATGGCCGTGTGCCAAAAAATTGAACCCACTTCAAACATTCGTAAACTACGCGCTCCACATGAAGAGAGTGCACATTCCCTATGAATGGAGACTCAGCTGTAGGATCCTGCCAAAACAGAGTTAGGATCGATAAATAAAGTTGAGACTTACGCTAGCGTATGCGGAACGGTAGTCTCGGAACTTTGCCTTCGGATTCGCCACGACGGATCGAGTCTTCTCACGAACGGAGTAAGGCTACTAATCCACAATCTAAATCTCTATTTTAGATTAAGAACTTGGATAGAGGAAGAGAAAGGATTTCTGCAGAGCTTCGCTAGGAAGAAGATGCATGCATGAATTTCATGCAAAAGGTGTAAGAAATGGCTTACCCTTGGGTCTTATTTATAGCCCCCAAGGTAGTTATTTTAGGGTAAGTTGTTCCTTTGGAACAACTTAATTAAGGTGTACCATAATACATGGCACATTATAAGCTTAAGTTGTACCATATGCATGGTACAACATAAGCTTAAGATATTCCCCCTTTATTAGCCATATGTCGCATGCACTTATGCATATATAATGCGACTTTTCCACTCATCCAGAGATCCTCTCCGCAAGGGAACAGATTCCCTTTGTACACGACTTCGTGTACGCGACGTTCGAGGTCCGTATTCCCTCGTACATCCCCCACAAGGGTGTACAAACGTCTTCCATATCCAACATCTCCCACTCACACTTGAGGGGATTGTAAGAGAACGTCTTTCCCTTAGTTCTTTCATCTATCATACCGAGAAATAGACCGTGCGACCGTCATGCGCGTAGAGTCTGTTGTTGTGCACTTGTTAGAGATACACAACGACCTCGAAGGTGCAAAGTTGAGTAGTTCAACGCATGCTTTACCCTAGATTATTTCTTCGCATTTCTTATACTTTATATTCAACAATTGAATCCCATCTGGATTACAATTGGCTGGCCAGCTTTGAATCATTAAAGTCTAAATGCGAATATGAAATCAATCTTCCTCTTCTTGTGAACCTTCTGATCTTGACTTGATTCGCTTTTCTAACGTGCCCCGCCGAGCCGAATTACCATAGCCCATTAGTAACACGCTAAGATAGCGATCATCTCGTCAAATCTAAAGGAACCAATTGGAGTCCTTGAGGGTAAGAGTTAAGACCCGTATGGCCTTTGAGTCTCACATAATAGCAAACACTATTGCTACTAACTCAGTGGTCGAAATGCATACGTGGTATGAACACGTATTACAACATCACTCCTTTCCCAGGGAGAGTATGTCTTAATGATGTTGTACGGATGAAAAGATCAGACACCACTGTGCCTATCTTTTTGAGTCCCCTTACTACTCGTGAAATATTCACGGACTCTCATCCTACATAAGACAGATAGGATTTAAAATCCTACGAGATCTCTTTCAAATATCCTTGTGATACAGATCTCAGATCTTTTGTAAGCATCCGTATGATGCAGATCTTTTATTCGACTATCTTGTTTAAGTCACGACTCTAAATCATTTGTCTAATGATTTTGACTTTAAACTAGTCTCATCTCTAACTTATCCATCTGATAAGATAAGGCGGTTGCTCATGTGAGAGAGCCAACCTTAATCTGTCCGACATACACACAATAAAATAGCTGAGACTTAAACACAAATGTATATAAAATCATTTGTAAGAAACTTATATGCAAATTAAATTTTGATCTTCTATAGACATGGGAAATATTACATGATACAGCTCAGCACTTACGCATTCCCATAGATGATAAGTGTTTGAAAAACACATCTCTGGGGATCGCCTTGGTAAGGGGATCCGCTATCATCTCATGCGTGGATATGTATCCTATGTCTACTTCCTTCCGTTTGTCATAATCCTTCGTAAACTTGAATCGAATGTCAATGTGTTTGGTCTTACAATGAAATTTAGGATCTTTGACATAGGCAATCGAAGCTTGACTATCACTGTATATAGGAACAGTGCTCGAGTCAGAGGCATCCGTCAGCCTGTCTAAGAATTTCCTAAGCCAAACAGCTTCTTGGACCGCCATGCTGAATGCTATGAATTCGGCTTCCATGGTTGATAAGGCGATGCAGGTTTGCTTCTTGCTGCTCCAGGATATTGCACCATTCCCGAGCAAGTAAACAAAACCTGAGGTAGATCTTCGCTCGTCGAGATCACCCGCCCAATCAGCATCGGTATAGCCTTCGAGTCTCAAGGTATTGCCTTGATAGCATAACGCATAGTCCGCAGTCCCTTTGAGGTATCTTAATATCCTCTTCACCGCTTTCCAGTGTGCTTGTCCTGGGTTGGATTGGTAACGGCTTACCATACCAACAGCATAGCAAATGTCTGGTCTGGTACACATCATGGCGTACATCAGACTCCCGACAGCACTGGAGTATGGAACTTTTTCCATAACTTTCTTTTCTTTTGGATCTTTGGGACACATCTCCAAACATAGACCCTCGCCTTTGCTTATTGGAGTATCAATTGGCTTGCAGTCCTGCATATTAAACCGTTCTAAAACTTTCTTTATATATGTCTCTTGAGAGAGAGAAAGAAGTTTCTTGGAACGATTCCTTGAGATCTTAACCCCAAGGATATATGCAGCTTCACCCATGTCTTTCATCTCAAAGACGGATGAAAGACAAGCTTTGATATCCAATATAAGACGCTTATCATTTCCGGCTATAAGTATGTCATCTACATAAAGAGACATAATTACATACTTGTTTTTAATCCTCTTAATATATACGCAGTTGTCTTCGTCGAGCATGGAGAAACCATACGACAAAACGACTTCTTGAAAGCGCATATACCACTGCCTTGAGGATTGTTTAAGACCATATATGGATTTACGAAGTTTACAAACCTTATGTTTGTTTTCTTCTTGTACGAACCCGTTTGGTTGTTCCATGTAGATCTCCTCATCTAGTTTTCCGTTAAGAAAAGCAGTCTTTACATCCATCTGATGTAATTCGAGGTCCAAACAAGCCACCATTGCCAGAATTAAGCGAATGGAGGTAAAACGCACGACAGGAGAGAAAGTCTCTTCGTAGTCTATTCCTTCCTGTTGCGTGAAACCTTTCGCAACAAGGCGAGCTTTATATTTCTCGATGGAGCCATCAGCCTTATGCTTGATTTTGAGAACCCACTTGTTCCCAATGGCTCTACGTCCCTTAGGTAAATCAACCAAGTCCCAGACTTGGTTTGTTTTCATGGATTGAAGTTCTTCTTCCATTGCCGCTATCCATTTATCTTTAGCAGGGCATGTGACGGCCTGTTTGAAATTTGCAGGTTCGTCATCATCTTGTATTAATGTCATGAATGTTTGAGGAAATTCATCCTCAAATCTTAGAGGTGTTAGCCTCGTTCGATTACTACGTCTTGTTTGAGTTTGATCACTCCCACTTGGAATGACATCACTCCCACTTGGAATAATATCACTCCCACTCGGAATAGGATTGGTATCGTTCGTATCATCCATTGGTGAAGTTTGAAACGTATTTTCTTCTTCACCAAGAATTCTCCCACTCGAACGTTCCGATCCTTCTTGATCCCAAGTCTCAAACAAGGATAAGTCTTGACTTATCTCACCCTGTCTTGGAAACTCATTTTCCAAGAAGACAACATCCCTCGATTCGAATTCTATAAGACCTCCATTGTCCTCTTGACCGACGAAAGCATATCCTTTGGAGTTTTCAGCGTATCGGATGAAGATACACTTCCTCCCACGTGGCCCAAGTTTGCCATATTTGTGAGAGGATAAATGTGCATAAGAGGCACAACCCCAAGGTTTTAGAATGCTTAAGTCTGGAGTTCTATTGTTCCACAACTCATAAGGAGTAGAACTTACCGACTTCGAGGGTACACGGTTTAAGATGAACGCTGCCGTCAATAATGCATCACCCCAAAAGGTGATAGGCAAATTTGCCTGTGACATCATTGATCGGACCATTTCCATCAATGTCCTATTTCTTCTTTCCGCAACACCATTTTGTTGTGGAGTATAAGGCATAGTTATTTGATGAACTATGCCTTTTTCATCACAGAGTTCCTTAAAACTCGTTGATTGATATTCTCCACCCCGATCGGTTCGCAAGACCTTTATCTTGCGATCTAGTTGATTTTCCACTAAACTCATATAGTTTTTGAAGCAAGTTAAAGCTTCATGTTTGTGGGAAATCAAATAAATGTGACCGAAACGGGTGAAGTCATCAATAAATGTGATGAAATAGGACTTCCCGCATCTTGTCTTAACATTCATTGGACCGCAAATGTCCGAATGGATAAGCTGTAATGGAACTTCGGCCCTTGTGCCAGTTCCAAACGGCTTGCGACAAGTTTTCCCTACAAGACAATGTTCGCAAGTTGACATTTCAACTTTTGAAACATTAGATAGCAAGCCACTTTTGGCAAGTCTATCCATTCTAGTTGGTCCAATATGACCAAGTCTTGCATGCCAACAAATGATCTCAGACTCAGAGTTAGAAGCATTTGTCAAATGGAAACTTTCATTAATGGAAGAAGAATCATCATACATTGTATTTAAAACAATTAATCCATTACAAACATTACCAGAACCAATCAAAGAATTATTACAAACAAGGTCAACATATTGTTTATAGAACCTCCACTCATAATTTAAAGACATTAACATGACCACGGAAACGATATTCCTTCTAATATCTGGAGCAAAGAGGACGTCATGCAATAATAAAGTCCGGCCGTTGTCGAGAACTAGCTTGCATGTTCCGACGCCTTTGACTTCAACACGAGTGTTGTTGCCGACGTATATCCACTTTGTTCCTTGAGTTATCCTTCGATACTCTACGAAGAACCTTCTGTCCTTCGCTACGTGGTCTGTGGCCCCTGAATCAATCAACCAAAAATAGTTAGATTCAGCAAGAAACATGGAACTAGAAACACATATGTAACTAGCCCTACAAGTTACCTTATCACTTCCATCCGTACATGTACGGGCGAAGTGACCGTACTTGTTGCACTTAAAGCACTTGATCTTCTTCAAGTTTTTCTTCTTTGAGTGCACATTCTTTTGCCACTTTTTGTTCTTAGTCTTCTTTGAGGTTTTCGGTTCTTGCTTTCATTCGTTCACAAACCTTAAGCGTTTATTCTTCCGCTTATTTCCTCCATGTGAGGAACTAGCAGCCACGTGCACTTCTGCACTTGGTTTTGCGGCTTGAATCCGCTCTTCCTCGAGTTCGAGGTGTTTCGATACATCGCTTAAAGTTTTAATGCACTCATTATGAGTGAGATGCATTTTCATGTTATCCCAGCTATCTGGGAGTGAACGAATGACTGCTTGGATCTGCTGTTCGTCAGACAGCGTAACACCCGCATCCTTTAATTCAGATATAAGATTCGCCATGTGGCGGAGATGCTTTTTCATAGAATGATCTCGCCGCATTTTGTACGAATCAAATTGAATATTTAAGGAGCGGAGTTTGGTAACCGAAGTTCCACCAAACTTTATCTCTAGCTCAGACCATATGTCTTTGGCTAGGTCGAATTCCCGAAATAGACGCATTATGTCATTGTCCATGGCGGACAGTAACGTAATACGTGCTATTTTGTTCTTTCGAGTCCAAGTATCATAAGCTTCCCGGTCCCTCTAGTGTTGGGCCGTATTGCCCAACTCAGGTTCTTCCATTATGTTTTGGAGTGTTTCGAGCACATCTTGCTCCTCCAAAACATATTGGATTTTAATTGACCAAAGTTTATAATTGTCGCCGTTGAGCTTTTCACCTTTGTTAAGCTCTGCGACAATATTCTTAGAAGCGGTAGACATATTCGATTCAAAAAACTGCAAAGAAAATGAAAAACACGATCAAAATTTAATGCATAAAGTTTCGATTCTTTAAACACTTGATAAGTTCCTTGGATGCGTTGAAATGTTACTCTAGAATCGAGAAGTTCACTACGTTCCCAACTACCATCTAGAAGTAACTTTCAAAGTATCCCTCTTACTTATCTGAAGTAAAAAGAAATCAGAAATAATACCCGTATGGCATTAGCAGCGGAAAATTACTTTGAAAAACATATCTTTCAAAATAGAATAGGTGAGAGTTTGCGCAAAGAATTTTAGCGCAACAATTGCCAAGCCACGAGACCTGTTTTACACACCCATGGGTTAGATAACCATGGCCGGATCGTGGTAGGACTTGGAATTCTAAATTGCGCTATCCCGATTTAAGGACGGGACATAACCTATTTGAAAAACATCTTTTTCAAAAAATTTGAAAGCACGTTGGCTAGTCTCTGTAGAGTAGAGCACAACGTCACAAGTACATTGGCTAATCTCCGTAGAGTAGAGCACAATGACATGGCTAATCTCGCATGAAGTAGAGCACTATGGCTAATCTTCAAGGAGTAGAGCCCAAATGAAAAACTTCATTAAAAACGTTAGTTCCGTATGAACTAGTCGGCACTATGGTTAGCCCCGTATGGGCTAATCTGCACATTCGAGTTTGGCCAATGCCTTTTGTCACCCCGTATGGGTCAGTTGGCAAGTTTGCAGTCGACCCAGACCTTCTGCCAGATTGGTCGACCAAAAACTCCAAATTGGTCGACCAATTTTTTCGAAAGCAACTTCTTCCCGGCCAGGGCCTCTGCCCTGGCCGGTGCTTGGCCAAGGGCCGGCCAGGGCCTCTGCCCTGGCCGGCCAGGGGCCCTGGCCCCCTCGGCCAGGGCCGGTCAGGCCCTGGCCTCTGCCAGGGCCGGCCGGCCAGGCCATTGGCCGGGGCCAGGGCTCCTGCCCTGGCCTCGGCCAGGCCCTGGCCTGAGGCCAGGGCGCCGCCCTGGCCGCTGGTCGGGGCCAGGGCTCCTGCCCTGGCCTCGGCCAGGCCCTGGCCTGAGGCCAGGGCGCCGGCCCTGGCCTGAGGCCAGGGCGCCGGCCCTGGCCTCTGCCAGGGCGGCCTGGCCGCTGGCTGGGGCCAGGGCTCCTGCCCTGGCCTGAGGCCAGGGCGCCGGCCCTGGCCTCTGCCAGGGCGGCCTGGCCGCTGGCCGGGGCCAGGGCTCCTGCCCTGGCCTCGGCCAGGCCCTGGCCTGAGGCCAGGGCGCCGGCCCTGGCCTCTGCCAGGGCCGGCCTGGCCCTGGCAGTGGCCAGGGCGCCGGCCCTGGCCTCTGCCAGGGCCGGCAGGCCGGCCAGGGCCGGCCCTGGCCACTGCCAGGGCCGGCCTGGCCGGCAGGCCTTGGCCAAGGCCGGCCATTGCCGGCCTGGCCATGGCCGGTCATGGCTTGGCCATGGCCGGTCATGGCCAAGGCCATTTGGCGTTGGCCGGCCATGGCCCCTTTGGCCATGGCCGGCCACCCCCTTTGAATGGGGTTGCCGCACTTATTCCTCCCCCTTGATGGGGTGGTCGCCGGTGGTTATTGGCCGTAGCCAACCCCCTCCGCTTGAGGAGGGGAGGTGCATGGCCTTCATAGCCCATTTGGCCATGGTGCACATGTACCAAATTTCCTCTTACCCGATGGAAATAACTACCATCATCTTCCTCGATGAAGCACCCGTTCGTCGATGAAGCACCCGTTCGTCGAGAAATTAGTTATTTCCTAATGGCCGTGTGCCAAAAATGAAAAATAACTTACTATGTGAACGGTCGGTTCTTCCCGTCACGGAGAGTTCCTACCATATCCGTAATGATAGGAGACCCTAACGTGAAAAGAACAACCGCTGCGTTCTCTCCGTCACGAAGCGTTCCTACTATATCCGTAATAGTAGGAGACCCATTCGTGAAAAAGACAACGACTCGTTCATAGTTTCGACGAGGTGGCGGTTTGACCGGGGAGAACCCATATGGCTCTGATACCAATGTAGGATCCTGCCAAAACAGAGTTAGGATCGATAATTAAAGTTGAGACTTACGCTAGCGTATGCGGAACGGTAGTCTCGGAACTTTGCCTTCGGATTCGCCACGACGGATCGAGTCTTCTCACGAACGGAGTAAGGCTACTAATCCACAATCTAAATCTCTATTTTAGATTAAGAACTTGGATAGAGGAAGAGAAAGGATTTCTGCAGAGCTTCGCTAGGAAGAAGATGCATGCATGAATTTCATGCAAAAGGTGTAAGAAATGGCTTACCCTTGGGTCTTATTTATAGCCCCCAAGGTAGTTATTTTAGGGTAAGTTGTTCCTTTGGAACAACTTAATTAAGGTGTACCATAATACATGGCACATTATAAGCTTAAGTTGTACCATATGCATGGTACAACATAAGCTTAAGATATTCCCCCTTTATTAGCCATATGTCGCATGCACTTATGCATATATAATGCGACTTTTCCACTCATCCAGAGATCCTCTCCGCAAGGGAACAGATTCCCTTTGTACACGACTTCGTGTACGCGACGTTCGAGGTCCGTATTCCCTCGTACATCCCCCACAAGGGTGTACAAACGTCTTCCATATCCAACATCAGCATCCATGAAGAGAGCGAGTTTGACGATATGAACGATCGGTTCTTCCCGTCACGGAGAGTTCCTGCCATATCCGTAATGACAGAAGACCCTAACGTGAAAAGAACAACCGCTGCGTTCTCTCCGTCACGAAGCGTTCCTACCATATCCGTAATGGTAGGATACCCATCCGTGAAAAAGACAACGACTCGTTCATAGTTTCTCCGGGGCGAACCCGTATGGCTCCGATACCAATGTAGGATCCTGCCAAAACAGAGTTAGGATCGATAAATGAAGTTGAGACTTACGCTTGCGTACGCGGCACGGTAGTCTACGAACTTCGCCTTCGGATTCGCCACGACGGATCGAGTCTACTCACGAACGGAGTAAGGCTACTAAATCCACAATCTAAATCTCTACTTTAGATTAAGAACTTGGATAGAGGAGAGGAAGGATTTCTGCAGAGCTTCGCTAGAATGAAGATGCATGCATGAATTTCATGCAAATGGTGTAATGAAATGGCTAACCCTTGGGTCTTATTTATAGCCCCCAAGGTAGTTATTTTAGGATAAATTGTTCCTTTGGAACAATTTAACTAAGGTGTACCATCGTACATGGCATATTATAAGCTTAAGTTGTACCATATGCATGGTACAATATAAGCTTAAGATATTACCCCTTTATTAGCCATATGTCGCATGCACTTATGCACATATAATGCGACTTTCCCATCAATCTAGAGATCCTCTCCGCAAGGGAACATATTCCCTTTGCGTACGACTTCGTGTACGCGACGTTCGAGGTCCGTATTCCCTCGTACATCCCCCACAAGGGTGTACTAACGTCTTCCATATCCAACACTCCACTCGGCCGAGTGGGACACAAAGAATGCCCAATCTGCTTGTTTTGGCCTCCTCGTCGCTCCTGCGACGTCCATTCTTCTTCCGCTCCTCTCCAACAGCAAAATACCCCTCGGGGAGGTCGTTGGTGACCGTCTAGAGTAAGCGCATCTCGGGATCACTCCAAATCGCGACAAATCACCTGAAATGCGACAAAAACAACAAATCGTGAAAAGCATCGCAATATCGTCGATATATCGTGAAAAACATGATTTGGGCGATCCAAATGGCATGCAAACATGCGGAAAAAAAGGTGTAAAATAAGGAGTGATCAAAATCCCCCAAGCTTGCCTCTTACTCGTCCTCGAGGAAGATAAGTAAAAGGCGAACCCGGTGGATTCTGAAAACGAAAACGGCGAAAAAAATGAAAAAAGAAAAACGAAGAAGAATGAAAACGAAATGAAAATAAAGAAAGAAAGAAAGAAGCGAAGAGGTAGGATGCTAGATCATTTTCTCAGGACGTGGGTTTCACTTACTCTTATAGCATGCACCGAATGAAAAACTCATGTCAAAGGATTTTATTTTGATATCATAGTATAATAATGCAAATAGAGATAGAAAACCCACGAAAAACGATATAATCATGAAAAACGGAATGATTTTAAAATTAACGTCGTATGAATCATTTAAAGCGGTATACATATCACAGATCACACACTTTTCAATTGAACGCTTTCTATCTGGAGTATAAGAGTATCACACTATAGAGTAGGGAGAATAGAAAAGTATGGATTTCATGAAATGAACGCTAGGCTTAGATTTCTGGATTTCGTAAAACTAAAAATAATCTCACCGAGTATAGAATATTACTTAGCCTAGGTTGTCGTGCAATGTCAAGTAGTCTCTCTCTCACACATCAATGGATCCCCTCCCCCAAGCTTATCTATAAGCGTGGTGGCATAAAAAATATTTACATCCCCATTTTTTTATACATATAGCTCCAAAAGCAACGAAAAGAAAGAAGAAAGAAGGAAGGTGAGATGGGATCTTTTATTGAGGATTTTTTTTCTTTTTTTTTTCTTTGTAATAAGCAAACATATACACAACGATCCCAACTCAGAGAGAGATAATGATGTACAAGAATGTTATTCTCTCCCCCCCCCCTTTTTTTGAAATAAGCAATTTGGAGCTAGAAATTAGTAGCGGGGGAAAATGCCATAAAATAGAATCACTAAGGGGAGATTCACCAATGATTTTAAAAGTAGAGAAATGATGTTCAAGATTTGTGGAGAAAGAAATAAATATAACTCTCGGTTCACTCTATAAGACATGCACGACAACTTCGGCAGGGTAATCTAATCTACTCAGTTTCGATCACAAAAAAGCTAACTAATCCAGATATATCATAGCTAACATCATCCAATCAATCCTGAAGTGAAGTGTACAATTCATGCATATAGAAGTGATATAGGAAAAGAAAGTCAGTACTCCAGATATAAGCATTCAATGCGTGAATCTTGGTGTGTTTTCTGTGATAGCATACATATGAATATTCAGACTTAGCTAATAATAAAATTTCATCCATTTTCATGCGGAAAAAGGTGTGGGTTACTATTCTAAATGCAAAGCAAGTCATAGCATCTGATATCTGAAATAAAACCTAAGACATGACAAATATAGCATGCATATAGAATAGGCTAAATCCAACGTCATCATCATCACAGAAAAGTCATCTCTAGCATGAGATGAAAAAGAAATAAAGATAAAGGGAAAATAGAAACTATGCAATGCGGCACACAGGAAAATAAGAAAAACGTGATGCATGGCAAAATAAAAGAAAAGTGATGATAAATAAGTGCAAAAGCGAAAAAAAATGGTGTGAAAAAACTAAAAATAAAGGTGGCAAATCGGAAAAGAACGTGAGAACTCACTCCCCCAAGCTAAATGGCACAGTGTCCTCAATGTGCAAAGTGTGGCACACCGAGAGACAATCGATGAGAGGGGCAAGTGAGGATGCATGCATGGAAAAATGAAAAGAAAAAGGGTAAAATAAAGAAATGAAAATATGATGCGGACATGATGCATGCACAGATAGGAGTGATACATAGATATAAGTGTCACCAAAAACTCTCCCTCTCTCCCAGAATAGATATAAAAAGATATGAGAAAAAAAGAATACCATAATAAGTGAGGGGAGGGGGTGGACAAAAAGTGCAACAGGACCCAGCAGAAACGGGCAGCACAACGGCAGGAATGGATCAAGGCATCAAGGGTGCCTAAGAAGGTGGTGCTGCGTCGTCTCCGTCCTGAGGCGGAGGAGGAGGTGGTGGTGGTGTAGGCTGCTGAGCTGGGGTTGGCGTGGAAGTGGAAGCAGGTCTAGTGTGTGTGGAAGTGTGTGTGGGAACATGCTGGGTGGGTGGGGGTACGCATGGGAGACGCTCCAAGACCTGTGTAAGGCAGTAGTGGATCTGGGGGATCAGCTCGAAGCGTCCAGCCATCGCAGAGACGGTGGAGGACAGGGTCCTAAGGTCACCTCTAAGACCACTCACCGCCAACTCAAGAGCACGTATGCTCTGCAGTACAGTGTCGGGTGGGGGTGGTGCAGAGGGACGCACCGGTCTAGGCTGTGCAGGGCGAGGCTGGCGTACGCGAGTGGAGTATGTAACGGGCTCAGCAGGGAAGGGGACAAAAGGTGTCGCGCCTGCAAATGTGGGCCTGGCCTCAGTGTGAGGCCGGGGCACCGGCTGGTGGGAAGTGGAGGCAGCGGCAGCGAAAGAAGTGTGCAAAGGTGGCAACGAGGCGGCCAGAGAGGTCAGTGGCACAGAAGTGTGGACAGACGCCACGACACTCTCGGAAAATACAGCGGGGGTGGAGACAGAGGTAACTACCCTGGGGCGGAACTGTGTGGACCAAAAGGCGCAACCCCAGCGGCGATCATGCTAGCCATGGTCTCCACGACCGCTGCAAACGAGGGCTCCCCACTCTCGACAGAGGTCGGCGGGCGCTCGGGGAGAGCGGAGCAAAGAGGCTCCACGGACAGAGGGCCAGAGGTGGCAGTGGGAGTGGTGGGGACAGCCTCGGAAGTGGTGACAGTGGTGGAAGTGGGCTCAGCAAAAGTACTCTCGACACCGACAGCGGTGTCAGGAGCAGCGGAAACATCTGGTATGGGCTGAGGGGCCACTGGGTCAACAGGGTCGGCGGCAGGCTCGGCAGGGTGTGCAGCAGGGTCTGCGGGGGCAGCGTGGGCAGCGTGGGCCTGCTCGGCCTCCTCGGCCTTGAGCACGTAGGCGGCGGGGATGAGAACATCCATCGCCGGGAGCCAGTCGACGTGGGCTGGTGCAATCTGAGTCCGAGCAGGGCTCGGGAGAATCATATAGTCGGCACCGTAAGGGGCGTGCAACCAGACCCAGTGACGCTCAACATGCGGACGAAGCATCTTCATCCGGGCCATAACGTCTATCGACAGGGAAGTGGGGCCCGGGACGCGTCGCAAGTCGTCAGGTAGGTCCTCGTCAGTCATCATGGTAAGCAGGGTGATCAGACCGCCGTAGCAGATCGGTGAGCGATCGCCCACCGATACAATGATGCGGTCTAAAAACCAAGCCGCAATGTCGATCACGACGGCGGGGACAAGCTCGTGTCCATCCCTAGATAGAGCTCTGGGACGTGTCATCGCATAGAGCATGTAGAGCTCTGGCGTAGACATCGTGCCCGGCTCATATCTGGCCAAAAAGGTGGTCGCCATGAGGCGCTGGGCAATGCGTAGGCAGGGGTGGACAATGGCCGAGGCCTTGGCCCTACTAGGGTCAAAGGCGGCGTGGTGGCCCGTAATCCAGGCCCAGAAGGCACCGGCGTCGAAGGAAGGTGGGGGGATATGGGTGGGGCCGTAACCGCGATCGGCTCCGGGGACGGCGGGCCACGAGAAAAATGCTCTCATCATATCGAGAGTGACCTGGCACTCTCGATCCATGAACCGGAATGAGCATCCCTCATCGGTCCGGGCGATCGAACTCAAAACTTCAAGTGTCGTGCGGGTAAAAGTATCCGCTGACACCTGCAGAAAATCTCGCCAGCCCACGTTGTCGTACAACGTGAGCATCCCCTCTAGTACCCCCAGGCGTCCTAGGTCAGCGAGGTGTGCAAACCTGGAGGGTACGATCGAGCGCTGGGAGATACGCTCGAAGACGGCGCGGTGTGCGTCGTCTCGGAACGTAATCCCGAGCGGCCCCGACCAGTGGAGCCGGTGGTGGTGGCTGTGGGTCGGCAGGGAGAGGCTGTGCAGGCTGTGGGTGCACTGCAGGCTGTGCTGGCTGTGCGGGGTGTGTGGGGGAAGGTGGAGGAGAGTCCTCCAACTCGTGGGAGGGGCCGGCATCATCCGACCGCTTCCGCTTGGCGGAAGCTCTCTTCGACCGCGGCCGTGTCCGGGGCGGCATATCAGCCCCGAGCGCGCGCCGAAAAACGTGAAAAGTGTGGCGTGTGCAAAAAGAATGGAAAGAGTATACCCAAACACGCCGCGAGTGCTAAGCAGTGGAAGCGTGCGAAGTCCGCGCCTCCACGAAGTCCAAAGCAGCCCGTAGAAGCTCCCCTGAGCTCCCCTAAGCTCCAAAAAGCAACCTGCGCATGAAAAAGCGATATCAGCGAGTAATAATCAAAATGTATGGAGCAATAGGGGTATAATGGATAGATATAGAAATTGATTTGGGTTAGGGGTTCGATTAATACACGGATCCTCGAAAAATACGCAAAAAGAGGAGAAAACGGGCAAAACAAGCTATACCGGAGGTGACCGGAGACAAGGCCGCCGGCGGCGACTCGGGCGGGGCGCGGCGATGGTCGGCCGGCGGTGGCTGGCCGAGCGGCGGCGCGCGCGGGCTTGGTCGGGCGAGTGAGGGTGAGAACGAGCGGTATCGGGCGAGGGGAATCCGAGGGGTCGGGCGATTTGGGAATTTTGCGGTTTCGAAAAACGCGCCCCCCCCCCCCTCGGTCCTTATATAATAGAAGTTACGACTCGGCCGAGTGACGTGGTCACTCGGCCGAGCGAGACCAATGAGAATTTCCTCCCCGCTATCGCTTCGGCCGAGTGGCTTTGCCAGCCTCGGCCGAGTGGAGTAAGTCCATTCGGCCGAGTGACTCAAGCTACTCGGCATGACTCGCCCTAGGAGGGTATCCGTTTCACTCGGCCGAGTAAACATATATACTCGGCCGAGTAGCAGTTATATCGAAATCAAGAAAATAAACAGAGAGTTGGGTACAGCAGACTTCCCTCGTTCGTGAGCGGCTCGGCCGGACGAACTTGTGTACTCGGCCGAGTGACTAGTATACTCGGCCGAGTGAGCCTTGTGTTCTGCTGTTTGTCTTCGTTTTGGCTCTAAACTCTGTCTTTCTTCCTCCAATCGATTTCATCTTCCTCCTAAGCGTCAAGCGCCTTCTTGGGACGCTCCTCGTCGACTCGTTCATCCTCTTCATGATCGATCTACCTATCTCCTCTCCTGTCAAGAAAAATAGGACCCGTTATCACAAAAATTTTGGGCGAACGATTCAAAACACCGAAAATTTCTAAAACGAAAATAAAGAAAAAGTAAAAATAAAGCAAAAACCGTCGGGTTGCCTCCCGATAAGCGCTCGTTTAAGGTCGTGAGCTCGACCCCCTATAATTTTCAATCAATGCGGGATGTTTGGTGCATATGAGATGCACCCATCAAACTTTCCGGGGAGCGCGCTTGGATTTGGATGTGGCGGCGGCGCGTTCTCCCTCGGTGGTCTCCTATCTCGAATAGTGTTGGGGGGAGGCTCCCCCAAGCTAGCATTTGCTCCGGTCAACGGCTTTGCCGGTGATGCCGATCTCCGTGCCGGCGGAGCTTTCTTCGGAGACTTTAATTTCGAGAGCTTGCAGAGCTCTCGAATCCTTGCGACATCAGCGTCGCCTTCATCATCTTCAGCGGAGAGGTCGGGGGAATCAACTTTATTCTCTTCATGGCCTAAATCCGGGCCTTCTTCAAATTCTTCATCAAAAAGGGAGCCAATTGAGTGAGGAATCGCCTCCTCTATCACCTCATCAAGGAGGTCCATGTAGTCAAGTTCCTCGTGATAAGGCATATGCTTCATAGCCTTAGGAATGTGGAGCTCCACCTCAATGTTTCCGACGTTCAAGGTTAAGGTACCTTCGCGCACGTCGACGATGACTCCGGCGGTGGCGAGGAACGGGCGTCCAAGTATCAATGAGGTGTCTCCCTCTTCCTTAACGTCCATGATCACAAAGTCACATGGCAAGCATATTCCACCCGGGACTTGAAGCGGTATGTCTTCGGCGATCCCCACCGGCCTTGTTATCCGTCCATCGGCTAATTGAATGCGCATGTCGGTGGGTTTCAACTTTGTCCCGGTGTTTAGCTTTAAGAACATGGAGAGGGGCATGAGGCTCACACTAGCCCCAAGATCAACCAACGCCTTTTGAAGGGGAACTCCGCCCAAGGTGCAAGGAATCCGAAAACTCCCCGGATCTTTGAATTTTGCCGGCTCCTTCTCTCTCTTGGTGAACCAAGAGCCCTCCTCGGCTAGCATGATCTTCTCCTTCCTTTTCCTCCCCGAAATCAAGTCCTTCAAAAATTTAGCATACGTGGGGATCTCGACGATGGCGTCAAGGAAGGGGATGTTAAGGCTAACTCCTCTTAGGTACTCGAGAAATTTCGCTAGCCTTTTCTCCATTTTCGCTCTAGCGAGCCTTTGGGGGAATGGGACCGGTGGCATGAAGCGCCTTTCCTCAATTAATTGCTCTGCCCTAGATTTCTCCTTGTCTTATGGCTCCTTCTCCTTTTCAACTTCAACTATCGGCTCAATCGGCTCCAAGCTTTCCTCCACGGCCTCCTCGGTAGGAATCATAGCGGGGGTGGTGTCCTTCCCGCCTCTAGTAGTAACGGCAACTACGGCGTTGATGTGGCCGGTGTTGCCCCGTCGGTTTTGCTCCGGTTGCGCCGGCAATCGTTGAGTGTTCCGATTGAGCAACGCTAATTGCTCCGATATTTGAGCCACTACGGTATTAAGAGAGTCTTGCCCCGCCTTCAAAGTAGCATTCACCTTATTTTGCTCGACCATGAACGCCTCCACTCTAGTTTCGAAATCGGACCGTTGTGGAGCTTGCGGAGGGTTTTGATTTTGATTCCTCCACCCTTGGTTGTAATCGGGCGGCCTATAAGGTGGAACTTGTTGCTTCGGTTGAAAGTTTTGTTGAGTAGGCCCCCTCGGTGGATAGTTTTGTTGTTGGGGTGGTGGTCGAGCTTGTTGAGGTAGTGGTTGTGGCGGGTTCAAAGCTCCTTCATTGTTGGCGTAGGAGAATCCCGGATGATTTCTTGCGGCCGGATTGGACCAATACCCTTGGTTCCCCGCAACATATTGTACTTGCTCCAAGGATCCTTCTCCTTGCTCTCCTCCCGAGTACATGGCTTGAGATTGGTCTTGCCAATCACACATTTGGTTGGTTGGAGCGGAGGTGGAAGGGCTTCCTTGGGGCTCCGTGATGAACTTCTCCAATCTCTCCACCACCTTGTGGAGAGAATCAAATTTACTCGTGAGCTCCGCTACGGCCTTCGCCTCGTAGATGCTAGTTGGCTTTAAGGAGGACGTGGAGTGTCCTCGCTCATCGCCCCATTGTTGGTTATTTGAGGCCATCTCCTCAATTAGGGCCGTAGCTTCTTCGGGAGTCTTTGACAAGATTGCACCATTCGCCGCGGCATCAATAATTTGTTTGGTCCCCGGTTGGAGACCGTTGTAGAAGCTATGCACTAGCTTCCAATCTTCTATACTGTGGTGCGGGCATTGATGCTGCAAATCCTTAAAACGCTCCCAAGCTTCATAGAGCGTCTCCTGTGGTCCTTGCTTGAAGGACATGAGAGCGCTCCGGATCTTCACCGTCTTGGATGGCGGATAGAATTTGTCAATAAATGCACTCGCCAACTCGTCCCAAGTGGTGAAGACTCCGTCAGCCTGCGTCCTCAACCAATAGAGTGCCTTGTCCTTAAGCGTGAAGGGGAAGAGACGTAGTCTGATAGCATCGATAGAGACCCCCGGCATCTGGAATGTGGCGCACTTTGACAAGAATAGTTGGATGTGGTAGTGGGGGTTCTCATGGGCGTTCCCATGAAATGGGTCTTGTTGCATCAAAACCACCAATCCAGTCTTCAGCTCGAAGTTCTTGTCAGCCGCCAACTGCGGCACGGCAATGGACGAGGTAGTAGAAGAGGTCTTAGGCCGAAGCCTATCACGAATAGAAATTATCCTCGCCATCCTTGTCACCAATTCTTCAGGAGTTTCCGGGTTGGTCATATACCTCCCTTCCGGATCTTGTCTTCTTTCCGCTCTAAGTCTCCGCGCGGTACGTTCGATCTCGGGATCAAATAATAAAGCTTCAGGGTCCGCCGTAGATCTCGTGTACATGCACAGGGGAAACAGAGTTTCAAAGAAATGGTTAGCACCGTGGAAGGGTTAGGTAAGAAATAAGAAATAAAAATAATGATAATAATAACAAAAAAAAGGAATAGCTAGGGTGAGAAAGAATCAAACGCAATCGCCTCCCCGGCAGCGGCGCCAAAAACTTGATCGCTCCGGATATACACCCAAAGAACGGTTGTAGTTTTACCGCAAGTGCACGGTGTAGCAGCGAGCGGGTATCGAACACAGGGAGGACGAATGACTGTGCTTGCTCCGAATCAACCTGGCTATTTGAGAACAGAGAAAATTGCCTTGGGCGATCCTATCACAATCGTCAGACAAATGTGCGAAATATCAAATCAAATAAAGAACGTCTAGGGGATGGGGAATTCCCGCTACTCACCGTACTTCATAAATGTGGTTCGTCGGTATCAAAATTGCTAGAATGAGATTTCGGATGAACTAGTTGCAACTGAATGTAGAACCAGGCTCACGCTCTTGCACTGTTGCCGGTTTATAGCTATCCTAGGTTTGGGTCCAATCTCTTGCAAACCCTAGCCTAGGGAAGCTAGCATTAGGATCAACATCATCGTCCAATTGCGCACCAAGCCCAATCTCTTGCAAACTCGGTCCACAATCTAAATTAGGATAGTTCCTACCCGTCCAATCTCTTACAAATGGGTATTGGCATGGAATTGCAATCGGAAATCCTAGTATCGGTCCAATCTCTTGCAAACCGATACTTCGAAAATCCGACTCCAACCCAATTCGGATTTCTAGGGCTTCCTATCAAATTGGGATCCAATCTCTTGCAAATCCCAATTGATATGAATTCCTAGCTATCCGTAGTAAATCGATCCCAATCTAATCCCTAATAGCAATTCTAGCTCAATTTCTACCAATTCATCACAAATAAGAAATAGGGCTTGTAAGGTTCATCCCCACGCCCCAAGACGTGGGGACTACTCACAAATCATAGCAATAGCACAAAAATAATCAATGAAATAAGCAATAGAATTCATCACAAATATTGAGATAAACAATAAAAAATAGAATTTTTAGGGAAGAGAGATGCAAACCAATGGAGTTCTTCAATTTAATCCAACAAAAATCCAAGTTTTTTCTCTTCTCCAATCACAATAATAAAGCTAAAAAGGAATCTAAAAAGCTGCAAAATATCTAAGAGATGGCTCTCAAAACTAGGGTAAAAACAGGGCTTAAATAGCCCCAAAAATCGTCCAAAAATCCTGACCAAAATACCCCTGCACAGCCTGTTTTCCGCAGTTTTCGCTACAGGCAGCGCATCGCACTCGGCCGAGTGACAAAAGTCGCTCGGCCGAGTGAAAACCCTGCAATTTTCCAGAAAGTCGGGGCTTTCAGGGGTCTTCAGTTCGGAGGCGGCTCGGCCGAGTGAGTTGTCGTCACTCGGCCGATGACTTCACTGCACTCGGGCGGACGGGATTCTCCACTCTGCCGAGTGGGTCTTCTGAAGCTCAGGCAGCCGAAAAACAGTAACTTCGATGTTTTGGAAGGGCCTCGTCTGGGCGCCACTCGGGCGGATGTGGTATCGTCACTCGGCCGAGTGGGTCTTCTGTGCTCGGCCGAGTGCACAGGTAACTTGTGTCTGAAGTGGTCGGCCGAGCAGTGTCTCGCTGGTCGGCCGAGTGGCTCCTCCACTCGGCCGAGTGGGACACAAAGAATGCCCAATCTGCTTATTTTGGCATCCTCGTCGCTCCTGCGACGTCCATTCTTCTTCCGCTCCTCTCCAACAGCAAAATACCCCTCGGGGAGGTCGTTGGTGACCGTCTAGAGTAAGCGCATCTCGGGATCACTCCAAATCGCGCCAAATCACCTGAAATGCGACAAAAACAACAAATCGTGAAAAGCATCGCAATATCGTCGATATATCGTGAAAAACATGATTTGGGCGATCCAAATGGCATGCAAACATGCGAAAAAAAGGTGTAAAATAAGGAGTGATCATCGAGCCTATATTTAATCCCGCTTGATCGTGCGGCTGTGGATTGCGCCGACGTTGCAAAGCGGGTTTGGGCGTAATTGGATGCGGATTTCGACCCGATAGCAACTTAAAACCCGTAATGCCTATTATATAAGCGTATTCTAGGGTTTTTGAGCGGAGACTGGCGTATTTTGGGCGTATTAGAGGCTCTAGGAGCCGTATTTCGCCAGGGAAAAATTCTGTAAAATTCCAGAGGCTATTTTCTTATTTCTAGAGAGTTTTGATGTCTAAACTTGAAGATTTGGTGATAAATTTCTTAACTTAAACCCCGTATTTGGTGCTTTTCTATTATATTTTGCCATTAGATTGATGTATTTTGTTATGAAACTTGTTTATTCTTGCATCATGAGTAGCTAATTTCTTATTGTGCATGGTATGGCGTAGTTAGGAGATATTATTTGTGTTCGTTTGGTTGAATAATCGTTGTGCTAAACCGTTAAACGTTGTTAAAGTTGTAATCTTTGTTCGTAAATCGTCTTTTTCATCTTCCAAAAGAAGTGATTGAGTTGATGATCGCCCCACAAGGGTGAGTTTTGATCTCCCCAAAGGGAGTTTCATATCGTATTTTTGATCTCTCCAAAAGAGAGTTTCATATCGTATTATAACTTTAGCGACGATCTTATTGAATTTTGTGCTTGAACCCCCAAAAGGGTATCTTCCAATGAATTGCTCCCAAAAGGAGAATTCATTGAGTTATATTGAGTATTTTCTGGTGAATTGCTCTCAAAAAGAGAATTCATTGTGTTATATTCATCAACCAAATTAATACGAATCATTGATCCTAACGAACCCATACCATGTGCATACTTTTCATAGATATTTTTGCACACGAATTTCTTTGTTCGTATTGCTCACGTATTCAAATTCACATCACCATCACCATCATTTAAAGTGGTTAGTTTCTCTACGTTGGATTTCTATTTGATTTGAGCTGTGGTTGCAACAGATTTCCTCCCGAGGATTCGACATCTGGACTCCCAGATTATATTACTTGTACGGACTCTTGCGCTTGAGAGAAGCACCTTTTTGGTCCCACCAAGTTTTTGGCGCCGTTGCTGGGGAGGAATGGTTTGTTACCACAGTTTATTTCATTTAGAGGACCTTCGGTGAGATCTTTCCACTTTACTGTATATAAATTTTTGTTTAATTTTATTGTACATAAACTTTTATTTTTTTTTAAAATGGAGTATATGAATTTCTATTGCACAAACAATCTGTATGATGCAAAGTACGCTAATGCACACAAACATCGGATGGAGAAGCTCAAAATCGTTAATTTTAATCAGACTGACTGTGAAACTTTCTTTCAGGCCTGGAGGAGGTTCACAGACCTAATATCGAGCTATCTGCAGCATAGGTACACAAAGAACGAGCTTATGGAGTTCTTCCTAGATGGACTACAACCCCAGCTGCAGGAATTCTTGGGAGGCATGACGCCGATAGAGGCGTGCGAATACATGGAGTCTCTGCAAGAAAATGAAGAAACCATGGAAGAGACTTCAGAGAGCGATTTAACGGAGCCTTCGTGCCTTGATCAAGGGGAGCAAAGCGTAGACGTACCTTTGCAATCCTTGAAAGAGGAAGTTCACTCGATTATTCAGACACAGGAGGCTACATCCCATCAATTCCAAGAGAATTTTCTTGCTCGGAGTCGACAGATTCAGAAATCCATTGAAGATCTTAATTTGATTGCCACTTGCTTAAAAGAAAATAATTCTTTTGAAATTCAACTTCAAGAATCTAATACGAATTTATCTTCTATTGCAGGAAAATCGAGCAAGCCATGTCATGTTGAGGACACGAATAAAAATATCTACATGGCAGAATGTGTGTGCAAAAGAGAGGACGAGCTAGCAATTTTGGATGAACGAGAGGAGGAGACAGCTAGGGACAAGGGTTTTGAGATTATCGTCATGGAGTCAGAACCATGCCCTACTCCAGTTTTGTCCCAAAATCATTTACCCCTCCCCCCATTGATCGAGCATCATACCGAGAGTAGTGCATATCTTTCAGGGAGTAGTCGTCAACTTGCTTTAATTTATTTCACTTATTTTGATGACTACATTTGGAATATTTTTATCAAGAAGAATCTTAGACTAAAATGGATTGACGTGACTCATCTCTTGCAGGATACAGGTGAACATCTTATAGAGATGCTGGGAGTTACGTTGCTGGGATCCAGCTTAGTCGTTGGAGGAAGATTACTCGCCGAGGAGCACAAGGAGCAAATTGAACAACTTCCTCCACAATTAAAGATTCGGGATCCGCCATTTGATCACGGTGTGTTCTTTCCAGCAGTGTAGTTTTTATATGCTTTCTAGGATGCTTGCTTGAATAAACTCGTAACCCTTTCGACATTGCGGACAATGTCCATCTTTAGTTGGGGGTGTGTATGAGACCTTAGGATTTTTTTGAGAAGAATAAATCACCAAATATCACCATTTTAAAACTCCTTCACATGTCTCAAATACGGATGATTACGCATTAATTGAGTTCTAAAAATTGTTTATGGCTTGATTAAATTATTTTTCCTTCATGGAATTACCGTTAATATGCTATTCATGAAAATTTTCAATTGCCATGATTAATATCTTGAAATAGTTTGAATTTATTTCATGCATACTAATGTGATAAAAAAGCTTAAGTATACACGATTTATTAGAAAAGTCTTCAAGTTGAAGAGGAATTTGGCCTTTGTTATTAATGTTTATGTTCGAAAATATGGGTGTTGAGTTGCTTACAAAGAAAAAAGAAAAGAAAAGAAAAAAATGAATGAAAAATGAATGAAGAAAAAAATGAATGAATAAGTATGTCACTAATAAATAACTTGGTTGGCTCGAGTAGTACAGTCCGAGGGGTCCTTTTTGGCCTAATGCCCTATTATCGTCTGATTTGGGAGTCATTTACCGGAACTTCACTCATTTGATGGAGCGATCCAAGTTATACATTTTTCTGCGAATGTTGCTTGATGCGCGTTACGCAGAACTAATAAAAGAAAGGAAGTGGCGAATAAACTAAGCAACCTCAATACCCATGACTTGAACGATCTTTGTGAGATGCCAATTCCTTGGAAACAAGAAAACTAGGATATAACGACGTGTTATACTTTCGCTTGCGCAAAACGATGCTTGTATGTTATTTATTCAAATTAAATTAGAGAAAATATCATGTGATTGATTTTGTTCATGAATGGTGTATATTGATAGTCTAGATCATGTTGGAAAGCGTACTATTGAGCCATGCCTTAAGCGATTGATAGAATATATTGTTTTAATAATCATCCGTATTAATGCTCTTTTTGCTAGAGACTAGCAAATCGCTAGTTGGGGGTGTGATTCAGAGTGATATTTGCATATTTAACCCCCCATTTAGCCATATTTTGTGCTCATGTGATGTTATATTGTTCTCTAATACATTCGTATTTTGTACACCATCATTTATTAGAGAAAACACCTTATTTGAGCACAAAACAGCAATTAATGGAGTATTTCTGCACTTTTTATATTTTTTCTAGCTTGGTCTCGATCTCACGATTCCAACGACTATTTATTTGTATTTTTCTGAGATCTGTGCTAATTACTGTGTATTTTTGAATGCATAATACCAATAAAAAGAGGAAATTAAAGTTTGCACGAATCTTGGTGCGCCACGCGGCAGCATCGAAGCGATTCCCGCCCACATCAGACGGCGGTGAGATTAAGGCGACGCGGCTAAATAAGGACCGTTCGATTTTGCTCGAACGGTTGGCGACGGCCTGCATCAGCGATCGGAGCGCTGCTTCTTGAGGCCACACGGCAATCATCGGGGGCTTTACCGCCTGATCAGACGGACGAAACAACGCCCCGCTCGACATCAAAGTTTACCAGCGAACGGCCGACGTGGCGGAATGGTGGACGTTGGATTCTAATCCTACGGCCAGCGGCGTGATGAAAACGAACGAAGCGGGCGGCATCTTACGGGGCGACGTGGCAACATTTCGAGCGCACGATTCCGATCGAACGGTGTAGATCGAACTCCGAAATGAATTCGGATCGAAGAGCGGATCGGGCGCGATGCGGGCAGGGATCCATTTCGAAGCGACACGTGTCGAGCCTATATTTAATCCCACTTGATCGTGCGGTTGTGAATTGCACCGACGTTGCAAAGCGGGTTTGGGCGTAATTGGATGCGGATTTCGACCCGATAGCAACTCAAAACCCGCAATGCCTATTATATAAGCGTATTCTATGGTTTTTGAGCGGAGACTGGCGTATTTTGGGCGTATTGAAGGCTCTAGGAGCCGTATTTCGCCAGGGAAAAATTCTGTAAAATTTCAGAGGCTATTTTCTTATTTCCAGAGAGTTTTGGTGTATAAACTTGAAGATTTGGTGATAAATTTCTTAACTTAAACCCCGTATTTGGTGCTTTTCTATTGTATTTTTCCATTAGATTGATGTATTTTGTTATGAAACTTGTTTATTCTTGCACCATGAGTAGCTAATTTCTTATTGTGCGTGGTATGGCGTAGTTAGGAGATATTATTTGTGTTCGTTTGATTGAATAATCGTTGTGCTAAACCGTTAAACGTCGTTAAAGTTGTAATCTTTGTTCGTAAATCGTCTTTTTCATCTTCCAAAAGAAGTGATTGAGTTGATGATCGCCCCACAAGGGTGAGTTTTGATCTCCCCAAAAGGGAGTTTCATATCGTATTTTTGATCTCTCCAAAAGAGAGTTTCATATCGTATTATAACTTTAGCGACGATCTTATTGAATTTTGTGCTTGAACCCCCAAAAGGGTATCTTCCGATGAATTGCTCCCAAAAGGAGAATTCATTGAGTTATATTGAGTATTTTCCGGTGAATTTCTCTCAAAAAGAGAATTCATTGTGTTATATTCATCAACCAAATTAATACGAATCATTGATCCTAACGAACCCATACCATGTGTATACTTTTCATAGATATTTTCGCACACGAATTTCTTTGTTCGTATTGCTCACGTATTCAAATTCACATCACCATCACCATCATTTAAAGGGTTAGTTTCTCTACGTTGGATTTCTATTTGATTTGAGCTGTGGTTGCAACAGATTTCCTCCCGAGGATTCGACATCTGGACTCCCAGATTATATTACTTGTACGGACTCTTGCGCTTGAGAGAAGCACCTTTTTGGTCCCACCACCTGCCAGGCTGAACGCAACCCAGGACATCATCCTGACACAGGCCCAAAAAGAGGGCCACATCAACAAGCCTCCCTCAAGGATGAAGGGGGGACAAAGGGACGAAGAAAAATTACTGCAAGTATCACAAGGATAACGTGCATGACACCGACGACTGCTGACACCTAAAGAAGGACATCGACCAGCTGGTTTGTCACGCCCCGCTTCCCAAAAATATGGAGGCGAATCGTGAGAAGGTCCGCTCAGACTTGAAGCTGTAAAGCTCCAAGCCCGATAAGCGTCAATCAACAATAAATTGGCAGGTCCTTGCAACGCGATACGAAACACAGATAATAATAAAGGAAATGAGACAAAAAGAAAATCTCAGAATATCCATCATATTAAATTCCAACATCACAGAAAAAGCCACCAGGTTTAAAGAGAAAAGAATCTAAGGGCCCAAACATGGCCAACAAAAGTACAACATACAAAGCAAGGTGCCACGCACCGACAACTTAACAGAAAACCTAAACAAAAGGGAGCTCAGCAGGGATCACTAAGAATGGTCACATGTATCCTCAAACTCAACGTCAACAACGGGATCGTGCACGAACTCCACGAACTCGTCACCCTCAACAGCAAACTCTGGCTCAGCAACTAACATGCGACACCCAAAGAGAAGAGGCACATGTCAGCAAGTCTACAAAACTTGTGCAAGGAAACAAAAGGAAGTAGAAACAGCCTAGCAGTTCTAAAGTAAGTTATGACAGGATATATTTTGCAATGAGAACATCAAGTAGAGTAACGGCAGTTTATGACATGGCATGATCATAGCATGGCAAGTAATAGCATGGCAAGTAAACAAGGACAAGTACAAGTATGTAAGCACGTCGTGCACAGAGATTCCGCCTTCTGGCTAGAGTGGCTGATCGGGCCAACTCGTACACTCAGGTGACCGTTTATCCCTACCCCTCCACGTGTGTCGAGCCAGGGCACTACCCCTGAACACATAATACTCGCTTCTGGATCACGAGCCAGGAAGTGTTTTTAACACGTATGGCATAGGGTTATGCCCGCATAACGGGTGCCTAGCCGGTAACACGGAAACACGGATTTGTACAAGGATTTGTAGCGTGTGCTACGATGCAACATGCAACATGACATGTAAAATGGATGCACATGACAATTATTTGAAATGAAATTGCGTACCGTTAAAGAAAATTTAAACATGACAGGCAATTGTATGACATGGCATGACAAGGGAAATTCTAGCTTCGTTGTCAAGCTAGAATTGAATTTGCGCCTAGACCGCTATCATTTCACGGTCTAGTCTCTTTCACGCTAGAACAAAGTATTGGCCTAAAAACGTGGCCTAAGGCAAGGTTGGCAAGTTTCACTTGCCTGGTACCGAAGTTGTTGTTCGACGAGAGTCTCAAGATCGGTGTCCAACGGAAATTGGGTTCGCTGTTATGGCAAAATAGAAAAATTAGATTTGAGGGTTCTAATCCTGTTTGTATTGGAATCCTATAACGTCTAGTAATCTGTTTTTATTAAGGTTTCCTAATTTACAGTGTGGGTTATGGAAATTTAAGAGTAGATCCACTAACCGTTTCGTAGCGGAAGAACGATGCCGAGCAAGCACGGCAACGGAAGAACGATCCGGAGAACTATGGCTCAGATCTAGAAGCGGTGAGGAAATCTGGATGAATAGGGATTTGTGGGGTTTTGGGGGTTTGCCGACGGCCTAAGGGAGGTGGCCGGCGCTAATGAGGGTGTAAGGGGCTCCGGGGATGAAAGAAAAGAGCTAGAGGAAGGTTGGGGAAGATCAGAGATCAAAGGGGAAAGAGAATGGCCAAGAGAAGTGAAAGAAAGAAAGAGAAACGATCGGGGGTTTAAATAGAAAAGTTGCAGCGGCTGGGCCAAACCTAGGGTTTCGGGGTCAGTTAGTCGGTCAGAGAAGAGTGGTTGACCGACTAGTTTGGGAACTAGTCGGTCGGTCGTTCAACTGTGACCGACTAAAAGCAAAACCGTGAACAGGGTTGGTACAGGTAGACAGATTTAGTCGGTCTGCGAAGGCCCGTCGACCGACTAGTTTAAGATCTAGTCGGTCGTTGTTCGTTCATAGACCGACTAAGGGAGAATTTAGGTAGATATTAAGCACTGAGAATTAGTCGGTCAAAGAAGGAATCTTAACCGACTAGTTCAGGAACTAGTCGGTCGGTAATTGTTCTTAGACCGACTAACCATAAACAAAAACTCAGACAGTACAGAAGAACTCAGAATTAGTCGGTCTGAGTACAAGTCCTGACCGACTAGTTTGGGAACTAGTCGGTCGAAGAATGTGCTTAGACCGACTAAACGTAAACAGTAACTAAGCTGAAATTTACTGACAAGAACTAGCCGGTCTGAGAAGGGTTGTCGACCGACTAGATTGCGATCTAGTCGGTTGGCTCTCCTTCATGAACCGACTAAGATGCACCAAAAGTGCCGAAACGAAGCGCGAAGCTTCGGGAAGATTCCTATGGCCTCTAAGATCACTCTAGCACTAAGATTAAGACGTTATGAAGTTAATCGTAAGGATTTCTAACGAGAAAACACACAAAGAGGGGAAACATCTAATATTATTCATATAATCGTTATTACAAAAACCAGTCGTTACATGATTAGCCGAGGATATTTGAAGAACTTTGTCGACGCTTCGAAGTCAGGATCTGGGAAGGGCACTTCGAGGCAGGCAGATAAGGGGAAGAAGGTGAACATCGTTCACACCTCCGTGCGCATAATTGAATGAAGAGTCAACCGATCGATCGCATCTCCCGACCCCGGCGAATGACTCGCCCACCCATATCTTCCCCCCTTTGCGCATCTCAGCTTTAATGTACCCCCAGTTTTTCTCTTGCTAAAATAAAGACACGAACTTGAGTTCTTGCTTACGACTACGAATCCTTCAAAATTTGGTAAATCACCTACTAGATCCAACGCCGAGCCTGCTAGGGGCAATTCCCCCATCAAGGCCAACCAAACCCTCGATCGACCGTTAGGCTGGGGCAACTCCCCCAGCAGGACCGATCGAATACTCGATCCGCCGTAAGGCTGGTAGCAACTCCCCTAACAGGACCGATCAAATTCTCGATCCGCCGTAAGGCTGGGGCAACTCCCCCAGCAGGACCGATCGAATTCCTGATCCGCCGTAAGGCTGGGGGCAACTCCCCCAGCAAGACCGATCGTACCTTACGATCGGTCGTAAGGCTGGGGGTAACTCCCCCAACATGCCGATCAGTCGGTCGACCGTAAGACTGGGGGTGGCTCCCCCAACTGACCAACCGACCAGTCGACCGTAATGCTGTGGGCAACTCCCCCATCATGCCGGACACATTTCAGCCGCAAGACTGAGGGCAACTCCCTCAGTAGGCCGATCATTCGATCGACCATAAGACTGTGGATAACTCCCCCAACTGGCTGATCGACCCGTTGACCGTAAGGCTAGGGGCAACTCCCCCACCAGGCCGGCCACATTTTGGCAGTAAGGCTTAGGGCAACTCCCTTAGCAGGTCGATCATTCGATCGACCATAAGACTGGGGTAGCTCCCCAGCTGGCTGACCGACCCGCCGACCGTAAGGCTGGGAGAAACTCCCCCCAGCGGCCGGCCACATTTCGACTATAAGGCTGGGGGCAACTCCCCCAGCAGGCCGATCATTCGATCAACCATAAGACTGAGGGTAGCTCCTCAACTGGCCGATCGACCCGTCGACCATAAGGTTGGGGAAAACTCCCCCAGCAGGCCGGTCACATTTCGACCATAAGGCTGGGTGCAACTCTTTCAGTAGGCCGATCATTCAATCGACCATACGACTGGGGATAGCTCCCCCAGCTAGTTGACCGACCCGTTGACCGTAAGGCTGGGGGAAACTCCCCCGCATGCTGACCCCTTGATCGCCTATAAGGCTGGGGAAACTCCCCCAGTAGGCCGATCATTTTATCGATAAGGCCGGAGGCAACTCCCCCAGCTGGCCGATCAATCGATCTATCGTGAGCCTTAGGGCAGCTCCCCAGCAAGCTGACTACAAATCGACCACAAAGGCGGGGGACGTTTCCCCCGACGGGGCGACCGTGCGATCAAACTTGCGCCAATGGACGACTCCTCTAGTGAGCGGATCGCACCCTCGGTCCTAACCAATCGAAAAGTGTCCCCAAGCAACCCTTTCCACAGCTCAAGCCACCGACCGGCTGCGACATGAACAGCAGGAAGAGGGGGCAAGGCTAAAGACAAAGACAACACATCGAACATACCAAAAGGTGAAAACTTTTATTACCTATCCTGTTTGTTACAAAAATAACAAGGGAAAAACAAAAAGAAGGCCACTATGACCGCCCACGGTGCGGGCACCCAGGAAGAACTCTCCCATGTTGCTTCAGCGGCGTCCCTCAACCCGGCAAGCTCGTCAGGGGCAGCGAAGAGGTAGTGAAGCGATTTTTGAACTCGCTCCTCTTACGTCAAGAATCCCTCCAAGAAGGACTGAGCGATCCACGGGGCCAGGATGTCGTCGTAACCCCTCACAACTTCATTAACAAGCTGATGGGGATTCGTCCACCGCATGGAACCGATCTCGGACAAAATCTCGGCCCTTTCCTTCCTGTGCGCTTCCTAGGCGAGGGACAACGCCCTCGTGTCCTCCTCCGCAGAACCCAAGACAGTGACCCGAGAGACGTCGGCGGCCGCCAACGCCTCCTTCAACTTCCCACCTCCGACGTGAGCTCAGAGACCTTTGTAAGGATCGTCTTACCCTTGTAATACTAACAAAAACACACTAGAGGGGGGTGTGATTAGTGTAATGGCACAAATTGCGTATTTAAAAATTGAACTTGCAAATGCGGAATTATAAATGCAAAAGGAATTTAAATATCACAAAAATCCAAATGCAAATACGAGATGTTACACTGGTTTCCCAAACTTGGGTACGTCCAGCCACACCAATATCCACTAAAATTCTCACACAGAGAAGTGAATACAATCTCACACAGAGATACCTCACACAGAGGATTTGGATTCTCGCACATAAAAATCATTGCTTTCACACAGAAAGACTTATGCTCTCACACAGAGAGACTCAAACTCTCACACAGAGAGATTTCAACCAACCCTCACACAGAAGGTTATACTCTCATACAGAGAGTAACTAGCTCTCACACAGAAATCTAGGGTTTTAATGAAATAACAAAGTAAACCAAACACTCTTACATATGCCTTGAGATGAACTTACTCATTAATGAATGCAAGGCATGGAAGAGGAACTCCAAGTAATGAGATTAGCTTGAAATGCACTTGGATGATTTCTCTTGAGCTTGACTTCAATGCATGAATGAGCTCTAAGAGGACAATGAGAGAGTTTGAGAGTGGCTTAATCAATCTCTAAAGATTTGCAATAGTTCTAAGAAGTTCTAATAAACTCAACCCTCTCATAAATATAGGAACCCTATATGGACTCTCAAAACCCAAGGATAAAACCAAAAACAAAAAGATGTAACGGCTAGAATCTTGCCTGAAACGTCAGCGACAGTTGACTGATGCACATCTGACAGTCGACTGACCAACGGCTAAATAAATCCCAACAGTTATAATCTGAGGCGGGACAGGCGACTGTAGAAGACTGCACAGGCGACTATAGAATGGACAAGCACATGTATATCCTTCAGCACGCGACTGCTGCATGGGATGGAAATAAAATAGAGAGATGCAACTTACGCATTGTATGTATACAGACGACTGATGGCCAGAGTACAGGCGACTGTAAATACTGCAACAATCGACTGACTTACAAATTGGGATGAAGTCCAGAAAATGTAAGTTGCGCACAGACGACTGTAGAACAATTCACATACGCCTGTTGGAAGACAGGCGACTGTAAATTGACCTTCAGTCGACTGCTCCATAAGCTCAAGTAAGAGTCAATAAAAGATTGACTTGAGCAGTACACTACAGTCGACTGTAGAAGGCTCGACATGCGCCTGGAATCACCCAGTCGCTTGTAAGACCTTCATCTGTCGCCTGTTGGAGAGCCAAAAACTCCAGTTTGAGTTTAAGGCATGGTAAACCTATTGGGATGATTTCTATGATAATCATGAGTCATACTAAGATGAAAATGCATATGCCTGAATGAGTTAATCCATCTATCAAGGCATTACATTAAACCTAAACTCAAAAAGGAGAAAAGCAATAAATAGAATATTGCATGGACTACATTGCTTCCCTTAGAGTCTATGGCTTCAACCTTGATACTCTCCATCATCTTCAAGCTGTGGCACCCCTTGAGTCCAAGCTATGGCATTGCTCCTCTCGATGTCCATCCTTGCACCAAGTGTTTAGTATCCAAAGATGATATTCTAGAAATGTTAACTATGAGACTAAAACAAGAGAGTCATTAGCAATAACATAATGTTGTGATCATCATCAAAATAACATTGGTATGAAACACCAATACTCAACAACCATCTGGAGTGAGGGCTGTAGCTCCTTGCGAACCTCTTCTGCCACTCGTTCGGTTGCCTCTGTCCTCATGTGCTCCCGCTCGAGGGCCGCCTCGAGCTCGACGACCTGCTCCGCGTGCCGTTGCACCTCCACGGCCATCGAAGACGCATGCGAGACGAAATGGATGAGGATCAGGCTAAACAAGATGTGAGCGAGAGAAAGAAGAGACTTACCTGCTGAATCTGCCATACCATGCAGTCCACCAGGCTCTTATAGTGGACCTTCTCAAGGAGAGAGCGATCCCCCGACAGGGCAGAGCTCTGTGCCACCTGGACAGCTATGTCAAGGTCGGTAAACTGACCCCCCCAGACAGGGCCTCAAGTCCGGGCCCGAACACAGACATCACGCCCCTTACCTCGACCGGAGTATGCTCGACCTGGAGGGTATGAGAAGCCTCCCCCAAGGTTTGGGGGCTTCCCTGAGAGGTGGCCGACGTAGGATGTGCCACCAAAGAGGCAACATTCCCTTTTTTCTTCTTCTTCTCGAGTCTCTCAGAACTAGGGCAAGATCGCTTCTTCCGCGACCCCTGACCTCCAGTCAACGCGACAGGGTCCTGCCCAAGGCCAGCCGAAGCCCCTTCGACGAGGACCGGGTCGACGAGAGCGTCAACCAGGCCCGCCACGGCAGGGGAAGAACCCATGACATCTGGGATCAGAGCCTAACTCAGGGGAACGTCGACCAGACCCGTCACCACGGGGGAAGGGCCTGCGGTCAAGGGTGCATCCACCATCTTCAGCGTCCCGACCGGTAGCTCGACTGCACGGGCCTCCTCCTCCTCCTCCGTGTGGCACGGCGCATGGCCAGAGGAGCTTCCCCAAGAGCCCCGAGCACCCCGACGGATGAGTTGATGCATGTCATAAGGGTGGTTGAACTCCTGGCCCGCCATTCTTGCAAAAGAAAGGAGAATCAGGACAAGCCAAGTAGAAAGATGTAGTCTTAAAGTGCCTTTACCAGGGGACCATATGATGCTCTTGAGGAGGAGACCATCCAGTAAGGGACAGACCAATCTCTCCTCCCGGGGCAAGGCCGACATGAACGTAACCGCAGCTCGGTCGACCTTCGATAAGTCCAGCGCCAACTCGTAAATGCTCGAGCTTCGCCAACCCGTCAAAATTGTGGCGTCCTCGGGGAAAGTGACAAAAACAAAATCATTCTTCTAATGACCGACCCAGTGACCCAGGCCCAACAGACACTCTCTTCCCCTCTTGACGTCAATATGAAGCTATGTCACCAAGGAAACAAGCCTGATCTTGTAGAAATAAAAGAAGAACGGCAAGAACGGCTCCAACCCGTGCAGATGACAGATCACGATGAAGCCGACCAAGGCCTGAACCGAATACGGAGTCAGCTGACACAGAGACACTTGCAAAAACTCCAACACCTGGATGATGAATGAGTGAAGAGGGAAGCGAAGCCACATCTGGAATATCTCGACATATACCCCTATCTCACGAGCCCTGGGAAAACAAATCCTCTCATCACCAAATGGGACCCGAACCCTATATGGGTAAGGGAGATAATCCGTCCTGATTCTCTCGACGGCGGAATACGAGACGGAAGAGGCGGCCTCAAGAATCACGAGGTGGGACCTCAGATCCCTCAGCTCCGAAAGGCCCCCCCCCGCTGGATTAGATCCTCGAATAACAAACCCTTGCCCTTCTCAAGGGACGAGGATGCCCCGACGGCCACGTCGAAATCATCAGCATCAGGTGGCAAAGCTCCTATTTTCAGCGCTCTCGCCATTAAGCAAGACGAAAGACAGAAGTAGTAAAAGGGGGTTACCTTGCAAGAGCTGGAGAAGGGGACGTCGAAGAAGAGGCAGAGAGAAACTCAGTGAAAATGAGAGGAATCGAAAAGCGAAATCAAGAAGCGCTGAAGGAACCCCAAAACCCCGACTTTTTATATGGTGGACAACCCCAAATCCAGACCGTCTAATGAATGACACGCGTAAATATCTTCCAAAAAGCGGCCCTCCGAATCCCACTTCCAAAGGGCGGGAGAATTCTTGGTTCACAGTGCCATGATGGATTTTATTTAATGTGTCGTCTCGACTGACGCGCCTGTCAAATCCACACGAATTACATCCCTCAGACCGAACCGTCAATGGTCGAACGGCCCGAGCGATGGAGGCAATTGATACAACCCCCGGAACGGAGCGAGTCAAGCACACGGCGCCGATGGGGGTTGGGTCAAAGCCTTAAGACCCCACAAGCACATCAAATCATGGCAGCCCAAAGCCCACGTCAGGAAAACCGTTGACCCTCCACGATTAAGGAAACTGCTCTCCAGATCGCGCTCGCCTTGAACACTAGTCGTTGCTCCATCACGTCCGCCTCCATGCCTCTTGAAGAGACCATCAAATCGGGCGGGTGGGAGATGACGGGACGACATAAAGGCGTTGACATGCAAACTCCTATAAGAGGACGAAAAGACGAAACACCAAAGGATCGGATCCTGAATACTCAGATCTCAGGTACTCCACCTCTCGAGACCTTCTCCTTCCACCTTATATTTCTCCTCCATTGCTCGGCCCGAGGATTCGTGTATTGGTCTCTCTGCGAACCATACTCGATCCCACCGAGTATCCTTCAGACAAGTGCTGACTTAGGCATCGGAGGGGACTTGGTCGGAACCAAGGTCCGACCCCCCCCCCCCCCCCCCCCCCCCCGACGAGCTCTCTCGTCTGTGCAGATCCAAGGAGCCGCCAACCAACCAAAGTTACCCTTCGGTGCTCCATCGCTCGGGCCCGAACGCTCTCATGCCCCAGGCCCGATCGATCGATCGGCCCAGAAAGCCGTCCTTTTGCCAAATTTACCCTTCGGCAAACTGATGCACGGATCCGCGCGTTTTCGCCCCCAACGAATGCTCTGAAAGTTGAGCCCGGAGGCCGCACGCGTCCCACGTGACCGCGACGACCCCCGGACCTCCAACCTATCAATCAGCGATGAGAAAACACCCCGAAACAATTCTTCCTGAGATCCGGGGTAGTTCTAACAATCCCGAAGAACTTGTTGAATCCTAGGGGATCGCCGTACCAAGAGATGGGTGGAATTATCCTGTGGGACAGTGTTTTCACGCATCAAGTATCACTATATCGATCAAATTCTATTATATTCGTTAATGTCATTTTAGGACAAGATGTAACAACAAAACTGGGGGGATTCACTTTTCTATGCACCAAAATGCAGTACATAGAAATCTATTCGCTAATTTTGGCACAGCCAACGGAGTACTCTACAGATTAACCTTGAAAAATCATGAGGCCTGGTATCACAAGTCAAGAAAAAGACTACTTCCGGTTGAAGCAATCGAGAGAAGATCTCTCGTCCAGGAATCACATTAGAAGCAAATTCATGACCCTGCCAACTAGGTCAAGAATACCCGTCGTAATTTATTCACCTCAATCTAAAATTCTCTCGATACAAATTTAAAGAGAAGTCCAGGTCAATAACACTTCCCCTCAACACCGGCAAGCCCTTGTTTATATAATTAATTTATAATTTCCTTTCTGCTTGACTTTGTTGAACGTCCCGCATCCTTAGACCCAACTCCGACCCGCAGCTTCCTCCCCTCTTTCCCTCCCTCGAGTCCTACAAACCAAAAACACCCCAAAAATGGAAACCAATCGATGACGCCAAAATCGTGACGTTCCTGGATGATGCGTCCTTGAAACCCCTTGCTTCTCTATATAATTAAGCATCCCTTGGCTTCCCAATTCTCATTCAAAGACTTGTTCATAGAAAGTTGCCAGCAAGTTCAAATGGAGTACTCCCTCAACCTCGACCTCAACATCGGCCCCCTCGGCCGCAGGACCAAGGAGGAAGGGGCCAGCGCGCTGGAAGCGGAACTGAGGCGGATGAGCGAGGAGAACGAGGTGCTGAACGAGCAGCTCGCCGCAATGCACGCAAGCTACGCCTTCCTGCAAACCAAGCTCTTCGACATGATGAGCGCGCCGAAGTCGCCGACCAAAAAAAGGAAGAGCCCCGACTTCGCCGCCGCAGACGCGGTTAGCGGCGGCTGCACGTCGAGCGAGGAGGAGCCGTGCAAGAGGATAAGGGAAGAAGCCCGGCCGAAGATCTCCCAGCTCTGCGTCCGCACCGACCCCTCTGATGCCAGCCTGGTGAGTCCTCGGACCCTGACCCGACCCGTTAGAATTCATATATCTCCTTGTTAGCGCCTCAGTGGACTGTCACACTCGGAACGGAATAAAGTGCGCAGATTTGGTCAATCGATCTACGATCACCCAAATCGCGTCATTCTGCTTCGGACTCCGAGGTAGTCCAGATACGCGAGGAATATTTTTATGATTTTTTACTTATTTTTTAGGTTGTGAAAGACGGATACCAATGGAGGAAGTACGGGCAGAAGGTGACGAGGGACAATCCGTGCCCGAGGGCGTATTTCCGATGCTCGTTTGCGCCGGCCTGCCCAGTCAAAAAGAAGGTAAAAAAAGGCTGGAAGTCGACTTCCATCACTTCCGTGAAGAGACTTACATTCGGGAGGCTAACGTAACTCCACTTCCCTGCAGGTTCAGAGAAGCGCGGGCGACAGGTCGATCTTGGTGGCCACCTACGAGGGCGAGCACACCCACGCCCGGCCCTCCCCGGGTGAGCCGGCCAACGCGGCCGGGCTCGGCCCGTGCCCCGTCCAGGCTCGCCCTTCTGCCGGCTCGGTCGTGACGCTCGACTTGACCCGGCCGCGTCCGCGGCCGGAGACGGAATCGCCAGAGTTTGAGCGGCGGCTGGCCGAGGAGATGGCGTCGTCGTTGAGGAAGGATCCCGGATTCACGGCGGCGTTGGTCAGCGCCATCTCCGGGAGGTTTCTTCGGATCTCTCCCGAGCACAGTCACGGATCGATTTGAGTTTTTCTTCTCTCTTCGGTTTATTGAGTATTTGTCATGGAGTGGTTGTACATAAGAGATTAAAAAACAAAAGATGATGAGATGGACACGTGTGTATACAGTGTTGTAGCAAGCTGGATCCCATTGTAGTCTATTGTTTTGTATACAATGTTGTAGCTGGATCACATCGAAGCTCGGTTGCACATACCTTGCTCTTCTCAATCTTTCCAATAAATATAGAGCCAAATGCGAGGTATACAAATTTCTTTACCAAAAAGCCAAAAAGGGTCACATCAGAGAAATTTACGTGTGTGACACTTTTTTCCCTTTGGGGAAAAAAATTTATATACACTGTATTTGTATTTCTGTGGTGTATATAGCAAATATCTAAACATATGAATACATTGTTCTTATTTATTGTTTTTCTGTCTTTCATATAATTGTGAAGTGAAACAGTTGGAATATCCCGTTGGACCCAATGAGGCCACTTAGGTCTGTTGAACACTAACTATAACTGTTAGGGAGTTACTTTACAAACCCACAACTTTTAGGGAGTTATTTTGCAAACCAACCGTTTTGCTCTGCACACATACCACTTATTTACAAGTATGCTTGACATGCTAAACTATTTAGCAATGTAGCGGAAGACAGAAAAATCAAATTTTTCTACAACTAGCATATTATAACCGATATCTATCGCAATACATGAAATTAATAATAATTGAAAATCATACATTTGCTAGGATACTCTTATGCTATATCCGCGGATCTCAATCTTTTTATGTGTAGTCCAAACGATGTCGCTCGTCCATCATGGTACCATAGATGTCGCTTAGCAGTGACCACCCCGTCACGATCCACGAGCTCGATCTTCTCGAACCCAAACTCAACTCCAAATCTTTGCAGCTAGGGATTGGAAGGAGGTGAAGGAAGATTTTTGAAGTAACGCAACTCTTGCGTTAGGCTCATACATGGACCAATGTAATACTCCTAGCATGGGAGATCATGTTGCTGGCTCGCCCATGGGAAGAGAACCCCATGTGCATGAGTAGTTGTGCATGGAAGAAACATGGCTCATGCATGTGAGAGAGACCCCATGCGTGAGACTTAATGAGATACTTTTTCGTACCATTAAACATGAGTCCCCAGATCCCTTTCTTAGAGAGATGTAGGGGGAGTTCTACTCAAATCCTACCTTATCCAAATACGTGTTTAGAAGATGACACATAGCAAATGCTTTTCAATCCTTTTAGGACTCTTGATTTGCATCCAAATCAAATCTTCAAATAAGGTGGATTAATCAAACTAAAACTCCAATAAATATCCTAACACTTAGGAATCCTCTATAAAGTCAGACTCTATCAATTCGAGTCGGTTTCAGATCCATCAATTGGATCAAACCTGTACCCAAATGCAAAACGGAAGCCCTTTACGCATCTGGGGCTATTTGTCCACTAGTGACCCAGTTACTCGACTAGTGATAAAGCACTAGTCGACTAACAGATTCTTTGTTTTTAGGCTGGTTAGGGGAGTACTGCAGCATCATTATTTGACTAACCACCTTTTAGGGGATTGGTTTGGAGTTTATGTGTTTCTTCATCAACTTGGATCATTCATAACTCTTTACAAATGTGTACTCGCAACTCCTTGCGACATGTCACTCTCTCTTGATCACAACACTTGTGATCGGACACATACATCGCATGTACATTAAGTTTCATTCCTTCTTTTCTTGTGAGAGGTCGTCACCTATATGTGACTCTAATAGCCCGATTCCAATGAATACGATTATATCATGTTCTAGATATGGTAGAAGCACTAGCCACGCATACTGAACCCTCGTTATGAAATGTTGTTGTTTGGTTTGGACTAGAATCTTATTGGACCAAACTCTGGGCCTTACAGTGACAGTTCTGTGCAGTTTGGTTCCTTCATCAAAACTATTCGCTAAGATGTTTATGGTACATATACCTGTCAAACCCCATTACTCCTTATACCCTGAGTAAAATGACATCCAATAGTTTGATGTAAGATATAATGTGTTACTTTAACAAGACTGACTTGGCCAAGGACTTAACTATGGATCACATTGGACTCTCTGTAACATGCACCAACCTCTCATACCAGATAAAACGAATCTCATCTTGATGGTCACTCCATTTGCACGCTTCCAACCATACCAAGTGAGTACCTACGTATTAGGTACCTACGTATTAGGCAATGCCGATGTTTGGTAAAAGCCAAAGCATAATCTTTCACGTGCCAGGACGTCCTTTAGTATATCTCAGGTAATAAGGACTATGCAGTGCATACTGTCACCTGAGAGCTTTCTGTTGACAGTCAGAGTATATACCGTAAGAAGTCTCTCGGGGAGCCATTCATGTGAACTTGTTCCCAAACAAGCACATGGCGTTATCTCACGAGGTCTCTACATCAAGCAGCTATGACCTTTATGGTGTGTAGATACATGTTTCATTTTTAGAAAGGAATGACTAAACCATACGTAAACCACAGATGGCCTTTATAGACATCTTTTTGTAAGTAATACATAGGAGAGCCAATAGTTTGGATGTCTTATATCGTATACCATGTTAAGCACGAGCTCATCTATTTCAATACGTATTTTATGCATATACCTATTGGTGGAAAACAAGAATAATTGTGATCTTTCATAGAGAAGAAGATGGTTTGTACTAGAGTTTGATGGCAAGAGGACCAACCATTGCTGAAATTTTTTTATAGAGTATGGGTGGCAGTTTACAAAGTAGTTCCATTATGCCTTGTACTTAGTAATAGATGAAATATAGAAAACAAGTGAGAGGGTTGAGGCCAAACTTGCAAGAAAAGATGACACCTTAAGACTTAAAGAGTATACGGTAATGGTTGAAACAATAGATGTTGAGAAATGTATACCTCAGTTATGAGAGTATTTACATGAGTGGAAATGTCTACTATTTTGATTGAGCAGTGCTCTCTGCACCCCTATGCGTAGGGGTGTATTGAGTTTTTTAATCCAAATTTAGAAAGTATATGCTTTTTCTCTCTCTCTCACTCAACCAATTTTTTATTATTTAAAGTTAAATATGACACTAAATACAATATGCACCCCTACTCATAGGGGTGCAAATAGCAATTCACTTTTGATTTCAGAAAGAGAAATGTGGGTGTAATGCACCCAAGACAAATTTCTTCCTAAGCCCTAGTAAAAAAAACAGGTATCTACTGCTTTCGTAGATGATTTTGTTGGGGTTATATATGGGCTCAATTCATCTATCTCCACATTGATATGATATTGTCCACTTTGGGCATTCACATGACCTGCATGGTTTTGTTATTGGGCTCTCCCCCAAAAGGTCTCATACCAATGTAAATTCAATTCCCATATTTATACCCCTCAAACCCCATTGTCTAGCTGCTGTGGGACTATGTTAGATATTCCAAAAATCTATACCTCAAACATAGTCTCACATGCTCGATCAAGTCACATCTTCACTGTGCAGAGAGGGGCGCCTTATGTGAAGTCCAAAACTCCAGAGCCCAGTTCCACATGGTAGCTCAGCAACTTGGCAGCTCTTGGCAGCTCGGCTCTGCAAGAGATCAGCTCCTTAATTCCACATCATCTAAGTTAGAGGCCTGACTCTGGTACCACTTGTCGGGTTAAATATGGGCGCAACTTATTTATCTCCTATGGGTGGCAATTTTCGGTCCGGCACGATAGCACAGTACGATAAGATCATGCTTGGGTCGGTAATTTTGGCCCGAAATCCTAATCGGACCAGCCGGGCCCGGGCCGATTCATTTTTGTGACAGACCCGGGCCAAGCTATTAGGCCCATTGGGCGGCATGGCACTGCACAGAATCTTTTTAAGTTTACTCGATTCACAAAACAAAGTAGCTTGATTCACAAAACAAAGTAGCTCGATCATAAACCAATCTTTGAACCCTATAATTATCACAAACCAAGGTAACTCGATTCAAACTTGTAGACGAAAAATAAGCTAGCTAGTTGGGCATTTTGTAGACAGCTTAAATTTACATTCAGAAAATTCATCATGAGAATTTACTCCGAGAAAAAAGCTTACATGCTGAACTATCGATTTACTCCAAAATTTGCATGTAGTTCGCATTCTAAATTAAATTCTAGTAGCATTTAAAGATACATCATTAACAGAAGGGGTGTGGAAATCTAGTAAACAATAGAGCCCCTATAACTCTTTCAACCCTATATGACCGGGCCGGGAGGCTCCACCGGGCCAACCCGAATTGCCACTCCTACTATCTCCACATTGGTATGATATTGTCCACTTTGGGCCTTCATAAGGCCCGCAAGGTTTTGTTATTGGGCTCTCTCCAAAAGGTCTCATATCAATAGAGATTCAATTCCCTTATTTACACCCCTCAAATCCCATTGTCTAGCCAATGTGGGACTATGTTTGATATCCCACGGATTCCATCGTTAAATTTGATCTTTTATGTATTAAAACCACAACACACTACGATCTAGTGAATCCAACGTGTCTTGTTTGCAAAAAGGTTTAGTTGTTGCAAAAGGTTTTATTACTGATGAATTTGCAGTGACTAAAACAAGGGGCAAAAACACTTCGGGTATACTAAACCTTTGGCCTGTCCAGGTTTTAGAATACCAATACCCATCTTTGTCCTCTTCTTATTAACTTGACCCGCTCACTCCCGTGCTTACATTGAACTTAGAATCCCACACACCAAATCCATTTAATCTTGGGACTCAATGACGTTGCTATGCCTACCAACAACATTTGTGTTGACTGCCCACCAATAACGTGAATGTTCTCACCGACCTCCCTGTATTAATTAAGAACAAAGAGCCTTGATCTTGATCTAAAGTTCATTGTATCAATTGACTTACTGCCCAAGAAAAGCGTGGGATTTATATCCCATGGTCTGTATAATTCAAGGGTGAGTCTCCGACACGTGTGAATCGTCAGAAGAACCGAGTTGCGTAACTTGACCAGCTTCCGGGACTTTTCACGCGATTTTCCCACGGGAAACGACAAAAAAAGGATAAATTGTCCTGCCGTTTTTGGGCAGGTCGGCGCCGTTCGGGCCCACGGCGTGGTTCGCGTTTTCGGGTCCAAAGCCTGTGGGCGTTAAATTGAATGGACCTGGACCAAGCACAAAAGGAATTTTCTCTGGGGTCGTTGTCGTAAATGCAAGCCGGAGAATAGGTTAGCTTAGCACGCGGGGGGATGCTTCTTTTTTTGACGACGGGTGGGAATGGAAATGAGACGGGCCGGCCTGAGGGCCCCCGAGTGGGCACGGTCATTGTCTCGGTCCTTGCAAAAACAAGACTGTACTCAAGACCTCGAATTTTTTTGTTCCCGGATCGGGACAGACATTACGCTATGTCTCGACACAGCTTTCACCACATCCCTATGATTATAAGGAATATCAAGCATATCAAGCAAGTCAACCAATTCTTCACAATATCCGGCAGCCATCATCAGGGACGGACCCACGTTGGAGGTGGGCCCCCCCCAAAAAAAAACAAAAAAAAAACTGTTGTGAACGGTTATTTAACCGGGTTGGTTGAGATTCTGGGTTATCCTAGAGATAGGCCCATATCATTGTAAACACATCTTGTATTCTCCACATTGCCTATAAATAAAGAGCTGGGGGCTCCTCCCCCAGCAGTTGATTCATAACACGTTATCAGCACGACTCTAAAAATTTCTTTTCCACAAAAATTTTCTCTGTTCGTTGCGAAGGCGAAGGCGAAGGCTAGACGGGAGATCCACGAGCGCGGTGCAAGGCTTCCTCCATCGAGCGTCGTCATCCGCGTAGGGCTTCGAGCAACCGTCGCTATATCCGGAGGACGGATATAGAGGTAACAAACACTAAAAACGATATTTTTTTTAATCATACGTATGATTACCCCTCCCCTAGATCTCGCAAGATCGATATGGGGATTATTTGTCGCCTTGAAAACGACGGACCGTTCATCCCAAAAACCCAATTTTTAGGGTCAAAACCCTAATTTTTGAACCCTCCGGCGGCTAGCCGTCACCGGAAAAACCCCCCCCTCCCCAACCTCGAAACCCCCCGGCCGCTCCCCCCCCCCCCCCCCCCCGCAGGGGGGGCCCCCCGTCCCCAACCTCGACGGAACCCCCCGCCGGCCGCTCCCCCCCCCCCTGGCAAACTAGGTTTGCAGATTCAAAAAAAACAGAAAAGTCTGTGGGCCTGAAGCCCACAGACCTGCTGCGGGCTTCAGGCCCACAGTCAAATTTCTTCAAAAAAAAGGTCTATGGGCCTGAAGCCCGTAGGCCGACTGCGGGCTTCAGGCCCGCAGGCTGTTTTATCTGGAAAAAAAATGGGGGAGGCAAAGGATATTAACAAGCCTCAAAAGGCTACTTGCTAGCCTAAAAATTAATTCAAAAAAGGGTTTTAAGGGCAAAATATTCGTGAAAATCACGGTAAATTACGGGACAAATATTGTGCAGGCGAGGACTTTTTGGGTATTCTTGAGGGGCTTTTAGGATGATGAGGGAACCTGCTTTCCTCATACAAAAGAAAATGTCAATTTTGGGCTCTTATTCAATTTTATTGATTAAACCCATTCATCTCAACTCTTGCATCGTAATGATTTTTCTGTAAAAATCATCTTTAGATGCTTCACATCACTAGGCTTATTCTGTGGATATTATATGCGTGGTTGTGCATTGTATTTAAAACTTAATAATTAGGAAGATCCTACGACCGCTCTGCCGTTAGTAACCTAACCTAACGGTGCATGACGTTGCCCAGTGGTCCAATAATTATTAAGTGATTAAATTATTTATCCATCTCTGCGAATATTAAATGCATGTGATGCCTGTGATGAAAATGTCTGATGAAAATGTTGATGAGCACAATATTTCTGCATGAATTGCTAAATGTGGTTTTTGGATCGGCCGTTTAGTCCCACAGTTTATTTCCCGCACTTTTCTTTTATTTTTGAGAGAAATTGTAGTGAGGAATTTATGTAGATGCCAAAGAAAGAAGACCAACTTCCATGAAGACGGAGGCCACGCTTGAAGATGGAGATATCATATGGGACCCACCGGGTTTCCAAAGTTGTATTTTCATTTTTAAAGCTGCAAATTTGTATAATTTGGACTATGGACTTTTGGACTCTTTCTTGTGGGACTGGCCGATCCACACATTTAGATTTTCGTTAAATATTGCCTCCGCATGAAAATGTTTTCTCTGATTAATTAATTCATGCATGTTTGTGCTCTGCTAGATAAATGGCT
Source organism: Scilla litardierei (assembly GCA_030789695.1). Taxonomy (NCBI): domain Eukaryota; kingdom Viridiplantae; phylum Streptophyta; class Magnoliopsida; order Asparagales; family Asparagaceae; genus Scilla; species Scilla litardierei. The sequence continues at coordinate 349,135,825 of CM061133.1, read as the reverse complement.
AATATTGCTAGCATTGATTTCGAAGTACTGGAAGCATCAGGTAGAAACTATCTAAGCTGGCAGCTAGATGTAAAGTTTCACCGGCGGGCAAAGTCCCTCATCGCTGCTGTGACTGAAAAAGAAAATGTTAGCGATATAGAGAAGGCGCAAGCCATCATCTATATTCGCCGCCATGTGGACAAGACCTTAAAGACTGAATACCTTACGGTCGAAGATCCACTTGAGCTATGGACTGCCCTTGAGGACAAGTATAAACATCAGAAAGATGTTATACTCCCAAGGGCATGATACGAGTGGGAGAACCTGAGACTGCAGGACTTTAAGTCCATTGCTGAGTACAACTCAGTACTTTTTTGCATCACCTCACGCCTGAAGTTGTGTGGTGAGAAAGTCTCAGAAAATCGCATGCTGGAAAAGACGTATACGTCCCTCCATGAAAAAGATGCGACACTCATGTTGAGTATTGGACTCCCCGGATTTGGTTTTGGATGATGAGCAAACATAAATAATTCATGAACTAACAATTTGTGAGCGCAGTTATGGAGATCGTCGCCAAATTCACGAGAACACTCATAGCGACATATCAAGACTTCTCAAAGCTCGTATTCAATGCCTAAAGCTTCGTTGAAGCTTTTGGACCATTTTGGAAGTCATGAAGATTTGATCGAAGCTCTCGAAGACCGTTCCTTAAGGTTTTATTTATAGTCTTTTAGTTTCGATCTATAGAATGTTAAGCCTTGAGTATATCTTACATTTCTATCTTCATAACGCTCATATCTTAGCTCTAGGATCTTAGTAAAAGTCCATTCTAACTTCCTCGAAGCATCGCGCTTCGATTCGGACTTTATTGTGCATGTTAGTTGGTTCAAGAAGAAGAACTGACCGACTAGATGGTGATCTAGTCGGTCGGCAAAGCTTCTTGGACCGACTAATTTCAGTTTGTCTTTTCTTGCTCAGTACTGTTTACAGTTAGTCGGTCTACGTTGACTCACCGACCGACTAGTTTGTGAACTAGTCGGTCAGTGATGCTTTTTTGACCGACTAGTTGAGCTTTACTGTACATGCCATATTTTCTCCTAAGCTACTGTTTATCGTTAGTCGGTCTAAGAACGTTTGGTAACCGACTAGTTGAATGGACCTGGACCAAGCACAAAAAGAATTTTCTCTGGGGTCGTTGTCGTAAATGCAAGCCGGAGAATAGGTTAGCTTAGCACGCGGGGGGATGCTTCTTTTTTTGACGACGGGTGGGAATGGAAATGAGACGGGCCAGCCTGAGGGCCCCCGACCTAGCCCCCGAGTGGGCACGGTCATTGTCTCGGTCCTTGCAAAAACAAGACTGTACTCAAGACCTCGAATTTTTTTGTTCCCGGATTGGGACAGACATTGCGCCAAGTCTCGACACAGCTTTCACCACATCCCTATGATTATAAGGAATATCAAGCATATCAAGCAAGTCAACCAATTTTTCACAATATCCGACAGCCATCATCAAGGATGGACCCACGTTGGAGGTGAGGCACCCCCCAAAAAAACAAAAAAACAAAAAAAAAACAAAAAAAACTGTTGTGAACGGTTATTTAACCGGGTTGGTTGAGATTCTGGGCTATCCTAGAGATAGGCCATATCATTGTAAACCCATCTTGTATTCTCCCCATTGCCTATAAATAAAGAGCTGGGGGCTCCTCCCCCAGCAGTTGATTCATAACACGTTATCAGCACGACTCTAAAAATTTCTTTTCCACAAAAATTTTCTCCGTTCGTTGCGAAGGCGAAGGCGAAGGCTAGACGGGAGATCCACGAGCGCGGTGCAAGGCTTCCTCCATCGAGCGTCGTCATCCGCGTAGGGCTTCGAGCAACCGTCGCTATATCCGGAGGACGGATATAGAGGTAAAAACACTAAAACGATATTTTTTTAATCATACGTATGATTACCCCTCCATTAGATCTCGCAAGATCGATATGGGGATTATTTGTCGCCTTGAAAACGACGGACCGTTTATCCCAAAAACCCAATTTTTAGGGTCAAAACCCTAATTTTTGAACCCTCCGGCGGCTAGCCGTCACCGGAAAAAACCCCCCCTCCCCAACCTCGACGGAACCCCCGGCCGCTCCCCCCCGCAGGGGGGCGGCCCCCGCCGCACCCCCCCTGCAGGGGGGCGGCGGCCCGCCGCCGACCGCTCCCCCTTACAGGGGGGGGCGGCCCCCGCCGCACCCCCCTGCAGGGGGGGGGGGGGGGGCGGTGGGATCGCCGCCCCCCCCCCCTGCAGGGGGGGCGGCGGCCCCCGCCGCCGATCCCCCCTTCAGGGGGGCGGCGGCGGCGCCCTCCCCCCTGCAAACTAGGTTTGCAGATTCAAAAAAAAAACAGAAAAGTCTGTGGGCCTGAAGCCCACAGACCTGCTGCGGGCTTCAGGCCAACAGTCAAATTTCTTCAAAAAAAAGGTCTATGGGCCTGAAGCCCATAGGCCGACTGCGGGCTTCAGGCCCGCAGGCTGTTTTATCTGGAAAAAAAATGGGGGAGGCAAAGGCTATTAACAAGCCTCAAAAGGCTACTTGCTAGCCTAAAAATTAATTCAAAAAGGGGGTTTAAGGGCAAAATATTCGTGAAAATCACGGTAAATTACGGGACAAATATTGTGCAGGCGAGGACTTTTTGGGTATTCTTGGGGGGCTTTTGGGATGATGAGGGAACCTGCTTTCCTCATACAAAAGAAAATGTCAATTTTGGGCTTTTATTCAATTTTATTGATTAAACCCATTCATCTCAACCCTTGCATCGTAATGATTTTTCTGTAAAAATCATCTTTAGATGCTTTACATCACTAGGCTTATTCTGTGGATATTATATGCGTGGTTGTGCATTGTATTTAAAACTTAATAATTAGGAAGATCCTACGACCGCTCTGCCGTTAGTAACCTAACCTAACGGTGCATGACATTGCCCAGTGGTCCAATAATTATTAAGTGATTAAATTATTTATCCATCTCTGCGAATATTAAATGCCTGTGATGCCTGTGATGAAAATGTTGATGAGCACAATATTTCTGCATGAATTGCTAAATGTGGTTTTTGGATCGGCCGTTTAGTCCCACAGTTTATTTCCCGCACTTTTCTTTTATTTTTGAGAGAAATTGTAGTGAGGAATTTATGTAGATGCCAAAGAAAGAAGACCAACTTCCATGAAGACGGAGGCCACGCTTGAAGATGGAGATATCATATGGGACCCACCGGGTTTCCAAAGTTGTATCTTCATTTTTAAAGCTGCAAATTTGTATAATTTGGACTATGGACTTTTGGACTCTTTCTTGTGGGACTGGCCGATCCACACATTTAGATTTTCGTTAAATATTGCCTCCGCATGAAAATGTTTTCTCTGATTAATTAATTCATGCATGTTTGTGCTCTGCTAGATAAATGGCTAATATTGCTAGCATTGATTTCGAAGTACTGGAAGCATCAGGTAGAAACTATCTAAGCTGGCAGCTAGATGTAAAGTTTCACCGGCGGGCAAAGTCCCTCATCGCTGCTGTGACTGAAAAAGAAAATGTTAGCGATATAGAGAAGGCGCAAGCCATCATCTATATTCGCCGCCATGTGGACAAGACCTTAAAGACTGAATACCTTACGGTCGAAGATCCACTTGAGCTATGGACTGCCCTTGAGGACAAGTATAAACATCAGAAAGATGTTATACTCCCAAGGGCATGATACGAGTGGGAGAACCTGAGACTGCAGGACTTTAAGTCCATTGCTGAGTACAACTCAGTACTTTTTTGCATCACCTCACGCCTGAAGTTGTGTGGTGAGAAAGTCTCAGAAAATCGCATGCTGGAAAAGACGTATACGTCCCTCCATGAAAAAGATGCGACACTCATGTTGAGTATTGGACTCCCCGGATTTGGTTTTGGATGATGAGCAAACATAAATAATTCATGAACTAACAATTTGTGAGCGCAGTTATGGAGATCGTCGCCAAATTCACGAGAACACTCATAGCGACATCTCAAGACTTCTCAAAGCTCGTATTCAATGCATAAATCTTCGTTGAAGCTTTTGGACCATTTTGGAAGTCATGAAGATTTGATCGAAGCTCTCGAAGACCGTTCCTTAAGGTTTTATTTATAGTCTTTTAGTTTCGATCTATAGAATGTTAAGCCTTGAGTATATCTTACATTTCTATCTTCATAACGCTCATATCTTAGCTCTAGGATCTTAGTAAAAGTCCATTCTAACTTCCTCGAAGCATCGCGCTTCGATTCGGACTTTATTGTGCATGTTAGTTGGTTCAAGAAGAAGAACTGACCGACTAGATGGTGATCTAGTCGGTCGGCAAAGCTTTTTGGACCGACTAATTTCAGTTTGTCTTTTCTTGCTCAGTACTGTTTACAGTTAGTCGATCTACGTTGACTCACCGACTGACTAGTTTGTGAACTAGTCGGTCAGTGATGCTTCTTTGACCGACTAGTTGAGCTTTACTGTACATGCCATATTTTCTCCTAAGCTACTGTTTATCGTTAGTCGGTCTAAGAACGTTTGGTGACCGACTAGTTGATAATCTAGTCGGTCAACATTTGTTCTTGAACCGACTAACTCAATTTGTATTCAGACTAATTGTTTTTGACTCATAGTCGGTCTAAGTTCGTTGACCGACCGACTAGTTGTGAAACTAGTCGGTCAGACAGTCTTCTTGGACCAACTAGATTTCTAGGTCTGAAATTCAATCTCTTCACTGTTCTTCACTTAGTCGGTCCATGTTGTTTGACCGACCGACTAGTTGATGAACTAGTCGGTCAGTGGTTGTTCTTTGACCGACTAACTGCTTCAGATTTCCAGCCGTTGGGATTTGACCTAACTAGTTTTTATGGGACCCTATAAATACGAAGCTTGGTCATTTCTCTCAACGTTAGAGCTACTATTAAGAGATTCATTGAGATTGAAAGAGTTAGAGATTCTCACTCATTTCCAAAGCTCTCTCCCTCACAAAAAATCCATTCTCTCACATTCTAGATCTAGAATCCATCTTGAGAGAAGTTTGTTCTTGGTGAGCCTTTCAAGCTCTAGCTTGATTCAAGTCTCCAAATCACTCCTAGGCACCCATTGCTGCTCATTTCAGTGGTGCTAGGTCTTGGTGACTTCATCTTCCTCAAATCCCTCCTTGCACCTATTTGGTAAGAAAACTCAAGGTATAGGATTTGTGGTAAGATTGTTTATTTCATTATAAACTCATTTATATTGCTTATTGGTTCTCTCGGTTGTGATAGAAGGTTGTGATCCCTGGTTGTGGGATTCACTATTGCCATTGCATGTATGATTTGATCTTGTGAAGGTTTTTCACAAGATATTCATAGTGGAAATCTTAGGTTAGGGTTTCTAACCTAAGTATCCGGAGGGGATCCGGGTGGTTGGGACGTAGGATCACCTGGAACAAGTCGGGGAGACTTGGGTGGATCCGAACCCAGTTATATTCATTTGTTAGCATTGTTTATTTTGTTGGTGTCTTCAATTTAAGCTTCCGCAAATTGATTTGGTAGTTGTTTGCACGATAATTAGGAATTATACTCCTTGTTATTTTTAAAGTACTATTCACCCCCCCTCTAGTACTTGTGCAGTAGCTTGTAGGGCATTACATTTGGTATCAAAGCCAGATACTTAGCTATGTCTGCCAACGACAACAAGACCGTTCGTCCACATGCGAATTATGGATCCTTCAGGAACCGTGAAGGAGCGTCTTCGGTCATGGAAGGACATTCCTCGACTAGGCCTCCATTCTTCAACGGCGTCAATTACGGATATTGGAAATGGCGGATGGAACCGTTCCTCCGGAGCGCCTCATTGTGGAGAATTACCATGTCGGAGTACAATGTGCCTACCGAAGAAGATTTCGACAAGTGGACTACCGCGGAGGTCACCGCGGAGATTGCAAATGCCAAAGCAATGAATGCTTTACAATGTGCATTGGAACCCGAAGATTTTAATAAGATATGCACATGTAAGAGTGCATATCAAATTTGGAATTCACTCCTCATTTTGCATGAAGGAACGAGTCGGGTAAGAGATTCTAAACTCGTAGTAGTCAATATAGATTACGAATTGTTTCATATGGAACAGGGAGAAAAGATGAAGGAGTATTATGCTCGCTTCGTCGACATAATGAACGAGTTGGAAGCTCTCGGTAAAACCTATACCCAAAAGGAGAAGTGTTCGAAGCTTATCGAAGGACTTCCTTCTTCTTGGGAGAAACGTACCTTCGCCATCGAGGAAGGTAATGACATGAATAAGTATACCGTAGTTCAATTGATGGGTACTTTGATGTCATACGAGGTACGCAAAGATAGCAAGGTGAAGTTACAAGAAAAGATGAAGTCCTATTTGAACCAAGACGTGCCTAAGAAAAAGGCGATTGCGTTCAAGGCGGCTCCATCCACCTCTACCGATGATGAGGACTCGGAAGAAGAAATGGACATGGAATCCATTGCTCTCATGGTAAAGAAGTTCAATCGCTTCTTCCGAAAGGGTAACTTCAAACAAAAATCTAAATTTACTTCTACTAACGCCTCTCCACCTTTGTGCTTTAAATGCAATACGCCAGGACACATCAAAGCGGATTGTCCTCAAAACAAGCAAAAGGGGAAGTGGAAGGCGCCAAAGTACGACAAATCAAAGAAGTACAAGAAAGGCGATAAGAAAGGATTTGTCGGCTTCACCAACTCCGAAGAGGACTCTTCAAGTGGGGAGTCGGATGATGAGAAGGTGGAACAAGCACACACATGTTTCATGGCTAACGAGGAAAATGCTCAAGAACCCGCCTCCGATGATAGCGAGGATGATAGCGATGAGGTAACTATGGATGATCTTAGACTAGCTAATGAGCAAATATGGAATAAATATGCTAAATTAGTTGAACGATACACTAAGACTAAAGATGAGCTAGTTAGCATTCAAACCTCACCTAAGAATATCATCACCAACAACGACACCGTTGTTGAAGGGTTAAGAAATGAGATTATTGATCTCAAATCTAAACTTGAACATGTTAGCATTGAGGATTCGGAAGAACATAGGATAGCGGATTTGACTTCTCAAAACTCGAATTTGAGTATTGAGAATGAAAATCTCAAGTCTCGTGTTTATGTGCTCACATCGCAAATATCCACTTTGGGTGCTTCGATGCAATCTCTCACCGAGAAATATGAGTGCACGATAGGCCGAATTAATAAATTCAATAAGGGTAAAGACCATTTGGATAACATCCTAAATGAATTACTTCCGGGCAATCACCACATTGGCTTGGGGTATAAGATGGGAAGTTCATCCAAATCGGCCACTACTTTTGTTAAGCCTACTTCCGATGCCTCACCGAGTGGGAGCAAACACTCTATTGGTAGTTCATCTACCAATGGTGCTTCCACCTCGTCCACACCCTCTTTCGGAAAGAAACCCACTTTGGGTGGACCTCCAAAGAAGGGGCATGCCTACATGTACACCAATACCATGCCACGTAGGAACACACGTCCTACTCCACCGGCTCACACATATGATGATTTCTATGCTACACGTTCACGGGCACGTGCACACCATGTGAGACACCCTCACGCACGTGTTCCCTCACATGCATATGTTCACCCACAACATCATATGAATAATTATCCATATGTACCATTTCATCATGTTCCTTATGCCTATCCACGACATGCATCACGTAGAAATCAACAACGCATGCATGCTCCCAATAGGATGAAGGCTCCCAAAATATTCTCAATTTGGAGCCCAAAGGACACTTCCATGAATGAAAAACAAGTTTACATGAATGCTTATTTTTCGGATGTTGTGCATAGTAGAAATTATGTGGGGAAGTCAAAGTCCAATTGGACTTGGCTTCCAAAGGTCTAACCTTTGAGGACCCAATGACCTTGGGTACCATAAAATGATATGATTATCTTTAGGTACTCAAGAAAAATAAGCGGAGCAACAAAGTTATATTTGGCTCCAAGGATGGGTGGATACTCGATAGCGGGTGTTCAAAACACATGACGGGCGATGCTCAATTGCTTTCCGGAGTGGTGCCTATTGCTAATGGGAACCGGGTAGTCTTTGGAGGCAACGAGAGCGGAACCATCGTCGGTGTTGGTAAAGTGGGTAACCCATCTAAACCCTTAATTAGTGATGTTTATCTAGTTAATGGTTTAAATCATAATCTTATTTCAATAAGCCAACTTTGTGACAAAGGTTACAAAGTTAGCTTTGCGAAAGGATTGTGTCATATTTTGAATGATAATAATGATTTATTATTTTCCGGCACACGCCATAAAGATATTTATATTTTGGATCTTTCTAAGTCATATGAACAATGTCTCATTGCCAACACAAGTGAACAACACTTATGGCATCGACGCTTTGGACATGTGAACTTTGGAACACTTTATAAGCTTTCAAAATTAAATTCCATTAAAGGTTTTCCGAAGCTCGTTTTTGAAAAGAAAAGTTTTTGTGATTCTTGTCAACGTGGCAAGCTTCCTAAATCTTCATTTAAACCTAAGAAAAACATTTCTACTAAACGGCCACTAGAGCTATTACATCTAGATTTATTTGGGCCAACTAGAGTTGCTTCCTTAGGAAATGCAAGATATGGACTTGTCATCGTAGATGATTATTCTAGATTTACATGGGTATTTTTCTTATGTAATAAAAATGAAGCTTTTGAAAACTTCACAATATTTGGAAGAAAGTACAAAATCTTATCGAAACCACCATTGTCACTATTCGTAGTGATCATGTGGGTGAATTTGAGAATGAGTCTTTCTCAAATTTTTGTGATGATCTTGGAATTACTCACACATTTTCTTTCCCTCGGGCACCTCCTCAAAATGGTGTTGTTGAGAGGAAGAATAGAACGCTTGTGGAGTGTGCTCGCACTATGCTCGAAGATAGCCAACTTGGTCATCAATTTTGGGCGGAAGCGGTACACACCGCTTGTTATGTGTTTAATAGAATACTTTTGAGGCCCGGCACCAAACAAACTTATTATGAATTGTTGTTTGGTAGATTGCCTCAAGTTAAACATTTTCGTGTTTTCGGTGCAAAATGTTTTATTAAAAACACTTATGAAAATTTGGACAAGTTTGATCCGAGATCGGATGAGGGGATATTTGTTGGGTATTCCTCACGTAGCAAAGCCTACCGGATATACAACAAAAGATCCTCTACGATCGAGGAATCACTACATGTCTCTTTTAATGAGAATTTTACTACTTCTAGAATTTCAAATGATGATGATTCTATGGATGTTTTATGCGATTCGTTTGAAAATTCTAAGTCTATTGATTCTAATGATACTAACCCAACTAATGAGGTTGTTGAGAATGTTCCTAGTGATCAGGGAATTCCCAAACGGCTTCATACGGTTCGTGACCACCCCCATGAGCAAGTTATTGGCAATATTCATGATAGAGTCAAGACGAGATCGCAAGTTCACCACTTCGCCAATTGTGCCTTTGCCTCATCGATAGAGCCAAAGAATATAGTTGAAGTGTGCGAAGATAGTGCTTGGATCCTTGCCATGGAGGAGGAACTCATTCAATTCGAGAGGAATGAAGTATGTGAGCTTGTTCCTTTGCCATCGAAGAACCACACCGTCATAGGGACAAAGTGGATCTTCAAGAATAAAACCGACGAAAACCAAGTCGTCGTCCGGAACAAAGCTCGGTTAGTAGCTCAAGGCTATCGACAAGAGGAAGGTATCGATTTCGAAGAATCCTTCGCTCCGGTAGCTAGATTAGAATTAATTAGATTACTTTTGTCTTTTGCATGCCATAAAAATTTTAAATTATTTCAAATGGATGTTAAAAGTGCATTTTTAAACGGAGATGTCGTTGAGGAAGTTTACGTTTCTCAACCTCCGGGCTTCATAAATGAAAAATTTCCAAATCATGTTTTTAAACTAAAGAAAGCTCTTTACGGTTTGAGACAAGCTCCTCGAGCTTGGTATGATCGCCTAAAGAATTTTCTTTTGGATTTGAATTTTAAAATGGGCGAAGCCGATTCTACACTTTTTGTTAAGCATGCGAATAATGATATTTTATTAGTTCAAATTTATGTTGATGATATCATTTTCGGTGCTACTAACTACACTCTTTGCAAAGAGTTTTCTAATGTTATGAAGGAACAATTTGAGATGAGCCACATGGGCGAACTCAAATATTTCTTAGGTCTCCAAATTCGCCAATTGAACGATGCAATCTTCATCCACCAAACGAAATACTTACTTTATCTTGATAAAGTGATTTGGAATACACGGTGGAACTGAATAATGAAATACACGGTGGAGTTGCTAAATCGATTTGGAATGGAGAATGCCTCCGGGAAAAAGACTCCTATGAGCACTACAACGCATCTTGATAAAGATACGGGCGGAAAAGATGTAGACATTCGTCTATATCAAGGTATGATAGGTAGTTTACTTTATCTTACCGCTAGTAGGCCCGATATTATGTTTGCCGTTTGTATTTGTGCTCGTTATCAGTCTCAACCTAAGGATTCTCACTTAGTAGCGGTAAAACGTATTTTTCGCTATCTAAGTTACACTTTAGATTTTGGATTAATTTATCCGAAATCTAGCACATATGAGTTAGTCTCATATAGTGACGCTGATTATGCGGGATGCAAATCCAACAGGAAAAGTACTAGTGGCACTTGCCATTTTCTAGGAAATTCTCTTGTCTCTTGGTTTTCCAAGAAGCAAAATTCGGTATCACTTTCAACCACCGAGGCGGAATACATTGCCGCCGGTGCTGCTTGTGCCCAGGTTCTTTGGATGAGACACACACTAAAGGATTTTGGCATTCGTTGTGATACTAGCCCTATCATGGTGGATAACCAAAATGCTATTTGTCTTTCAAAGAATCCGGTGCACCATTCCCGATCTAAACACATAGATGTCCGACACCACTTTTTAGATGATCATGTTGCTAAAAAGGACATCATTTTAGTGTAAGTTGAAACCCAAAAGCAAATCACCGATATTTTCACGAAACCCCTAAAGGAGGACTCCTTTGTGCGGTTGCGTCGAGAATTGGGGATTATGGGTGAATCCGAGATATAGGATTCATGTTTCATTCAATTATCTTGCATGCTATTATATTTCACAATATTTCGTCATGCTAGACTTATTGGATTCTTCGGGATTTTATGTGATATTTTTGAATTTATGCTCGAATTCATATTTGAATGTCGTATTTGAGATTTCGATGTTTAATGGGGTAGTTTAGATGATTTTTGAGAGGATTGCGATGTATCGTCTAAGTGTATTGAGGAGAGAACTTATTTGTCAATTTTTGGACTCATCTAGTCGGTCTCAGTTCATCAACCAACCGACTAGATTTGCATCTAGTCGGTCAGCTAATGAACTCAGACCGACTAGCTCATTCTCTAAACTTTTGGACTCTTTTAGTCGGTATCAGTTTAATCACCAACCGACTAGATTCGTATCTAGTCGGTTAGTAAAAGAACTCAGACCGACTAACTCAAGCTATTAGGATTTCCTCTCCAGCTTAGATCTTTTAGTCGGTTCAAGTTCACTTATCGACCGACTAGATTTAGTTCTAGTCGGTCAGTATTTGAACGTAGACCGACTAATTCTCTTTCAAGAATTTTCTTTTTGCCTCTGTTTCGACTTAGTCGGTTCAAGCTCATTTACCGACCGACTAGATCGTAATCTAGTCGGTCAGTGCTTGAACTGTGACTGACTAAGTGCTCAGGGACTGTTTTGTCTTTTCGTGATTTCGACCGACTTAACTCCTCTCCAATCGACTTATTTCTCATTTAGTCGGTTGCTCATCCCTTCTCCAGCTCGAAACCCCCAAACCCCCGCTCGTGTCTCTTCGTCTTCCCGTCGATCTCCGGCGTTCTTCCGACCATCTCCGCCGCCGATCGTCGTCGTCTTCCTCCTATGTATACTCCCTCTCATCTAGGGTTTGATCCTAGGTCTATTTCCCAGTTCTAGGGCTTGCTTTCATCTCTAGGGTTTCGATTTACTTTCTAGGGCTTGTTGTTTTCGGTTCTAGGGTTTGTGCTTAGGTTGTTTGATCTTTTTCTAGCGATTGATTGATCTCGTTGTGCCACGAACATGGCAAAAACGAGGATTCCTATCACTCCCTCTGGGGCATCCCCCATGACCATAGGGCCATCTAACCCGAGGAATCCTTCTAAGCCCAAACGCCGTGCTAAATCAACCCAAGCTTCTCCGTCTTCGCCTCCTCTGAAGAAGCAGAGGACGGCGACCGTCAAACCCGGTAAACATTCTAAGTCTAGAAAGCCTATTCTCCATACCCCCTCTACTCCTCCCGATTCCGATACTGAGTTTAGACACGAGGATGAGTCTGGCCATAGGGAACCAACTCCTCCACTTTGTCCTAGGACTCGACAGCCTAAGGGAAAGGGCCCAATGCCAGCTGGTGGTGTTGACATATCGTTGTGTCGCGACGACCCTATGTGTCTAGCGGCCTACAACCGTATTGAGCACTGTCCGATGCTATTGGAGCACTATGTTCAGTTTTCCGACTTCCTTGGCTTAGCTGATCTCCTATCCTATAGTGGGCTCCTAGACTACCTTCGCTTCGACCCTAAGGCGAACCCTCGACCCTATCCTCGCCTGGTCAAACTGTTCTATGCAAATCGTGTCCGGGGCCACTACGATGAGAGCCACTCCATCGAGACTACTGTCTTGGGGACTCCTATAGTCCTCACGGTAGAAATCTTGGGGGAGTTGCTTGGATGTTCATCGTCTGGTCTCCTCCCGTCAGACATCTCAGTTGATGATATCTCCTCTTTGGATCAGTCTGTTCTAGCTGATATCTTCCATGTGATCCCTCCTGCCTTCATTGGTGTTCCATCAAAGTCATTTAAGCCAAATGCATGGGTGCTCAATCTCATTCTGAAGTCGTGCTTGCTTCCCAAGTACGGCTCATCTTCTCTGCCATCCCAGCCGTTCCTAAAGTTGATTTACGCTCTATTCTTGGGTTGCGAGATTAATTGGGCTCGCGTTATACTCGATAAGATGGACTCTTTCGAGTGTGTTCGCAAGACCACTAAATCTGCACATATCCCTTATCCTTGTCTGTTGACTTTGGTGTTCCGTCATTTTCACGTGCCTTTGCCTCCTGACAATGAGCGTCCTCTTGGTCCTCCACTGAACGCGACGGCCGTAAAGAAATCTCTTGCGGCACTCCGTCACGTGCAGCGGACGACTCCTTCTGCATCCCAGGCCACATCTTCAGCTGCTGCAGCCCCTCCTCCTACCACCACTCTACATGATATCGTTCGCTTACTTCGTCGTCACGAGTCTCGTTTGGCTCGTACCGAAGAGGTTGTGTGCCGTATGGCTAGTTTGATGGGTATTCAGCTTCCTCCTCCTGTTTCTGAGGATGAGGAGATGGATGACGAGGAGATTGATGAGCTTGTCACCTCTTTAGCTCGTGGCGCTGAGGCCACTGTTGCTGCTGCTACCACATCTGCTCCTGGAGCTGCCACCTCTTCCGGTGCTCCAGAGACTTCTGTGCCAGTGGATCAGACTTCTGATGCTGCTGCTGCTCCTGCTGACGTCCCTGATCTTGTCGTACCTGCTGTTGTTCCTGTTGATACTTCTGCAGTTGAGCCTGCTGTTGCTGTTTCCACTCCAGCCCCGACGATCCCTTCTGTTGACACACCACTCCTCCCAGCAGAGCCTGAGTCCACTCCCTCGACTGGACCCACGGAGACTGCCGATCCTGCCACTTCCTCCTGAGCGTCAGTTTGGAGGACTCTCCGGTGATCATTGGATGATACATCTTCCTGAGAGTGTTTTGGGTTAGGATAGGATGTCGGTGGTGTTTTGATGTATTTTGGATTTTGGATGTCGGGTTCTTGATGTACTTTCATTTTGTTGGATGTTTGACTTTGATGATTTGTCGATGATGTTGTTGTATCTTTTGGTTGGTGATATAGATGTTGCACTATGTTTGTTGTAGTCGATGTATTGTTGCTTGTACTCATGGTATTCATATATATATACATCGATGTTCTCTTTTACTTCATTGTGCACATTTAATATTCATTCAATGTATATGATATTCGTTTTCATCGCTTGACGTTTCTTAACTTGGTTAAATAGATTTTAATTCCATGATTGCATAGAATTGTTATCCATGCACAAATTTAACCAAGAATATTGAGTGTTGAAGTGTATGTTTCTTTATTCAATAATTGAATTTGAATTTGGTATTTTGATGATTTTAATATTCGTATTTCAAAAATGGACAATTTGGCACACTTTGATTTGATTTCATCTCTTTTCCCTTGGTGTCAATTTGGTCCATCGTCATATTCTACGACTCCCGATGTTGGATTTTCTTTATCCTGATTGTTGTCGTTGTATGCCCCCCATTTTTGGGATAATGCCAAAGGGGAGAGATAATGATAATGATTAGGGCAAATGAAAATTTAACTCAATTTCCAAGAATCTAATTTGATATGTTAGATTCAGGGGGAGTTCAGATATATATAAGGATTTTCAAATCCGATATTTCAAAATTCGATTCTCATTATATATCTTACTCGTCTGCTTGATGCAATTTATATTTATTCAATTTGGAATTAACGTGTCATCAATGCAGGGGGAGTAAGTATTTTACATTTGAATCATTATTTTTGATTATTATTTATGTTGGTTTGTCATCACCAAAAAGGGGGAGAATGTTGAGTATTGGACTCCCCGGATTTGGTTTTGGATGATGAGCAAACATAAATAATTCATGAACTAACAATTTATGAGCGCAGTTATGGAGATCGTCGCCAAATTCACGAGAACACTCATAGCGACATCTCAAGACTTCTCAAAGCTCATATTCACTGCCTAAAGCTTCGTTGAAGCTTTTGGACCATTTTGGAAGTCATGAAGATTTGATCGAAGCTCTCGAAGACCGTTCCTTAAGGTTTTATTTATAGTCTTTTAGTTTCGATCTATAGAATGTTAAGCCTTGAGTATATCTTACATTTCTATCTTCATAACGCTCATATCTTAGCTCTAGGATCTTAGTAAAAGTCCATTCTAACTTCCTCGAAGCATCGCGCTTCGATTCGGACTTTATTGTGCATGTTAGTTGGTTCAAGAAGAAGAACTGACCGACTAGATGGTGATCTAGTCGGTCGGCAAAGCTTCTTGGACCGACTAGTTTCAGTTTGTCTTTTCTTGCTCAATACTGTTTACAGTTAGTCGGTCTACGTTGACTCACCGACCGACTAGTTTGTGAACTAGTCGGTCAGTGATGCTTCTTTGACCGACTAGTTGAGCTTTACTGTACATGCCATATTTTCTCCTAAGCTACTGTTTATCGTTGTTACGAGGTGGAACTCGCGTACAATGAATTTGTATTATGGGGAACCAAGGGCACGATGGTTATGTGGAGAAGAAGGTTTAGGTAGGCTGTTTTACAAGCGATTAGTGGAGTGAAGAATTTGGATCCGTTGCCGGTGGTGCTCACAGGATCGTATCCCGTCGGGCTCAGCTGAGGAGGGCTGGACGGCAGGGGGCTGACGCTGACTTTGGTCAAGGGGCGAGCTCTCCTGCAGCACGAACAACTCGTCAGAAGGGCTGGGTTGGGGTTCAACCCTTAGCCCCTCCGATGCCTAAGTCAGTAATAGGGCTAAAAATGGGGGGCTGGACACGCCGGTCGGACTATCAGTGTGTCCGCCGCGCGTGACGAGCTATAGGTGGGAGAGCAAAGATATGGAAGACCTTTGCTCTCGTGTGTGAATAATGGAAAAATGAGAGAGAGAATTCTCCAACCCCCTCTCCGTAAGAGGAGAGGGGGTATTTATACCTGACGGGTGATGACTAGGCATGCTGAGCTGGCTCGGGTGTCAGCGTAAGCTTCGGGCAAGGACATCGGGAACAGGAGTTCCTGACCTGCTTCTGTCAGGCGGCGCAACGGCCAAGGGGTGCTTTTGTCGGGATGTCAGGGCCGAAAGCGCTAACCGTCGGACGGGTCAGCCGCCTGGGGGTGCTTTGTCAGGCGGTCGGGTGACGTATGTGTCAGTCGTGTCCTTATCCTAGGCTGTTTGTCGTTAACGGCGAACTTAAGGTCGGGCTGTGTCACTCTAGGCGCCGCGGTTCGCGGGAATCGGGCGGGCCGTTTCGATCGGGGGTTGTCCGGCCCGGCCGCGTCCCCCGATCGGTCATGGGGTATGGCCCGCCGGTACGGAAGGATACGTCCGCGCCCGTCAATAGGCCTGGCCTAGCTACCCAAGCGTCCCCAAGCGCGCTACCCCGGTGGGTCAGGCGGCTGCGATTGTTCGCCTCGGCCGGTTGCGATTGTTCGCCTCGGCCGGTTCGGGGAACGCTGCAAGGCGAGCCTGTCTCCATGATGCCCCGGATTTTCGGGGCGGCGGCCCTTTTGTGAAATGGTGAGTTAATGGGGTATGTTAGCGGATCCGGGCGGAAGTCGGGCTCCTACGATCTTTAGGTCGTAACAATTGCCCCCGGCATTCGAGTGCGAGGCGGAAGCCCGGCTCGTCTCGGATGGCGTAACGCTACCGCGACACTATCTTTTAACGTTACCCGGGCTTGGATTCAAGCTTAGGGGGGATGCTGGTCCTGCGGGGTGTGTCCCGCTATAGCGGGATCGCGAGGTCTCTTCCGGAGTGTGAGCCAAGCGGGGCAGTGTCCCATGACGAGGTGACGTTGTTGGTAGTTATTGGGTCGGATTTAGGGGGAGCTCGACTTTTTGAGAACGCTAGGGTTCTTGTTGAGAGGCGTTCATCGGACGCGCTTGTAGTTTTCGCAGAACTTCAGCCGGGCCGTGCCCGGTGAACCCTTCCGTTGATGTGCGCTTGGGCTTAGGGGGAGGAGTCCGAAAGGGGGAATATTATACACCAATCTTTATCGGAGGTCTAAGTGCTATTACAATACTATTAGGAGATGTGGGTCAACCGGTGGTTGGGACGGAGGGTTATCCTCATTCGTTGTTCGCTCCATCGGGAGGAGCAGATCCCCGCGTCGGGGCGGTCTTCCCTTATGTCGTGAGGGTTTAGCCTTCCGGGGGGGCGACCCTCGGTCGTAGGAGGGGACCCTCTTCCTTTCCCTTTCATCTCTTCCTCGCGCTCTGCCTCGCTGTTGTCGTGCTGGAGGGTAGTTCGGCCTTCCCGGGGACCCCGCGCACCGAGGGGGAACCCCAAGGAGGCCGAGGACGAGGTGGCGGTGGCGGCGCCGCTGGGAGAGCAGTTGGGGGGTTCCCCCCGACACCCTGTGGGGATCGCCGAAGGTGACGGCGTTAATTGGGGTGTTGCGGCACGCGGACGGCCATCTGGACCCGCCTTTTGATACAGTAACAAGCAGGAGGCAAGCTGGCGGGCGGGGCTTTCCGCGTGTAAGGGAAATATCCTGTCGGAGGTGGCGGGGCTGTGACGCCAATTGTCGGGGGAAGTGAGGTCCGTCGGTGGCTGTCGGCTTTTTTCGTAGCTCGGTGGGGCGTTTAGGGCCGTTTTATGCCCGGAGTGAGGGGAGGGGAATCCCCTACGTCTCTCTTCCTCCTTTACCCTGACCTTTGGGGGGGTATTTATAGAGAGATTCTGTGGAAGGGTTTTTCTTGGGTAATGCGGGGGATTAGTGCCGTTAATGGGCTTCGCGGAATCCCGCTCTTTGGGAATCGCTTTTCCCTGGCGGTATCTGGCACTCTGGCCTCTCGAGGGGCGTGTTGTTGCTGATGGCGTGTAGTCCAAGCGTCCTTTCGTTGCGTTGAGTTGCATCGTGGCGCTGCTACTTTGTCTGCGGTATTTGGCACTCTGGCCTCTCGGGGGGCGTGTTGCTGCTGATGGCGTGTAGTCCAAGCGTCCTTTCGCCGCATCGTGGCGCTGCTTTGACGGGACATGGCTGCTACTTTGTCTGGACTGGGCGCCTATTTCGCGGCCTCTGCCTTGTGACCGGTCCGTTCCGGGTCACGTGACTTGGCTTCTTGTTGGAGTTACACAATTCCTAATTATGCCCCCAACATTCCCGCGTCCGAGATCGCGAGGTCTGGGGGAAGGGGATGTTGTCGGCTTGTGTTGCCTTTGGGCGGGGCGGGGAGTCGGCGAAGGGGTGCGGGGTGAGACCCGCCGTCCTATCGTGATTTGATCTCGGGCCGAACCTGTTACGCAGGGCGGGCCCCCGTGTACCTCTCTCCCTGTGTCGGTGACTTTCAGGGAGCGGGGGGGGGGGGGGGGCTGGTTTCCAATCGTAGTATCGCGGGGTTCGAGCTGCGGACGTAGGCTTCCTAGAAGGCCTGCGCCAGTTAGGCGGGGGTAGCGAGTTGCTCGCCCGGTACGTGGCCGGGGGATAGCTACCCGCTATGGTATCTTCCGAAAAATCTGAGCGTATAAAGAAGAATGTTTTTATTTAAATTTGTAAGAGCTGAGCTACAGCTTGTACATGAGTTCTTATTTCATCGCCCGTTGTGGGGTCAGATCCGGCTCGGGGAGGGGCTTTAGAGCTGTCCTCGCCCGGCCGTATGGGCCTAATGACCTCTGGATCTAGGAGTCACCGTGGGCCGTGCGGGTCCGTTTTAACTTGAGTCGATCTTGGCGCGGAGGTGATTGGCCGCCTTCTGTGCTGAAGTGTTGCGAGGTCTCTTTGGTTTGGGTGGCTAGGGTAGGCCCTGCCCCAGAGGTCTGGAGGGGGAGAGCGGGCGTGTAGCCCGGCCCGTGCCCTTCTCTGGTTTGGGTGGCTAGGGTTGGCCCTGCCCCAGAGGTCTGGAGGGGGGGGGAGCGGGCGCGTAGCCCAGCCCGTGCCCTTCTCTGGTTTGGGTGGCTAGGGTTGGCCCTGCCTCAGAGGTCTTGAGGGGGGGGGGAGCGGGCGCGTAGCCCGGCCCGTGCCCTTCTCAGGTTTGGGTGGCTAGGGTTGGCCCTGCCCCAGAGGTCTTGAGGGGGGGGGGGGAGCGGGCGAGTAGCCCGGCCCGTGCCCTTCTCTGGTTTGGGTGGCTAGGGTTGGCCCTGCCCCAGAGGTCTGGAGGGGGGGAGCGGGTGCGTAGCCCGGCCCGTGCCCTTCTCTGGTTTGGGTGGCTAGGGTTGGCCCTGCCTCAGAGGTCTTGAGGGGGGGAGCGGGCGTAGCCCGGCCCGTGCCCTTCTCAGGTTTGGGTGGCTAGGGTTGGCCCTGCCCCAGAGGTCTTGAGGGGGGGGGGGGGAGCGGGCGCGTAGCCCGGCCTGTGCCCTTCTCTGGTTTGGGTGGCTAGGGTTGGCCCTGCCCCAGAGGTCTGGAGGGGGGAGCGGGCGCGTAGCCCGGCCCGTGCCCTTCTTTGATTTGGGTGGCTAGGGTTGGCCCTGCCCCAGAGGTCTGGAGGGGGGGAGCGGGCGCGTAGCCCGGCCCGTGCCCTTCTCTGGTTTGGGTGGCTAGGGTTGGCCCTGCCCCAGAGGTCTGGAGTGGGGGAGCGGGCGCGTAGCCCGGCCCGTGCCCTTCTCTGGTTTGGGTGGCTAGGGTTGGCTTTGCCCCAGAGGTCTGGAGGGGGGGAGCGGGCGCGTAGCCCGGCCCGTGCCCTTCTCTGGTTTGGGTGGCTAGGGTTGGCCCTGCCCCAGAGGTCTGGAGGGGGGGCGGGTGCGTAGCCCGGCCCGTGCCCTTCTCTGGTTTGGGTGGCTAGGGTTGGCCCTGCCCCAGAGGTCTGGAGGGGGGGAGCGGGGGCGTAGCCCGGCCCGTGCCCTTCTCTGGTTTGGGTGGCTAGGGTTGGCCCTGCCCCAGAGGTCTGGAGGGGGGGAGCGGGCGCGTAGCCCGGCCCGTGCCCTTCTCTGGTTTGGGTGGCTAGGGTTGGCCCTGCCCCAGAGGTCTGGAGGGGGGGGGGGAGCGGGCGCGTAGCCCGGCCCGTGCCCTTCTCTGGTTTGGGTGGCTAGGGTTGGCCCTGCCCCAGAGGTCTGGAGGGGGGAGCGGGCGCGTAGCCCGGCCCGTGCCCTTCTCTGGTTTGGGTGGCTAGGGTTGGCCCTGCCCCAGAGGTCTGGAGGGGGGGAGCGGGCGCGTAGCCCGGCCCGTGCCCTTCTCTGGTTTGGGTGGCTAGGGTTGGCCCTGCCCCAGAGGTCTGGAGGGGGGGAGCGGGCGCGTAGCCCGGCCCGTGCCATTCTCTGGTTTGGGTGGCTAGGGTTGGCCCTGCCCCAGAGGTCTGGAGGGGGGGAGCGGGCGCGTAGCCCGGCCCGTGCCCTTCTCTGGTTTGGGTGGCTAGGGTTGGCCCTGCCCCAGAGGTCTGGAGGGGGGAGCGGGCGCGTAGCCCTGCCCGTGCCCTTCTCTGGTTTGGGTGCTTGGGTTGGCCCTGCCCCAGAGGTCTGGAGGGGGGAGCGGGCGCGTAGCCCGGCCCGTGCCCTTCTCTGGTTTGGGTGGCTAGGGTTGGCCCTACCCCAGAGGTTTGGAGGGGGGGAGCGGGCGCGTAGCCCGTCCCGTGCCCTTCTCTGGTTTGGGTGGCTAGGGTTGGCCCTGCCCCAAAGGTCTGGAGGGGGGAGCGGGCGCATAGCCCGGCCCGTGCCCTTCTCTGGTTTGGGTGGCTAGGGTTGGCCCTGCCCCAGAGGTCTGGAGGGGGGAGCGGGCGCGTAGCCCGGCCCGTGCCCTTCTCTGGTTTGGGTGGCTAGGGTTGGCCCTGCCCCAGAGGTCTGGAGGGGGGGGAGCGGGCGCGTAGCCCGGCCCGTGCCCTTCTCTGGTTTGGGTGGCTAGGGTTGGCCCTGCCCCAGAGGTCTGGAGGGGGGGGAGCGGGCGCGTAGCCCGGCCCGTGCCCTTCTCTGGTTTGGGTGGCTAGGGTTGGCCCTGCCCCAGAGGTCTGGAGGGGGGGAGCGGGCGCGTAGCCCGGACCGTGCCCTTCTCTGGTTTGGGTGGCTAGGGTTGGCCCTGCCCCAGAGGTCTGGAGGGGGGAGCGGGCGCGTAGCCCGGCCCGTGCCCTTCTTTGGTTTGGGTGGTTAGGGTTGGCCCTGCCCCAGAGGTCTGGAGGGGGGGAGCGGGCGCATATCCCGGCCCGTGCCCTTCTCTGGTTTGGGTGGCTAGGGTTGGCCCTGCCCCAGAGGTCTGGAGGGGGGGAGCTTCACTCCACTAGTCGGTCTAAGAACGTTTGGTGACCGACTAGTTGATAATCTAGTCGGTCAACATTTGTTCTTTAACCGACTAACTCAATTTGTATTCAGACTAATTGTTTTTGACTCTTAGTCGGTCTAAGTTCATTGACCGACCGACTAATTGTGAAACTAGTCGGTCAGACAGTCTTCTTGGACCGACTAGATTTCTAGGTCTGAAAATCAATCTCTTCACTGTTCTTCACTTAGTCGGTCCATGTTGTTTGACCGACCGACTAGTTGATGAACTAGTCGGTCAGTGGTTGTTCTTTGACCGACTAACTGCCTCAGATTTCCAGCCGTTGGGATTTGACCTAACTAGTTTTTATGGGACCCAATAAATACGAAGCTTGGTCATTTCACTCAAGGTTAGAGCTGCTATTAAGAGATTCATTGAGATTGAAAGAGTTAGAGATTCTCACTCATTTCCAAAGCTCTCTCCCTCACAAAAAATCCATTCTCTCACATTCTAGATCTAGAATCCATCTTGAGAGAAGTTTGTTCTTGGTGAGCCTTTCAAGCTCTAGCTTGATTCAAGTCTCCAAATCACTCCTAGGCACCCATTGCTGCTCATTTCAGTGGTGCTAGGTCTTGGTGGCTTCATCTTCCTCAAATCCCTCCTTGCACCTATTTGGTAAGAAAACTCAAGGTATAGGATTTGTGGTAAGATTGTTTATTTCATTATAAACTCATTTATATTGCTTATTGGTTCTCTCGGTTGTGAGAGAAGGTTGTGATCCCTGGTTGTGGGATTCACTATTTCCATTGCATGTATGATTTGATCTTGTGAAGGTTTTTCACAAGATATTCATAGTGGAAATCTTAGGTTAGGGTTTCTAACCTAAGTATCCGCAGGGGATCCGGGTGGTTGGGACGTAGGATCACCGGGAACAAGTCAGGGAGACTTGGGTGGATCCGAACCCAGTTATATTCATTTGTTAGCATTGTTTATTTTGTTGTTTTCTTCAATTTAAGCTTCCGCAAATTGATTTGGTAGTTGTTTGCACGATAATTAGGAATTATACTCCTTGTTATTTTTAAAGTACTATTCACCCCCCCTCTAGTACTTGTGCAGTAGCTTGTAGGGCATTACAACTCATGCATCAATACCGTGAACGCAAGTTCACCAAGTATTCTGAGCTGCTGTCATGTTTACTCATGGCCGAGTAAAACAGAGAGCTTCTTCTCGCCACTCATAATATGCGCCCTCCCGGCACTGCCCCCTACCAGAAGCTCACTATTCCTCTTCCGTCAAAAAGAAGAGAGATAATAAAAGAAAAGAAAGACCACAGAAGGGGGGGTCAACAGAAAAATGCCAAGGGCCATGTACAGCAGCAGCGTAATAATGAAAATAAGCGGAAGTTCACGTGGCACAGAAATGACAAAAAAATTATGCACCCCCACCCAAGAGGGAATGGGAAGACCAGTGCCATAATTGTGGCATAAAAGGACAATGGTCCAGAGTATGCCGAACTCCGCATCATCTCCAGGATTTGTATAAAAAGAACAAGAAAAATAAAGCTGAAACAAACCTGATAACCTCTGATGCTCCAGTCAAGTTTTCAGCTGACAACTTCGAAAATGACGACATGCTTGATTAGCCTTTACTTTTATCTTAGCAAATTGTTTAGAACATTTCATGTTATGAGAGCTTTTATATTACGCAATCTGTTTTGAATGAAAATTTTTAGACAATAAATGAATATGTCTACCTGAATATACATGTGCCTATACGTTTCATCTTTTGAAACTGCTCTCATAAATGATTAGTAGACAATAAACACGTACGATTTTTTTTTCAATACAAAGCCCAATATCAGGGCCATATTGAATATCCAGGGAATGCAACACAATTGCCCCCAAATGTCACAAAAATAGAGGATGCACTAACCCCTCCGAATTCCAAAAGAAACTTTCTAAGTTTCAAGGACATCCGTTTCAACGGATTCCATTTGAAAACAGCAAATGTAAATGAAAAAAAAATATTTACCGTATGCAACGTCTCAAGATAAAGGAGTAAAATCCATACTTGAACGTTTTGAGAGCCTTAGAGTCCTCTACCATACGAAGATTCGGAGAAAGGAAGCAGAATTAAACGGAGCACCTGAAGTGCCCGACATCAGCCTAGTTTTTACTCTGGCATGATGGACTTGGCCACCCTGGATTTGGGATGATGCACTGCATCTCATCCCATGGGTATGACTTGAAGAACCAGAAGATTCTTCAGAAGGGAGAATTCCCTCGCATCCCTTGCTATAAGGGAAAAATTAATTGCAAGGCCATCCCCACGAAAAGTTGAAAAAGAATCTCCACGCTTCCTCAAAAAGAATACAAGGAGATAGATGTGGATAAAATCCACCACCCCTAGTGGGCTATGTCAATAATTCACTGTACTGATAAATGCATCCTCAGAATATTCGTACGTGTGTCTACTACAGACCCGCAACTTAGCTTTTCCAAAGCTATTAGCACAAAAATAAAAATGTTGCCGGCACATTTCCCAGACAATAAAATAAAGAAAATAAGTCTGGTTAATATTGGGAAATATACCTCCCAGTCATTTCAAGAGAACTGCCAAGCAACGGGAATAGAAAATGAACATACAAGTGCCGCATGTTCATACCCAAAATGGGTCGGCAGAGTCACTGAAAAGTAGACCACAATGGATTGAACATCCATTAAATCCCGATTGCAAATGGATGCATGGGGACATGCAAATTCTGCATGCTACATCGTAAATGAAAATAAGACCATCTGGAGGTTAGAGTCTCCAATGCAACTTGCATATGGAATGCCACCGAACATTTCTCTTCGAAGAATCTTCGGTCCGCAGTTTGAATCCCCATCGCACCAACACAGAGGACAAATATGGGTCCTCAACGTCGCCTAGGTATCTATGAAGGGTTTGACTCACCCTCCCTTATAAGATACCTAGAACCCAAACGGGGGACACATTTAAGGCACATCTTGAAGACTGTGATTTCGATGAGACGAGTTTTCCCAAATTAGGCCCAGATACTGGAAAATCTGGCGCGAAGCAAATGTTAAAGTGGGATACAAAAAGTCTGACCCACTACGATCCGGTAACAAAACAATACGATGATAAGATCCTGAAGATCTTACACATCCAGAACACAGTTCATAAATTACCGGATTCGTTTACTGACAACCAGAAGATTGTCAGATCACACATCCCTACTGCAAAAACTCCAGCTAGGATTGACATCCCCGAGAATGGATGCAACCCACTAGCAACAGAAGTGGCTGATCCTCAACAGAAAAGAGGCAGACCACCAGGCTCTAAGGACAGAAACTCCTGGAGACCTTAAGACAATACTACCACAGGACAATGAGCTCATGTCTACACCATCACCCTTCCCGGAATCCACTGCAGAGGAATTACCGGGAAAAAGTGAAATTAAGTAAATGTTGTACGTACTGGGGAGGTGTTAGACAGATAGAACATAAATTGTCGACAAATGAATTCACACACCATATTGCCATATACATCGCAAAAGCGATGATGTTTGTAAATTATCGTTCCACACTCCGTTGCTAGAAGGCAAACGTAGAGATTGGCCAAAATGTGGAACGTGGCAATAAAAGATGAGCTGGACTCACTTATGAAACGTGAAATGTTCGGACCTGAAGTCCTGACACCAAAAAGGTGTCAACCCTGTGGATAAAACAAAGTATTGCACACATAAGAAAAATAAATACAAAATCGTATGCTATAAGGTACAACCTATAGCCCAAGGAAAATTTCGCTGAAACTAGGGATCGAACAAATTCAAATGAGCATGTCTCATAAATGATGCATCAATCTCCCTAAGTTATCAAAAGCGAATACCTTACGATTTGGCGAAGGAAAATTATGGATATGCTGTTATTGGATGTTGTGATGGCATACCTTCGTGGATATCTTGTAAAGATAATTTCCACATTTCCTTAAATGCCTGAATAGACTTCGGGACGTCTATTCAAAAATGAAGAAAAACAATAAGTATAATAAATAAATGTACAACCAAGAGAATCATTTGACAAGTCAATGATTCCTACTGAAGGTTGTCTTTGCATCTGTGCAAAGAACAGGATTAGAGATCATAGTTGGAGACAACTAAAATCTCATCGGATTTACTGAAGAGAAAACCGAACTACATGAACAAGCCTGACTTTTAAACATGAAATAAAAAGACCGAGGCAAATATAAAGTCATGGCTCATAGAATTCTGTTACAAATGCCCAGAAGTGCGTTGGAGAAATTAAAAGGACCATTGTCATCCAAAGTACACCTACGGTGGTACACTTACTGAATGTACAAAAAGAACCCTTCCGATCGCTGGAAGAGGGGGAGGATATAACGGGTCCCAAAGTCCCTTACCTAAGTGCAATCAGGCACTCCTGGCTAACTGTATGCGTCCCGATATAACAATTGCAGTAAACTCATCAGCCAGAGATAGTTGGCACCTAAAAGGGCCATTAGACCAGAGTTAAGCCTTCTGCGCTTCCTCCAAGGGTCGAAAAATTTAGACTTACAAAATGTAGTAGCATCCTCCAATGTTTATGCGAATGCAGGTTACAGGTCTGGTCCCTATACTGAGAAATCACAGAACAGGTACCAACAGTGGGATGACCATCTACTGCAAATATGCAAAGCAACTTATGAAGGCAACATCATCCTATCATTTCGATATCCTCACTATTCCAGAATCACACCAATGGTGTATTTGAGGGCGTCTGGTGGTACATCACATCCCAGTGACGACTGGGATAGAGGCTGGTTCTGTGGAGCTGACCATATAGTCTGAAGACCACATCAGAGGCGACGAAACTTAGCACACCTCTCCAGAGTTTCTGGATTCAGCAGCTGCTTGATGGCGATAAAATTTGTAATCTGTGTGCATTCTCGGAATATTGTAAATAGGAGTGATGAGATAAGCCTATGAGATCTGAAAGCCTAAGAGCTTTTACAGATCAGGGGGAGTTGACAGAATTTGTACTCTTTTCCCTTAGCTATGGTTTTTCCCACTGGGTTTTCCATAGCCAAAGGTTTTAACGAGGCAAATCAAATCAACTCTGGATCCTGAAGTATCCACCCCTCTGTGACGCTCAGAATCCAGAAGTATTCATGAGCAGAGTCACTTGTACAAATCAGGGGGAGTTAAAGAGCATTTGTACTCTTTTTCCTTAACTATGGTTTTTCCCACTGGGTTTTCCATAGCTAAAGGTTTTAATGAGACAAATCTCACCAACTCAGGATCCTGAAGTATCTACCCCATGTGAGACTCTTCTATGCTCAGAATCCTGAAGTATTCATGAGCAGAGTCCACACCTATGGCTGGATAAGGGGGAGTGTTGTGAACGGTTATTTAACCGGGTTAGTTGAGATTCTGGGCTATCCTAGAGATAGGCCCATATCATTGTAAACCCATCTTGTATTCTCCCCATTGCCTATAAATAAAGAGCTGGGGGCTCCTCCCCCAGCAGTTGATTCATAACAAAAACCATTTTTTCGAAATTTTCATGTATAAACATCTATGGCAGCATGGCAGCATGTCAAGCTTAAGTAAATTATTGTTTCTCCCAAGGGAGTGCAGCTTTTTTGGCCCAGTGGTTGTGTGATTAATTTCCAGGCAAATGACCCAAGTTCGAGACTTGGTGGTGCAATTCTTTTTCATATTTTTATTTGAAGATTAAATCTAGGCCAATGAAAAGATTTCTATTCAAATAATTATAAATTTGAGAATAGAACTTCATGGCTTCTTTTTTTTGGCTCAAAAAGATTGAACTGTGTTTTGGCCAACATCAAAAAATTTCGTTTGACGTTTGACACTGTCTTTTTTTTCGTTTGACGCTATGCCTTTTTTTCATGTTTTTAATTATAACATAGTAGAGTCATCATTTAATTTAGAAAAAAAAACGTCTAAACAAAAATACATCTTAATTTAAGCTTAAATTCTTGTACAAGTTTTGTAAAACAACAAATTCTTTGATCACACAAGAAAACGTTGTGATTTCTAATTAGTGTTTTTAAATTGTCAAGGTTCACTTAATATACCTAAAATGATTAGTTACTAAACACGTTTCTCACATTCCCTTAAATTTAAAAGATTAATTCATTCTTAGCTAGTTCAATTGATTATATTTTAAAATTTTTTTTTTCAAATTAACGATGTAATCAGCCTCAGTTTTTGGTTCATATCTTCGTTAATATGTGAACGATTTTGTATTTAATAAATGCATGGGAAAATTTACTAACTATTTAAAGTAATTCAGTTTGAACCTTCGCAACTTAGTTTTGTTTTTATGCAATTAAAACTTGGCTTTGTTTTCGGCTCTCTTACTCGATCCCTAGCACACATGGGGTCTGAGCAATGAATATCATATCTACTTTGTTGTACACTTCGTCACCTCAATTATACTTAAATGTAATGAAAAACACCTTCTTTATCGCTTTAGACTCCTGGACTTGAGCACAATCACATTTATGTTTTTACGAATGCAGTTTGTATGTATTCTTGCAATGCCGTCCGCCCCCCCGGTCATCTAATTCTAGTTCCACCCCTGGCCATCATTGCCACCTCCATCAGATAGTGACCCGATGCATTGCACTGAATCTTGCTAAGATTCGCAATCAATGTTTGTTCATAAATCTTGATTTCTCTCCACATGTAAATTACTATTATACCCATGATACTCTGCATATTTAAACACATCATGGGAAATAAAAAGCTTTGCCAGTTTCTCTTCATCTTCTTCTACCAGTCGTATATTTTCCGCTTATATAATTTCTTCATAGTATCAGAGCTTGTCTGCTTCACTGCAATCTGATCCTATATTCTATTCCCAAAAAATATCCAACCTTTATCCTTCTCAGATCGAGTCGATCTCTCCAAACCAAAAATTTCTTATTTCAAAATTTCCCTGACCACCTCTGCTCTTAGCGTTATTCTTGGTGTTTCCTCCTCACGTCTGCTATAGTCAAAATTGGAGACGCGATATACCTTTCTCTCTGAAGGGCACATCGAGTTACTTCAAGAAAAGTTGAATTCACTTACCATGGAAGACGAATACATGGCGACCTAGCTAGACCGAGCAAAATCGATCTACGATCAATTGCTCGCAGCATGGCCCGACACTACCACAACTCGACATATTGTCCGACAAATTCTTCATGACCTTCACTTCTCCTACAACTCCTTCCGCATCATGGCCAGAAACCGCGAAAAGCCATATACTGTTAAGAAATTGTGGAATAGCCTCCTTGCCGAGGAGGCCAACATGCAACTGCAGCGTCAGCCGACCTTTGCTCCTGCCTCTACCAACAACTCTGCCCTTTTCTTCAAATCTGGGCGGCGCGACAATCGGGATCATAGGGGTCTTCTCGGATTGACGACCTAAGGTGCTCCTTGGCCTCCAAATCAATATCATAACTCGACATCCGACCCGATCCGATCTCCTAACTCAGGAGGTGGGCCGCACGAACCTTTCAACTCGACAGGCGGACCAAGTCATCCTGCTCACTCGGCTGGCGGGCCGAGCAGACCTTCTTATTGAGCGGATGCATCTAAACATTGGGTACCTACGGATGCCTCTGGCCGCTACATCACATGTCAAGTGTGCTCCAGCATGAATCATCATACACTTGACTGCTTTCGGCTCGCTGACCACCTCAAAAAGCCCGAGCCACATCTCACCAAGTCGAAAGCACATATCTCTAACCCGACCACATTTGGAAGCGGTGTATCTTGACACTGGTGCTACAGATCATGTCATATTCGACTCATCCCAACTGGAAACGGTGACACCATATGATGGTAACAAACGAATCCTAGTTGGCACTGGCTCCAGTGCAACTATCACCAACGCCGGCACGGCCTCTATTATCTCTCCTCATTCTCTTATACATCTCAAAGACATCCTTCATGCTCATTAATCTCCAAGAATCTCCTTTCTGTTTATAAATTCACTCGTGATAACAACTGCATAGTTCAATTTTCATCCTCTGGCTTTATTGTGCATGATGCCACTACTAGCCGCCAAATTCTCAAGTGTCCAAGTAGGAATGGTCTCTACCTGCTCCTCCCAAATCCCAAGCTCTTCACATTTCTTCCTCTTCGGGCTCCCTTTGGCACTCCTGTCTCGGTCATCCAGCTCCTCTCACTGTATCCAATGTTGCATCAATGATGTTACTCAAACTCTCTCCACAAATTCCTTGTCCTCAATGCTCCTTGAGCAAAAGTCATAAACTCCCCTTTCCTCTATCTATCTCTACAACTGATTCTCCTCTCTCATTGATTCACTCTGATGTATGGGGCCCTACCCTTGTTCTTCTATCTAATAAATGATATCATTATTATGTTAGTTTCATTGATGACTACTCTTGTTATATATGGCTTTATCCTTTATTTCACAAATCTGACGTGTTTGCTGCCTTTAAACAATTTCAAATTTTGGCCGAACGGTAGTTCAACACGAAAATAATTTTTTTTCTATCTGATGGCGGGGGGAATATTGCAATAATCAATTCTCTTCCCATTTTCGCCAACTCGGGATCATACATCAGATTTCGGCTCCTTACACACCAGAGCAAAATGGTGTTGCCGAAAGAAAACATATGCATATCATTGACACAACTATTGCTCTTCTTTTAACAGTGTCCATGCCTACAGAGTATTGGCCTGATGCGACATTAACAGTGGTGTACCTCATCAACCGTCTCACTTCCACAAATCTCACAACAAGTCTCTGTTTGAGATTCTCCATCACGGACTTCCCGACTATAACTGGCTGCGCACTTTTAGCTGTCTGTGCTATCCATGCCTTCGCCCATATGAACCCAACAAGCTTGAAGCTCGTCCACGTCCCTGTGTCTTTCTCGGATATGCCAAAATTATGAAAGCCTACAAATGCATGGAACTCTCCACTCAGAGTATTTACATCAGCCGCCATGTAAAGTTCGAAGAGACAACCTTCCCGTTCTTCAACAGTTTCTCTAATCCACCAACTCTGACCCATTACCCCCTCATTCGACCAACAATCCGCCTCTCCCCGGGGTTACTCCCTACACCTATTCCCGTTCCATTTGGCCCCCCATGGCTCGACTATCCACAATCCCATGCCTCACCGAGACAGCCATCGAACCACCGAGACATCCATCAAGTCACCGAGACAAATTCTCCACTTGATGATCCCCCGAGCCACTTGCCGACCACCCGAGCAACCAAGCCGCTTTTCGACCACCCGAGCCACCGAGCCGCTTGCCGACCCACCGAACCACTTATCGACAACCCGAGCCGCTGACCACTTGCCGACCTACCAAGTCGATTTTCGGCTCACCAAATCACCAAATCACAAGCCAACCCAATGAGCCATACTCTCCATCCAACTCCTCATCACTCAGCTGTCCACAATCCAACAACTCATTCCCACTCTTATCTCCCCGTAACTTCTCCACCCGAGCCACCCACTACAACCCATATTGAATCCACTTACCCTATGGTCGCCTACTTGAAAGCCGGCGTCAGCAAACCTCGTCAACATATACACTCATCTTTCCTAGGAGGAACCACTATCCTACAAAGCCACTGCTAAATCACCCGAATGGATCGCGGCTATGCAGGAGTAGTTCACTACCCTTAGTCAGAAAAAGAAATGGGAGCTTGTTCCTCGCCCGCCCTTGCCAACATTATTGGCTGTAAATGGGTATACCGCATCAAGCGTAATGCTGACGGCTCAATTGCTCACTATAAAGCTCGTCTCATTGCCAAAGGCTTTCACCAGAATGAAGGAGTTGATTATGCCGAGACATTTCAGTCCAGTGGCGAAGCATGGCACCATTCGTCTTCTTATCTCTTTTTCTCTTCACTTTGGCTGGCCTATCCGACAACTTGATGTCTCAAATACCTTCCTCCATGGGATCATAGATGAAGATCTCTATATGACACAACCACCTGGCTTTGAGGATCACTCCTTTCCCAGCCACATATGCAAGCTTCGAAAAGCCCTGTACGGCCTGAACCAATCCCCTCGGCAGTGGTTCGTTCGGTTCTCTCAATTTCTCTGAAGGCACAGGTTCCTTCCAAGCACTACAGACTCCTCTTTATTCATTCACCATACCGGCGATCATCGCACAATCATCCTCCTTTATGTCGATGATATTCTTATCTCGGGGTCTTCTCTTGAGTTCATTCGTTAATTCCTCACCAAATTCGCCGACGAATTTGCTCTGAAGGACCTTGGTGAACTCTCTTACTTCTTGGGCCTAGAAATACAGTGCAACTCGAAAGGTCGTACCAAGTACACTACGGAACTCTTCCAAAAGACTGGCCTTGTCGAATGTAAGCACAGTCGCACTCCCGTCTCATCCAAACGACCCACCCCCCGAGTAAGACCTCTTGTCTCCGATGGATCCTTCCCTCGCAGTATGACGGCCTGTATTCTTCAATACGAGTATTTACGTGTTCTACGTATTTTTATATTTTAAAAGTATTTTAAAATGGTTTGTCAAGAGTTTCATATCAAAAATGGTTTCAAAATCCTTCCTAAAAATATTTTGAATCATCAAAATAGTTATGGAATATTTTAGTAAGTTCGAGTATCATCAAATACCTTTAAATAGTTTATATAATATTTTATATTCAATTATTACTAATATAGCCGTATCAATTAATTTTCTATATAAATGTTATCAAAACGATTTCAAACTTGTACAATATGATTCTATACTCAATTAGTACTCCCAGTATTATTTTCGTATTTTTCTAGAATCGAATCGACCGGGAACCCGCAAACCCGCACCCCAAATGTTTTGGCCCAAAACTCATATTTCCGTAGCTCAAACACTGAAATGGACTTCGTATTCGTGATCCTCCCGATGATATGAACCCGTGGTAATTGTTTGGGGATTTTTTGGAGTCGTGTGCGAAAACGACATAGTAATACATCGTTTTTACTAATCACTTTCTCTAATTACCTTAATCTATTTACATTTAACCTAACTACCCCCTTAATTGGCCTCTTAATTTGGTCAGATCCAACTTTTCCGGATCTAAACCACTAAACTTATTGCCAATTTATTATTTTATATAAATCTATTTACATATTATACTTATCTAAACTATAAATAACCATATCCACCCCCTCTCTTTTTCTCACACAGATCCCTATCTCTCTCTTACCCTACAAAAACCACGACGTCCCCCTCTCTCCCTCTCCAGTGCCTCCCTCCGATGGGCCATCGCGCCACCACTCCCATCGTTGCCTCCACTACATCCGTGACGACGTCGAAGTCGCCGTCGACAACTCCATGACAGCCCCGCACCACCCCCATCTCCGCAGCAGCCTTGAAGCCCCACTGCCTTGGATAGCAGCCTGTCGAACTCACGTCGAGAGCCCCATAGCACCGCTTGCCCCTCCCTCCTCAGCCACCGCTCTGCAGCCTCCTACGGTGCCGAAACCACCCTCGCATCGCCTCCAACACCGACGAAACTTGATGCAACCCACGAACAACAGCAACCGCAACCCGTCGCTGCATTTTCCGCCATCCGCCGGTGCATCAACCCGCTCACCACCGCATGTCACCGCTGCTTCGCCGCAGCAGCACCTCCAGCATCACCGCCACGCCATCCCAGCAACACCGCCAGCTACGCCCAACGGCCACGATAAACACCCCCAAGGCCGCAGCACCCCCGCGAGCTTTCACCGCTCATTTTCCATCGTTCACCGACGTACACCCCCACCTTCCTCCACCACAGTGTCCCCCTCCGTGCCATAAGTCGTCCGCCACCGTCGACCACCCTCCCCTGCACCGTGCTCCACCGCAGCAACAGCTCGATCGAGCTCCGACAGCCCCGCCCACATCCTCCTTGCCACATCTACTACTCCCATCACCAGACGCCACCGCTTCTGCCCCCACCATCGGCGTCGCCAGCATCGCCGCTGCCCCGGCGACCGCCTTCGCTCCGCCATCGCGCCGCTGCCCTGTCGTCGACGAGGATACCCCACGGCAATGTAAAAACGTGAGAGGAGGGTGAGAACGTAAGTTTTGTACGTATACACACACACACACACACACACACACACATACATACGTATACACTCATAATACGTATATATTTCTATATATATATATATCTATAATATATTATAATGGCTGATTCGTTTTAAATTTATAATAAATCATATAGGTATCAGAAAATTATGAGACAAGGCTCAGAAAACCTGAAATGACGAAACAGACATATTGGCACTAATTTCATTGCCAAAAGGCAAGTACATTTCTCGCTGTGAATTTTTAAAGATAACACTTAATAAGCTTATTTTCGCTTATGAATTTATAACTCGAGATTTTCACGTACACTGATGTACGAAAAAAAATATGTCGTAGAATTAGATGAGACGGTCATTTGGACCCCTTATTGGAAGATTTCCGACGTATGGTTTGGCCCAGAAAAATCTTTGAAATATAATGAAAATTTGTTTTGTCGTTTCTAAATTAGTTTTTGGGTCGTATAAATTAAAAAAAATCCCTGTTAATTATTTTAAGATCTATAAAAATATCTACTAGCCTTAGAAAAATATTTTAAACTTATTTATGATTATTTTGCTTAGTTAAACTGTTTCTGGGCTCGTTTCTTTAAATGATTGCATGTTTCAACACTTTATATAATTGTTTAACTGAATCACCAAAACTGTAAAATTAGTTGAGATTATTGAATAGACTGATGAGATACCATACCCAGCTAATAAGATGCAAATTGAATAGAACAAACTGAACAACTGATGGAATTCATATGATTGGATTTTAAATAGATAGCACATGTACTTTGATCCTGCAGTTGACTTGACCCGTGAGATTAGGGTAGTCTATGGTCACAAGTGTTACGAAGTGACTGGATGCACCCAACAAATACCTTCACCACTTATAGAGGTTAGTGCTTGACAGTCGCCCTATGGGGTCGGTGAGTAGTGTTTCGGATTGGCTCTCGTAACAGGGCGCATGTTAGTCATATCTCGTACTCTTGGACATGAACTTAGCACTAGAATAGATTGGTCATTAAATATTGCTCTAACCTATTCTTCTACAGGTTGCTAACAATATTACAGATTGTTATCAAATGTTAAATTGTTACAGGTTGCTAATAGCATTGCAAATTGCTATCAAATGATTAAATTGCTGCAGGTTGCAAATTACTGTGAATGTTTAACTGCTATAGCTCTATTTAAACTTATTGCTTGTATTTAAGTACTCACCCCACGCTTGACTATAAAGGTACAATTATATCTTGAGTTCAGCTTGGATCAATTTTAACTACTTAATCTTTCTTTTTGCGAAAATTACTTGCCCAGTAAACCTCGCTGGCGGTCATTTCAATTGTTGTTTTATGAAATGTCCGTCAGGTATTGAGAGTGATTTTGTGGAGTACATTCCAGTAGAGGTCGAGCCAGCGCTTGACGAGTACGTGGAGTACCTGCCCGCAGAGGATTAGAGCATTGGTTACCTTCGCATCAGCATTTCCTATTTAAATAATGTAATTGTGTGTTTGTTTGTATTGATCATGCTAGGCCCAGAAATGTATCTTAAATTATGTACGCTGGATATGTAATAATGTTATTTAAGCTGCTTCTTAAATTTGCACGCAAAAACCTGCAGTTTACACAGACGCTTAGTGTATTTAAAACAAGGAGGAAGAAAGAAAAGAAAGAAAGAAAATGTACTCCTCCTTATCTTAAGCACACCGCGGACCCGCTCGTGTCCTCGCTCCCATTAGAATGGGAAGCAGTGCATGACAGGTTTTAGTGGTGGCCTGTGCAGGTCTTGCTCTTGCGAATACTTTAAGATCAGTTTAGACGACATTAATATCTAAGTGTACAATTAGAATAAACTTTTTACATGACTTACATTGTGGTTTGTTTTGCAACATGGCAGGTTGACCCAACACCAGAAATGCCAACAGTATCACTGAGAATTACATTATAGGAATCATCAGAGAGATGTTGGAAATCCAACATCACATCCTCGAATGTGAACCTCAACCTATTTTTCGAGGTGACGCTGGAGTTAAACAATTCCGTGAAATGTGTCCCAAAATGTTTTCTGGGGAGGAAGGCCCACTTGAAGCTGAAGAATGGGCACGAAGCATTGAAGACAACTTGAGCGATGCCCGCATCCCCCAGGCAGGATATGTAGAGGTAGCCATGCTCCAACTAACTGACAATGCCTGAAACTGGTGAGACACCGAAGAAAGCGTATAATGCAGCCTATTGTGCATAGGCCACATTTCGCGAACGTTTGACGTGAAGTACTTCCCTAAGACAGCTAAAAGGAAACTTCAACAATGTTTCATCAACTTGAAGCAAGAATGAATGATTGTTAACGAATACGATGCTGAGTTCTCCATGCTCAGTCGATTCGCCCCTCACATGGTCGAGAATCCTGAAGATCATGCCTTCCAGTTCTGCCAAGGTATGAACTTCAATATCCAAGCTTCAATGACATATGTTGATTTGACTAGCTATGAGAAGATACTGGAAGCTGTCTGTAACCATGAGGATATTGACAAACAACGTAAAGCAGCCCAAGGAAAGCGTCCAATGGAACCACCAAGGAACAACTTCCGACCGATGCAGACTACCAATTTCAAAAGGCCTGCTGCTTCAAACAACAACCGTCTTGCTGCTCCAGCCAACAATCGACCAGCTGCTCCTCCGAACAACAATCGAATCACAGTGACGTGCTTCTATTGCAACTGACCGGGGTATGTCAAGAAGGACTGCCGTATGCTGCTGAACCAATGCTTGGCTTGTGGGTTATCTGAACATTCTATCAAAGACTGCCCACATCGCATCAACAAACAAGTGACTCTGACTAAGGGAGTTTCTGGATCGACATCCCGTAGACCCCCTTACCCCACAGTAGAAGGCATTCCAACAGGCCCAGCCAAAGCGCTAAGCTTTCACCATGACAGCTGAGGAAGCTGAGGCTACTGAGCCAGTTATCATAGGTAACGTCTAAGACCTTCCTCCCTTACTTTAACCAGATGCTTATCCCTTTACTCTAGACTGCTAAGTATACCTTATCATACTCTAGGTATCATCTTAGTAGCATCTACACCGGCCCTGTCCCTCTTTGATTCTGGAGCATCACATTGCTTCTTAGGACAAAAATTCGCTACAACACCTTCCATTCATGTTGACACCCTTCCTAATCGTTGGAACATCAACACCGGGAATGGCGTAGTGAAGACTTCCGGTGGATGTCGATCATGCCCTCTGGTGATATGTGGTTGCGAACCCTTTACCGACTTAATGATAATCGACATGCCAAACTTTGATCTAGTGTTCGAAATGGACTGGTTAGGAACTTTTTACACTACCATTGATTGTTGCAGAAAGAAGATAGTGTTCGAAATTCCTAATCATCAAGTGTTCAAATTTGCGAGTGGGAGCCATTCACTTGGACCTATTCAATTTCGGGCCAAGGCTATGCAAATGATGATGGCATCTATGCTAGCTGAACCTGAGAAGCCTGTTGGAAGCAACGATCTAGGATCTCTAGTTTGATGATGACAAACGTTGTGTTATATGTAACGTGTGTGCTAAGTGTGTTTCAGGAAAGGCGAAGCGATACTTCTTTCAATACGTGGGAAGCCGCAAGCCCTAGCAGCCGAATTAATTTTTCTCCTTTCAAAAAACCCTAGGTGCCGAATTGATTTTCTTTGTGTGCTTGAAAGAATACGCAGAGCTCTCCATTTTCGAATCAAAAAGAAAGCAAGCTTGTGCACAAATTTGTGAGGGCATGCACAAAATTTCCCAAGGAGCCGCATGCACTAAATTGTTGAAGTGTTTGCTGACATTGTTTTTGTGCAGGAGCAAAAAAAAAGGAGAAGGCCGAACTTCAAACAGATGCACAAATCATAAAGTCTTTTTTATTATGTGCACCTTTTTTGAGAGCTTTGCTCACGTCCCAAGAGCAGGCCGCAAGTTTTTTTTGTGGTCCTTTTCATACTTGTGTTTTGATTGCAGGTGATGTTAAGAAATCAAAAAATTGGGAAGAGCCAACATTCAGCTTTGCACAGCCGGCCCTACACAATACCCTCCCAAGGACAAAGAGACGGCAACAAGAGAGAAACAAAAAAAAATCTCCAAGATCTCCAGCCGCAAACTTTGACCTATGAATATAAAACAGGGAGTCAAAGACTTGTGCTTTAATTTGGGTATTAAACTTATGTCCTTTTTTAACTTGGTCTTTTTCTTTTGTTGCAGGAACCGAAAGTTTACAAGCACTTGGTTTTAAAAGCACACACCCGTTACTTTTTATCTCCAAGAGCAGCACATTGTTTTTCCTCTTCCAATCAAGACAAGCCGCATGCTCTGACCAAGGGAATCCAAGCTGCCGCAATTGTCTTTCTTTGAAGGTCTTTATTGTTGTGTACAGGGTAAAGCAAAGTTGGGGGATTGAAATATAAAGGCACATGCCGCAATCTTGGTGTGCCATCCTAGTGCCGTAACATCAGAGTCTTGGAGCATCACATCCTTACCGCAATATCAGAAGAGAGTGCCAAGGCCGTAAGTCATCCAAAGGAGTTGAGACTTGCCGACTACATCATTGTCAGACGTGATCTGACACCGTGCTGAACGACAGAGACGACACACCATTACTGAGCATTTCTAAAACTCTATTTATTTATCTTTGTATTGGTGTAGCGATCCCAATAAGGGAAACTTTACCTTTTGTGTTACTTTTTGGGGACCCTGACGACTTGGGAGTCGTCACGGAGGGAGAGCATCTGACTAGATTGATAGTATAGAGCACGTGGTGTGCGTACGAGCTAGGTGAGAGTAGATTTGGGATCTTGACTCATTGTATCTGTACTTGATTACATATCTATCTAGTAGTTGCTTTCGGAGGCTGGAGTAGGTCGTGGGGACGACCGCACCAGGGTATATCTGTTGCGTATTCTGTGATTGCTATTTTATTACCCTGTCTGTGCCTATAACTGCGTGGGATTGTTCGTGGGTTGCACGAATATTTTTATTAGCCTATTCACCCCCCTCTAGGTTACGATCCAGATCCAACAAGTGGTATCAAAGCCAGTTTAGAGGATCTAGTCTAGATTTTTAGATGACCATGAATATATCTGATTGTGCTTTTGCTGAGGGTCAGTCTATAGCCCGTCCACCTAAGTTTAACGGTGTAGACTTTGCATATTGGAAGGCTAGGATGAAAATCTATTTAGTGTCTGTAGATTATGATGTGTGTGATATTGTTGAAAATGGTTATAGTCTACCCACTATTAAATTGAAGACACTGTTATGATTAAGCCTAAAGACAAGTGGGATTTAGCTGATAAAAAACTTTATACTCTTAACGGTAAAGCTATGAATGCGCTTATATGCTCTCTTGATAAATCTGAGTTTAATCGTATCTCACATTGTCTAACTGCGCAGGAAATTTGGCATACTCTGGAGGTGACCCACGAGAGAACATCGCAAGTGAAGGAATCTAGACTTGCGTTGCTTTGCACAGAATATGAGAGCTTCCGCATGTTACCAACAGAATCTGTGAAAGAGATGTTTGCAAGGTTCACGGACATCGTCTACAAATCCAGTTCCCTCGGTAAGCCATACTCTAGCCATGAACAGGTACGAAAGATCTTAAGGGCGCTACCAAGCTCGTTCAGGCCTAAAGTCACCGCTATTCAAGAAGCTAATGACTTGTCAACAATGAAAGTGGAGGACTTGATAGGCAACCTAATGTCACATGAGCTTGAGTTGCAGAGTATAGAAGCCAGAGAGAAACCTGAAGAGAAGACCAAAGCTTCCACACCATTAGCTCTTCAAGCTAACGACGATGATCTTGATGAAGAGCAAGCCCTAATGGTCAGAAACTTCAGGAGATACATTCAGAATGATCAAGGAAGAGCTGAGATGGGAAAAAGGTTCATTCGTTCTAATAAATCTAATTTTGGTAGAAATTCCTATGGTCAGAAAGCTATTAATAGAAGTGAATGTTTTAAATGCAGGAAGAAAGGGCACCACATAAAAGATTGCCCACAACAACACACAGCTCAAGTTGCAAAAGGAAAAACGAAAGTGCTGATGTGGGATATGGATAGCGAAGCTGAGGAGGATGATGAGAAACATGAAGCCCACTCCTGCATGGCATTAATGGCCAAACACAATGAGGTAGGATCTCCCACTAAAGCTGAATTGTTAGAAATCTTGAAAGGAATGCAAAATACTATTAATGAGCTAGAAGCTGATGTGGATAGTTATAGGAATGATAACTTTGATATGCAACAATCTGAGTATGACATGTCTAAGGAAATTGAAAAACTGAAAACTGAAATTGTTGCATGTAACACTACAATTGACATGTTAAATAAGGAGAAAGCTAGCTTGCCTGAAAAAATTGATTGTCTTCATGTCCCTCTTTATCAAAGGATTTTAGCATGTATAAGCTAGATAAGACAAAGCTTGAAGTTGAAAATGAATTGCTTTCTGAAAAGATTAACATGCTAAATCTTGAACTTAAAGAAAAAGTGAGGGTTTTTGAAAAGAAAGAAGAGGAAAACAAGCGAGCTTTCATTAGTAAATGCACTTTGCTTGTGAATGAAAACGATATCTTGAAATCCAAAGTCACCACCCTAGAATTGTCATTAAAGAGATTTTCCATTGGAAAACAAAATTTGGACATTATTCTTGGAAATCAACTTTATGGCAATAATAGGCGAGGACTTGGATTTAGTGCTAAAAATGTTGAAAAGCCTAAGTATAAAAAATTTCACAATGTGCCTTCCATTGCTAAAAATGTTTATGCAACGTGTTTTACGTGTGATAGTGTTGGTCACACATCGTACTATTGCAAATATAGGAACTCCAATATTAAATTCAAGCAAGTATGGGTTCCTAAATCTTTGTTGACTAACACTAGTGGACCTTGTTGGATTCCAAGGTCACACATAACACCTCTTTTGTAGGTGAGACGGAAATTGGCGAGGAGCGATAAATTGAGAGTCTCAATATTTTAGCTCATTAGTCAAATAGCGACACGAAGGTATATCTCATTCTTTGAACTTAATGCATACCTTCATAGCATTTGTTTTTTGTTAACATTTTTGTGTGCTTGGATTTTCTTTGTTTTTGTTTTTGTTTGCTTGATTGTTTTTAGTGTGTTTTAGTTCATTATAAAAACCAAAAAAAATTTGAAAAAGACAAAAGCAAAAAAAAATGAGCTTATTGCATATCTTTCTTTTTGCATCTTTCTAGTGATATAAATGAATGATGATCATATCCTTGCAGAATTTGTAGTATTATTATTATGGCTACATGAGTATGTTTTATTTCAATAATAGCCATGCCAAGTTCAATGCTTACTAATATGATTTCTACACCTACTTTCACTTCCACGAATATTAGACTATGTCGTACTTTTGGTGATACTTTTTATGAATATTGGAAAGTGAATGTAGGATGATATTAACTGAAAAATCTAAGGGATATGATGTGATTTGCCATGAATAAAAATTGAGCACAAAACAAAGGAAATGAATATGAAAAAAAACTTGAAAAATTGCTCCGTATGAAAAATGGATACAATTCATGGTAAATACACCACCCACGAGTATCCAACATAAGCTTTATGGGTAATCTTTAGCGTTGGTGTTTTTTACTCGTCAAGCAATGTCACCCCCACGTCTAAGAGTCCTTTTAGGCTATGTTTTGGGGTGTGATACCTTGAACTCATTTTTTAATGAGGTGGGGAAAATCAATCCTAGGTGATACAAAGTTATTTTGGAAAATGTTGGATTGATTTGGTTGAATTTGTGAAAGTATCTCCCTTTGTACTTCTATGTTTAATAATTGCACTTACACGATGGTGTTGAATTCTAATTATTATTGTCGTTGGATTTGTAGTGCTACTCATAGAATGACGATATGCAAATGCTAGTCATAGTTAATAATACTCTCTTTTTGCATGTTTTATGTTTTAATCTTCAAGAATACACTTTTGATGATGACAAAGGGGGGAGAAAAGTGTTAAAAGATATGATTTGTGGTATTATTGGGCTCAAAATATGGGGAGCTTGGAAAAGGGGGAGCATCTCAAAATATGGGGAGCTTGGAAAAAGGGGGAGCATGCTAATTTTATTGGTATATTGTGCATGCTAGTAATGTTTGATCTCATCTCATTGAATATATCATATTGCATTACATCCTTCATCACACTTTACACACGCACACTTATTTGTATAAATCCTTTATTGGTTTGTCATCATCAAAAGGGGGAGATTGTTGGAAGCAACGATCTAGGATCTCTAGTTTGATGATGACAAACGTTGTGTTATATGTAACGTGTGTGCTAAGTGTGTTTCAGGAAAGGCGAAGCGATACTTCTTTCAATACGTGGAGTAACTGCTAATCATATAGCAATTGGAAGAGAGAGGAATTGCTAGTCACATAGCAATTGGACTTGGTCAATATGGAAATGGATGGAGTTAATTTGATATCTATTGGGATTGGAACAAATCAATTAAAGAGATATGAAAATCCTATCAAATCTTATTCAAAACCAAATACCAATTAGAGATTAGATAGGATCTCTTATTCCTATCCCAAATAGGATTCTCCATGAGTCAAAAGATCTCCCACCATCTCCTACTTAAACCCCTCTTCAAGGCACCAAAAAAAATAAGGCGCGCGGCAAACAAATACCAATTCATTTGTCAAAAATCACTTGGAAGCCGCAAGCCCTAGCAGCCGAATTAATTTTTCTCCTTTCGAAAAACCCTAGGTGCCGAATTGATTTTCTTTGTGTGCTTGAAAGAATACGCAGAGCTCTCCATTTTCGAATCAAAAAGAAAGCAAGCTTGTGCACAAATTTGTGAGGGCATGCACAAAATTTCCCAAGGAGCCGCATGCACTAAATTGTTGAAGTGTTTGCTGACATTGTTTTTGTGCAGGAGCAAAAAAAAGGAGAAGGCCGAACTTCAAACAGATGCACAAATCATAAAGTCTTTTTTATTATGTGCACCTTTTTTTGAGAGCTTTGCTCACGTCCCAAGAGCAGGCCGCAAGTTTTTTTTGTGGTCCTTTTCATACTTGTGTTTTGATTGCAGGTGATGTTAAGAAATCAAAAAATTGGGAAGAGCCAACATTCAGCTTTGCACAGCCGGCCTACACAATACCCTCCCAAGGACAAAGAGACGGCAACAAGAGAGAAACAAAAAAAAATCTCCAAGATCTCCAGCCGCAAACTTTGACCTATGAATATAAAACAGGGAGTCAAAGACTTGTGCTTTAATTTGGGTATTAAACTTATGTCCTTTTTCTAACTTGGTCTTTTTCTTTTGTTGCAGGAACCGAAAGTTTACAAGCACTTGGTTTTAAAAGCACACACCCGTTACTTTTTATCTCCAAGAGCAGCACATTGTTTTTCCTCTTCCAATCAAGACAAGCCGCATGCTCTGACCAAGGGAATCCAAGCTGCCGCAATTGTCTTTCTTTGAAGGTCTTTATTGTTGTGTACAGGGTAAAGCAAAGTTGGGGGATTGAAATATAAAGGCACATGCCGCAATCTTGGTGTGCCATCCTAGTGCCGTAACATCAGAGTCTTGGAGCATCACATCCTTGCCGCAATATCAGAAGAGAGTGCCAAGGCCGTAAGTCATCCAAAGGAGTTGAGACTTGCCGACTACATCATTGTCAGACGTGATCTGACACCGTGCTGAACGACAGAGACGACACACCATTACTGAGCATTTCTAAAACTCTATTTATTTATCTTTGTATTGGTGTAGCGATCCCAATAAGGGAAACTTTACCTTTTGTGTTACTTTTTGGGGACCTGACGACTTGGGAGTCGTCACGGAGGGAGAGCATCTGACTAGATTGATAGTATAGAGCACGTGGTGTGCGTACGAGCTAGGTGAGAGTAGATTTGGGATCTTGACTCATTGTATCTGTACTTGATTACATATCTATCTAGTAGTTGCTTTCGGAGGCTGGAGTAGGTCGTGGGGACGACCGAACCAGGGTATATCTGTGCGTATTCTGTGATTGCTATTTTATTACCCTGTCTGTGCCTATAACTGCGTGGGATTGTTCGTGGGTTGCACGAATATTTTTATTAGCCTATTCACCCCCCTCTAGGTTACGATCCAGATCCAACAAGTGGTATCAAAGCCAGTTTAGAGGATCTAGTCTAGATTTTTAGATGACCATGAATATATCTGATTGTGCTTTTGCTGAGGGTCAGTCTATAGCCCGTCCACCTAAGTTTAACGGTGTAGACTTTGCATATTGGAAGGCTAGGATGAAAATCTATTTAGTGTCTGTAGATTATGATGTGTGTGATATTGTTGAAAATGGTTATAGTCTACCCACTATTAAAATTGAAGACACTGTTATGATTAAGCCTAAAGACAAGTGGGATTTAGCTGATAAAAAACTTTATACTCTTAACGGTAAAGCTATGAATGCGCTTATATGCTCTCTTGATAAATCTGAGTTTAATCGTATCTCACATTGTCTAACTGCGCAGGAAATTTGGCATACTCTGGAGGTGACCCACGAGAGAACATCGCAAGTGAAGGAATCTAGACTTGCGTTGCTTTGCACAGAATATGAGAGCTTCCGCATGTTACCAACAGAATCTGTGAAAGAGATGTTTGCAAGGTTCACGGACATCGTCTACAAATCCAGTTCCCTCGGTAAGCCATACTCTAGCCATGAACAGGTACGAAAGATCTTAAGGGCGCTACCAAGCTCGTTCAGGCCTAAAGTCACCGCTATTCAAGAAGCTAATGACTTGTCAACAATGAAAGTGGAGGACTTGATAGGCAACCTAATGTCACATGAGCTTGAGTTGCAGAGTATAGAAGCCAGAGAGAAACCTGAAGAGAAGACCAAAGCTTCCACACCATTAGCTCTTCAAGCTAACGACGATGATCTTGATGAAGAGCAAGCCCTAATGGTCAGAAACTTCAGGAGATACATTCAGAATGATCAAGGAAGAGCTGAGATGGGAAAAAGGTTCATTCGTTCTAATAAATCTAATTTTGGTAGAAATTCCTATGGTCAGAAAGCTATTAATAGAAGTGAATGTTTTAAATGCAGGAAGAAAGGGCACCACATAAAAGATTGCCCACAACAACACACAGCTCAAGTTGCAAAAGGAAAAACGAAAGTGCTGATGTGGGATATGGATAGCGAAGCTGAGGAGGATGATGAGAAACATGAAGCCCACTCCTGCATGGCATTAATGGCCAAACACAATGAGGTAGGATCTCCCACTAAAGCTGAATTGTTAGAAATCTTGAAAGGAATGCAAAATACTATTAATGAGCTAGAAGCTGATGTGGATAGTTATAGGAATGATAACTTTGATATGCAACAATCTGAGTATGACATGTCTAAGGAAATTGAAAAACTGAAAACTGAAATTGTTGCATGTAACACTACAATTGACATGTTAAATAAGGAGAAAGCTAGCTTGCCTGAAAAAATTGATTGTCTTTCATGTCCCTCTTTATC
Source organism: Scilla litardierei (assembly GCA_030789695.1). Lineage (NCBI taxonomy): Eukaryota > Viridiplantae > Streptophyta > Magnoliopsida > Asparagales > Asparagaceae > Scilla > Scilla litardierei. The sequence goes on along the minus strand of CM061133.1, from coordinate 349,091,211 downwards.
AAAGGATTTTAGCATGTATAAGCTAGATAAGACAAAGCTTGAAGTTGAAAATGAATTGCTTTCTGAAAAGATTAACATGCTAAATCTTGAACTTAAAGAAAAAGTGAGGGTTTTTGAAAAGAAAGAAGAGGAAAACAAGCGAGCTTTCATTAGTAAATGCACTTTGCTTGTGAATGAAAACGATATCTTGAAATCCAAAGTCACCACCCTAGAATTGTCATTAAAGAGATTTTCCATTGGAAAACAAAATTTGGACATTATTCTTGGAAATCAACTTTATGGCAATAATAGGCGAGGACTTGGATTTAGTGCTAAAAATGTTGAAAAGCCTAAGTATAAAAAATTTCACAATGTGCCTTCCATTGCTAAAAATGTTTATGCAACGTGTTTTACGTGTGATAGTGTTGGTCACACATCGTACTATTGCAAATATAGGAACTCCAATATTAAATTCAAGCAAGTATGGGTTCCTAAATCTTTGTTGACTAACACTAGTGGACCTTGTTGGATTCCAAGGTCACACATAACACCTCTTTTGTAGGTGAGACGGAAATTTGGCGAGGAGCGATAAATTGAGAGTCTCAATATTTTAGCTCATTAGTCAAATAGCGACACGAAGGTATATCTCATTCTTTGAACTTAATGCATACCTTCATAGCATTTGTTTTTTGTTAACATTTTTGTGTGCTTGGATTTTCTTTGTTTTTGTTTTTGTTTGCTTGATTGTTTTTAGTGTGTTTTAGTTCATTATAAAAACCAAAAAAAATTTGAAAAAGACAAAAGCAAAAAAAAATGAGCTTATTGCATATCTTTCTTTTTGCATCTTTCTAGTGATATAAATGAATGATGATCATATCCTTGCAGAATTTGTAGTATTATTATTATGGCTACATGAGTATGTTTTATTTCAATAATAGCCATGCCAAGTTCAATGCTTTAATAATATGATTTCTACACCTACTTTCACTTCCACGAATATTAGACTATGTCGTACTTTTGGTGATACTTTTTATGAATATTGGAAAGTGAATGTAGGATGATTATTAACTGAAAAATCTAAGGGATATGATGTGATTTGCCATGAATAAAAATTGAGCACAAAACAAAGGAAATGAATATGAAAAAAAACTTGAAAATTGCTCCGTATGAAAAATGGATACAATTCATGGTAAATACACCACCCACGAGTATCCAACATAAGCTTTATGGGTAATCTTTAGCGTTGGTGTTTTTACTCGTCAAGCAATGTCACCCCCACGTCTAAGAGTCCTTTTAGGCTATGTTTTGGGGTGTGATACCTTGAACTCATTTTTTAATGAGGTGGGGAAAATCAATCCTAGGTGATACAAAGTTATTTTGGAAAATGTTGGATTGATTTGGTTGAATTTGTGAAAGTATCTCCCTTTGTACTTCTATGTTTAATAATTGCACTTACACGATGGTGTTGAATTCTAATTATTATTGTCGTTGGATTTGTAGTGCTACTCATAGAATGACGATATGCAAATGCTAGTCATAGTTAATAATACTCTCTTTTTGCATGTTTTATGTTTTAATCTTCAAGAATACACTTTTGATGATGACAAAGGGGGAGAAAAGTGTTAAAAGATATGATTTGTGGTATTATTGGGCTCAAAATATGGGGAGCTTGGAAAAAGGGGGAGCATCTCAAAATATGGGGAGCTTGGAAAAAGGGGGAGCATGCTAATTTTATTGGTATATTGTGCATGCTAGTAATGTTTGATCTCATCTCATTGAATATATCATATTGCATTACATCCTTCATCACACTTTACACACGCACACTTATTTGTATAAATCCTTTATTGGTTTGTCATCATCAAAAGGGGGAGATTGTTGGAAGCAACGATCTAGGATCTCTAGTTTGATGATGACAAACGTTGTGTTATATGTAACGTGTGTGCTAAGTGTGTTTCAGGAAAGGCGAAGCGATACTTCTTTCAATACGTGGAGTAACTGCTAATCATATAGCAATTGGAAGAGAGAGGAATTGCTAGTCACATAGCAATTGGACTTGGTCAATATGGAAATGGATGGAGTTAATTTGATATCTATTGGGATTGGAACAAATCAATTAAAGAGATATGAAAATCCTATCAAATCTTATTCAAAACCAAATACCAATTAGAGATTAGATAGGATCTCTTATTCCTATCCCAAATAGGATTCTCCATGAGTCAAAAGATCTCCCACCATCTCCTACTTAAACCCCTCTTCAAGGCACCAAAAAAAATAAGGCGCGCGGCAAACAAATACCAATTCATTTGTCAAAAATCACTTGGAAGCCGCAAGCCCTAGCAGCCGAATTAATTTTTCTCCTTTCGAAAAACCCTAGGTGCCGAATTGATTTTCTTTGTGTGCTTGAAAGAATACGCAGAGCTCTCCATTTTCGAATCAAAAAGAAAGCAAGCTTGTGCACAAATTTGTGAGGGCATGCACAAAATTTCCCAAGGAGCCGCACGCACTAAATTGTTGAAGTGTTTGCTGACATTGTTTTTGTGCAGGAGCAAAAAAAAAGGAGAAGGCCGAACTTCAAACAGCTGCACAAATCATAAATTCTTTTTTATTGTGTGCACTTTTTTTTGAGAGCGTTGCTCACGTCCCAAGAGCAGGCCGCAAGTTTTTTTTGTGGTCCTTTTCATACTTGTGTTTTGATTGCAGGTGATGTTAAGAAATCAAAAAATTGGGAAGAGCCAACATTCAGCTTTGCACAGCCGGCCTACACAATACCCTCCCAAGGACAAGGAGACGACAACAAGAGAGAAACAAAAAAAAATCTCCAAGATCTCCAGCCGCAAACTTTGACCTATGAATATACAACAGGGAGTCAAAGACTTGTGCTTTAATTTGGGTATTAAACTTATGTCCTTTTTCTAACTTGGTCTTTTTCTTTTGTTGCAGGAACCGAAAGTTTGCAAGCACTTGGTTTTAAAAGCACACACCCGTTACTTTTTATCTCCAAGAGCAGCACATTGTTTTTCCTCTTCCAATCAAGACAAGCCGCATGCTCTGACCAAGGGAATCCAAGCTGCCGCAATTGTCTTTCTTTGAAGGTCTTTATTGTTGTGTGCAGGGTAAAGCAAAGTTGGGGGATTGAAATATAAAGGCACATGCCGCAATCTTGGTGTGCCATCCTAGTGCCGTAACATCAGAGTCTTGGAGCATCACATCCTTGCCGCAATATCAGAAGAGAGTGCCAAGACCGTAAGTCATCCAAAGGAGTTGAGACTTGCTGACTACATCATTGTCAGACGTGATCTGACGCCATGCTGAACGACAGAGACGACACACCATTACTGAGCATTTCTAAAACTCTATTTATTTATCTTTGTATTGGTGTAGCCATCCCTATAGGGGAAACTTTACCTTTTGTGTTACTTTTTGGGGACCTGACGACTTGGGAGTCGTCACGGAGGGAGAGCATCTGACTAGATTGATAGTGTAGAGCACGTGGTGTGCGTACGAGCTAGGTGAGAGTAGATTTGGGATCTTGACTCATTGTAGCTGTACTTGATTACATATCTATCTAGTAGTTGCTTTCGGGGGCTGGAGTAGGTCGTGGGGACGACCGAACCAGGGTATATCTGTGCGTATTCTGTGATTGCTATTTTATTACCCTGTCTGTGCCTATAACTGCGTGGGATTGTTCGTGGGTTGCACGAATATTTTTATTAGCCTATTCACCCCCCCTTTAGGCTACGATCCAGATCCAACAAAGCCCAGAGTAGTTCGAGAATTCGACGACGTATTCCCTAAAGAAATTTCAAGATTACCACCCGATCGAGCACACGAATTCATCATTGATCTGATGCCTACCACTCAACCTATCTCCAAAGCTCCATATCGTATAACGCCAACAGAACTGGAGGAAACTTCGTAGTCAATTGGACGATCCCAGCGTATCTCCCTGGGGTGCACCAGTCATATTGGTCAAGAAGAAGGATGGATCGAGAAGCATGGACTATAGAGAGCTGAACAAGGTCACCGTGAAGAACAAGTATCGATTACCACGCATTAACGACATCTTCGACCAACTTGGTTGATCTCGAGTCTTCTCTAAGCTAGATCTCCGAAGTGGATATCATCAAGTGAATGTCAAGAAGGGCGACATATCCAAGACAGCTTTTTGAACCACGTATGGACACTACGAATTCACGGTTATGCCCTTTGGCGTAACTAATGCGCCAGCAGTATTAATGAACCACATGAACCTTATCTTTTATGAGTTTTTGGATAAATTCTTAGTGGTCTTTATTGATGAGATTCTTGTCTATTCAAAAAGCAAGGGGGGTCATGCTGAACACCTGTAGACCATATTGAAGACTCTGCGCCGTCATCGACTATACGCCAAGTTAAGCAAATGTGAATTTTGGCTCGACCGCGTTGCCTTTCTCGGGCATATGGTATCTAGAGATGGTATTTCTGTAGAGTCAAAGAAGGTCACATCTGTTAGAAATTGGCCAACCCATCGGTCAGTTTCAGACTTCCAAAGTTTTCTTGGATTGACTGGCTACTACCGTCGATTCATCCAGGACTTCTCCAAGATTGCTAAGCCCATGACTCGCCTGACGAGGAAGGACGTCGAGGTCATTTGGTCTGAAGCTTGTGACCAAGCTTTCAGAGGATTGAAGATGAAGCTGACGACTACACCAGTTCCGACCATACCAGACAGTACTGGAGGATTTGAAGTATATTGTGATGCATCGGGCAAGGGTCTTGGATGCGTACTACTTCAACATGGTCATGTTGTGGCATATGCTTTCCGATAATCGAAGACACATAAGAAGAATTATCCGACTCATAATCTGGAGCTGGCCGCAGTTATTTTTGCTCTGAAGGTTTGGAGACATTTTCTATTAGGCGAGCAAGTGAAGATCTTCACTGACCACAAAAGTACGAAGTACCAACGCAGATGGTTGGAACTCATGGCTGACTATGACATCGACCTTCAATATCATCCTGGTAAGGTTAATGTCGTCCCTGATACATTGAGTCGACTTCCAACTATTATGCTTCTTACAGCTCAGAAGCGACTTCAACAAACTATGTGAAGAATGGACATTGAAGGCATCCTACCTGAGATTACGGCCTCTTTGATGAACCTACAAATTCAGTCGACCATCATCGATCGAATCAAATCCACTCAAGCTAGAGATACAAAGCTGCAGAAGATCAAGGTACAAGTGGAATCGAGTCTTCGGTCTGATTTTCTTATCCATGATGATGGATCTTTAAGATATGTCAGCAGAATCTATACACCTTCAGGTGATATCCAAGAAGAGCTGATGAATGAAGCACATAGCCCCCCCTTACTCCATTCATCCTGGTGGCACCAAAATGTACAAGGATCTTCGTCTGAATTTTTGGTGGCATGGAATGAAGAGAAGTATCGCTAGAAGCGTCGCCAAATGCCTTGTATGTCAGCAAGTGAAGACTGAACACCATCGCATCGTAGGATTGCTTCAACCACTGCCTATTCCCGAGTGGAAATGGCAGCACATTACCATGGACTTCGTCACTGGACTACCTCGGAGCACGAACCAAGTCGGTACATTTCATACCATTTCGAGTAGGACAACCGAGTGAATTACTCGCGGAGAAGTAAATGGAGGTAATGACTATTTCTATATCTTATAACTTCTTCTTAGTATATGTCGTGATATGAACGATAACTGTGTAGGAAATCACGAGATTACATGGAGTCCCAGTGGTTATTGTCTCTGATCGAGACACGAGATTAACTTCTAACTTTTGGAAGAGTCTGTAGTCGAATCTTAGTACCAATCTGAGCTTCAGCAGAGCGTATCACCTACAGACGGATGTATAATAAGAGTGCACCATCCAAATACTTGAGGATATGCTAAGAGCTTGCATGCTCAACTTCAAAGGCTCGTGGGAAGACCACTTGCACTTAGTAGAGTTTGCATACAACAACAGCTACCAAGCAAGTATTGGAATGGCTCCGTTGCAACACTTTATGGGAGAAAATGTTGTTCTCCATTAAGTTGGGGTGACATTGGCGATCGAGAACTTTTAGGTCCTGGGCTGATTGTAGAAGCTGTTGACGTGGTGTGTACCATCAGGGACAAACTTTGCATTGTGTAAAACCGATACAAACACTGGGCCGATGCCAAGCGTCGTCATCTAGAGTTTCAACCTAGAGATCGTGTATTTTTGAAGATATCTCCGAACAGAGGACTGATACAATTTGGGAGAAGAGGAAAGATCAATCCGAGATTCATTGGGCCCTTCGATATACTAGCCCGAGTTGTAGAAGTGGCCTATCACCTTATGTTACCACCTTCACTGGAAGGAGTGCATGACGTGTTGCATGACATGTTTCATGTATCCCAGCTGGGTCATTATATCAGTGATCCTACGCATGTGGTTGATCATTCAAAGATCACAGTGCAACCAGATCTTACCTATGAGCAGCAACCAGTACAGATTCTGGATCGACGTCAGAAAACTCTCAGGAATAGAGTTGTTGACCTCGTGAGAGTGATGTGGCGACATGACTCACCCGGTGAATCCACTTAGGAACGAGAACATGAGATGCACAATCGATATCCTCACTTATTCACTGTATCTTAGTTCCTTATATCTTGAGTATCTTTGTATCTTAAATTTCTTGTATATTAATTTTTCCGAATGAGAAATTCTGAGGACAAAATTTTTATAAGGTGGGTATGATGTGACGGCTCGTATTCTTCATTACGAATATTTACGTGTTCTCGGATTTTTATATTTAAAAGTATTTTAAAATGGTTTGTCAGGAGTTTTATATCAAAAATAGTTTCAAAATCCTTTATAAAAAATATTTTGAATCATCAAAATAGTTATTGTATATTTTAGTAAGTTCGAGTATCATCAAATAGATTTAAATAGTTTATATAATATTTTATATTCAATTATTACAGATATAGCCATATCAATTAATTTTCTATATAAACTTTATCAAAACGATTTCAAAATTCTACAGTATGATTCTATAGTCAATTAGTACTCCCAGTATTATTTTCGTATTTTTCTGGAATCGAATCGACCTGGAACCCGCAAACCCGCCTCCTAAATGTTTTGGCCCAAAACTCGTATCTCCGTAGCTCAAACTCTAAAATGGACTTTGTATTCGTGATCCTCGTGACTATACGAATCTGTGGTAATTGTTTGGAAATTTTTCGGATTCGTCTGCGAAAACGACATAGTATTATATCGTTTTTACTAATCACTTTCACTAATTACCCTAATCTGTTTACATTTTCCCTAACTACCCCCCTTAATTGACCTCTTAAGTTGGTCAGATCCAACTTTTTTGGATCTAAACCACTAAACTTATTACCAACTTATTATTTTATATAAATCTACTAGTCATAACCCGTGCCCGCGGGCACGGTTCATTTAAGTTTCCTCCCGCGAAAACTTTATTCCCAAAAAAATTATTTCCACAGCGAAAATTTAAAAGAACAACAAATTATCCTAAAAAATTTAGCATCACAGGCACTTTTGGCGGGGGCGTCTTCGGTGCGGAACAACAAATTCAGCGTAGAACAAAAAATTCGGCGCGGGCCCCTTCGGCGCGGAACAACAAATTCGGCGCTGAATAACGCGCGATCGCCTTCGACGCAGAACAACAAATTCGGTGTCGAACAACAAATTTGGCATGGGCACCTTCAGCGCGGAACAACAAATTCGACGTAGGCACCTTTAGCGCAGAACAACAAATTAGCGTAAAAAATTCGGTGCGAGCGGAACAGCAAACCTCAGGGTATTTTTCGGTGATGGTATTAGCTTAAATTTTTTACGCTAATTTGTTGTTCCGCTAAATATTTTTTACGCTAAATTTTTTTACGCCAATTTTTTGTTTCGCTAAATTATTTTACGCTAATTTTTTACTTTGTTTAATTTAATGGATCATGCTTCTCCACAATCTTTCTCAAGACACTCTTCCCCCTCAAAAGTTAATCTCCACAATCTTTTCCAAGACACTTTTAATTTCAAATTTTAGGTTCCCAAGACACTTTTTCCCCAAAATTTAAGTTTTTGCACTAAAATTTTCAAAAAATCCAATCTCAACCATTGATTTACCAAGATTAAATCTCAGCCACTTTTTATCTTGTCTAAGTGAGCCCTAGAATTCAAAAAAGGTTGTCAAATGTACAATAAACTAGTCATAACAGGTGCACGCGAGCACGATTCAGTTAAGATTTTCTCCTGCAAAATCTTTGTTCCCCAAAAAATTATCTGCATAGCCAAAATTGCACGAAACAACAAATTCGGTGCAAGTGCATTCGATACGGAACAACAATTTCGGTGCGGACACCTTCGGCGTGGAACAACAATTTCGGCGTGGGCGTTTTCGATTACAACAAATTTGGCGTAGAACAACAAATTCGGTGATGGCGCTTTTGGCGCAGAACAACAAATTCGGCGTTGAACAACAGATTATTTTCCGACGCGAAATCATTGTTCCCCAAAAAATTATTTCCACAACCAAAATTGCGTGGAACAACAAATTAACGTAAAAATATTTAGCGGCACATGCACTTTTGACACAGAACAACAAATTACGGTAAAAATTCAGCGCGGAACAACAAATTAGCGTAAAAAAAATTTAGCGGACGCCTTCGACTATGGTTCAGTTAAGATATCCCCTCAAAATCTTTGTTCTCCTTAGAAATTATTTCCCCCTCCAAAATTTAAATGAACAAAAATTTAGTTTCGGAGCGGGCGCTGAAGGGGCCCAGGGTTTTTCTCCGTACAATGTGTGCACGGGTTATTTCTAGTATATGTATAAAATAAAACAGGTTGGATCCGGATCGATCCAGGTTAACGGGTCAAACCAGCACCTGTGCTAGATGTTTATCCAGATTTGCCGTGGTAACAGGTTATCTTGATCCGTTTTACTCCTACTCAAAACACGTGCCCGCAGGCACAGTTCACTTAAGATTTTTTCCAGCGAAATCTTTGTTCCCCAAATAATTATTTCCACAGCAAAAATTTAAAAGAACAACAAATTAGCGTAAAAATATGTAGCGGCACCGGTGCCTTAGGTGCGGAACAACAAATTTGGCAAAGGCGCCTTCGACACGGAACAACAAATTTGCCACGGACTAACAAATTAGCGTAATAAATTTAGCGGACGCCTTCGACGGTCACTTAAGATTTTCCCCCTGAAATCTTTGTTTCCCCAAAAAATTATTTCCACAGCAAAAATTTCGGCGTGGAACAACAAATTCAGCGTAGGCGCCTTAGGCGCGGACGGCGTAGAGCAACAAATTCGGCGCGGGCACCTTCGTTGCGGAACAACAAAAGCATAAAAATTAACGGGTGCCTTCGGCACAGAACAACAAATTAGCATAAAATTTATTCAGCACGGGCACCTTCGGCGCGGAAAATTATTCTCATCTTGTTGCCCCATGCATCGAACAGAGGTGGGCTCCGCGCTGAGCGAGAGATCATTCGATCTGCAACAGCATTCGATCTGCAGCATTAAGTGCAAGTTAAAGTTTTTTCCCAAATGCATTAATTCCGTGCACTCTGCTATTCCCCAGAAACTTTCATTCCTCAAAAAGTTTCATTTCCCCATGAACTTTCATTTCCCTAGAAATGTTTTTCCCTCCAAAACTTTCCACAAAATCTCATCTCAACCATTCATTCCTCAAGATTAAATCCAAGCCGTCTTTCTATCAACCAGTTTGTCCTAGTCAGCCCTAGGATTCAAAAACAGTTGTCAAATGTAATATAGATTTTACATATTATACTTATCTAAACTATAAATAACCCTACCCTTCCCCTCTCTTTTTCTCACACAGATCCATATCTCTCTCTCACCCTACAAAAACCTCGACGTCCCCCTCTCTCCTCCCTCTCATGTGCCTCCCTCCGGTGGGCCACTGTGTCACCGCTCCCATCGCCACCTCCTCCACCTCCCCGATGACGTCGAAGTCGCCATCGACAACTCTGCAACAGGCCCGCACCACCCCCCATCTTCTGTGCAGCCCTGAAGCCCCGCTGCCTTGGACAGCAGCTGCGAATGATCGTGCTTGTTCTAATCAACCTGGCTATTTAAGAAGAGAGAAATTTGCCTTTGACGATCCTGTCACAATCGTCAGACAAAGTACGGAAATATCAAATCAAATAAAGAACGTCTAGGGAATGGGGAATTCCCGCTACTCACCGTATTTCGTAAATGTGGTTCATCGGTATCAAAATTGCTAGAATAAGATTTTGGATGAACTAGTTGCAACTGAATGTAGAACCAAGCTCACGCTCTCGCGCTGTTGCCGGTCTATAGCTATCCTAGGTTCGGGTCCAATCTCTTGCAAACCCTAGCCTAGGGAAGCTAGCATTAGGATCAACATCATCGTTCAATCGCGCACCGAGCCCAATCTCTTGCAAACTCGGCCCACGACCTAGGTTGGGATAGTTCCTACCCGTCCAATCTCTTACAAACGGGTATCGGCACGGAATTGCAACCGGGAACCCTAGTATCGGTCCAATCTCTTGCAAACAGATACTAAGGAAATTCGATTCCAACCCAATTCGGATTTCTAGGGTTTCCTATCGAATTGGGATCCAATCTCTTGCAAATCCCAATCGGTATGAACTCCTAGCTATCCGTAGTAAATCGCTCCCAAACTAATCCCTAATAACAATTCTAGCAAAATTTCTACCAAATCGTCGCAAATATGAAATTGGGCTTGTAGTGTTCATCCCCACGCCCCAAGACGTGGAGACTACTCACAATTCATAGCACAAACACAAAAATAATCAATGAAATAAACAAGAGAATTCATCACAATATTGAGATAAGCAATAAAAATAGAATTTTTAGAGAAGAGAGAGACAAACCAATTGAGTTCTTCAAATAATCCAACAAAAATCAACTTTTGTCTCCTCTCCAATCACAAGAATAAAGCTAAAAAGTTAATCTAAAAAGCTACCCAAATACCCCTGCGCGGCCGAGTGAGAAACCCTGTAAATTTCCAGTAAGTCTTGATCTTCAGGGGTCTTCACTTCGGGGGCGGCTCGGCCGAGTGAGTTGTCGTCACTCGGCCGATGGCTTCTTGGTACTCGGGCGGTCGGGATTATCCACTCGGTCGAGTGGGTCTTCTGAAGCTCAGGCAGCCGAAAAACAGTAATTTGGCGATTTTTGAATGGCTTCGTTTGGGCGCCACTCGGGCGGACGTGATCTCGTCACTCGGCCGATGTGGTCTCCGTCGCTCGGCCGAGTGCACGTATGAAACGTATCCGATCTGGTCGGCCGAGCGGTGTCTCGCTGGTTGAAAAACATGATTTGGGCGATCTAAATGGCATGCAAACATGCGGAAAAAAAGGTGTAAAATAAGGAGTGATCAGCAGCCCATCGAGCTCACGCCGAGAGCCCCACAACACCACTCGCCCCCTCCCTCCTCAGCCACCACTTCGCAGCCTCTTACAACACCGACACCACCCCTGTGCTGCCTCCAACGCTGACGAAACTCAATGCAACACACGATCAACAACAGTCGCAACCCACTGCCACGTTTTCCGCCATCTGCCGAAGCATCATCCCACTCACAATCGCATGTCGTCGCTGCTACACCGCAGCAAAACCTCCAGTGTCGTCGCCCTGCCATCCCAGCAGCACCGCCAGCTATGCCAGATGCCATGCTGAACACCCCCAAGGCCACAACACCCCCGCGAGCTTCTACCGCTCATTCCCCGTCGTTCGTCACCGTACACCGCCACCTTCCGCCACAATCGTGTCCCCCGCCGTGCCACGAGTTCGCCGCCACCGTCCGCCCTCCCCTGTACAGTGCTCTGCCGCCGCCGCAGCTTGATCAATCTCCGACAGCCCCGCCCACATCATCCTTGCCACTGCTGCTGCTCCCATCACCCGACGCCACCTCTTCCACCCCCACCGATGGTGTCGTCGCCTTCGCCGCTACCTCGGCGATCGCCTTCGCACCGCCACTGTGCCGCTGCCCCCCGTTTTCGACGAGGAAACCCCCACAGCAGCGTGAAAACACGAGAGGAGGGTGAGAACGGTTGTTTTTTACGTATACATATATACGTATACATGTATAATACGTGTGTGTGTGTATAGATAGGCAAATGTGCCTGAGAACGTGCGCGGGTAACATACCTGCGCACACCCCCTTTCCTGGGGTTTAAAGTTTTTTTTTGAATTTTTTTAAATAGGTAGTTCTACATGTTAGGTAGCCACCCACAAAATTTCAAGTCAAACTAACACCATTTGGGTATTGAAACATTCATCACAAAAAAGTTGCAAAAAAATTCCAGAATTCTGGACTGTTTTGGGCAACTTTTTTGTGATGGATGTTTCGCTGCCCAAATGGTGTTTGTTTGACTTTAAATTTTTTGGGGGGCTACCTAACATGTAGAACTACCATCTGCAAAAAATTTCAAAAAAACTACTTTAAACCCCCCGGAGAGGGGATGTGCACAGGTAACAATACCTGCGCATGTTCTTAGGTACATTTTTTGCGCGCGCACACACACATCTATATTATATTATATTATAATGGCCGATTCGTTCTAATTTTATAATAAATCTTATTGGTATCAGAAAATTTCGAGACAATGCCCAGAAAATCCGAAACGATAAAAGACACATTGGCGCTGGTTTCATCGCCAAAATGCTATATTTCTCGTAGTGAATTTTTAAAGATAAAACTTAATTAGCTTACTTTCACTTATAAATTTATAACTCGAGATTTTCACTTACACTAACGTACGAAAAAATATATGTCGTAATACTAGATGAGACGGTCATTTGGACCCATTGTTGGAAGAATTCTGTCGTATGGTTTGCCCTAGAGAAATCTTTGAAATATAATGAAAAATCATTTTTTCGTTTCTAAATTAGTTTTTGGGTCGTATAAATTAAGAAAAATCCACGTTAATTATTTTAAGATCTCGAAAATATCTACTAGCCTTAGAAAAATATTTTAAACTTATTTATTCTCATTTGCTTAGTTAAAACCGTTTCTGCGCTCGTTTCTTTAAATGATTGCACGTTTCAACGCTTTATATAATTGTTTAACCGAATCACCAAAACTGTGAAATTAGTTGAGATTATTGAATAGACTGATGAGACATCATACACATCTAATACGATGCAAATTGAATAGAACAGATTGAACAACTGATGGAATTCATATGATTGAATTTAAAAATAGATAGTACGCGTACTTTGACCTGGCACTTGACTTGACCCGTGAGATTGGGGTAGTCTATGGTCACAAGTGTTACGGAGTGACTGGATGCACCCGAAAAATACATTTACCACTTATGGAGGTTAGTGCTTGATCGTCGCCCTGTGGGATCGGTGAGTAGCATTTCAGATTGGCTCCCGTAACAGGGCGCATGTTAGTCATGTCTTGTACTCTTGGAAACAGACTTAGCATTAGAATAGATTGGTCATTAAATATTTCTCTAACCTCTTCTTCTATAGATTGCTAACAACATTACATATTGTTATCAAATGTTAAATTGTTACAGGTTGCTAATAGCATTGCAAATTGCTACCAAATGATTAAATTGATGCATGTTGCAAATTACTGCGAATGTTTAACTGCTATAGCTCTATTTAAACTTATTACTTGTCTTTAAGTACTCACCCCACGCTTGACTATAAAGTTACAATGATATCTTAAGTTCAGCTTGGATCGATTTTAACTACTTAATCTTTCTTTTTGCGGAAATTACTTGCCGAGTAAACCTCGTTGACGGACATTTCAATTGTTGTTTCATGAAATGTCTGTCATTTATTGAGAGTGATTTTGTGGAGGACATTCCAGTAGAGGTCGAGCCAGTGCTTGACGAGTACATGGAGTACCTGCCCTCAGAGGATTAGAGCATTGGTTACCTTCGCATCAACATTTCCTATTTTAATAATGTATTTTGTATGTTTGTTTGTATTGGTCAAGCTAGGCCCAGAAATGTATCTTAAATTCTATACGCTGGATATGTAATAATGTTATTTAAGTTGCTTCTTAAATTTGCACGCAAGGACATGCGGTTTACACAGACGCTTAGTGTGTTTAAACCAAGGAGGAATAAAGAAAAGAAAGTAAAAAAGTAATCCTCCTTGTTTTAAGCACACCGCGGACCTGCTCGCGTCCTCGCTCCTGGTAAAATGGGAAGCGGGACGTGACATGCAGCATTGTCGATGCCATGCAATATCTTACTTTAACTCGTCCTGACATTTCAGCTGCCGTTAACCAGGTGTTTCAGTTCCTCCATGTCCCTCGAGATTCACATCAAACTACTGCGATGCATATCCTTTGCTACTTTCGGGGCACTCCAACACATGGAATCCTTCTTCATCCTAGCCCTCTCTCGCTCATCGCCCTCTCTGATGCTGACTAGGCCGGTGACCCAAAAGATCGACTATCTATCAATGTGTTTTGTGTTTTCCTTGGCAAGAGTCCCATCACCTGGAGTGCTAAGAAGCAGTCATTCGTCACCCACAGCTCGACAGAATCGTAATATCGATCTCTGTCTCTCACCGCAAATGAACTAATATGGCTCCAACTCCTCTTCTCTGACCATATCCGTCTTTATGATAGGTCTCTCATCTAATGCGACAATACGTTGGTAATCTCCTGCTCTTCCAATCCAGTCTTCCATTCTCGGACGAAGCACTTCACCGTTGACTACCATTTCATCAGAGAATAAGTAACTTCGGGCAATCTTCATGTATAGTATGTTTTTACTGAAGACAACCCGGCTAACATCTTTACCCAAAGTCTTCATGCTGATCGTTTCGAACTTCTTCGTGTCAAACTGTTCTTCATTTCTTCCGCTCAATTTGCAGGGGCGTATAAGGAATATCAAGCAAATCAAGCAAGTCAACCAAATCTCCACAATATCCGACGGCCATCATGGCCACCTCCATCAGATAGTGACCAGGTGCATTGCACTGAATCTTACGAGGATTCACAAACAATATTTGTTAATAAATCTAGAGTTACCTGCTCATGTAAATTATTATTATACTCGTGATACTCTGTATATTTAAACACATCAAGAGAGATGAAAAGCTTTGCTGGTTTCTCTATCTTCTTCTACCAGTCATATATTTTCTGCTTATATAATTTCTTCAAAAATTTTGTAAAAACCATGTATTTATAAAAGCACATTAAAATATATGTCTCACTTCATACAAAATTAAAATTTTCCAATATAATTTTATCATTTTCATTCTTTTTCCCTCTCAAATTAAAACCCCGACCGCTCATTTTCAAAAAAAATCCGATCTCAATATTTCTCTCTTTCTAGTTTTCTAGATTTAAACAAATCGAAACGCGATCTCAGAATAGTTGCACATCTCTTTTTCAGATTGAATTATTGCGTGTTTCTAGATTAAGATATGATGTGCTCATATTTGTTCCAAATAATTCAGACTTTGATTTTTTTACCAAATCAGCAATTCTTGCTTGAAATGTGAATTGATTTCTTATTTATTTTCTTCTTTGGCTTTGTATCTTTTTATTCAGTTCTACCTCATCCATTTGATTTCGTGATATTAACCCGTTAAGGAGAAGAGCTGAGCAGATAATAAAACAAAAACTATAAAAATATGATAGCGTAACTTCTCTTCCATAAAGATATCATTTGCGTAGCTTTTTGACAGTAATCATGAGCACCCAACCAAAAAGAAACTTATAAAATTGATGAACATTATTATTATACCTACATGCTACATTTATGTTTTTACTCG
The DNA here is from genome assembly GCA_030789695.1 of Scilla litardierei. Lineage (NCBI taxonomy): Eukaryota > Viridiplantae > Streptophyta > Magnoliopsida > Asparagales > Asparagaceae > Scilla > Scilla litardierei. The sequence continues at coordinate 349,075,460 of CM061133.1, read as the reverse complement.
TTATTTTTTGTTTGATATGCTACTGTTAATAATCATTGATTAAAATTGCAATTGAAATATGTATGGACTTCCTGAAAGTCCGAGAGCTGACTTGACGTAGAGCTGGTTTAGCCCATTCTTCCATAGGGAGGGAGTGCTTGACATTTCCGAAATCAAATGAAAAGCATGGAAGTGATTTTTTTAAAGGAAGATTGGAAGAAAATTCATGTCAACAATCTGACTCAAAAAGTATTTTTGTTTATAGAACTGGAACAAAAGAAGTGCAAAATGTTAGTTCATGATATATTTATGTTTGCTCATCATCCAAAACCAAATCCGGGGAGTCCAATACTCAACAAGAAGTGCATCATGTAATATGAGACTTGATTTACAAAAAGCATCCTAAACTATCTACAAATTTAAAAATAAAAATTTGTTAAGTGTTATGAATCATCATTTGGGGAGAAACCCCCAGCTCTTTATTTATAGCATATAGAGGAGCATATACAGGTAAGATACATTAGATACAGTCTTATCTATAAGATAAGCTGTGATCCCAATCGACTAACCAACTCGGTATTATCCCTTCACAACACTCCCTCTTATCCAGCCATAGGTGTGGACTCTGCACATGAATACTTCATGATTCTAAATGTAGTAGGAGTCTCACATGGGGTGGATACTTCAGGATCCTGGGTTAGTGAGGTTTGCCTCGTTAAAACTTTTAGCTATGGAAAACCCCGGGGGGAAAACCATAGTTAAGGAAAAAGAGTGCAGACACTCCCTAACTCCTCCTGATTTGTACAAGCACTCAGGCTTTCAGATCTCGTAGGCGTCTCATCCCAATTTTCTGTACAGACTTCCTAAAGGTAACAGTAGGAATGGCTTTAGTGAACAAATCTACGAGGTTGTCACATATTGTACTTGTCTGACATTGAACACGCCATCTCTCTGTAGCTCGTGCGTCCAGAAGAATTTGGGGAAAATATGTTTCGTTCTGTCGTCTTTGATGTAGCCACCTCGTAGCTGAGCTATGCAAGCAGTGTTGTCCTCGAACATGGTAGTAGGTTCAAGGTCCCTAGACTTCAATCCGGTCATCACCAGGATGTGATTTACAACTGACCGTAGCCAGACACATTCTCTACTTGCTTCATGGATGGCGATGATCTCTGAGTGATTTGATGAGGTCGCTATTATGGTTTGCTTAACGGATCTCTAGGAAATGGATGTCCCACCATGGGTAAACACGTACCATGTCTGTGACTTTGCATTGTGAGGATCAGACCTGTAACATGCATCAGCATAACCAACAAATGCGAAGGATAATCCATTTTTGTAAAAGAGTCCCAAATCTGTAGACCCTTGGAGGTAGCGCAGAAGGTGCTTTACCCCGGTCCAGTGACGCTATCTAGCTAGTAAATTTACTGCGAATACTATATCAGGATGCGTGTAGTTTGCCAGATATAGAAGTGCTCCAATAGCACTCAGATAAGGGACTTCTGGACCAAGTATATCATCACCCTCTTCCAACGGCCGGTAGGGGTCTTTATGTGCATCCAGAGATCGTACCACCATAGGTGTACTAAGTGGATGACATTGGTCCATATGAAATCTTTGCAACATTTTCTTCGTATATGTGGGTTGGTGTAATAAGATGCCATCTTTTAGATGTTCAATCTGTAATCTAAGGCAGAATTTCGTTTTACCTAAGTCTTTCATTTCAAATTCTTTTGTCAGGCTTACAGATATCTCAACGATCTCTTCTGGAGATCCAATGAGATTCAGATCGTCTACATAGACTGCTATTATAGCGAATCCTTTTCCATTTGCTCTTATAAAGATGCAAGTGCAGACTTCATTATTGTTAAATCCTTGTTGTACAAGGAATTCACTTAGTCTGTTATACCACATCCGTCCCGATTGTTTAAGACCATACAATGATATTTTAAGCTTAACAGAGTAGACGTCCCGATGTCTATCTTTTAATTCAGCAGGCATTGAAAAGCCATCAGGAAGTTTCATGTTTATCTCTTTGTCGAGATTACCATATAGATATGCAATCACAACATCCATTAGCTGCATATCTAAATCTTCCTTTGCTGTTAAGCTTATCAGTAATCGGAATGTGATCGCATCCTTGACCGGGGAGTATGTTTCCTCATAGTAAATACCCGGTCTTTGGAAAAATCCTTATGCTACAAGCCGTGCTTTGTAGCATGCGATCTCATTATTTTCATTTCTTTTTCTCACGAATACCCATTTGTATCCCACAGGTTTGACACCAGTAGGTGTCTGGACTTTTTACCCAAAGACTTTGCGTTTCTTAAGCGAGTCCAGCTCAGCTTCTATTGCCTGATTCCACTTTGGCCAATCATTTCTACGTTTGTATTCAGCAACGAAAGGTGGATCATGGTCATCGTCGCTTCTGGCGACGTGAATATCAATATGAAATGCAAAGTCATCGTCGACGACTGTACTCTTTCTGTCCAATGCCTTCCATGTACGTACGTAATTTAATAATATTTCAGTTTCTCCTGGAAGTTCCTCTGCGGTGGATTCTGGGAGGGGTGATGGTAATGGACATGAGCTCATTTCTCTGTGGGTGTATCGTCCTAAGGTCTCTGAATATTTTTCATTTTCTTGGATTTTTATCCTTAGAGCCTAGTAGTCTGCCTCTTTTCTGTTGAAGTGTAGCCACTTCTGCTGCTGGTGGATTGCATCCATTCATGGAGATGTCAATCCCAGCTGGAGTATTTGCAACAGGGATGTGTGATTTGATAATCTTCTGGTTGTCAGTAAATGAGTCCGGTAATCGGTGGCCAGTGTCCTGAATGTGGAGGATCTTCAAGATCTCATCTTCACATTGTTTTGTTACCAGATCATAGTGGGTCAAACTTTTTGTATCCTACGTTATGATGTGATTCGCACCAGATTTCTCAGTGTCTGGGCCCGTTTTGGAAAAAATTGTCTCATCAAATTCACAGTCTTCAAGACATGACTTAAATGTGTCCCCCGTTTGGGGTTCTAGGTATCTTATAATTGAGGATGAGGCAAACCCTATATAGATACCTAGGCGATGTTGAGGACCTATTTTTGTCCTCTGTGGTGGTGCAATAGGGATGTAAACTACGCAACCAAAGATTCTCAAATGAGAAATGTTCGGTGGCCCTCCATAAGCAAGTTGCATTGGAAAGAGACTCTGACCTCCAGAGGGTCTTATTTTATTAACGATGCAGCATGCAAAATTGCATGTCCCCATGCATCCACCGGCAACTGGGATTTCATTAACAATGGACGTACAATCCATTGGAGTCTTTTATCAGTAACTCTGCCAACCCGTTTTGGATATGAACATGCAGCACTGGATGTTCAATTTCTATTCCTGTTGCCTGGTAGTACTCTTGAAATGACCGAAAGGTAAATTCCCCAGCATTATCCAGACGTATTTTCTTTATTTGGTTGTCTGGAAAATACGCCCGCAACTTTATAATTTGTGTTAGTAGCTTTCGAAAAGCTAAGTTGCAGGTTGATAGTAGACATACATACGAATATTTTGAAGATGCATCAATCAGTATCATAAAGTAACGAAATGGCCCACTAGGGGGTGGATAGGTCCACATATGTCTCCATGTATTCTTTTGAGGAAGCTTGGAGACTCGATATCCACTTTTAGTGGTGATGGCATTGTTATTAATTTTCCCTTGAAACAGGGGATGCAAGTGAATTCTCCCTTCTGAAGAATCTTCTGGTTCTTCAGGTTGTGCCCATAGGATTGTGTTAAGATGCGGTGCATAATCACAGATCCAGGGTGGCCAAGTCTATCATGCCAAAGTAAAAACTTGGCTGATGTCGGGCACTTCAGGTTCTCCGTCAAGTTAGCATCCTCTCTCCGAATCTTTGTATGGTAGAGGCCTGATGAAAGGCTCTCAAAACGTTCAAGTATGGATTTTACTCCTTTTTCTTGAGACATTACATACAATAACTCTTTTTCATTTACATTTGCTGTTTCCAAATGGAATCCGTTTAAACGGATATCCTTGACACTTAGTAAGTTTCGGTTGGATTTCGGAGAGAATAGTGCATCTTTTATTTTAATTTTCGTTCCATTAGGGAGCAACAAAGTTGCATTCTCAGAACCTTCAATTATATTCGATGGCCCTGAAATTGTATTTATAGGACTTTTGTATGGTATAATGCTATGAAAGCACTTATACTGAAGGATCGTATGTGTCGAATCACTGTTTACCAAGCAGTCATGAGCACAATCCATCTATAAAGATGAATAAAACATTTGCATTTCAGGAACATAAACTTTATTCATTCAAATTCAAATTGCATAATACAAAAGCTCTCATAACATGAAATGTTCAAGACAATTTGCTAAGATAAAAATAGAAGGCTAATCCGGCAGGTCATCAGTTTCGAAGTCGTCAACTGTAAACTTGACTGGAGCATCAGATGTCACCAGGTTCGTTTCAGCTTTCTTTTTCTTGTTTTCTTTATACAGCTCCTAGAGATGCTGTAGAGTTCGGCACACTCTGGACCAGTGGCCTTTCATGCCACAGCTATGGCACTGGTCTTCCCAATCCCTTTTGGGTGGGGGTGCATCATTCTTCTTGTTGTCATTTCTGATCCAGGTGAGCTTGCGCTTTCCTTCATTTCTTCATTGCTGGACTTGGCCCCTAGCCATTTTGTTCTGTCCCCCTTTCTGTGGTCTTTCTTTTCTTTTATTGTCTCTCTTCTTTCGAGAAGAAAAGGTATTTTGAGCTTCTGGGAGGGCGGCAGTGCTAGGGGGCACATGTTGTGAGTGGTGTGGAGAAGCTCTTTGTTTTGTTCAGCCATGAGTAAATATGACAGCAGCTCAGAATACTTGGCGAACTTTCGTTCATGGTATTGATGCATTAGCATCGCATCTTTCTCATGGAAAGACGTGTACGTCTTTTCCAGCATGCGATCTTCTGAGACTTTTTCACCACATAACTTCAGGCGTAAGGTGATGCTAAAAAGACCTGAGTTGTACTCATCTATGAACTTAAAGTTCTGCAGTCTCAGGTTCTCCCACTCATATCGTGCCCTTGGTAGTATAACATCTTTCTGATGTTTATACCTGTCCTCAAGGGCAATCCACAGCTCAAATGGATCTTCGACCGTAAGGTATTCAGCCTTTAGGGTCTTGTCCACATGGCGACGAATATAGATAATGGCTTGTGCCTTTTCTATATCACTTACATTTTCATTCTTAGTCACAGCAGAAATGAGGGACTTAGCCCGCAGATGGAACTTCACATCGAGCTGCCAGCTCAGATATTTCTCCCTGATGCATCCAGCACATCGAAATCGACACTTGTGATTTTAGCCATTTTGTCTAGTAGAGCACAAATTTGCAAGAATTAATAATTTAAACAATAAACATTTTCATGCAGAGGCAATTTTTATATGAAGAGCTAATTGCGTGGATCGGCCAGTCCCACATAAATAAAAAGTCCAAAGTCTATTACAGTCCATATTACACAAATGAAAGCTTAAAAAAGAAATTACAACTTTGGAAACCCAGCGGGTCCCATATAAGATCTTCAGCTTCAATTGTGGCCTCCGTCTCCATGGAAAGTGGTTTTCGGTCTTGGACATGTACATAAATTCCTCACTACAATTTCTCTCAAAAGTAAAAGAAAAGTGCAGGAAATAAAATGTGGAACTTAAACAACTATCCAAAACCGCAATTAGCCATCTATGCAAAAATTTGAGCTCATCAAACATTTTCAGCAGACATTTTTATCACCGGCATCGCAAGCATTTATATTCACAGAAAGGATAAACAATTTAATTACTTAATAATTATTGGACCACTAGGCAATGTCATACACCGTTAGATTAGCTGACTAACAGCAGAGCAGTCGCAGGATGTTCCTAATTATTAAGTTTTAATATTTGCATAACCAAACATAGTTTATCCACAGAATAAGCCTAAAATGGTGCGAAGCATATAGTTATGATCCTACAAAGGTATCATATAATGCAAGGGTTGTACTAGTTGGGTTTATTCAAAAAGATTGAAAAAGTGCCCAAAATATAACATTTTCTTCGTGAAAACGGAAGAAGTTTTCCTTTTAAATTATTCCCAATTAATCCCCAAATGTCACCAAATGTCCCCTATTTTATCATGATTTTTCATGAACTTTAGGCCCACTGAATCCTTTTTAAACTTATTTTTAGCCCCCAAAAAACATTTTTAAAGCTTGGTCCCTTTTAAATATAATCCCCCCCTTTTCGAAAAACTGGCATGCGGGACTGAAGCCCGCAGTGTGGCTACGGGTTTCAGGCCTGCAGTCTTAATAATTTTTTTAGAAGGAAACATGGCCTTCGGGCTTCAGGTCCGCAAGGCTTAAATTTTTGTCGTGGGCTTCAGGCCTAAAAAGGAATTAGGGTTTAAGGGGCGGCGGCTAGGGCTAGCCGCCGCCACCCCTCGATCTGTTGCCGACATTCGACGGCAAGGGACAGGCGCCCCCCCCCGTCAGGGGGGGGGGGGAATCTGCAGTCCCCATCTAACCGTAGCGAGGGGGGATGGGGGACATGCGGCGTCCCCCTAGCCGGAGCGGGGGGGATGTTCTCGGCAGCCCCCCTCTCGTCGTAGCGGGGGGGATGGGGGACATGCGACGCCCCCCTCGCCGAAGCAGGGGGATGGATTCAGCGGCCTCCCCCACTTCAGGTGGGCGCAGGGGCATGGGGGCACGGGGACGCGGCAACCCCCCTCGCTTCAGGCGAGGGGGGTTACGGCTCCCCTTCGGGAGGGGGATAAAGCGGGGGTGCCGGCGGCGGCCCCCTTCAGGGGGGAGACCGGCGCGGGGAGCGGATGCGTCCCCCTCACTTCAGGCTGGGGGGGCGGGGACAGGTGGTAGACCCTCTTCAGGGGGAGACTAGCGCGTGGAATGGGCGGTGGCGGCAAGGCCATTGACAAGGCCGTCGGCGAGGCCGAGATAGGGTAAAACCCTACCTCAATTATTTATAGATTTAAACATGTTGAAAACATGATTTTTGGACGATAAAAATCGTCAATTTAGGCAATTAGCCCTAATTCCACTTCGATTTTGCGAGATCTATGGAAAATACTATCATACGTATGATAAAAACGACATTTTTAACGAGATTTACCTATATATCTGTCCTCCGGATATAGCGACGGTTGAACAAAACCTACACAGATGACGACGCTCGTTTGATGAAGCTTGACTCGCACGCATGGATCTCCCTCCTTTCTTCGCTTTCACAACGATCGATTTTGTGTGGAATTTTTGTTTAGAGGCTCATGCTGATAACGTGTTATGAATAATCATCTGGGGAGAAACCACCAGCTCTTTATTTATAGCATATATAGGAACGTATTGATTCGGGTTCAATATTACATATTTACCCCCACATTTAGCCCTATTTTGTGCTCGTATGATGCTAAATTTATCTCTAATATATTCGTATTTTGTACACCAGCATTTATTAGAGAAAACACCTTATTTGAGCACAAAACAGGAATTAATGAAGTATTTCTGCACTTTTTATATTTTTCCTAGCATGGTCTCGATCTTACGATTCCAACGACTATTTATTTGTATTTTTCTGAGATCTGTGCTAATTTCTATGATTTTTTGAATGCAGAATACTATTTAAAAGGAGAAATATGAACGAAAATACGAAAATACACAGAAATACGTGACACGTGGCATCATCCTAGCCGCTCCTGCTCAATCCAACGATCGTGATCAAGGGGGCGACGCGGAAAATACTCTACCGTTCGATTTCGATCGAACAGCCCATAAATCCCCCGCTCGAACTCGAAGGCAACTCAGCTGTGATCGACGTGGCTTAATTTTGAGCGTTGATCGCCCATCCAACGGTTACTATCGAACCAATTCGGCGCAGCGAGCTCGCAAAATAGTGCGCGACGTGGCCGGTTTTGGAGCGTCCGATGCCGATCGGACGGACGAAAATCACCCCGCATTTTTGAGAAGCGATCGAAATCGAAGTGATCTCATCCGTTCATCGATTGATCCGACGATGAGGAGTGAATACGAGCTGGGATCGGAGTTGTAAACGGAGCGGGCGCACGCAAATCTTAAAGCCCACGTGGCTCATATCTACGCAATCCCGCTTGCGATGTGCGGACGAGATCAATGGCGGCTGGCGGATCGGGTTTAAATGCGAAGCGGGCGCGGGTTTTGAACCCGATAAGCGCCCCAAACCCACAATCTAATTATATATGGATTTTCTAGGGTTTTGAGCGATATTGACGCATTCTGGGCGTATTGGAGGCTCTAGGAGCCGTATTTCTCCTCTGAAAAATTCTGTAAAATTCCAGAGGCTATTCTTCTTATTTCCAGAGAGTTTTGGTGTCTATATTAGAGATTTGGTGATAAATTCTTAAACTTATACCCCATATTTGGTGCTTTTCTATTGTATTTTGCTATTAGAACGATGTATTTTGCTATGAAACTTGATTTTTCTTGCACCATGAGTAGCTAAATTCTTATTGTGCATGGTATGGCGTAGTTAGGGGATATGATTTGTATTCGTTTGGTTGAATCGTTGTGCTAAATCATTAACGTTGATAAGGTTGTGAACTTTGTTATTAAATCTTCTTTTTTATCTTCCAAAAGAAGTGATTGAGTTGATGATCGCCCCACAAGGGTGAGTTTTGATCTCTCCAAAAGAGAGTTTCATACCGTATTTGTAAGATTATAACTTTAGCAACGATTTTATTCATATTGTGCTTTAACCCCCAAAAGGGTATTTTCCGATGAATTGCTCCCAAAAGGAGAATTCACTGAGTTATATTGGGTATTTTCCGGTGAATTGCTCTCAAAAAGAGAATTCATTGTGTTATATTCGTCAACCAAATTAATACGACTCATGGACCCTAATGAACCCATACCACGTGCATACTTTTCATAGATATTTTCACGAATTATCTTCGTTCGCATTGTTCACCACGATCAACTCCATTCACATCACCATCATTATTGAAGTGGTTAGTTTCTCTTTGTTGGATTTCTATTTGATTTGAGCTGTGGTTGCAACAGATTTTCTCCCGAGGATTCGACATCTAGACTCCCAGATTATATTACTTGTACGGACTCTTACGCTTGAGAGAAGCAATATTTTGGGCCTACCAAGTTTTTAGCACAGTTGCCGGGGAGAATGGCTTGTGACCACAGTTTATTTCATTCAGAGGACCTTCGGCGAGATATTTCCACTTTACTGTACATAAAATTTTGTTTTTTATTTTATTTTTATTTTTTTAAAAAAATGGAGTATATGAATTTCTATTGCACAAACAATTGGCATGATGCAAAGTACGCTAATGCACACAAACATAGGATGGAGAAGCTCAAGATCGTTAATTTTAATCAAACTGACTGTGAAACTTTCTTTCAGGCCTGGAGGAGGTTCACAGACATAATATCGAGCTATCTGTAGCATGGGTACACAAAGAACGAGCTTATGGAGTTCTTCCTAGATGGACTACGACCACAGTTGCAGGAATTCTTGGGTGTCATGACGCCGACAGAGGCGTGGAAATACATGGAGTCTCTAGAAGAGAATGAAGAAACCATAAAAGAGACTTCAGAGTGCGATTCAACGGAGCCTTCGTACCTTGATCAAGGGGGGCAAAGCATAGACGTACCTTTGCAATTCTTGAAAGAGGAAGTTTACTTGATTATTCAGACACAGGAGGCCACATCCCATAAATTCCAAGAGAATTTCCTTGCTCGCAGTCGGCAGATTCAGAAATCCATTGAAAATCTTACTCTGATTGCCACTTGCCTAGAAGAAAGTAATGCTTTTGAAACTCAATTTCAAGAATCTAATACGAGTTTATCTTCTATTACAGGTATATCGAGCGAACCATGTCACGTTGAGGACACGAATAAAAATATCTACATGGCAGGAAGTGTGTGCAAAAGAGAGGACGAGCTAGCAATTTTGGATGAACAGGAGGAGGACACAACTAGGGACAAGGGTTTTGAGATTATCGCCATGGAGCCAGAACCATTCACTCCTCCAATTTTATCCCAAAATCATTTATCCCTCTCCCCACCGATCGAGCATCATACCGAGAGTAGTGCATATCTTTCAGGGAGTAGTCGTCAACTTGCTTTAATTTATTTCAACTATTTTGACGACTACATTTGGAATACTTTTATTGAGAAGAATCATAGACTAAAATGGATTGACGTGACTCATCTCTTGCAGGATACCAGAGAACATCTTATAGAGACGCTGGGAGTTACGTTGCTGGGATCCAGTTTAGTCGTTGGAGGAAGACTACTTGTCGAGGAGCGCAAGGAGCAAATTGAACAAATTCCTCCACAATTAAAGATTCAGGATCCGCCATTTGATCACGGTGTGTTCTTTACAGTAATGTAGTTTTCAAATGCTTTCTAGGATGCTTGCTTGAATAAACTCGTGCCCCTTTCGACATTGAGGACAATGTCCATCTTTAATTGGGGGGTGTGTATGAGACCTTAGGATTTTTTAAGAAGAATAAATCACCAAATCGCATCATTGAAAACTCCTTCATATACCACAAAAGCGGATGATTACGCATTAATTGAGTTCTAAAATTTGTTTATGGCCTGAGTTAATTATTTTTCCTTCATGGAATTACTAGTTAATATGATATTCATGAAAATTTTCAATTGCCATGATTAATATCTCAAAATAGTTTGAATTTATTTCATGCATGCTAATGTGATGAAAAAGCTTAAGTATACACGATTTATAAGAATAGTCTTCAAGTTGAAGAGGAATTTGGCCATTGGTACTAATGTTTATATTCATATTGATGGGTATTGAGTTGCTTACAAAAAGAAAAAGAAAGAAAAGAAAAAATGAATGAAGAAAAATGAATGAATAAGCATGTCACTAATAAATAACTTGGTTGGTTCGAGTAGTACAGTCCGAGGGGTCCTTTTTGGCCTAATGCCCTATTATCGTCCGATTTGGGAGCCATTGACCGGAACCTCACTCATTTGATGGAGCGATCCAAGTTATCCATTTTTCTGTGAATGTTGCTTGATGCGCGTTACGCGGAACTAATAAAAGAAAAGAAGTGGCGAATAATTTAAGGAACTAAAGAGACCCATGATTTGAATGATTGTTTTGATAGGCCAATTCCTTGGAAATGAGAAGACTAGAATATAACAACGTGTTATACTTTCGTTTACGCAAAACGATGCTTGCATGCTATTTATTCAAATTAAATTAGAGAAAATATCGTGTGATTGATCTTAGTCATGGATTGTGTATATTGATGGTCAACATCATGTTGGAATGCGTATTATTGAGCCATGCCATAAGCGATCGAAAGAACTTATTATTTTATTAATCATCTGAATTAATCGCTCTTTTTACTAGAGACTAGCAAATCGCTAGTTGGGGGGTGTGATTCGGGTTCAATATTACATATTTACCCCCCCATTTAGCCCTATTTTGTGCTCGTATGATGCTAAATTTATCTCTAATACATTCGTATTTTGTACACCAGCATTTATTAGATAAACCACCTTATTTGAGCACAAAACAGGAATTAATGAAGTATTTCTGCACTTTTTATATTTTTCCTAGCTTGGTCTCGATCTCACGATTCCAACGACTATTTATTTGTATTTTTTTAAGATCTGTGCTAATTTCTATGATTTTTTGAATGTAGAATACTATTTAAAAGGAGAAATACGAACGAAAATACGAAAATACGCAGAAATACGTGACACGTGGCATCATCCTAGCCGCTCCCTCTCAATCCGACGATCGTGATCAAGGGGGCGACGTGGAAAATACTCTACCGTTCGATTTCGATCGAACGGCCCATAAATCCCCCGCTCGAACTCGAAGGCAACTCAGCTGTGATCGACGTGGCTCAATTTTGAGCATCGATCGCCCATCCAACGGTTACTATCGAACCAATTCGACGCAGCGAGCTCGTGAAATAGTGCGCGACGTGGCCGGTTTTGGAGCGTCCGATGCTGATCGGACGGACGAAAATCACCCTGCATTTTTGAGAAGCGATCGAAATCGAAGTGATCTCATCCGTTCGTCGATTGATCCGACGGTGAGGAGTGAATACGAGCTGCGATCGGAGTTGTAAACAGAGCGGGCGCGCACAAATCTTAAAGCCCACGTGGCTCATATCTACGCAATCCCGCTTGCGATGTGCGGACGAGATCAATGGCGGCTGGCAGATCGGGTTTAAATGCGAAGCGGGCACGGGTTTTGAACCCGATAAGCGCCTCAAACCTGCAATCTAATTATATAAGGATTTTCTAGGGTTTTTGAGCGATATTGACGTATTCTGGGCGTATTGGAGGCTCTAGGAGCCGTATTTCTCCTCTGAAAAATTCTGTAAAATTCCAGAGGCTATTCTTCTTATTTTCTGAGAGTTTTGGTGTCTATATTATAGATTTGGTGATAAATTCTTAAACTTATACCCCGTATTTGGTGCTTTTCTATTGTATTTTGCTATTAGAACGATGTATTTTGCTATGAAACTTGATTTTTCTTGCACCATGAGTAGCTAAATTCTTATTGTGCATGGTATGGCGTAGTTATGGGATATGATTTGTATTCGTTTGGTTGAATCGTTGTGCTAAATCATTAACGTTGATAAAGTTGTGAACTTTGTTATTAAATCTTCTTTTTCATCTTCCAAAATAAGTGATTGAGTTGATGATCGCCCCACAAGGGTGAGTTTTGATCTCTCCAAAAGAGAGTTTCATACCGTATTTGTAAGATTATAACTTTAGCAACGATTTTATTCATATTGTGCTTTAACCCCCAAAAGGGTATTTTCCGATGAATTGCTCCCAAAAGGAGAATTCATTGAGTTATATTGGGTATTTTCCGGTGAATTGCTCTCAAAAAGAGAATTCATTGTGTTATATTCGTCAACTAAATTAATACGACTCATGGACCCTAATGAACTCATACCATGTGCATACTTTTCATAGATATTTTCACGAATTTTCTTCGTTCGCATTGTTCACCACGATCAACTCCATTCACATCACCATCATTATTGAAGTGGTTAGTTTCTCTTTGTTGGATTTCTATTTGATTTGAGCTGTGGTTGCAACAGATTTTCTCCCGAGGATTCGACATCTCGACTCCCAGATTATATTACTTGTACGGACTCTTGCGCTTGAGAGAAGCACTATTTTGGGCCTACCACGTATACAGATAAGATATATTAAACATGGTCTTATCTATAAGATAAGATGTGATCCCAACCGACTAACCAACTCGGTATTATCCACTCACAACATTAAGGTAGTTTTACTAAAAATTTGTTAAGAGCTACTTTGACCCCCCCCCCAAAAAAAATGGGATCTTGTTGGATTTCTACTGTTAAGGTTAGTAGTTTTAAAACTTTTAATGGTTTAAGGTAATTTTTGCAAATTACGCCTGTAATATGAGGTGGCGATATATTTTTAGTAAAATATTTAGATGTTGCCATATACCATTGGTTGATATATGGTTTGAATAGAGGTACGAGTTAGAGAGGATAATTATTGCTTTTGTTACGTATCATTTGTTGTAGGCCCAAAGGACAAGCCTGGCACATAGCGGGTTATAGTCCGTACCTACAACTCAAGGTGGATGTTTGTCCCGTCGGCACGGGGCCCGGCCCGACCGACCCGGCTCGGGCCCGGGTGCATTGACTAGGCCGTGGGCCCAGACCGGCCCGAGCCCACGGCCGGGCTTCCGCCCCGCTGCGGTCCGGCGGCCTGGGCTGCCAACGGGCCCGGGCCGGCCCGTAGCCCGTGGCTTGGGTGAAACGGTCCGGCCCGTCGTCGGGCAACGGTCTTCTGACCATTACATTTTTTTGAAAAAATTAAAGCTGCAGGCACGCACGCGCCAGGGAATGACCATTCCCTGCAAATGAGGGGGGTGTAATTGGGTTTTTTTTTGGTATTTTGACCACCCCCCCATGGTCATAAATGTCCATTTGAGAGGGGTATTTTGGTCTTTTTACATCCGAAAAATTCATATAAACTACAGCCAACCCCTCTCATTCTTTTCACAGGACTGAAACTATCAAACTCTCTCAAACTCTCTCTATTTTCCTAATATCTATGTTCAAGCAATCAATTTGCAGCGCTCGTCTATCAGTCAAGGTGGTATTGCAAGGCTCAAATTTCTGTCAACTTCGTTCTCATCTCTTCGTCAAGCTCAAGTTTTAAATCGACATCGCTCTCAAATTCGCTCTCAAGTCTCAGCTCCCTCTGCTATCAAGATCATATGCTCTCTATACCACTCGCAAGTCGCAACCCGACAATCGGGTTCCTATATATTTTAGCATAATGGCTGGACCAAACCGTATGAATTTTAACTTCCACCTGATAACACTGAAGAGCATGATAATTTTAATATGATTCGGGATAACCCGATAGAAATACCAAATTTTGATATGTCACAAACAGAAACGTATGAGTACATGAATGATATACATGCTTATACTACTTCTGTACAGACTTCTTCTGTACACGCTTCTACCCTTGCACAACATATTATTCTTGATGTTCCATCTACACAACAACCCCAACCCAGATCACAAAAATCTGCGGTTTGGGAGAACTTTACGATTGAAACTGTCACTGGCAAAGGACAGTGGGTAGTTTGCCAAATATGTAGAGCAACTTTTAATTGCAAACCTTCTTATGGCACAACACACCTTAAGAGACACATAGCATCTCACGTAAAAAGAGACTCTAAACAGACCACATTAAATTTATCTACATCTTCTTCCTATTTATCTAATTTCTCATACTTTCCTGAGACAATGATAAAAGAGAAGGCAAGATTGGGTTTATGCCAAGAATTACCACTTAGTTATGGGGAAAGCCTCGAATTAGAACGGCTATCAAGTGACCCTTAACCATGCCTTTAGAAGAGTGACTAGAAACACTCTTCGAATAGATGCTATATCAGCTTTTCAAGCTGAAAAAGCTAAATTGATTGAAACTTTTTCTAGCTTAAATTCTAGAATAGCTTTTACTTCTGATATTTGGACAACAAAATGGATAGCTTCATATTTATGTGTTACATCGCATTTGTAGATCATGCTTACATGCTTAAAAAGATGATTATAGGATTAGAATGTTAGAGCATTCTCATACTGGGGGTGTTATTTCTAATGTGATAATGTCTATTACTCATGATTTTAATATTTCAGAAAAGATTTTTTCAGTTACTTTTGAAAATTCATCTAATAATAATAGTGCAATTAGTTATTTAAAAAGAAATTTGACCCCGATATGGATAGGTTGTTGTTCCATCAAAGATGTGCTTGTCACGTCTTGAACGTGATAGTTCACGATGGACTTCAAACTTGTTCAGTTTATTTAGATAAAATTAGGAATCTCATGTTGTATATACATACTTCTGGCACTATGCGACTACAGTACAAACAACAGTGTCGTACTAGCCAGAGACCATATCTTGCCTTTAAATTTGATGTTTCGCATAGGTGGAATTCAACTTATATAATGCTGTGTTTCATGATTAAGAATAGAGAGCACCTTACAGATTTCGCACTTACATACCTTCTAAATGACCTATCTTATGACATTACAGAACTCGAGTGGTTAACTGTAGATCATCTGCATGATTTTTATGTATTTTTTACTGCTACACATAAACTATCTTGGGTTTACTACTCAACATCAATTTTACGATTAGAACCAATAGCTTTATTTCTGAAACTTTATCTACGCATAGAGACAATACACAACCTAACATTGTTATTATGCATATAATACAAGACATGTCGATAAAACTAGCTAAGTATTGGCATCTTGTTCCTCTTCTTTACTCCTTAGCTAAAGTTTTTTATCAACTGTATAAGGAGGATGTTGCATTTGGGTTATTAGAAATGTATTTTGAAAACATGGGATTTTCACATGCTGAACATGTAGCTACGGTTAAATATAGCTTAAGAACTCTATTTGCAAATAATGAGACTAGATTTGGTAATGCTTCACATACTTCTTCTGTGCCTGCTACTTCTTCTTCTTCTTCGAATAAGATCCGACAGATGTTAGGGAAAAAGAAACAAAAAACAGTAGAGTCAAATAGTTATTCCAGTGAACTTTCTAAGTATTTAGCAAATCCATTTCCCTTTTCTGAGGCAGAAATGGATGATGAGAATTTCGATTCTCTTGCTTGGTGGAAAGGATATGAATCAGTTTATCACATTCTTTCCATCATGGCTCGTGATTTGTTAGCTGTACATATATCTACCATTGCTTCGGAGTCTGCTTTTAGTGCATGTGGTCGTGTTCTGAGTAACATGAGGTTATGGCTGAAGGAAGACATAATTGAAGTTTCAGTCTCTGCGAAGAATTAGTTCCACGCTGAAAACCGCTCGCAGGACAAAAAGGACCTTTCCAAAGATTCTGACGATGAATAGGCACAAGATAAGTGATGTTTAGTTCTTCCGTCTATTATTATTATTTTATTTGTATTAGTTTTCTTTTTTGGATATTGTACGATGGGTAAGGCTAGCCGACTTACGTCCCCCCTCCCCCATAAAAGATTTTAATTAATAAAATTTAAAGGTTCAAACCGGGACCTTCGCGAATTTCGGGCTTAAATACTTGTCTATCATGTGTCACTATTTTATTTATTTAGCAATAATATACATTAATTTTTTAATCTTTTATAAAAAATTATATACTTACAATTTACAAAATACAATCTATTTGGATTTTTTTATAAATTACTACGTTTTTATAAAAATAGCTATCTTTAAAAATTCTAATACTATGTATTTATCACATATATTAAGTGTAGATTTTTTAACAGTTTAAAGAATTTTTAGAAATTTTTTGATTTTTTTTGAATTTTTATTTTTTAAAATTATTAGGGTCTGCACGGCCATGCCAGGCCAGGGCCTTGGGCCGGTCTTCCGGCCCCCGGTAGCCACCGGGCCAGGCCGGCCCGGGCCGTGGCCCGATCAAGCCCAGGCCAGGCCCAGGCCGGCCCAATGGCCACCTTGACCTACAACAGAGGCCTAGATCCACTTCATTCAGTAGGACAAGTAAAGCTCAATGAAGAAGGGTGACTTAAAGATTCTTAAGTTATCTAAGATTCTATTACAAACAAATGTCTTCTAGAAGAAAGGCTCCGCAATGTATATGTTAGGATATTGAATACTAAGCAATAAACTAGAGGGGAGTGAATAGGGTAGTGACAATTTAAAATGCTAATTAAAAATAATTAAGCAAATGTGGAATAATAATTGCAACACAAACAATAAACATACAATGGCAATCGCAAACGCAAGATATATTCTGGTTCAGTTATGCCTACTCTAGTCCCACCTTTGTAAATATGAGATGTGGATTTCCACTAAATACACCCTAACCGGGGCAACACAACTCAAGCACGAGTTCAATTCCTAAACCGGGATACAATGAGTAAACCCTCCCTATGATGGAATAAACACTCCAATTTGGATTTTTACTCATCCTACTACAAGCAATTCCTAAACCGGGATACAATGAATAAACACTCCTACTACAAACAAATTACACGCTCCAAAGTGCTTGAAGGAGTATGAGACTTGGAAGAAAAGTCTCTTTGAATGAAAACGATTTTGAAGAGAAAGAAAGAAAGAGAGAACTTTGGAAAGCTTAGAAAACATAGAAATATGGTTAAAATTGGATGCCAAAACAAACGTCTCATGTGTGTGCTTAGTGTGTTTCAGGCTTGGCGATCACTATTTGGAGGAATTGCTATTCGTATAGCATATTGGGAGAAAGAGTCTGTGTGTGCACAAAGAAGTTTGACTTGGTCAAAAGAGAGAAAAGAGGACCACGTCAAATTGACTTAGGAGATTGGATTGATTCAAATCAATTTAATATTTGATCAAATCAATTAGATGGATTTGTGTCTACCCATTTCCTATTCAAACAACAAATCAAATCCCATATTGATTGGGTCAAATCCCTAAGCGGTTGGCACAACCCTATTACCCTTGTCCTATAAATACCCATCTTCTAGGGTTGAAAGGTCGTGCGGCAATTAAAAAATAGAGGGCAGCCGTGGTTATTCTTGAGGAATCCGAAGTTTTTTTTGAGAGAGCACCAAAAAAATAGTGCGCAAATTTCCAAGGCCGATCTTTATTCCCCTGAGATCACTTCATATCAAAATTTGAAGTGCAGATCTTTTGAAATGTGCATTTACTTCATATTGAAATTTCCAAGGCCGATCTTTTGAAATGTGCATTTACTTCATATCACTTCATATCAAAAATTCCCCTGAGATCACTTCATCTTATTAATGCCCTCAAACAATTTCAGAGAGAGCCGCACGTTGCTTCTCTCCAACAAAAATTGTGTGCGGCAACTTTAGTTTTTTTTGGGGCTACTTGTGAAAAAGACGGGTGAACAAAGCCAAGCATCAAATGAAGAAGGTTAGTGCTCTGTTGATCTAATTAGTTAAAATCTAACTCCTTTTTTTGTGCTTTGTTGTTTGCAGAGAGTACAAATAATCACTTTGATAAAAGAGAGGTGCCGGCCATATCAATTCAAGGGTACATACGTGAAGAAAAAAGAGGAACAAATCTCATGGACAGAAGCCACGCATGACACAGGGAAGTAAATCACAAAGGCTCTTATCAATTGTTTAATTTTGCTGTCAACTTACATGTTAGGAAATTGAATGTGAAGTCTGTGTGTGTTTTTTTAAAGGGTGATCTCTTCATATAGAAGAGAGCTGCACATTGGTGCCTGTGGTGTCTTGTTTTGTTTTCCGTTGGTGGCAGGCTAAGGTCTTAAAGTATTTTCTTCTAACATATGTTTTAATACCCTGGCCAAATTTTTGTGATCTTCCTTGAAGCCGTGGGTTATTGTGGAGCACAGGCCGGCCATTGACTCAGTATCATACAAAAATTTACAGAGGGCCCTGGCGCATGTCCTTAAGTCACAAAGGGATGCACATCTGCATGCCAAGCTGAAGCTTAATCAAAGTAAGATAGTGCTCTTGGTAATTAATTTGGGATTAAGATTTTGCCTTTTTTGTTTGCAGGCCAACACAATTTTTTGAGCGAATCTTCAGCAGCTGCACTCAATTTCTCAACGCCGAATTTTTTTTAAAGCCAAGATTGTGTGCAAGATATTCGTGTGCCATCATTTAGGAAAGCTTGTTGTCGCAAGTTTCAATCTTTGGCGAAAGACGTAAATTTCATTGAGGGGAGGCAAACTATTGCGGAGACAGTAAAGACTACTACTTGTCAGATTGATCTGACCCGTGCTTATTGACGAAGACATCGCTGCTGCACAATCTGAGCTTTCTAAACTCAATACTTTATTATTTTGCGTAGCAATTGTGATAGATCTTCGTAGGGGAAACTTTTACCTATTTTTGTGGACTATTTTGGGACTTGTCTAGTTGGGACTAGACAAGTGGGACACAGCTAGTTTGGGACTAGCTGGTAGAAAGCTTTGCTAGGATTGATAGTGAGAGGAAACACTGTGTGTGGGGTACTGAGAGTCTGGAGAGTGTAGAGACGTAGAGGGTGCTCTGAGCGTGCTCTAACTTGTGACTTTGTACCTATTGCACTATTCAATCTAGTATTTGCTTTGGGGGCTGGAGTAGGTCGTTGGGACGACCGAACCAGGGTAAATCTGCTGTGTACTCTGTGTCTGCATTTTAGTTACTCTGGTTGTGCTATAACTGCGTGTGACTATTCGTGGGTTGCACGAATTATTTTTATAAGCCTATTCACCCCCCTCTAGGCTAGGATCCAGATCCAACAAAAATTGGATGCCAAAAATCTCAGCAAACTACGCTTAAATAGCTCTCAAAAAACCGTTGAAAATTGCTTCCTAAACTGCCCTCCCAACTGCTCTTTCGACATTTTCGCAAAAAATGTGGAGCTGTGTTTTCTGGAGCTGTTGGGGCTTGATAGTCGACCGCTGCATTGCTGGTAACCGACTCCTCAAATAACTGTAGTTGACTACCAGCAGATCTGCGGTCGACTATTTTGAGCAACAAGAAAAACATGGTTTTCCTTCAAAAAGTAGTCAACCCATACACACAAGTAAGCGACTGTTTTCCTGATACATGGAAAAAATAGCTCAAATTATTTGGGAAATCATATTAATTCATTTCAAAACATTTCTAAAATATTTTTGTGAGTTTGAACTATGATTTAATAAAATATTAGATGCATATACAAGGCATACAAAGCATCTAAAAATAAAATGAAAATTACACAAAGAAGAGCATAAAAATTATATCTTCAAGCTTGTGCATGCTTTGCAATTGCCTTGAGCTATAATTCTCCTCTTTGATTTGTCATCAAAGCATCTATTGCTATGTCTCCATTAAAATATAACGTTAATAAATCTGAGACTAAAATATGTAAAGTCATTAGCAACAACATAATGTAGTAAGTATCATCAAAATCATATTGGGTTTAATGGTCAATATCCAACATTCATATCACAATTATCAAAGTCTGAATTTGGCTTACATCCTTATTTGCAAGTGCTATGAAATACATATGTGCTCTCTCATCCTCTGTTTCTTCTTCTTCTTCGGATGAAGCATCCAAGTTGATATCTCTCACAAGCTGAGACCGACTCTTGATCCAAGATCACACAAGGCTTTCCTAATCGACATGTTCCCTACAGAGCATGGGATGGAGAAACTTCCTGGGTCTTCTAGTTTTTCAATCATCTTCCTTTGTAAAATAGCATTGCACTCCATGGAAAGCATCACTTTCTCCTTTTGCTCTTCCTAATAAGTAGGTCCTTGAGGAATTTTGCATAGGAGGGAATCTCAGAGATGGCATTAAGGACGAAGATGTTCACAATGAGTTGCTTCAGCAAGTTGAAAAACTTCCCATATTTCTCCTCTACTTTAGCTCTAGCCAACCTTGATGGGTAGGGCACCTTCGAGGTATATGTTCCCATGGGCTCATGTGTGTTGTCCATACCCTCCCTCTTCGCTTCTTTCTCCTCCGATGGTTCTCCCTACCCTCCTTCTTCGCTTCTTTCTCACCCAATGGTTCCTTCGATGGGGGGTTTGGCTCAGGCTCTCCTTCAACTTCGACGGTTATATATGGCATCAGCTCAACCCTAACTTCCTCACCTCAGAATTTGGTTTCACATGTCCTTCTGTATGCCTCCCACTGGCTCAAGCTGCCCCGGCAACTGGCCTAGGGATCTAAGGAGTTGCACAACTTGTTGTGCCAATTGGGTGAGTTGGGTCTCCTCTGCCGTGTTGCTTGATGCTAATTACTGAGTGGTGGTGGTAAGTTGTTGAATGGAGCTCTGGAAGAATTCATTCTTTCGGCCCTGCATTACAACAAAATTCTCCATTAGTGTCTCTAAATTTGATTTTATATGAGGTGGTGGCGGCAAGTGTTTGGTGGCCTTTGTTGGTAGTTATGCGATGGAGCAAAGGGTTGCGCAACCTGCTGAATTGAGGTTATGTAAAGAATGGTGACTGAGGTTGTGTAAAGAATGGTGGCTAAAGTTGGGGTCCCGCACTCATATACAAAAAATTTGGATGGTTCCTCCATCCCGGATTGTATGTGTTGGAGTATGGGTTGTTTGGGGGCCTAGCGTTGTTGCCAAACAACGCGTTAGCTTGCTCAATGGTCATCCCTTGTGGTGGTGAGAAAGTAGATGGACATTCAATAGATGTGTATCCATACATACCACAAACCACACATAATGCCACGATGGGCAGCTTAGTAGCACCTGCCACAATCCCTAACATAGACAATTGTTTTGTTAATGCGCCAAATTTGCTAGACAACCTAGTAACGACATCAAGTTAAAATTTACCTCCCTTCTTCGAGGTCCCTCTCTGGTTAGTCCAATGGTAGTTACTGGAGGCCATCTCCTCCAATAATCTCTTCGCTTCCTCGGGAGTCTTACCTATGATTTCCCCATTAGTGGCGATATCTAGGTCTCAACATGAAAGTTATAAATGATGTAAAGGGGATTCGTATTGTCTAAGATTGCAGCATTTGGTTATCTGTGGTGAAAGTTATGATCGGTTCAATACAATATTACAAAATCTGCCTAGAAATGACACTACGATACACATTAGCAACTTTAGTCTAGTTGCAGTCAGAATTTGAGATCAGTTTCTACATCAAAGTTGTAATTAACTTGATAAGCTTTCCAGATTATATTAAAGCAAATTTTTTGGAGCAGTAGAATAAACGTTATGCTCATTCCAAAAAACAGAGCCGTACCATAACAAGCAGCAGCAACAACAACAACATAGCCATACAAAATCAATACAATGGGATATCACTACACATCTCAATACAAGACCATTACAACGCAATATTGCTACAAGTCACATACATCCATTATACATACAAATATGTATGCCACTATACACATAAGTAGTACTTCACCCCTATGGCATTATAGCTACACAAGTCGATTGTGAGAAAGGATGAATGCTTAAAAGAAATATCAATGCAGGAAAAGCTCTAGAGCTTGGGTATCCCTGCTATTATTATTGGTTTAGTATTAAGCTAAATTGATTAGCTATCGAATTATGCAATAGTGTGAGGTTGTCACACCAAAGTAATCATATATCCCCCACTCTCGTGTTGTTATAATAGGACTACCTACCACATGCCCAAGCCAACTATCATTGGTCATCGACATGTAGTAGGTGCATTGTGATCGACAAATATCTCCAATCCTCCTTCACGTCACTATCGTGGATAGAATTCGGATCAATGTTAGGAGGGCTCTATTCTACGACCAACTATCGTTGGCGGCGTAGATAGTAAAAATCGATATAGAGATTGAAGACCCTAGATTAGCCCTAACTATCATTAGTAACTAATATAATAATCCGTGAGTGAGAAGATCAATTTACATCGATAATAATCATCCTAACAAAACCATATTCTGTAATTATTCAACAACCCACCAAAAATAGTTCAATCCATAGCTAATCACACTAGGGTTCAACCCATAGCCCTGGATGATTATCTACTCATGATCCATGGATGAAAATAAAATCAGATGCATTAGTAGATGCATGAAATAGTAATGGAAGAGTAGAGAAGATTATCTAAATGATCCACAATAGTAAAAACCAAGAAACCCAAATTTAGATTCAAATCTAATGTCAAAAATTACAAAAGGAATTAAAAAGAACAATCAGTTGCAATAGAGCAATATTGGGTAAAAATCAAAGATTCAAGACAAGGAAAGAGTGTACCCAATTGATTGACGTTCCTCATAGTGGTGGCTATGCTCCAAGCCCTAATTGAGGATATCCAAGTTCCTGTGGTGGTTGCGGCGTTGGAATTTCCCAGAAAATATCCCAAACGGTCGGTTGTTATGGTTTCTGGTCAGCCGAGTTGGTGAGATTGGCGGCGGTGGAGGAGAGATTGGAGAGGTGGCATGGTGTGGGAGGTGATTTCGGTTGAGATGGAAGAGATTTGAGAATCTAGGGTGGTCGGAGGTGGCAGAATTTGGGAAGAGAAACTCAAAACGACTCGAAAAAGAGAGTGAAGCTTGATCGTTTTAGGGGTTGGGCTTATATAGGATAATCGACACGGTCGGTTAACCGCATAGATTAGAAGCTCAAAAGTCATAAGGGAATATGGATTGACGCGGTCGAGAGACACGGTTGCTTCGATGCCATCTCGCATGCATCCTTCGAGGATTTTAGGTGGCTAGGAGCTCAGATGACACGGTTGCATCAATATCCATGTGACCGTGTGAATTTTGACTGCAGGGTTCCAGTAACTTGTTACCCACGACACGGTCTCTTCGTTTGGTCCAAACGACCACATGGATGGGGGGTTTTGGCAAATTTTGGCCTTGGAATTTTAGGATTGACGTGGTCA
The DNA here is from genome assembly GCA_030789695.1 of Scilla litardierei. Lineage (NCBI taxonomy): Eukaryota > Viridiplantae > Streptophyta > Magnoliopsida > Asparagales > Asparagaceae > Scilla > Scilla litardierei. The sequence goes on along the minus strand of CM061133.1, from coordinate 349,051,591 downwards.
CGTCGGGTTTCACACGACCGCGTGGAAATTGTCTGACAGATTCCAGAGACACTGTACCATTTAAACGACCGCGTCGATCCACTTTTTTCCTTAGCACATTTTCTCCTCTTTGGCTCCTTGCGACGCGATCGCGTGGGACACATCCACGCGGTCGCGTGAAATTCCCCCTGCTGATTCCTTAGGTCTCCTCATTGCTCCCTTCCATGTGGCTGTGTGGGGGTATCACACGCGGTCGCGTTAATCTCTCCTGCATTGAATCAAAACTTGGATTATTTCATGGGGTCTTGGGTTTTTATTCAATTAAAAGTATACTATCTAACTTACACTATAAATGAAAATAAAGGCTAAAACAAAACTAAAACTTGGGTTGCCTCCCAAGAGGCACTATACTCTTGAGCTCGACTCCCTTTTAGATTTGATCATGGCGGCTCTGGGGTGGAGAGCGTTGAGATTGCTTCGACTTCGATGGGTTCACCCATGATGTAGTGCTTCAACTTTTGGCCTTGACCTTGAAAGGCTCACCTCTTTTGAATATCTCAATTGATCCGTATGTATACACGATCACGTAACCTTGAATGGCCTAGACAATCTCGAACGTAACTTTCCTAGATATAGCCTAAGACTCGAGTGGAAAAGGAGTACTGTGTCGCCTTCCTTGAATTCCCTTCTCATGATGTTTCTATCATGCCAACGAGTCATCTTCTCTTTGTAGATGCGGGGGCTCTCATAGGCATTAAGTCTGAACTCGTCTAGCTTATTCAATTGAATGAGGCATCGCTCTTTCGCATTCTTGCCATCATAGTTCAGGTGCCCAATAGCCCAATAGGCTCTGTGCTCCAACTCTACTGGAAGGCGGCATGCTATTCCATCTCTGACTGAATCAGCTCGACGAGCCTGCTTTATCTCTGATAAAAGTAGCCAACAGAAGTAGCTCGATGGGCCTGCTCCATCTCCGAAAGTAAGTAGCTCGGTACGCTTGCTCTGTCTTCGACATAAGGAGTTCAACTGGCCTGTCTACCAGGAGAGGACCATTCAAGAAATTGTTCGAAAGATTCAAGTACAGTTTCAAGGTTATCGGCCCCAAGACATTACTTGGCGTTCTCCTCGACAGTCAGTTGAAGGAGATTTTGCAAGATTTAAGCTCAGACAGAGGCAGCTCAGGCATAATGATGGGCTTGAAATAGTCGTCTAAATTCTTGTACACCTTCTGCTGCCAAATGTTAATCGGGCTCAAGAGAAAGAAACAAGACGGGCCACTGGAGTAGGAGTACCGTGTTGCCTTCCTTGAATTTCCTTCTCATGATGTTTCTATCATGCCAACGAGTCGTCTTCTCTTTGTAGATGCAGGGGCTCTCATAGGCATTAAATCTGAACTCGTCTACCTTATTCAATTGAATGAGGCGTCGCTCTTCCGCATTCTTGCCGTTATAGTTCAGGTGCCTAATGGCCCAATAGGCTCTGTGCTCCAACTCTACTGGAAGGTGGCATGCTTTTCCATCTCCAACTGAAGCAGCTCAACGAGACTGCTTTATCTCTGATAGAAGCAGCTCGACAGAAATAGCTCGATGGGCCTGCTCCATCTCCGACAGAAGTAGCTCGGCAGGCTTGCTCTGTCTTCGACAGAAGGAGCTCGACTGGCCTATCTACTAGAAGAGGACCATTCAAGAAATTGTTCGAAAGATTCAAGTACAGTTTTCAAGGTTGTCAGCCCCAAGACATTGCTTGGGGTTCTCCTCGATAGTCAGTTGAAGGAGAGTTTGCAAGATTTAAGCTCGGACAGAGGTAGCTCGGGCATGATGATGGGCTTGAAATAGTCGTCTAGATTCTCGTACACCTTGTGCTGCCAAATGTTAAGCGGGCTCAAGAGAAAGAAACAAGACGGGTCGTGGAAGAAGAAACGGGGTACTCCGAGCTCTTGAGCTATGTTCATAGTCCACTGGTTGTAATAACCGAAGATTATACAGGTCGCCGATGGCTTCATTTTCGAACGTAGAGCTCTAAGGGCTCTTGGAGCAAGCTTATGGAGTTGAAGAGGGACTTGAATAGATATTATGGGAGGATGTCGAAATTCTCATGCCCCTTTGATACCCCCTGTTGGATATGGAAGACGTTTGTACACCCTTGTGGGGGATGTACGAGGAAATACGGACCTCGAACGTCGCGTACACGAAGTCGTGTGGTTAAATTGTTCCAAAGGAACAATTTACCCTAAAATAACTACCTTGGGGGCTATAAATAAGACCCAAGGGTTAGCCATTTTTTTACACTTTTGCATGGCATTTCTTGCATGCATTTCATCCTAGCGAAGCTCTGCCGAAATCCTTCCTCTCTCTTTATCTAAAGTAGAGATTTAGATTGTGGATTTAGTAGCCTTACTCCGTTCGTGAGAAGACTCGATCCGTCGTGGCGAATCCGAAGGCAAAGTTCCGAGACTACCGTGCCGAGGAACTCTCCGTGACGGGAAGAACCGACCGTTCACGTAGTATGTTATTTTTCATTTTTGGCACACGGCCATTAGGAAACAACTAATTTCTCGACGAACAGGTGCTTCATCGACGAACGGGTGCTTCATCGAGGAAGATGATGGTAGTTATCTCCATCGGAGAAGATGAATTTTAGTGCATGTGCGCCATGGCCAAATGGGCTATGAAGGCCATGCACCCCCCTCCCCATGTGGAGGGGGTTGGCTACGGCCAATAACCACCGGCGACCACCCCATCAAGGGGGAGGAGTGCATGCGGCCACCCCATGAAAGGGGGGAGATCGGCCATGGCTGACCGCGGCTTGGCCAAGAGCAGCGCCCTGGCAGCAGCGCCCTACCAGGGCCTGGCCGGCCCCGGCCCTGGTAGAGGCCAGGGCCTGGCCGCTGCCAGTGCCACGGTCGGCCCTGGCAGCGGTTGTTCTTTGGCCAAGGGCCGGTCTGATCGGCACTGGCCGAGAGTGATGAAGACAAATTTTTGGTCGACCAATTTGGGTGTTTTGGTCGACCAATCCGGCGAAAGGTCTAGGTCGATCATGAATTTGCCGACTAGCCCATACGGGGTGTCAAAAGGCCTTGGTCAAACACGAATGTGCCGATTAGCCCATACGAGGCTAACATTTTATGAAGTTTTTTTAACTTGGGCTCTACTCCTTGAAGACTAGCCATAGTGCTCTACTTCATGCGAGATTAGCCAAGTCATTGTGCTCTACTCTACGGAGATTAGCCAATGTACTTATGAAATTGTGCTCTACTCCTTGAAGATTAGCTGTAATGCTCTACTTCATGCGAGATTATATGATCAAACTCAAGCGCCGCATACGCAAGCGTAAGTCTCAACTTTATTTATCGATCCTAACTCTGTTTTGGTAGGATCCTACACCCCCTCTATGCATAGAAGAGCTGAAGGTTTGGCAGAGTGCTACTCATATCGTTGGGTGGAACTATGTCTGGCCTATTGGGAGGTCATCCGTTAGTTCTCAGACCGAGCTATAGAGGACATATGAAGTAGGTGGAATGGATATTGAGTATTAGACTACCTCAGTATAGGATCTCGGAGATCTCTCTAATTCCACACATTGCCTCCATTAGTTCTTATAGGTTGGCCGTTGCATTACAACGTCTAGGCCAATAATGATGCTTTATTGTCGATATTGATGAGGATGCATTGATTGGGGGGTAATGGTCATCATTGATGAAGAAAACGGCGAATGCAAGCCATAATCTATTGGAATTAATTTAGAAAGATGTGTTTGTCAGTAATATACATAAATATAAACAATATCTGCAATTATGTATATCTGCAATTCATGTAAGTTCAAAAGTAGTATCCATATAAAACAATATCTTATGATATTACTATAGGAGGTAACCTTGCGATTCGAGATCCGTCACTATTGTATCATATTTTATTTTTCAAATTATGTTTACAAGTATTTCAGTTATTTATAGAATTCCTATTTGATTAAATATAATTTGGGAAAATTACCAATATCGTGTCCAATGCTAATGAACTGTTCTTCAAACACTTCACCGCATAAATTGCATGGATAAAAAGAACAACAAAAGAATGATTTTCAAATTGATAATAAGCAAGAAAGAAGATTCAAATTTATCAATAGTCGGTACTCTTCTCTCCTTCTAACTTGCATCGGGGGCAAGCACAACCTTACAAATAGACCCTTTTTTGAAGCAGGTGAAGGATGAAGATAATTTGAGTGTTCCAAGCCTTCACATAGCAGCCGCCAATTACCATCCAACTTAATAATGCAATGTAGGCCGTCATTAGTTTCTCCCCTGATCTGTACAAGGCTTTAGATTTTCAGATCTCTTACGCGTTCTTCATTTCTCCTATTTACAACATTCCAAAATTAAGTATGTACAAATTGCAAGTAACACCATCATTAAGCAGCTGCTGAATCCAAAAACTCTAGAGATGTGTGCTTTGTTTTGTCGCCTCTGATGTTGTCTCCTCAAAGTTGGGGTAATCATGTGACATGGTCTTCGGACTATGTGGTCAGCTCCAACTTTGACCCAGTCATTACTGGGATGTGATGTACCACCAGGCTCACCCAAACACCCCTTAGTTTTTTCCTAGAATGGTGAGGATCTCGAAATGATAGGATGATGTTGCCTTCAAAGTTTGCTTTGCAGATCTTATAGTAGATGGACATCCCACTGTAGGTACTCAGTTTGTGATTTCTCGTTATAGGGGGCCGGACATGTAACATGCATCTGCATAAGTATGGAAGATAATTCTTTATAATGTAAGCCCAGATCCTTGGAGGTAGCGAAGAAGATGCTTAACTACATTCCAGTGGTGCTTTTTAGGCGCATCACTGTATCGTGCTAGTGAATTTACTGCAACTACTATATCGGGATGCGATTCGGGTTCAATATTACATATTTAACCCCCCATTTAGCCCTATTTTGTGTTCATGTGATGCTACATTTTTCTCTAATTAATACATATTTTCTACACATTTATTTATTAGAGAAAACACACTATTTGAGCACAAAACAGCAATTAATGAAGTATTTCTGCACATTTTATATTTTTCACAGCTTGGTCTCGATCTCACGATTCTAACGACTATTTATTTGCATTTTTCTGAGATCTGTGCTAATTACTATGAATTTTTGAATGCAGAATACATTTTAAATGAGGAAATACGCAAGAAAATACGGCCGCACGAATCTTGGCGTACACGTGGCATCGATCCGAGCCGTTCCCGCTCAATCCGACGGTCCACGCCTCAGCTGCGATGTGGTATTTTGGTGGCCGTACGATCCAGATCGAGCGGCGTACAACGAAGCAGAACTCAGATCGAAGGGTGCGACTTTACAACCGTTCGATCGCAAACGAACGGTTGCGATCAACCCCGACGAAACGAAGCGCATCGCTCCGTCTCATGGACACGTGGCTTCAATCTGACGGCGTACGCCTCAATCGAACGGTCGACAGCGGGGTTCGGAGAACGCGGAGATCGCGAGATTTCGATCCACGTGGCATCCATCGGACGGCTCCGCCTTCGCATCAACGGCCGAGATCTAATCCGAAGCGAACGAAGCGGGCAGCAGCGTTCGTTCTCCGCTTGATGACGTGGCCCCTTCTCGTCGGTTGGATGATGATCCAACGGCCAAGGCGAATCCCGAAGAGAACTCGGAAACGGAGCGGGCGCGCGCGAATCTCAAAGCAAACGTGGCCCTCCCCTATTCCATCTCGCATCTGATGGACGGCCCACATCATTCAGCGCCAGCGGATCGGGTTTAAAGCGCAAGCGGATGCGGGTTTCAACCCGATAAGAGCTATAAACCCGCAATGTTAGTATAAATGGTATTTCTAGGGTTTTAGGCCGTATTCAAGCAGTTTGGGGCGTATTTTGAGCGTATTGGAGGCTCTAGAAGCCGTATTCTCCCCCTGAAAAATTCTGTAAAATTCCAGAGGCTTGTTTTATTATTTCCAGAGAGTTTGGAGTCTTTTCAAGGAGAATTGGTGATACTTTCTTCAACTTCTATCCCGTATTTTGGTGTTTTCTATTGTATTTTGCTATGAATTCAATGTATTTGGCTATGGAACTTGCTTATTCTGAAATTATGAGTAGCTAGAACTTATTTGTGCTTGGTATGGAGTAGTTAGGGGATATTATTCGTGTTTATTTGGTTGAAATTCCTTGTGCTAAATCGTAAAACGTCGCTAAAATTGTAATCGTTGTTCGTAAATCGACTTTTTTAGATTCCAAAAGAATTAATTTAGTTGATGATCGCCCCAAAAGGGTGAGTTTTGATCTCCCCAAAAGGGAGTTTCATACCGTATTTTTGATCTCTCCAAAAGAGAGTTTCATATCGTATTATAGCTTTAGCGACGATCTTGTTGAATATTTTGTTTGAACCCCCAAAAGGGCATCTTCCGATGAGTTGCTCCCAAAAGGAGAATTCATTGAGTTATATTGGGTATTTTCCGGCGAATTGCTCCCAAAAGGAGAATTCATTGCGTTATACCTATCAACCAAATTAATACGAATCGTTGATCCTAACGAACCCATCCCATGCACATACTTTTTATAGATATTTGTTCTCACGTATTTCTTTGTTCGCACATCACCATCACGCACTTTCACACCATCACCGTCATCAATTGTTGAAGTGTTTAGTCTCTTTCCGATAGATTTCTATTTGATTTGAATTGTGGTTGCAACAGATTTCTTCCCGTGGATTCGACATCTGGACTCCCAGATTTTACTACTTGTACGGACTCTTGCACTTGAGAGAGAGCACCTTTTCGGTCCCACCAAGTTTTTGGCGCCGTTGCCGGGGAGGAATGGTTTGTGACTACGGTTTATTTCATTTAGAGGACCTTCGGTGAGATCTTTCCACTTTACTGTACATAAACTTTTTTTTTATTATTTTAATTTTTAAAAAAAATGGAATATATGAATTTCTATTGCACGAACAATCTTTATGATGCACGGTATGCAAATGCACACAAACATAGAATGGAAAAGCTCAAAATTGTTAATTTTAATCAAACTGAATGTGAAACTTTCTTCCAGGCCTGGAGGAGGTTCACAGACCTTATATCGAGCTATCCACAGCATGGGTACACAAATGAAGAGCTTATGGAGTTCTTCCTAGAAGGACTACAACCTCAGCTGCAGGAATTATTGGGAAGCATGACGCCGACAGTGGCGTGGGAATACATGGAGTCTCTGCAAGAAAACGAAGAAACCGTGGAAGAGACTTCAGAGAGCGATTCAACGGAGCCTTCGTGCCTCGATCAAGAAGAGCAAAGCGTAGACGTACCTTTGCAATCCTTGAAAGAGGAAGCTTACCAGACTATTCAGACACAGGAGGCCACATCCCTTCAATTCCAGGAGAATTTCCTTGCTCGGAGTCGGCAGATTCGAAATTCCATTGAAAATCTTAATTTGATTGCCGCTCGCTTAGAAGAAGGTAATGCTTTTGAAACTCGATTTCAAGAATCTAATACGAGTTCATCTTCTATTGCAGGAATACCGAGCGAGGACACGAATATAAATATCCACATGGCAGGAAGTGTGTGCAAAAGAGAGGACGAACTAGCAATTTTGGATGAACGAGAGGAGGAGACAGCTAGGGACAAAGGTTTTGAGATTATCGCCATGGAATCAGAACCATGCCCTCCTCCAGTTTTGTCCCAAAATCATTTACCCCTCTCTCCATTGATCGAGCATCGTACGGAGAGTAGTGCAAATCTTTCAGGGAGTAGTCGTCAACTTATTTTAATTTCTTTCACTTATTTTGACGACTACATTTGGAATACTTTCATTGAGAATAATTTTAAAATAATTTGGACTGACATAACTCATCTCTCGCAGGACCTTGACAAACAGCTTATAGAGATGCTTGGAGTTGTGTTGCTGGGGTCCAAATTAGTTTTTGGAGGAAGAATAATCGCCGAGGAGCGCAAGGAGCAAATTGAACAACTTCCTCCACCATCAAAGATTCGGGATCCGCCATTTGATCACGGTGTGTTCTTTCCAGTAGTGTAGTTTTTATATGCTTTCTAGGTTGCTTGCTTGAATAAACTCGTACCTCTTCCGACATTGAGGACAATGTCCATCTTTAGTTGGGGGGTGTGTATGAGACCCTAGGATTTTTTTTAGAAGAATAAATCACCAAATCTCATCTTTTAAAACTCCTTCATATGCCTCAAATGCGGATGATTATACGTTAATTGAGTTCTAAAAATTGTTTATGGCTTGATTAATTATTTTTCCTTCATGGAATTGCCGTTAATATGCTATACCTGAAAATTTTCAATTTCCATGATTAATATCTCGAAATAGTTTGAATATATTTCATGCATGCTAATGTGATGAAAAAGCTTAAGTATACACGATTCATTAGAATAGTTTTCAAGTTGAAGAGGAATTTGGCCATGGTCGTTAATGTTTATGTTTGAAAATATGGGTTTTGAATTGCTTACAAAAAGATGGAGAAAAGAAAAGAAAAGAAAATTTTTTTTTGAATGAAAGAAAAGAAAATGAATGATGAAAAATGAATGAATATGTATGTCACTAATAAATAACTTGGTTGGCTCGAGTAGTACAGTCCGAGGGGTCCTTCTTGGCCTAATGCCCTATTATCGTCTGATTTGGGAGCCATTGACAGGAAACTCACTCATTTGATGGAGCGATCCAAGTTATACTTTTTTCGCGAATGTTGCTTGATGCGCGTTACGCGGAACTAATAAAAGAAAAGAAATGGTGAATTTACTAAGCAACTTGAATACCCATAATTTGAGTGATTGTCTTGATAGGCCAATTCCTTGGAAACACGAATACTAGTTTATAACGACGTGGTATACTTTCGCTTGCGCAAAACGATGCTTGCATGTTATTTATTCATACTAAATTAGAGAAAATTTCATGTGATTGATTTTGTTCATGGATGTGTATATTGATGGCCAAGACCATGTTGGAATGCGTATTATTGAGCCACACCATGAGCATATTTAACCCCCCCATTTAGCCCTATTTTGTGTTCATGTGATGCTACATTTTTCTCTAATTAATACGTATTTTCTACACATTTATTTATTAGAGAAAACACACTATTTGAGCACAAAACAGCAATTAATGAAGTATTTCTGCACATTTTATATTTTTCACAGCTTGGTCTCGATCTCACGATTCCAACGACTATTTATTTGCATTTTTCTGAGATCTGTGCTAATTACTATGAATTTTTGAATGCAGAATACATTTTAAATGAGGAAATACGCAAGAAAATACGGCCGCACGAATCTTGGCGTACACGTGGCATCGATCCGAGCCGTTCCCGCTCAATCCGACGGTCCACGCCTCAGCTGCGATGTGGTATTTTGGTGGCCGTACGATCCAGATCGAGCGGCGTACAACGAAGCAGAACTCAGATCGAAGGGTGCGACTTTACAACCGTTCGATCGCAAACGAACGGTTGCGATCAACCCCGACGAAACGAAGCGCACGGCCCACATCATTCAGCGCCAGCGGATCGGGTTTAAAGCGCAAGCGGATGCGGGTTTCAACCCGATAAGAGCTATAAACCCGCATTTTTTATTTTTTATTATTTTTGTTTTTTTTTGTTTTTTTTGTTTTTGTTTTTGTTTTTTTTGGCGGTTAGCCAGAAGTGCTCTGATTGCACTTAGATGAGGGACTTCATGACCTAGAATATCCTCACCCTCTTCCAACTAACGGAAGGTGTCTTTTTGTACACCCAGTGAACGTCCATTTTCACGGGAGCCAACGGCCGGTTGAAAAAACCCTAGCAGCAGCGGGATTTGCGGACGATCTTCGTTGCGAGGGTTTACCTTTGGTTTTTGGTCAGATCTGAGGTCAGATCTATAGCAGGTGTGCCAAGCTTGGGCCATTTCCGCTCCGTCAAAGCACTGTGCAAAACCCTAGACTGCTGTTGGAGTTAACCGTCGATCTTGGTTACCGACTGTGTAGCCAGTGTCGGAGCTGCCTCGGGTTTACATCGATTGATGGGGATAGACAAGTCGAGGGGGAGATCGGCAGGATCGGTAAGCTTAGATCTGTTTTTTCTGCGATTTTCTCGACGAGGTATAATTTCTGAAGGTCTAATTTTAATTTTGCACATATCTCTTGCTGTCATGGGTTCCTGAATGCTCGGTTCATGACTGCCATGGGTTATTGCTATTAACACTTGCTGTGAATGGGTGCATGCGGCTAGGGCTTCATAGTTGTGGGGTTTAGGCCCTTTGTAGTTCGTAAGACGTGAATTTGGTAGTGTTGGGATCATGAATTCTTTGTATGATGCAAGCGAGTGGCTCGTATCCGTTACATATGCATTTTCTATGCATGGATGTGTTTCAGTTACTGATCTTGAATGTGTTTCATTGTTTGACCTTCAGTGTGCGTATCAGTTTGTAATCTTGAATGTGTTTCATTTTTTGAGCTTCAATGAGAATCAATTTCTGGGCTTGGATGTGTTTCAGTTTATGGGCTTGGATTAGGAATGGCAATATTGCGGGGCGGGGCGGGTATTTAACTACCCAAGCTTGCCCCGACCCATCTACAGGCCAGTGCGGGGCGGGTCACGGGCTGGGGCGGGGCGGGTTCTTTCTTACCAAAACCGGGTCGGGCCGGGTCGGGCCGGTCGGGTCAAGTCATTAGTTCCATCTATATGAATCCCAAATAAAAATTATATTTGTGAATTGGGAGAATTTTGATTTATTTGGTAATGTGGAATTGGGAATTGGCCTTATTAGGAGAACCGTGGAATAGAGTATGCGTTATGGGTTATTCACTGACTGCATGGTCCGCATCAAAATAGTAAACCTCTATAGTTTACCGGGGCGGGTCGGGGCGGGCCGGGGCGCATACAAAGCCCAAGCTTGCCCCGACCCGGCTGCGGGCCGGGTCGGGCCGGGTCAAAACCGGGTCGGGCCAGGTCGGGCCGGGCGGGTCAGGCCATTATTGCCATCCCTAGCTTGGATGTGTTTTATTTTCTGATCTTGAATGTGTTTCATTTTTTGAGCTTCAGTCTGCTTATCAGTGTATCAGTTACTGGGCTTGGATGTGTTTCATTTTCTGGTCTTGTATGTGTTTCATTATCTGATCATAAATATGTTTCATTTTTTGAGCTTTAATGTGTACAGTTTCTGGGCTTGGATGTGTTGCATTTTCTGGACTTCAATGAGTATCTGTTTCTGCTCTTTAAAGATTTTCAGTTTCATATATGATTTAATATGTATATTGAATTTTTTTCCTATAGTAGCCCTTTGATGATGAAATATTTTTGAACACTTTGTCCCTATGTTCGTATGAAATCCTTGGCATATGGCTTGATGGCTCCTTTATACCCCAATAATGTTTTTCAGTTTCTGAGCTTGGATGTGCTTCTGAGCTTGGATGTGTTTCAGTTTCTGATCTTGAATGTGTTTCAGTTTTTGAGATTCAATGTGTATCAGTTTCTGGGCTTGGATGTGTTTCATTTTCTAGTCTTGGATGTGTTTTAGTATGTGAGATTGAATGAGTAGCAGTTCCTTAGACATTTCTTTGCACTAATTGGGTTGTGAATGAAAGAGCAACTGCCAGAAACCATGGATGGAAAATGAAGAAAAAATAAAATTTCCGAGGGCAAAATATTTATTTTTCGTAGTCTAGGTTTATTTTGAGTCTATAAGCAAGGTTGTGTTTCAATTTATGACCTTTAAAGTGTTCTTTGATGTGTTTCAGTTTCTTCCCTTGGATGTGTTTCAGTTTCTTACCTGGATGTGTTTCAGTTTTTGATCTTGAATGGGTTTAACTTTTTTATCTTGAGCAATTGCCAAAAACCAAGGATGGAAAATGAAGAAAAAATAAAATTTCTGAGGGCAAAATATTTATTTTTCGTAGTCTAGGTTCGTTTTGAGTGTATGAGCAAGGTTGTGTTTCAATTTATGACCTTTAAAGTGTTCTTTGATGTGTTTCAGTTTCTAGCCTTGGATGTGTTTCAGTTTCTAGCCTTGGATGTGTTTCAGTTTCTGATCTTGAATGTGTTTAATTTTTTTATCTTGAGCAACTACCAGAAACCAGGATGGAAATGAAGAAAAAATAAAATTTCTGAGGGCAAAATATTTATTTTTCATAGTCTATGTTCATTTTGAGTCTATGAGCAAGGTTGTGTTTCAAATTATTACCTTCAAAGTGTTCTTGGATGTGTTTCAGTTTCTAGCCTTGGATGTGTTTCAGTTTCTAGCCTTGGATGTGTTTCAGTTTCTCACCTTGAATGGGTTTAATTTTTTTTATCTTCAATGTGTGTCATTTTCTGGTCTTGGATTTATTTCATTTTATGCTCTTGGATGTGTTTCAGTTTCTGATATTGAATGTGTTACATTTTTTGAGTTTCAGTCTGCTTATCAGTGTATCAGTTACTGGGCTTGGATGTGTTTCATTTTCTGGTCTTGTATGTGTTTCAGTATCTGATTATGAATATGTTACATTTTTTGAGCTTCAATGTGTACAGTTTCTGGGCTTGGATGTGTTGCATTTTTTGGACTTCAATGAGTATCAGTTTCTGCTATTTGAAGATTTTCAGTTTCATATATATTTAATATATATATTGAATTTTTTTCTTATAGCCCTATGAGGATGAAATAGTTTTGAACACGTTGTCCCTATGTTCGTATGAAATCCTTGGTTTATGGCTTGATGGCTCCTTTATACCCCAATAATGTTTTTCAGTTTTTGAGCTTGGATGTGCTTCTGAGCTTGGATGTGTTTCAGTTTCTGATCTTGAATGTGTTTCAGTTTTTTAGATTCAATGTGTATCAGTTTCTGGGGTTGGATGTGTTTCATTTTTTGGGCTTGGATGTGTTTCGGTATGTGAGCTTGAATGAGTAGCAGTTCATTAGCTATTTCTTTGCACTAGTTGGGTTGTGAATGAAGGAGCAACTGCCAAAAACCAAGGATGGAAAATGAAGAAAAAATAAAATTTTGAGGGCAAAATAATTATTTTTCGTAGTCTAGGTTCATTTTAAGTCTTTGAGCAAGGTTGTGTTTCAGTTTATGACCTTTAAAGTGTTCTTTGATGTGATTCATTTTCTTGCCTTCGATGTGTTTTAGTTTTCAGCCTTGGATGTGTTTCAGTTTATTATCTTGGATGTGTTTATGAGCTTGGATGTGTTGCAGTTTCTGAAGTAACATGTGTTGAATTTTTTTGAGCTTCAATGTGTATCAGTTGCTGGTCTCGGATGTGTTGCATTTTCTGGGCTGGGATGTGTTTCACTTCTGCTCTTGGAAGTGTTTCAGTTTCATATAATATTTAATACGTATATTGAAATTTTTTTTGCTTATAGCCATATCTTCAATGAAAGAATTTTGAACACTTTGTCCCTATGATGGAGCAACTGCCTAGTACCAATTTATTATCATGAATAATTGAATTTTTTCCTGGGGGCTATATATCATGAAATAGAGATCACGTAGTATCACCTTGACTTTTTACTATTTTATTTGGATTAGATGTGGGTAACACAATTCTTATGGCATGTTTCTATGTAATATGTATATATGTTGCATGCCTCCCTTGTCTATCTTTATTTCATGCTAGGTACAAATGAGTACCGGGTCCAACGTTTCTATTCAATTCAGACCCAGAGTTGCGGCAGGTGGTGAGTTAGATGTAGATGCAGATGACAGCAGGTTTTGCTACTGTGGGATGAGGGTTCCCATGAGGACATCAGGGACCCGAAAAAATCTTGGCCGGAGATTTTGGAGCTGTCCATCGCGAGAGAATCAATGCAAATACTATGAATGGAAGGATACCCATACTCGGACTAGTCCACATATGTGATACTCTAGTTACTGGATGAGCTTGAAAGAAGCCTCACCCATGCATCCTCTTCCACAGCGTTCTCTGATAAAAGGCTTTTAGAGATAGAGGGGCGGTTGGCCACGCTCGTGGGTCGATTTGAGCGGAACACGGTGAAAATGGACAACATTCTATCCGATTACAAAACAATTAAGTTGGTTTTGTTTTCACGTAAAACACAACGAAGACACTAGGACTAGTCCCCAGTGTCCACGTACTCCCCGTCAAACACAAGCTCGGGCTCGGCGTCAGCAAACACCTCGTCCTCAACAAGGTACTCAGGCTCAGGATCTAACATGTGTCACCCAAAAGAGTAAAGGGGCACATGTCAGCAAGTCTAAAAGACTTGGGCAAGGAAACTGAAAGTAAGGCAACTAGCAACCTAGCAGTTATAGTATGCATGACATGGCAGTTATAACATGAGTGCACAATCAAGACATGGCAAGACAATTTGTACAAGAGAACAATCATCGGGACAAGACAAGAGTAGCCAAGCTACTATCAATCTCAATCAATTCACTATTCACGTTGTTTGTAGATGTTTACGCCTTACAGCTGAATGGTTTCACATTCACGCTGATTGGCCGCTTAACACTACCCCAAACCCAGAGTTTACGCCTTACCACTGCAGTTGCTGATCGGGCAGACTCCCAGTTGATTGGCCGCTTAACTCTTACCCCCAATACCCACACGTAATGGAGCCAGGGTCCCCGCACATGATCTCAGCAAGTGAGCCGGGGTTGCCCCGCACATGAGCTCGCATTCTTAAACATTTTGGCGTAGGGGTGCACCTAGCCGGAAACAAGCAATTCGGGCATTGGCTATCAACCAACACATGGCCCGCTTCTGGAACACGAGCCAGGAACACAAGCATTTGTAGCGAAGCTACGCAATCACAGAAGCACTTAAAGTATGCAATGACATGACAATTAATTCGCGTACCGTTAATGGAATTTAAACATGACATGGTAATTGTGCAACATGATATATGTCGGAACTTGCTTCGTTGTCAAGCTAGTTCCCCAATTTGCGCCTAGGCGAGTATCATTTCGTCGCCTAGCCTCTTTTACGCCTACAACAAGCAAATGGCCTAAAACATGGCCCTAACCCTAAGTGGCAAGTTTCACTTGCCTAGCACCGAGGATGACGATCACGAAGGTTCGTCTCGCGGATGCTAATCTACGGGGAAAATCGCTGTTATGGGGAAACAATCATCAAACAACATGAAATTTCATTAGGGTTTCATAAAAATACAAATAGGTTATGAAAACATCGAGAGATCGATTTCTTACCGAGAGGAAGCGGAAGAAACACTCCGGAGAACCCTAGGACCAGATCTGGAAACAAATGGAGAAGTTTTGGAGAATTAGGGTTTTTGGGGGATTTTGGGGATTTGGTGAGATTTTGGGGAAGATGAGAGGTAGAATGAGTTGATGGAGGGTTTAGATGATGAATCTAGGGCTTGGGATGAAGGAATAGGGCTTGGAGGAAGATGGGGGCTCAATGGGGGAGATTTTAGGGTTTTGGGTCGAGTGGAGGAAGAAGAAAACGTTTGGGAGGGGTATAAATAGGTTGGGCTGGCGGCTGCCCAGAAATTAGGGTTTTAACACAGATTAGTCGGTCAAAGAGCAACCACTGACCGACTAGTTTGGCAACTAGTCGGTCGGTCGACCAACGCAGACCGACTAAGTGTAAACAGTAACTTCTGAACGAAAATAGGATTTAGAATTAGTCGGTCCACGAACAAATACTGACCGACTAGTTTAACATCTAGTCGGTCGATGAACGTTCTTAGACCGACTAAGAGTGAACAGTATTGATACTAAAATTAAGATGATGTGTTAGTCGGTTAAAGAAGCATTGCTGACCGACTAGTTTGCAACCTAGTCGGTCAACCAACGTTCTTAGACCGACTAACGATAAACAGTAACTCCTGAATAATTTAGAAAGCCAACTAGTCGGTCCAAGAAGGATTGCCGACCGACTGGATCGTCATCTAGTCGGTCGGTGCCCCTTCTTACACCGGCTAACGTGCACCAAAAGTTCCGATACGGAGCGAGGGGCCCCGGGATCGATTCCTAAGACTCCTAGGCTTGATCTAATAGTAAGATACGACCGTTATGAAGTCCGTCACGAATGACATACTTCGAAATCGACAATCCTAAGGAAGAAACGAGAAAATACGACGAATCGATCGGAAATGAAAGCTACGGAGATGAAAACCACACATGAGGAGAAAATCCACCAAAACATATATTATATTATAATAAATCCAGATACATGAAAAGTAGTCGTTACAGTTTTGTTTTCACTCATAGGATTGATGTTTGTTTATTATTGTTGTTGATTAACAAGAGTGTTTGATGGAGACGATACAATGTCAAGCATGTGTAATGTATGAACTTGTCATCGTGTATGCACAATGATATTGTAATTTGTGAAACTTTGTTATATTTTTAATATGCTTACTTTATTTGGTATGTTAAATGGGATTCTGATCTTGGATTTGTTTCTGACAGAGATGCCATTGTAGGGTTTAAGTTTCTTAGCATGTCTGTGTTTCAGTTTTTTATCTTGAATGTGTTCAGTTTATGAGCTTGATGGTGGTATTGGATGTGCTACTGAGCTTGGTTGTGTTTCATTGTATGAGCTTGGATGTGTTTCAGTGTATGAGCTTGGATGTGTTTCCGTTTGTGGGCTTTGATGTGTTCCAGTTTCTGTGCTTGGAGGTGCTTCTCAGCTTGGATGTGTTTCAGTTTCTGATATTGGATTTGTTTCAATTACAATCCTTGGATGTGTATCCGTTAATGGGCTTGGATGTGTTGCAGTTTCTGTGCTTGGATGTGTTTCTGATCTTGGATGTGTCAGTTTCTGACCTTGAATGTGTTACACAATTTGGGTTTCGTTCGTATTTCTTTGCTTTGATCTGTGTCAGTTTCTGCATGGCTTGGATGTTGTCACGCCCCGCTTCCCATTATACTTGGGAGCGAGAATGTGAGCGGGTCCGCATGTGCTTAAAGAAAATAAGATGTACTTTTTTTTCTTTCTTCTTCTTTGACTTAAGCACAATAAGCATTAATTATCAAAAGCAGGTCCCTGCACGCGAATTTCTCAAAAGCAGATAAATAGTCATTACATTACAAATACCAGCGTTCAAAGCAAAGTACACAAGCAATTAAGGCCTAGCATGGCCGTACAATCTACTGCAAGCAAACACACCTGAAAACAACAAGTTAAATAATAAAACTGAAATAGAAATGTCCCGCTCTAGCCTTCCGCAGGGAGGATCCAACGTCTTTGTAGCTCTGATCAGCGGGGTCCACTTCTAAGATAGGATCCTCAAAAGTAGGGTCCTCGAGGTACTCTGTTTCTGAACCTAATATATATTTCATAAAACATTGAAATATATGTTAGCGATGAGCTCGGCAAGATATTTAAAGTAATGAAACGAGGAACAACTACAAAAGGACAAAAGAGCGTTAGTACACAATTATGAATAATAAGTACTGAAAAGTAAAGTACAAGCATGCATGGATTTGCGGTTTTAAAAGTAAAACAGCTGTATGTTGAGTATTTGATTATTTGTGCTCGTGATAAGTCCATGCCTGGGTAGGTAAAATGTTCTCGATACACCTTATCACCGAGAGTTTACCGTGACGCTCCTAAATGGCTTGCCTCCACTGGAGGGGCCGTAATCATGTTCGAGACACACTCACAAACCCTACTGCAATGCACCAACCCCACCCAAAGTGTACCTCCATATACTGGAACACGAGTAAGACTAGTCATATGTGACCCTACTGGAACACGAGCCAGACTAGTCACATATGACCGACGGGAGTAGCCAACCCGGCTCTTTGTGTACATATAGTCACTGACTAAGTTCCATTACCTTTGTGTTCGATGCATGGTTTCATATATGTTTCCGAGGGTTCTGTCATACCCTCTGTTCCATTTGGGTCAATTTAATGACAAGTAAGAAAGGTTATTCCTTTAATGAATAAACATAAATAAAATGTTCATTTCCTAACCAGATGCAACAGGTATAGTAAGAGCATGTTAAAATGGTATTTGCACTAATTTAAGCAGCTGTCCCAATTTAATTACAATAAATACTTACCTTAATGTGGGTTTGAGTATCCAGGTGGTGGTAATCTGAGGCACGTTTTATCTACATCATTAGAGTCGTGATATCAGAGCAATAGTTATTTGCTAGTTATAAGACATTAAACTAACTTATTATAACATTAACTTGAAGACTAATGTTAATTATTAATTTGATTACTATTTTAACTTTATATAAAAAATAACATAAATTAATGCTTTATAAAGTAATTTACTTAACTTATAACATAAAAATCTTAACTTAATAACTTTATCTAAACTTAATAACTTACAATAAATAATAATATAACTTATATAAATAAAGTTATATAAAAACTAATCCTTACCCCTCTCCCTTTCTTACGCATTCATCTCCCTCTTCTCTTCTTCTGTTCCCCCCTTTTTTCCTTTTTTGTTCGATGCTTGCAGGGGATCGACGGCGGCCAAGGGGTGAGCAGCGGCGGCGGTTCGGGGGTCGGATCCGGCGGATCGGGGCGTGGCAGTGCAGCGACGCGCGACAGTGTGATCCGAGGCCGACGATCCAAGGGGCGGCGGTATGTTCCGGATCACGGTGGGGCGTGGTGACGATTACAGCGGATGCGGCAGGGTGGCTGCAGCCAGGAGGTAGGACGGCGACGGCGAGGGCCTGGGCAGCATGCGCAAACTGTGCAGCGAGGGCGCAGGGAGGTTGCGCGGGGGGCTAGGGCACGGCGATTCGAAGTGGAGGAGGAAGAGGAATGAAATTTGGGTTGATGAGGAGTGTGAATCTCATGATTTGGGTTTCAATTTTGCTGTTCTCCCTCTTCAATTTCAGTTTGTTTTGCTTGATTTTGGTGAAGAGGCAATTGGGTTTGGTTTGTTGTTGTTGGGTTGAAGGAAGGGGATGATGGTTGATTTGTGGTGGTGGGATTTGGTGTATGTAGGTGGCAGGGAGATGGAATGTTGGCATTGCTGCTGTTGATTGTTGCTGTAGGTGTGGTTTTAAGAACAGAGGAGGGGGATGATACAGCCTGTTGAAGAGAGGAGCTGGGTGTGGGAGATGTCTGATTATTGTGATGTTGAATCTCACAAGTAATTTGGTGGGATTGAATGAGTGGGGTTAGGGTAGATTAGTGTAGGTGGGTACGGTTGGGGGTTGGGGTAAATGTAATTTGGTAATAGTAGTTTAGAAAAAGTGATTAGTAAAAATAAATTAGTTAAAAGTAATAAGTTAATTAGTAATTAACTTTTTTTTGTTTTATTAAAGTAATTAGTTAATTAGTAATTTAATTTAATTAAAAATAATTAGTAACGATTTAACAGGCCAAAAGTTACGCTACGGTAAAACTAAAAATAACGACGCGCTCGTGTTGGCGTGCATACGAAGATTACTCGGACGAAAATAACTGGATCAACGAAGTAAAAATACACGCACACAACAGTCAAACACGACTAGAAATATAGGCTGTTACATCCTACCCTCCTTAGAATAATTTCGTCCCCGGAATTCTCTACAGTGCAGGGAACAGGTAGGGGTAACATCCTCGCATCTCATCCTCTCGTTCCCAGGTGGATTCTCCTGGCGAGTCATGTCGCCACATCACTCTCACGTGTTCGACGACCTTGTCCCTGAGAGCCTTTTGACGTCGATCAAGAATCTGTACTGGCTGCTGCTCATAGGTAAGGTCTGTCGCACCGTGATCTCCGAATGATCAACCACATGCGTAGGATCACAGATATAACGCAGCTGGGAGATGTGGAAAACATTATGTACTCCCTCCAATGATGGAGGCAGAGCTAGGCGATAAGCCACCTCTCCAACTTGCTCTAACACATTAAATGGTCCAACGAACCTTGGACTGAGCTTGCCTCGTTTCCCAAAACGTATCACTCTTCGGTTTGGAGATATCTTCAGGAAAACATGATCTCCTGGTTGAAACTCCAAGTGACGACGCTTGGCATCAGCCCAATTCTTGTACCAATCTTGTGCAATGCGTAACTTGTCTCTGATGTTACGCACTACATCCACTGTTTCAACAATCATCTCTGGGCCCAATAATTCTCAGTCACCAATGTCATCCCAACTCAGCGGGGATCGACACTTCCTTCCATAGAGTGCTGTGAATGGGGCCATGCCAATGCTAGCTTAGTAGCTATTGTTGTAGGAAAACTCTACTAGGTGTAGATGATCTTCCCACGAGCCTTTGAAATCCAACATACAAGCTCGCAACATGTCCTCCAATATCTAGATGGTGCGCTCTGATTGGCCATCCGTTTGCCGGTGATTCGCAGTGCTGAAACTCAGACGGGTACCCAAATTGGATTGTAGACTCTTCCAAAACTGAGAAGTGAATCTAGTGTCCCGGTCAGAGACGATGCTCACTGGAACTCCATGCAATCGAACAATCTCCTGCATGATTATCGATCACACCACAACGTATACTAGAAGGATGTTTTAAAGGTAAAAGATAGATCATTACCTCCATATACTTCTTAGCAAGTATTTTCGTAGATTGTCCCATTCGGAAGGGTATAATATGTGCTGATTTGGTTAACCGATCAACGATCATCCAAATTGCATCATTCTGCTTAGTACTCCGAGGTAGTCCAGTCACAAAATCCTTAGTGATGTACTGCCATTTCCACTCTGGAATCGGCAGGGGTTGAAGCAGTCCCGCAATGCGATGATGTTCAGCCTTCACTTGTTGACATACAAGGCACTTAGCAACACTTTGAGCCACGCTTCTCTTCATTCCATGTCACCAAAAGTTCAGACGAAGATGCTTGTACATCTTGGTGCCGCCAGGATGAATGGAGTAGGAAGAGCTATGAGCCTCATTCATCAGCTCCTCTCTGATATCAACTGAAGGTACGCAGATCCTACTGCCGTATCTCAGGGAACCGTCCTCATGAATAAGAAAATCCGTCCGTAGTCCAGCTTCAACTTGCTCCCTGATCTTCTGTAACTTCACATCTCCAGTCTGAGCATCTTTGATTCGATCCACGATAGTAGACTGAACTTGCATATTCATCAATGATGCAAAAGTCCCGGGTAAAATAACTTCAACCTCCATCTCACGTATAGCCTACTAAAGTCTCCATTGAGCTGAAAGAGTCATGATCGCTGGTAATCTGCTCAATGCATCAGGTACGACATTCACCCTCCCTGGATGATACGGAGGTTGATGTCGTAATAGGCCATAAGCTCCAACCATCTGTGTTGCCTCATATTGAGCTCCTTCTGAGAGAAAATATACTTCAGGCTCTTGTGGTCGGTGTAGATCTTGACTTGCTCGCTCAAAAGAAAATGCCTCCAAATCTTCAGAGCAAAGATGACAGCAGCCAACTCCAGGTCGTGAGTCGGATAATTCTTCTCGTGAATCTTCAACTGTCGAGAAGCGTATGCGACCATACGACCATGCTGATGCAGGACACATCCAAGGCTCTTGCCAGATGCGTCACAAAAGACTTCAAATCCTCGAGTCCTGTCTGGTATAGCTAACACTGGTGCAGTCGTCAGCTTGGCCTTCAATATCCCAAACGCCTGCTCACAAGAGTCTGACCATACATACTTGACATCCTTCCTTGTCAGGCGAGTCATGGGCTCGACAATCTTCGAGAAGTCCTTGATGAATCGACGGTAATAACCTGCCAATCCTACGAAACTCCTGATGTCGATAGCTGATCGAGGAGTCGGCCAGTTCCTGACTGAAATGACCTTATTCGGATCGATAGTGATACCATCTCCTGATACCACATGCCCAAGAAAGGTGACTCGGTCTAGCCAGAAATCATACTTGTTGTACTTGGCGTATAACCGATGATGTCGTAATGTCTCCAGTACAATCCGCAGATGCTCGGCATGCTCTTCCTCATCCTTCGAGTAGACAAAGATGGCATCGATGAAGAACCACGAACTTATCCAAGAACTCATAGAAGATCAAGTTCATAAGGTTCATGAATATTGCTGGGGCGTTAGTCACATCAAATGGCATGACTACAAATTCATAGTGCCCATACTTGGTCTGGAATGTCGTCTTTGGGATGTCTCCACTTCTGACTTTTACTTGATGATAACCACTTCGGAGATCCAGCTTCAAGAATACTCGCGATCCGCCAAGTTGATCGAAGATGTCGTCAATGCGCGGCAGCGGGTACTTGTTCTTTATGGTTACTTTATTCAGTTCTCGATAATCCACACACATCCTTCTCGACCCATCCTTCTTCTTGACCAAAAGAACTGGCGCACCCCGAGGAGATACGCTAGGATGAATCAATCCCTTCTGCAACAGGTCGTCGAGTTGTTTCCGAAGTTCCTCCAATTCAACAGGAGCCATACGATAAGGAGCCTTCGAAATAGGTTGAGTGTTCGGCATAAGGTCAATAGTGAATTCTAGAGCTCGATCAGGCGGTAATCCTGAAATATCTTCAGGAAATACGTCTGCAAAGTCTCGAACCACTCTAGGTTTCTCGGGCTCAACTTGCATCGATGCAATGATTAGCTCGTTTGGCTTGGCTCGAAACTTGATAGGTCCAAGTGAACGGTCTTCGCTCATGAATTCTAACACAAGATGATTAGGGATTTCAAACACTACTTTCTTGTTGTGACAATCGATAGTAGCGTAGAAATTTCCTAACCAATCCATGCCGAATATCGCATCGAAGTTTGACATGTCGACTAGCATAAAGTATACAAATAACGCGTGTCCACAAATCACTATAGGGAAAGATCGACAACCAGTAGAAGTCTTCACTACTCCACTCGCAGTAGTGATTCTCAAATGATTTGGTAGAGAGTTAACATGAATAGAACGTCTCTCTACAAATCCTTGGAATATGAAGCAGTGCGTGGCTTTAGAATCAAAAAGAGATAGGGCTGGATAAGCGGCTATCAAGACAATACCTGAAATCACTTGTTCCGTAGTCTCGGCTTCTGTGGCTGTCATGATGAACGCCTGGTGTCCCAGCTGGTTCTGCCTCACCAGTTCATGAGCCTCCTGTTGTGGAGCCAGAGGTGGTCCACACCGAGTAGTTGTTGGCTTTTTGGTGCGGCGAGTGCAGTCTCTGGCAATATGTGTTGATGCTCCATATAACAGACATTGATTCAGTAGCTCTCTGCAGTCCTTCATGACATGACCCCTGCACTTGTAGTGGAAGCACACTAGCTGGGGTCAATTGTTGGTCAGGGCAGCAGGCCTCTTGAACTGTGCAGTTTGAGTAGGTCGGAGGTTGCCCCTGGGTGGCTCAGGTGGACGCCTTCTTCCTCCAATCTGAAGCGCCTTCTTACACTTCACAATAAGTTCATGATTCTTAGCAGCATCCAACACTTCCAGAAATGTAGTTGGATTCGTCGAAGACATTGAAGACTGAATGTCCAGGTCTAGCCCATGGAGAAACTGATAAGCACATTCTTCGGGATCTTCCACCAGATGTGGGGCGAATCGACTAAGCATCGAAAATTCTGCCTCGTATTCGTCAACCATCCGATTGCCTTGTTCCAGGTTGACGAAACGTTGCTGCAGTTCCCTCTTGGCTGATTAAGGAAAATATTGGGCGTTGAAACGCTCTCGAAACATGGTCCAGTTGATGGGCTTGATAAGATGAGCTTCTTCAGTGTCCCACCAGTTCCGAGCATTTCCAGTCAGCTGTTTCTTGGCAACTTCTACTCAGCCTGCCTGGTCAATGCGGGCAAGACTCAGGTCCTCTTCTGTTGCTAACGGGCCTTCTCTTCTAGAAAAGCTCTTCGGGTGTTAGATTGGCAGATGTCCTTGGTGCTTGGGCATTGTAGATTAAACCTTGACTAAACTGGAACGCTTGGTCTTCAGGATCCCCGACCAGATGAGGAGAGAAACAACTGAGCGCACAGAGTAATCGAGTTTGGAGTTCCATCATTTCTCTTACGATTCCCACGATCTCGTTGTAGGCATCACCATTTCCATTACGAGTGTTGGGTTGACCTGCCATGCTGCAATCAAACAAAGTAAATATTTATGTACAAAGTTATTCAAACGATCTGGTTAGTAATAATATTTACACTGCTTCTGAAGTATTTCGCAGAGAGGAGCATGACCTGCATGGGCCACCACTAAAACCTGTCACGACCTGCTTCCAATTATACTTGGGAGCGAGAACGCGAGCGAGTCCGCATGTGCTTAAAGCAAAGAAGAGGTACTTTTTTCTTTCTTCTTCTTTGACTTAAGCACAATAAGCGTTAATTAGCAAAAGCAGGTCCCTGCACGCAAATTTCTCAGAAGCAGCATAAATAGTCATTACATTACAAATATCAGCGTTCAAAGCAAAGCACACAAGCAATTAAGGCCTAACATGGCCGTACAATCTACTGCAAGCAAACACACCTAAAAAACTAGTTAAATAATAAAATTGAAATAGAAATGTCCCGCTCTAGCCTTCCGCAGGGAGGATCTCGACGTCTTCGTAGCTCTGATCAGTGGGGCCCACTTCTAAGATATGATCCTTAAAAGTAGGTTTCTCAAAGTACTCTGTTTCTGAACCTAACATATATTTCATAAAACATTGAAATATATGTCGGCGATGAGCTCGGCAAGATATTTAAAGTAATGAAACGAGGAACAACTAGAAAAGGACAAAAGAGCATTAGTACACAGTTATGAATAATAAGTGCTGAAAAGTAAAGTACGAGCATGCCTGGATTTGTAGTTTTAAAAGTAAAACAGCTGTATGTTGAGTATTTGATTATTTGTGCTCGTGATAAGTCCATGTCTGGGTAGGTAAAATGTTCTAGATACACCTTATCCCCGGGGGTTTACCGTGACGCTCCCAAATGGCTTGCCTCCACCGGAGGGGCCGTAATCGTGTTCAAGACACACTCACAAACCCTACTGCAGTGGACCAACTATAGAGGGATATGCCCTCAGATCATTTGTATTTGATGCAAATGATAATTTAAGCTTAGATATGGACTAATTTGCATATGATGCAAAAGAGATTAAATGTGTTTTAAATAGTTTAAAACCATATTAAATTATATAAACGCAAGAAAAAGTTCACGGATAAGACGGGAATGTCCCGGTCTACGCCCATGTTCGAACGGCGTCCAAATCGGACGCTAGATGCTCAAGATACGCGCATAATAAAGCCCAAAAGAAATATATACTGGGATATTTTGCCCAAGGCCTGGGCAAGCCCAGGCGCTGGCCTGGGCTTGCCCAACGCCTAAGCAAAAGCCTAGGCCGCTTGGGCAAGCCCAGGCGCGGGCCTGGGCTTTTGCCCAGGCAGGGCTTTTTACTTGGCCTGCGCGCACAGCATATTGTGGGGCCCACTTGTGGGCCCCAGTTCTAGGGGTTCGAACCCTTGTTGATGCAGAATTTTGACGGCTCAGCTTTAGTCGAAATTCTAGCCTTGGGCTGAACTTTGGGCGATCAATTGGAGGGTCAAACGACTCCGATTGACTCGCCGTTTTTTCCTATGCGTTCACCGTTGAACACCCTTCGAATTGATAGGTTGTATCAATCATGAAGCTCAACGGTGAGTGAGTTAAAATTCACGGAAGTTTGCACTTTGTGAAGGACAAACTAACTTGATTTAATTAACTCTAATTTAATAGTCACACATCGGTTGTGCGGAAAAGAGGAGAGTCCACCACCTATATAAATAGGGGCCTCCCCTTCCTCCAAACTCGTCCCAAGCTCTAGATCTGAGCGGCTCTCGTAAATGTTGGAGCACGCTCGGATCTAGGCTTAAATTAATATTCGCTATATCCCTATATTGCTGCCTTACTCCTGAGGGCTCTAGCAAAGCCACAAAGGAGTTTGGATTCGGATCCGAAATCTTGGCGAAGGCTTTCACTCGCGTGAAACTTTCTTCCGCGTGTGGTTGGCTCGGCTACACAAGTATTGCTCGCCTCGGGATGCGGAGCAGTTCGAGGAGCAGCTCGAGGAGCGGCTCGGCGTGGGATGTGGAGCGGCTCGGAAGACGGTGTGGAACATCTCGCATACCCCAGAGTTGAGATTCCGGGTATGTGTTTTATAATCATTAGTTTAATTTAATCGCAGTTGGTTAGATCCTTCTTGGGATGGTCAGATCCATCCCGAGTCGGCATAGATCTTGGCTAAGGGTCTTGTACCTTAGGGCTAAGTTAAATTGTTTAACTGCATGTTAATTAGATTAACTTGTTTATTCTTCCGCTGCAAATTTTTTATGTCTATGTTTCGTCCGACTTAGGATGGTAATAGAGTTTTTGTGCCCTAAGGGTCCTAGAAAACCCAACATTGGTATCAGAGCCAGGTTTGCGTAACGATCTAGCACTGCGATATTATTAAACATTGAAATGCTTTTAAAATATTTTAAAAATGTTTTAAAGTTATGAGATAATTTCAAAATAATTTTAGATGCCTTATAAAATGTTTTAAAGTTATGAGATAATTTTTTTAAAATGTTTTAGAAACCCTTTTGAAAATGTTTCTTTAAATTTATGCGATAAATTTAAAATAATTTTAGAGGTTTAAAAATTTTTATATGATAAATTTTTAAGCATGAAATTTTTTTAAATGATGTTTTAAATTTATGTGATACTTTTAAAACTGATTTTAAAAGTTTTAAAATTTTTATGTGATAAATATTTTTAGTAGCATGCAAATTTGTGATCTTTTAAAACAAGTTTTTATGAGATAAAAGAAAATGTTTAAAAAATCATATCTTTAGATTTAAATGTTAAATTTAAGTATGCATGCTAAAATTGTTTATGTGATAAACATTATTTTATTTATTTGTTAAATAGTTGTACACTATTTTTATGCATTAAAATTAGTGCAACTTTATGTTAATGGCTATGTCATATTGTCCCTTATTTGATAACACAAGACCTTCTTAGGTTAGCCATTAAAAACTCGTTAAAATTTATGAGATAAATTCTAATGACATGCTATGTTTTAATAAAACTTTAACAACCCTTTAAGACCTAATTCCTGATTAGGATAGTCCCTTTAATGAAAATTTTAATTCTAATTATTATGAAATTAATTCTCGTTAAAGGACTTCGCTTTTAGCGTTTTTATTAAATTTATTAAAATCCTAATAACGATTAGGGTTATTTAGTACCGACCCCCTGTGTTTTCTCCGAAATTAGCAACACCCCCCTATGGCTTCAATAATTAGTAAGACCCCCCTATTGTATCCAATTTGGACTCCCCCGCCTATAGGAAGACCCCCCTAAACAGGGGAGGGGGTCCAAAATTGGGTGCCATAGGGGGGTCTTACTAATTATTGAAACCATAGGGGGGTGTTGCTAATTTCGGAGAAAACACAGGGGGTCTGTACTAAATAACCCTAACGATTAGGATAGCACGTGAACCTTATAGTTGATAAGGATTTAATAAAAGTTATTAAACAAATCCTAAAATTTTGAATTTAAGGATGCAACTAGTTGATAGGATTAATTAGTTGTTAATAAAAGCCTTTTAGTCTATGGCACACATATAAAAATGACAAGCTTCATTCAATGGACCATGATCCAGTCAATGTGCTTGGCTAAATTTGCTGGATCACCCTTTAAGGGATAATGATCCTGGCTTAGTCAATTCTCTGGCTGTGTTCCGATGGACCGCAATGACGGGAATCATGATTGTATGACACCATGGACTATATCTAAGTCAAATACGTTAATAATCTTCTTCAAGATTAGCCGTAGCTCTCCTTGTTTTAAGGGTTAGGAACTATAGGACACATGTTGCAGTTGTTGAGCTACACTCAAGCTGTGACATGGCAACCTTGTAGAAACCAACTCCTTAAATACATAAGATGAAATCTTGACTTGACCCAAACTGTCGTGTCGTGAATACACCGAGCGCCGGCGTAAGATAAGTCAATGATGTAGTCTGGCTAGATGTAGTCTAAGACCTGACCCAAACCGACGGGTCGTGAATACACCAAGCACCGGGGCAAGTCAGGCTAGACACGAAAACAAGGGTCCGACTAGACTAAACATTGTGATTTAGATTAGCACACTCATGATCACAAATGGCTAAGGGTAAAAACCGATAAGAGGGTCATATCCGATATGATCGATGAAGAATCATCTTCCGATTTACAGAGTCAAGCAACTTGTTGAGCTACACTCATGGTTGTTAGGCTCAAGGTGATTGGACCTCTTACCCATTAATTTAATTCGATTAAATCGTTCATTGTTAAGGCTTAAAAATGATCGTAAAAATAGTGGGAGGATATAGATAGATAAAAGCCAATTTACCTATATTTAATTTTGAACATATGCTAAATTAGGGCAAGACTATGTTTACCGAAGGAATCAAAATATAATATTTTAATGGAATAAGTTAACTGGTCAAATAGGTTGATTAATTGAATATCAAGTTAAATTCTAATTAATATAATTAAACTATATTCTCGTTGACATAAAAATGACCTTCTAAAGAACAGACTTAAGGAATATGATTTCATTAAGTTCTGGGTCCAACAAATAAATTCACGTTACATGTCACTCGCCTCTATATAGGGCAGCTTGAACATGTAGGATATTCGAAGTATGTTTCTCCCTACAACTTGTCGAGCTACACTCAAGGTTGTATGGATAAACAATTTTGATCCGCAAAGTTCGAAAATTCGATCAAACCGTTTGAGTCGAATACGAGTGCATGAGCGGTGCAAGACTATATATCCCAACCGGATCTTGAGACAAGCAACTTCTTGAGCTACACTCAAGATTGCAACTCTTAGGCGTTTGGATATATGAGATGCTTGTATAGCTATTTATTTATGTTGGGTTATTTAATATCTAAATATGATTTAGAAAAGGAAGAAGGCACTTTGGAAAGTCAATCGAGTTAAATAGTTTAATTTATCATTAGTAAAGGCATAAGTAGGAGGGAACGAAAATGTGACATATTTTGATGTCACGATTTCGTAATTATTGTTATACAAAAGTTAACACATTTTGACGAATGTCGTCACATTTTCTTCTGAAGCAATTAGTAATATGTATAACGATAATATATATATATATATTAAATGTTAATATATAAATATACAAGATAGTAGCAAACTTATATGGCAAAATAGACTAGGTCGTATCGAGAGAGTAAGCTTCACAAGTCACATAAAGAGGGGTCTGACCTCTCGTATTATGAAATCTACGGACACTTGTGAATCTTACCCTCTTAGATATAATGGCCGAAACCCATCTGTAAGACAGTGGGAGAATGAGTTGTCGAACTCAGTCTCGTACATACTGATGTACCCGAGTCTAGATTAACCAAAATAAGTTATTCGTATATTTTATTAAGACACGTGTTCTTGATGAAACACAAGTCTGATAAAATAAAGAATGAAATGACAAAAGTATTTAAACTGATTCAATTAGATCGAATAGACAAATACTTAGCTATATAAAATCTTGCGTAACTAAAAGAAAATATGATTTTCTCTCAAGTCAAGTCTGTTAACACATCCGTGTGTTAAAAGGAATGAATCACACTTAGTTAGACTTGGTGCGATCCATAGCAAGTGACTCTGAGTTAAGTCCTTCCTCTGGGATGAGTCCAAGATAGTAATGTCTAGGTTTTGATAATGTTCTATGAGGACATTATCAATAAGATATTTATTAAATCGATCATTAGGAAGTTGTATAATTACTCGAATCTCATGAGACGAAGAGTCGAGTTAGACATCATAATTGATGATGACTTAGTCAACTTCTAGGATGAAATTCGGAGTTGTAACTCCAATTTATAACTTGATGTAATCAAAATAGGTCTGTGTGCGTAAATAAATTTTGGAATTTAGTTTACGTGCCCAAGGAAAATGTTTCCTCATTTTCTGCAAGTAAATCTTTAAGTTAAAAGATTGGTGCAGAAAGAAAATAGTGAAGTACAATCATGTTGGTCGAGAACGATTTTTCATCCTAATTCCTATAAAATGGATTATGATGAAACCGGTTTCGCCAACAGATGTGTACAGATCTACTCGGACCAAACTCAATGTAAACGCTCATGTTGACCATAAAAATTGAAGCATTCACTTATAAGTTCGTTTTTTCTAAATATGATTTAGACGAACCAACTTATATGAATTAGCCAGAAAGTTCTCAAGGTCAGTGGGAGCGTATAAATTACATGCGAGGCATCAAAGGGATGGAACATTTATTTTGACAAAGTAATCAAAAGGTTTGACACTTTATCAGAAATGGGTATGAGCCATTTGAAATGACCAGTAATAATTTAAAATTATTATCGTAATGTACGATGAACTGGATAAGATCCAAGGAACTAAAAAATTATGGATTCCGAAAGACCAAGTGAATTATTTGAATAAGATTCAAATGGTTGGTCTAACATGAACATAGAAACCCCTTAAGTCTATAGTGTAGACGGTTTTAGCAGATCCACTCACGAAGGCTCTACCACATGAAGTCGGGAAAACTTATGTGTAAAAACGGTATTAGATACCTGGATAAATGGGCCTGAGTGCAAGTGGGAGATGTTGAGAGATGATACTCTCGAGTCAATCCATCTCTGTGTAAATAGTACAAACATCTTGTTCGAAATAACAGTAAGCTGTTTGGTAATAATTTTTCTGAGTTATATTATAATGTAGTTAACATTAGGTAAAGTCCTGAGACTTTATGCAAGATCAAACATGTATCGAGATGAGTATCTCGATCATGGAGAAATGTTTGACCGTCTGTAGCTTAAGTCTAAAAGGGTTCATGGTCGTAGATGTTTCGAGACAAGGATATCAAAACATCGGATAGACCATTGTGTCTTAGTCTTCACCGTTTAGCGGTGGCGATGATCTCATGGTTGCTTGACTTGGCGAAGTCGAAGACGAGACACAGGTGTTCATTAGAGAATGAGTTCACTAAACGATCCACAAGAGTTATCATATGGTTATATTGACCAATCTGTCAATGATAACTCTTAGTCATGATAGGCAAGTTGGTTTTTTGACTTGAGGTTATCTTACGAACCTTTGCATGAAAGGTGCCACTTAGATCACTGACCTAACTTCGAGGCTAGGCCTGTAGCACTACAACAAAAATGGTCATTAACAACTTCTAAAAAAGGTTGTAATAGGGGTCAGACAACTTTTTAACAAACGTTGTAATATGCGAAGTTGTAATAGGGTAGGCTCATTCGACCACTTTTTCTGCATGTTGTAAGCAAAAGTTGTAATAGATACATATTACAACTTTTTTGAAATGTTGTGTAAACTTCTTTTACAACGTTTAGAAAAGGTTGTGTATAACGATATTACAACTTTTTATAAACGTTGTGTAAACATCTATTACAACTTTTATTAAAAGTTGTAATAGATGTTTACACAACGTTTATAAAAAGTTGTAATATGTATCTATTACAACTTTTAAGGCAGAAAAAGTGGTCGAAGGAGCCGACCCTATTACAACTTCGCATATTACAACGTTTGTGAAAACGTTGTCTAAACCCATATTACAACCATTTTTAGACGTTGTCACTTCTATTACACCGTTTATAAAAAGTTGTGTAAAGCAATATTACAACTTGTTTTAAAGGTTGTGCAAACTATTACAACGTTTATAAAAAGTTGTGTAAAGAGATATTACAAGTTTTAATAAACGTTGTGGAAAAAATTATTACAACTTTTTAAAAACGTTGTATAAAGCACTATTACAACTTTCTTTGAAAGTTGTGTAAATTTCTATTACAAATTTTATAAAAGGTTGTAAAAACTTATATTACAACTGATTTAAATAGTTGTTTTAAACTCTACTACAACTTTTATAAAACGTTGCGGAAAAAAACACAAAATTAAAAAAAATATACGCGTTTGCAGCTGTTCCAAATCTCCCTGCAGTAGCTAAATCATAATAAACCCACACATAATATTATTCAAAAACAATATTAATTAAAAAAAATTCATAATAATTACCAAAACAGTATTACATTACCAAAAACAGTATTACATTACACAAGTTGTTACGAGTTACATGAGGACGATTCGACTAGTGTAGCAGGGGTGCCTCTTCCAGTATGATTGGCACCTGATATATTTCTCCTGGATTGGATGCCAATCTACATCAAGCTAATGGGTGCATAACAAATTTGTGACCATGTAAACTATGGATGAATGATGCGATCATGCTATAAATCCTAAACCAGCAGGTCGGGGGATGGGGGACTACAGTAAATTGGTCAAAAGCATGCTAAAGTAAGAGAAGGATGCTGCAGGCAGAGATAATATATTTGCTATGGTAGAATCTGGCCTATTATCAGGCACAACACAAATTCGTCAAGCAAATATTCAAATAGTCCCAACACAACAAAAGACATGCATGGTGTTTTTGGTCATCA
The DNA here is from genome assembly GCA_030789695.1 of Scilla litardierei. Lineage (NCBI taxonomy): Eukaryota > Viridiplantae > Streptophyta > Magnoliopsida > Asparagales > Asparagaceae > Scilla > Scilla litardierei. The sequence goes on along the minus strand of CM061133.1, from coordinate 349,019,368 downwards.
GCATATCAACAAGGTCCAGATTGCAAATGCCATAATTTGTTTCACATATAGAAGATATTCGTATATCCTGACAGCTGAAAAGGACAAGTGAAATAAACTCAATGCTCCATCCAATAGACATTTATACTCAAGGCATTAGTGATAGACATAACTCTGGATTTCAACATGTTCATCAGCTCTTCACATAATGATGACTTCGTTTGTTCAATAATAATTTTAATCATAAATTGTCAACAAATTGTAATAAGTAAAAGCAATTGCGAAGGATTTACCAAATGTTAACTTTGATAAACAAAACCTTGTATACTATTTTTGAAACGACAATCCTCCAAAGGTGTGGTCTTCAATGCAGCTTGCTAAGTAAACGACAAATTCATTACTTGTGACTTCATTTGGTTGTTTTGATTGGTTGAAAAAATTAAGGGCACACAAATCCCCAAATGAAGGGCACAAATCCCCAAACCACATATTAATCTCCTGGCTGAAATCAAGCGATATCACCCCAAGTATCTCTGCTCCAAAAAGATACATTTGTGGCCTACATAACCCACGAGATTTCTAGCATGTGAATGCACATGAATAATTATGGAAACACAAAAATATTCTGTTCTTGACTCTTAATATATCTTGTACATTTAAGTGGAAAATCATTCATGGCTCCTTTTTGACTCTGGCAGTATAAGGAATTTGTAGGTATCTCCATTTTTAAAAGGATGAACGTCAAGCAACCATGTCTTAAGTCCAATCCCTTGGAGTTTTTATTAAATTAGAGAAGGCAACAATGGCATATTAATTAGAAGAGGCGACTTTATATGCCATCCTGACAAGGACAATGATAGGTTAAAGTTCTTGTTTAATAATTTACAACTTGATATTTTTCAAGTCATACACCAGTTTCATGTTTCATACTTATAAGTAGCCTACCTACGTCAATGGACAATCACAAGCCAGGTCTCAGGAGATTGCATGGTTTGCAAGTATAAGAGATGGAAGACGCTATATTAAATATTTGTTATTCATATTCCATGTAAAAATTAGAGATAGGTGGCATAAACGAACAATAATAAGACAATCGTAGACTAGATATAGGAGTTTTTGGTCGACTGATGTAAGTTAGATGTGGACACTTACTTGTTAGCGCTGTTGAGAAAAGCTAAACACTCTTCAACCAAAGATTTCTGTAGAATGCAAATATAAAAAAATAAGTTAGGATCATCAAGCCAATCTCAAAACAATTCTTTGGACTAGTTTCCAAAGCAATACATTCAAATTTTTGACGTAACCTTCAAGCCAGTACTTCGTGCTTTGAGAATGTCCTGAGGGGTGCCTAAATCTTCATATCTCAAATCTCCGTCAAGTTTGAAAGTAACAGGAGCACTTGGAGTTTTTGGTTCACCAGAGTCCATTGTCACCTGTCTCATGCATAAAAGATCTTGTGGTGTACTCACACTTATGGTTCTAGAGCTTGCAAGCCTAAGCGTATTTGATAACTCGCTTAGTTTCTCAGTTATTGATGGTGAAGTTCCACCGTCATCAAAAATAGTAATCTGCTTTTGGTTCTTTGTGTCATCTAGAAGGAAGAACAAAAGAGATATTATCAAGAATATTTGTATATCATGTGTATCACACTACAAATATTTATACTAGTCACAAGAACACTACCATTGTGTTCTTCGAGGTCATTGTGCTCATTTGCTGCAAATAATTCCTTAACAAAAAAAGAAGAAAAGTTAGAATACTAAATTAAATTGCCTTCTACCTCATATGATATAAGCAAGAATACTACTCAAAAACTAAATGAAAAAAATTGCTTCTTAAAAACAGAGATTCAGTATAATTAGCTTCCAAGAAATTGTGTTCACGTGCAACAGTGATGTTCTTAAAAGTTCAAACACATGCATAGATGTACAATAGAAAAGTCATTTCTTGTTCGCATGCAATGCTTTCTATTGTCTCACAAGTTATAGACTCAAAAAAAATGAACTTACCTCTTTAGATATAGGGGAACCGGTATCAGTAGCTTTCAAGATATTGTGTTCATTCACAACGGGGACATTCTTAAAAATACATAAAACATAAATTAGTAAATGGTATTGCTTACCTCTTTGCTTACCTATAACCTTATACCGTCATGGACTCAAAAAAGTGAACTTACCTCTTTGGAGATAAGAGACCATGTATCAATAGCTTCCAAGAGATTGTGCTCATCTGCTACGTGAATGTTCTTACAACACAAAAATAGATAATAATTTATTAGAAATACTGCTTCTGCAATGCCATGTATTATATATGCCACAAGAATATGCACATTCTGATTCAAATATTGAACTTACCACTTCAAGCATGGAAGGTTGGGTATCCTTAGGATTGTCTGATACACCGATATCCTACATAAATGTTATTTCAGAATTGAACAAAATTGCTACAAATCCCCTTACTTTCACTAGTTGTATATCAAGTGTCTCCATTTGTCAAAAATACAAAAACATATATTCTATTTACTTGTCTAGTAGGTGTTGCTATGAAAACCACAATGGATTTTGTTGAATAAAATGTGTGGGGATTGTTTATGCATTCAACAAATAAATTCTGTATGAATTTCACTACGTTAACATCTCACTGAGAAGAGAAACTTTGGTTTACGGAAGCTCATATATATTATGAGCTAAGCCTCTTGAGATCTATTCACTCAAGCAACATTGCTATAAAATCTATTTCAAACAAACTTCAGAACAAGTTAATAGGTCAACACTGACTATAACTGTTTTACATTCTTCGTGATTCTAGAATATATATCTCCAAACAGATATCCACTCTTTATCTCACTTTCACTTCTTATCAATTTATATATCCCTTGATCCTCTTCGCTCTGTAAACCTAGGATTTAAGTCATTGTCTCGTATTACTATGAAATATCTCCACCACAAACGCCTGAGAGGACGACTCTTGTTTTTAATATAAGGATTAGCTTGAATGAAATGGCTAGCAAAGGATATACAACAATCAGTAAACGACAAATTCAGCTCGCTAAGTAAACGACAAATTCATTACTTGTGACTTCATTTGGTTGTTTTCAACTCCAAAGTATCGTGATATGATCATCCATCTGACCAAAGGATATACAACACACATTGTACATGAATAAGAGGCAAGCGAACAACACAAATTAACTGGGAAAGATTATTGCCTTATACTTCTTGAATAGAAATTCTCCATTATTGACAAAGCTTTTCCCTAACATTTAATGTTTAGTTTCCAGTATAAAATGGGTCAGCTTCTTTCGGCATAGTCGATGAGAAATGGAAAAATAGAAATCATAAAATAAACGAATGAATGAATGAATAATTCATTCAAACTTACATGACCTTCAGCTACTAAAACAAAAACCATTCAGAGTCAAGTTGGAAACAATCTAGTCAGAGTTCTCAGATCCATCATCAATTAGAAAGTGATCATATAAGATCCATTCATGAGACAAAATATAGAAATTTACAGTGAGAATATTCACTAATCAAGATTTCAATCCAAAGTGCAACTTATTTAAAGTTTAAAATCTACCCATATCCCAAAAGAGGACACATGTTTAAAAATGATCAGAAGGGCATGAAGAAATGAACTTGCTTGTGTTGCTTTGTGTAAGGATGTATTCTAATTTGCTAGTGTTGCTTTGTGTACGAATACGATGACACGCATCAATCTGTTGTTGAAGACATGTATTCTAATTTATATACAGTATAACGCCCGAACCTTCCTGTGAGCTTGGGTTGGCCTAGCTTCGTCAAAGCGCTCTCCACCTCCTCACTGACCTGTTTCATTTCCATGTCATTGCCACATTTCTTTATTCCCACAAAAAGAAGAAAAATGTATATCAATAGCTTATTTGTAGTTTACCTGGCCTCGGGTTGAATTAGACGCATGCATGACATCCTTCTAAGTGAGCTCCTTTCCCTCCTCCTTTATCCGGGCTTGGGACCGGCAATACAATAATTAAATTGCATTGGCGGAGTTACAAGTGGTTTTTACCTAAATATACATGAACATAAATACTTAAATAAGATGAAAGAAAGTCTTAGCAAAGTTTCAAAACATAAAAAATACGAAGCGCAACAAGTTTTAACCCGTGACAAACGACCAAAAAACCAAAAGACCAAAAGATAACCCACAAGCATGCATTAATCAAAAGAGATAAAGTACTTGAGCCAAGCAACAGTGGTTCCAACAGCTTGTTGGATAGTAGACATCTCTGAATTGGCCCGGTATAAAGGAGCTTGAGGTTCCAACGCCACGTCGACCCAAACCTTCCCAACATTCTCTCCAAGTGGAACATGGTGCACCAAAGCATTAGGATCAGTTGATGCAAGTGTCCCTATCGCAACAACCTTCTTTTCCCAATTCAGTAACTTGCATTTTTTTGTTGGAACATCTTGAGTAGGCATTTGAGTAGGCGTTTGAGTAGGCATTTGAATATGTGTATTACTGTTTGCGAAGTTACTATCATGTTGCGACTGAAACAAAGCAAAAGAGAAGATTTTTAATCAACTTATTTAATTTTGAGATAATGGCTTAAAATTAGCTACCTGAGGCGTATTAGCACGAGGAGTTAATGGCTCTGCCCCGACATTTGATCTTCCTGCCATAGTCTGTAAGAAGCATAATGTTAGATATGCACCTGGTAATTCCTAAGCATGTATTTTTATTGATTAATAAATAGTTAATTAACTTATAACTTACTGCCATGAATAAATCATACAGCTCTTGTAATTTAGTCGTTAAGCCAGTAACTTGGTTTTCCAATGCACATACTTTCTTTGAATTACACATACGAACACCCAACTGAGATGGTGTAACCCCAAAACCTAGTCCTCTTACTCTTCCATTGCGTTCACGCCCGAATGTCTTCGCCACACCATCTTCACTCAATCGTACCGTTCCTTGCGAACTTTGAGTGCTGCTATGCTCTTTTATCTTAGTCTATAATTTAAAAAAAGGATCCAATTAGTAAAGCCAATTTTCCAAGTTATATCCAAAATAAATTAACATAGCTCAATACACATTCTTACTATGCACTCCGCAACATAAGAATTTGGTGGTTCTCCATTTTTCTTGGTGTGTCCTTTGCACCACAACTCGTCTCTGTCGATCTCTAATCCACTCTCCTTTTTCTGCAAAATAAGTATGAAATTAATAATGATAGAAATCATATCTGGACATTTTGCAATTTTTATTTAAATTTCTTACCATGTCCTCTGCCAATCTTGCATACCCCTTTCTACTCATGGTGTGAGGAATAATATTCTTCGATCTAATGGCTTTGAATTTTTTGCTCTTCAACTACATAGGAGAAATTGACATATTAAAAGTAGGTATATATAATACAAGAAAGGGAAATTATAGTTGTACTCTTTGAAACTTAAGTAACTACCTCAAACTCATCTGAGAGTTTCTCCTTGATAAAATCACTCCAGTCTTGATCACTTTTTATATTATCGGGTCTTAGCATGGCTAACTTGTTGGCACAATGAGGACCCAAGGATGCATGTCTGATAGCTAAAACTAATCTTGACTTGGCCTCTTTCCATCGTGCGCCCATCATCTTAAGCAATAAAGCCTTGTCCAGATCATCCAACTTGAATCTTGTCTGTACAACACAAGATATACAATAAAAATTATATATGTTAATATATACAACATATATAAGATTCATTTAAATGAAAGAGATATTTAAAATAACCTTTATACATGTCCACAAATCATCCTTTAATAGATCGCCAACTTTCTTCCAACTCCTAATGTTAAAAGGAACCATCTCCCTTGCTAAAGCACCAACATAAGATGACAAGAATACTGAACTTGTACCTACAGGTTGCCCTTTATCATTGAATTCAACTTCAGCCCTTTCACTCAGTGTCAAAGATAATGATTTCATCATTGTTTTTCCCCTTTTATTCCTTTCTGGCAATTGCTCTTCTTGTTGAGAGGAATGATGGGAGGGATTGGATGAATTTGTGGGGAAAGCAGAATGTTAGGGATTGTTAGGATGTCCGAGAGTGGTGACATGTGGGTGGAGGGGTAAATTATGGGGAATGATGGGAGGAGTGTTGGATTCCCCGTTCGAGATTCTAACACCACCACTCTTCTCGTTAATGGTAAGAGCTACTTCAGCAAGACGCATTCTCTTTGATCTTCTCTTCCCTTCCTTTGAGCTCTGTTAATTTAAATATATATGTTAGGCACAACATGATATGATATCAATGAAGATACAAGTAGAACAAATGTAAACTCAACTAATACACAACTTTGAATGATTACATAATCCCAAACTAATATTCACCTTGCAACATAATAAACATTGTATTACAACGTAATAAGAATTGACAGGAAGCCATCCAACTAATGCTGTTATTACAAAAAGCCAATTCTGTTTGGCTATTAAATCTCCAAAACAAGCAATCACCTGAAAGAAGAACAGAATCATTGTCAAGTCCATGGAACCTTATTTGAAGTGGATTATCTATATCGTTTTACCCATTCTATGGAAGCTGGCCATTCATTTTTCTTCTTATGTTGAGTTCAATTCTTTCATATCACATTCTCAGATATTCTTTATTATAGCAATTTTTCTACATTAAATAAAAGCTATTTTATTCTTACAGGTATCTTTTAGATCGAAACATGTTGCATCCCATAGAGAAATATTACCCTTTGCGCCCTGAACTGGCGGAATCAACATTTTACCTTTACCAAGCAACCAAAGGTCTGGAAAACCTTTAAAGCATGCTGAATATTATTTTGAATTAACAGAAATATTGTGTGCTGATGAAAACTAATACCTTTTTCCATTTCACCTAAACGACTGAAAATTAATACACAATGTTTGCCATTGTAGACATTGAGTTGTGAGTATAATATGACTGCTGCATTACATTTATGCAATACCATGGTCAAGAATGCTGCATGGAATATGGGATCAAGCTGTTGGTTTTGTGGAAATGGTAAGTTTTATGTCTCACTTGATTTCTCGAAAGAAGCCATGCTTTTGTATGAACCGAAGTATCTTTCGGTCATTTAATTGAACCCACTGCACTAAGGGTTGGGTCAGAATTCTCAAGGATCCTATAGAACTTCATCCTTTCATAGTTAACTTTGAAATCTAACTGATTGCGTGATTTCTGACAATTTGCTAGTTCTTTCCATCAGTCTTGAATTCTGTCATCTTTTATTAGAAATTCATTAAATGATATGATATCACAAGAGTTGTACAATTTCATCAACACATCATATCTTAAATTTCCAGTAATCCCTGCACATCTCTTCCTATATGTAAAGAGCAATGCAATTTTAGTTGGAATTACAAATGATTTCTTCTTTTGCATTATTTCAAATTAAGGGCTCTGTACAAAATCCAATTAAATTTTGCATTATTTCATGTCAGAACAAAATCCAATGAAATATTCATGTGTTTTCCACTTGAAAGAATTCAAATATGATTCCTAACAAGCAATTTCGATTGTGCTGGTAACTTGATGAAATGGCAAGATTAAAGTATAAGCCTAAATAAAGAGTACCCACTAAATTTATCATATCTGTCAAAAGAATCATGAAATAGTTAGAGAGTGAAATTTGGGGGCAAGCTTTGGTAGTCTTTGATTAGCGTGGGAACATGTTTGGGTGACTTTTGGGGAAGATTTGTTAATATATCAGCCTTGAATTACACTAGAAAATCATTTGAAAATATATAAAACTGAATACAAATCAAGCTAGGGGCCGAATTAAATAAACATAATCTCCTACCTTTAGACATCAACTAAACCTATCAATTCCAAAGACATAAATTGATGGGACAAAAATTGATCACGCTCGTCCTTTTTATATAACCAACACATAATTACCTCTGCTTGATCCCGCCCGTCCTTTCGCCCGTCCTTACCCATTGATGCCACAAGTTCAATTTTCCTTTAAGTGAGCCACCTGGAAAAAAATATACATATGCAACATCAATGAAATAGGTGGTATCAAATCACAATATAAAAAGATTGTATAAATGATATATAATAATGCCATCTTTTGATTGATGTTAATGTTATGCACAATAAAATCAAAAGTTGTACCAATAAGCCATCGCAATCCTTCCTTATGTAACTTTCATCCCCGTTATCGACCTCTCTATCGTCCAGTAGTGACTCATCTAGTGGTTTACTAGTTGATTCTTTCTCGTCGTCATATTTAACCAATTCAAGAAACCCTCTTGGGGGTGCTCTCAGCACAACATACCAATTTGAAGACATACTTTCTCTAGAAAAGAACACTTGTATAGCCTGTGTTGCTAAGATGAAAGGGTCGCTTGCAAACTGGTTTTGAAATTGGTGTAAATTGACTAATGTAAATCCATCTTCAAGCTTAACTCCACGATGAATATTTGCCCAATCACACTTAAATATAGCAACTTGAAATAGTCGATAATCCAGCAAAAGAATTTCACGCAAGACCCCATAATAGACTACTTTCTCAATGGACCGGTCTACAAGAATAGTACTCGCCTCAATGGAAACACCACTATTTTGTGTTGACTTCTCACAGTCTTTCGTATGAAAGCGTCGGCCATTAATAATATAACCAGTATATGAAGTTACTTGCAAGCTAGGCCCATAAAAAAGCCATTTTATTGTCTCGCTAACATTGGACTCATCCCTTTCAACCATAACCTATAAGAGTATATTGTTATGCATAAGTACTTGAAATGAGAATATCTATTTGATATATCAAAATTTATCATCTACGAAAAAGAAGATATAAGCCTTACAACCTTGTTTTCAAACCAATCACCAAAAGTCTCTGAATGCAGCATTGAAAGTTCCATGTCATCTCTTAACGATCGAGGGTGCAAACGTTTCAGCTCCTCTTTGTGCATTCTATATGCAGTAATGTACAAGTCAAAACACAAGTAAAATCTAATTCATGCATACATATAATAAATGAGCTGAACTTATACTTACTCTATATAGGGCTCCACTTCCTCTGTATTAAATAACACATATCGATGAGCAGCATTTTTTACCTCCCGAGTAACTAAAATAGGTTTTCCTTTGGAAATAGGTCGCCCCTCGAGTATGGAATCACTTTGATGCACTTCATTCCGATTTTTCCTTTCTCCAATTTTGGATGCCCCTTTAATATACCCACCACAATACTTCATGCATTCTTCAGCAACATAACGCTCAGCTATGCACCCTTCAGGTCGTGCATGATTTTTAACATACCCCTTCAGTGTTTGCATATACCTATAACCAAGAGTTAAAACATAAATACTTTCTTAAGCGCATACATGATTGACTAATTTAAGTACCCATAATAAATGTTACCTCTCAAATGGATACATCCAACAATATTGCACCGGACCACAAGTTCTTGCTTCTCTCCCTAAATGCATTGTCAAGTGAATTATGATGTCAAAAAAAGGAGGAGGAAAGAATCTCTCCAGATCGCATAGTGTTACTGCGACCTGATTCTCCAAAACTTCTAATTTATCTCAATCAAGCACTCTTTGGCATATGTCATTATAAAACGAACATAGTCGTAGTAGTGCATTCCTTGTCCCTACTGGTAGAAGTCCTCTCAATGCCACAGACAACAGTTGTTTCATCAAAACATGATAATCATGGGACTTGAGACTTGAAATCTTGTCTTTTTTTGCAAAACAACTCCTAATATTTGAGCTATATCTGTCAGGTACCTTCAAATTCCTCATTATATAGTAAAATGTCTCTTTCTCTTGATCAGTTAAGGTGCATGGAGCGGCTCGAAGTAATACTTTACTTCCCATGTCCATGGGATGCAATTTCTTCCTGATACTCATTGCTTCCAAATCTTTGCGTGAATTAATTCCATCTTTTGATTTTCCTTTGATATCGAGCAATGTACCAAGAATACTCTCACCCACATTTTTCTCCACGTGCATTACATCCAAATTGTGACGCACAGGGAGTGACTGAGAAAATCATAAAAACACATAATTAGAAATTATCTAATTAACAATGAGCTATTAATTACTAGACATGGGTTGAAAAGAAATTAAAAATTTGCAACTAGCTAACTTACCTTCCAATAAGGCAAATAAAAAAAATGGACTTCTTCTTCCACATTTGAGTTCCTTTTTCCTTCACATCTCCTCTTTTCCTTTTCCTTGTGCCTTTCCCTTTCTCTTTTTCCTCCTTGTGTTTCTTTCCCCACTCATTACAAATATCATTGACATCTTCGAGGACTTCAGAACTTGTTTGTATTGGAGGACTTTGTTTGCTCTCTATGGTCCCATCAAACAAGTTTTTCTGTTTACGATATTCGTGATTAGGTGCAAGGAATCGCCTGTGGCCCAAGTATGCACATTTCTTACTAAATGGTAGCCATATTGAGCAGGTATGAACACCACAGACAGGGCATGCTTTCTTACCCTTTATAGTACATCCTGCTAAATTACCATAAGCTTGAAAATCATTGATGGTCCACATCAAAATAGCCTTCATTCTGAACTCGCTACGACTATAGGCATCATACACCTTTACCCCTTCCACCCACAATTTTTTCAAATCATCAATAAGTGGCTCTAAATACACATCGATATCATTTCCGGGTTGGCGTGAACCAGAAATTAACAACGATAGCATCATATTATCTTTGTGCATACATAGCCACGGCGGAAAGTTGTAAGCAACAAGCATCACTGGCCAACAACTATATGTAGAGTTCCATTCACCAACGGGATTAAATCCATCAGTTGCAAGGCAAAGCCTTAAATTTTGTGGGTCAGCGGCAAACTCAGGATACATTCTATCAATTGTGGCCCATTGAGAAGAATCTGCTGGATGTCGCAATTTATTATCCTCGCTTTTATGATTGTAATGCCATCTTAGTTGTTCTGCTGTTTCTGGGTCCCTAAACATTCTTTTCAGCCTTGGTATGATTGGAAAGTATCTAGCAACCTTTACAGGTATTTTTGTCTGCTTTCCATCTTCCTTTGCCTTGTTCCCTTTCCAACGAGACTTGCCGCATTTAGGGAAAGAGTCACTATGTGCATTGTCTTTTGTAAATAGACAACAATCATTTGCACATGCATGTATCCGCGTATAGCCTAAACCAAATATTTTAAGCAACTTCTTTGTTGCATATGTTGAATCAGGAAGTGTGTTTTCCTTGGGCAACATATCCTTCAAAAGTTTAAGAAGTTCCGTAAATGCTGTGTCAGATATACCATTCTGAGCTTTGTGTTTATACAAAAGAATTGTTGCCGACAACTTTGTGTAGCTTTCACAACCAGGGTATAGAGGAATTTCAACATCTTCCAACATTTCCTTAACCCCGTCCCCATGTCTCTCATTTGTATGATCTTCAATCTCATCGTCTCCAATTTGTGCATCTAAGAACATCCTATATGTATCCGTCACTTCAGGAGCTTTATTTTGTGAAGGACGTGCTTCCCCATGAAATATCCATACATCATATGTTGGATCAATTCCAAAACAAATCAAGTGTGACACAACATCCCTAGGCGAAAACCAGATAAGGTTCCTACATTTACAACAAGGGCACCTAATTTTTTCTGGATTCCCCTCTCTTTTTGCATGCCTGAATATAAAATTTCGAGCGGCTTGCTTGTAGTCTTCTGTCATTCTATAAAAAACATAAATGTATTAATAATCATACCATAGTGGTTATAACTATGAACTAATAAACTAAATTTACAAAACCTTGGTAGGTTGACCCATGCTTTTTCCATCGTGATAAAGCCCTCTTATGTTTGAACCTAAAGGGAAAACATCTTGCACAAGTTATAAGGATGTCATTATAATGGAGTTAATTTGTACAACAATAGATGCAATAGGTAAACAATGAATGAAGAAAAAGATTGTGATACTTCAAAAAACAATTGTACATATATGGTTTATATTCTTCACATAAATTATATGATTGAAGTCAAGTTCGCATGAGAACTTGTCTTTTTGCAAGTTATCATTAAACACACTTTCACTTAGCGTATAAGCATCTAGATGGACATCTTCTTCCTCATCTTGCACCATATAGGTACCCGGTTAGCAAGTGAATGAACGATACCGTCATTAATTAAAACAATACCATGCATGGTATGTAAACCATGTTACCAGGTCACTTCATTGTAACAAAATTCAGTCATGTCAGATGATCGAATACAATAGGACACATGGAAACAATAAGTATTAACAATCTGAAGGGTGTTGTAAGAGGATGAAACTTCTAAAAAGAGAGTCTCTAAAGGATCCCAAAGAAAGGCATGGAAACAATAAGTAGTATTAACAAGTAATATGTTATATTTCACTCTCACAGACATATAACATGTCCCATGCCGTTACTATGGCATGTCATGAATATCAAGAAATGTAAATAAGATTATTCTCTAATAAATAAGGAATAGATAATAAACCCATGTCACATTATCCTCTCTCCAAACTTGCCATGCTCAAGACACTTTGACCCATATTACGTGACCATGTAAAACAATACAAAACCTTAAAAATAACATGAAACAGGTTACATGGCATGTATAATTTAACAGAGAAAAAATGAGACGAGCTATTTATATGCAGTAAACTTCATAGCAGATAAAAAGAGCACATGTCCTAAGTATTAGTCCCTAGAGCAGAAGACTTCTCAGTCTTCAATAATAATTGTAATAAAATGATTTATACAGGAAAAGTGTAAAAATATGATTTTAGACTGGTGTTTTCAAACATAACAGTAAGTGCAAAAGTAATGGAGTAAAAAGATGAAGGGAAATGGACCGGGTAAGTGCAAAAGAAATAATTTTGCATCCTTCATTTCAGTAATTAGCAGCAGATGCAATTTTCATACTTTTCTCCCATTCTGAGTAAACTCACAAACAAAACAGAGGACAAATAGTAAAGGAAATAGCAGAGATCTGCATGACAGAATCCCGAACTCAAGATGGCCCCTGCAGATCAGATGCATACAAGTTCAAAAATTCAATAGAAGCCCAGAAACCTTACTTTTTGATTGATAGAAGACAGATGCGATGTCGAGATCAATCGATTGAAGATCTTTCTAGTCTATGGTTAGAATTGGGAGATTCAGCACTCCTCAATCCCTGATTTCGATCGGCATATATTGGGGGATGAAGTAGGGTTTTTCGACGGCGGCCTTCAGGTTGATGATCGATCACCAAAAAATCTCGGAAGACGGCCTTCAGGTCGATGGTCGATGATCTATCAACGTGACTGGGAGAGGGTTTTGGGCGGAGATGGTTTTCTTCCCGCTGGAGAAGTAATAGACAACTTTTGGGGCTTCGGTGGGTTTTGGGCTTCGGTGGGTTTCCTTCGACGCGGCAAAAAAATTTCGGGGGGAGGGAAAATTTTGGGGGCGAAAAATTTCGGGGGGAGGGAAAATTTTGGGGGCGAAAAATTCCGGAGGGAGTTCGCGAAATTAGGGTTAGTGGCCGTCGAGCTGAGACTCGAGAGCAGACTCGAAAAATTCCGGAGCTGTCGAAAAATGACTCGAAAAATACCCCGTCGAGCTGAGACTCGATCGAGAGCTGAGACTCGAAAATTCCGGTCTTGTTAAAGCGGGCGGGTTACCCACCGAAGCATTAAAGAGGGATCGACAGAGTGATTCGGTTCAAAATGCCGTGACGTTAGCTTATGATATTTTTTGAGTGCGTTACCCACTCGAAAAATACCGTGCGTAAGTTTTTTTGGGTTTATCTTTCAACATAAGAGCTGTGTCACAAATGCCTTTAAGATGTGTACAAATGCCAAGATGATTCGGTTCAAAATCAAGCAAACTTAAGATATTTTTTGAGCAAATAGCCGTGCGTATGTTTTCGGCTTGTTTTGTTCCACGAACAGGGAGAGAGTGAACAGAAAAATCCACACCATTAAATATGACACGAAATTTTTTTTCGATGATGTCCCTCTCCTATCCACCGGCTAAAAATTTATTGGAGATTCTTTCTCATCCGCTTCACGTGATGTAAGCGAACCATGTCGAAGTTATTTAATTTAATATCAAATAACATATAATCGCGTAGATGTATTCTTAAAGGGCACACAAGCTAGGTGAAAATAATTGATACATGATTAGGAAAAACAATAACAAGATTTTAACATATATGTATCGAAAAAGCTAAAGTTGATTAATAGATATTGAAGTGCAAATAGAATCCCTAGTTAATAGTTTGTGTAACTCCAATTTTTAACATTTACAACTATTCACGAAAAACGTTGTAATAAACATTTTTTACAACTTTCAGAAAACAAAAGGTTGTGGTTTCAAAATTAACATTTACAACTATTTCAGAAAAAGTTGTAATACCCATTTGTTACAACTATCCATGACAAAAAGTTGTAATAAACATTATTTACAACTTTCAGGAAAAAAAAGTTGTGTTATCAAATTAACATTTACAACTATTCCAGAATAAAAAGTTGTAATAACCAATTTTTACAACTACCCAGGAAAAAAAGTTGTAATAAACATTTTTTACAACTATCAGGGAAAAAAAGTTGTGGTTACCATTTATTACAACTATCTGAACAGAAACGTTGTCTTATGAAAGTTGTAACTGACTAGTTTTGTTGTAGTGTAGAAAGGTCTTTGATTGGGTGTCACTTGAAGCGTACGAGGAGAGAAATGACCAAGAGAGGATTCGTCTCTCCCGGTCAATGGGAGTTAGTGTCGTAGAGTTAGTTCGGTCTTTAGTACAATCTCTGCTCAGAGTATGTTGGAAGAAGTCCAACATTAGTTGACTAAAGATCGATAGAAACTAACCAGAGTCAAGTTATTGGGGTTGACAGTTAGACCGTATCCTAGACTTGATCTACACGACATAGTTTAGACGAAGAGACTATAACTGCAGAATTCATCACAGAAATAGTCAGGGTGGTCCCGACAATACTCATATCGATGAGTCAACCACATTATGATGATTCTGAAGCAGGGATGGCAACCACTGCTCGCGGTCACTGCCGTATAGGGCTTCGAGCCCAACCTGTTGTAAGGGTCAGGCTGTAGGGTCTCACACAGAGTGCGACCTTCGTCTAGTAATAGGTAGAAACATTAGGGAGAATATGCATTTGATGCAAGAGGATAAAATATTGCAAAAGATGTTTACAATAATCTCCTGCATTCGGGATAAATGATCCTGAGTGCAAGTGGGAGATGTAGAGGGATATGCCCTCAGATCATTTATATTTGATGCAAATGATAATTTAAGCTTAGATAGGGACTAATTTACATATGATGCAAAAGAGATTAAATGTGTTTTAAATAGTTTAAGACCATATTTAATTATATAAACGCAAGGAAAAGTTCACGGGTAAGACGGGAATGTTCCGGTCTACGTCCAGGTTCGAACGGCGTCCAAATCGGACACTAGATGCTCACGATAAGCGCATAATAAAGCCCAAAAGAAATATATACTGGGATATTTTGCCCAAGGCCTGGGCTTGCCCAGCGCCTGGGAAAAAGCCCATGCGCAAGCCTTGGCTTCTGCCTAGGCCGCCTGGGCAAGCCCAGGCGCAAGCCGGGGCTTCTGCCCAGGCACCGGCCTGGGCAAAATGCCTGGGCTTTTGTCCAAGCAGGGCTTTTTTCTTGGCCTGCGTGTGCAGCATATTGTGGGGCCCACTTGTGGGCCCCAGTTCTAGGGTTTCGAACCCTTGTTGATGCAGAATTTTGACGGCTCAGTTTTAGTCGAAATTCTAGCCTTGGGCTGAACTTTGGGCGATCAATTGGAGGGTCAAATAGACTCTGATTGACTCGCCGTTTTTTCCTATGCGTTCACCGTTGAACACCCTTCGAATTGCTAGGTTGTGTCAATCATGAAGCTCAACGGTGAGTGAGTTAAGTTTCACAGAAGTTTGCACTTTGTGAAGGGAAAACTAACTTGATTTAATTAACTCTAATTTAATAGTCCCATATCAGTTGTGCGGAAAAGGGGAGAGTCCGCTGCCTATATAAATAGGGGCCTCCCCCTTCCTCCAAACTCATCACAAGCTCTAGATCTGAGCAGCTCTCGTAAATGTTAGAGCACGCTCGGATCTAGGCTTAAATTAATATTCTCTATCTCCCTATATTTCTGCCTTACTCCGGAGGGATCTAGCAAAGCCACGAAGGAGTTCGGATTCGGATCCGAAATCTTGGCGAAGGCTTTCACTCGCGTAAAACTTTCTTCCGCGCGTGGTTGGCTCGGCGACACGAGGATTGCTCGCCTCGGGATACGGAGTAGTTCGAGGAGCGGTTCGAGGAGTGGCTCGGCGTGGGATGGGGAGCGGCTCGGAAGACGGTGCGGAACATCTCGCCTGCCCCAGGGTTGAGATTCCGGGTATGTGTTTTATAAGCATTAGTTTAATTTAATCGCAGTAGGTTAGATCCTTCTTGGGATGGTCAAATCCATCCCGAGTCGGCATAGATCTGGGCTAAGGGTCTTGTACCTTAGGGCTAAGTTAAATTGTTTAACTGCATGTTAATTAGATTAACTTATTTATTCTTCCGCTGCAAATTTTTTATGTCTATGTTCCGTCCGACTTAGGATGGTAATAGAGTTTTTGTGCCCTAAGGGTCCTAGAAAACCCAACACCAACCCCATCCAAAGTGTACCGCCATATACTGGAACACGAGCCAGACTAGTCATATGTGACCCTACTGGAACACGAGCCAGACTAGTCACATATGACCGACAGGAGTAGCCAACCCGGATCTTTGTGTACGTATAGTCACTGACTAAGTTCCATTACATCTGTGTTCGATGCATGGTTCATATATGTTTTCGAGGGTTATGTCATACCCTCTGTTCCGTTTGGGTTCAATATAATGACAAGTAAGAAAGGTTATTCTTTTAATGAATAAACATAAATAAAATGTTCATTTCCTAACCAGATGCAACATGTATAGTAAGAGCAAGTTAAAATGGTATTTTGCACTAATTTAAGCAGCTGTCCCAATTTAATTACAATAAATACTTGCCTTGATTTGGGTTTGAGTGTCCAGGTGGCGGTAACGTGAGGCACGTTTTATCTGCATCATTAGAGTCGTGATATCAGACCAATAGTTATTTACTAGTTATAAGACATTAAACTAACTTATTATAACATTAACTTGAAGACTACTGTTAACTATTAATTTGATTACTATTTTAACTTTATATTAAAAAATAACATAACTTAATGCTTTATAAAGTAATTTACTTAACTTATAACATAAAAATCTTAACTTAACTTTATCTAAACTTAATAACTTATAATAAATAATAATATAACTTATATAAATAAACTTATATAAAAACTAATCCTTACCCCCTCTCCCTTTCTTACGCATTCATCTCCCTCTTCTCTTCTTCTGTTCCCTTTTTTTTCCTTTTTTTTTGTTCGATGCTTGCAGGGGATCGACGGCAGCCAAGGGGCGAGCGGCGGCGGCGGTTCGGGGGTCGGATCCGACGGATCGGGGTGTGGCGGCGCAGCGACGCACGGCAGCGTGATCCGAGGCCAGCGATCCAAGGGTCGGCGGCGTGTTTCGGATCACGGCGGGGCGCGTCGGCGATCACAGCGGATGCGGCAGGGTGGCTGCGGCCAGGATGTAGGATGGCGACGGCGAGGGCCTGGGCGGCGCACGCGGCCTGTGCAGCGGCGGCGCAGGGAGGTTACGGGGGGCTAGGGCACTGCTATTCGAAGTGGAGGAGGAAGAGGAATGAAATTTGGGTTGACGGGGAGTGTGAATCTCATGATTTGGGTTTCAATTTTGCTGTTCTCCCTCTTCAATTTCAGTTTGTTTTGCTTGATTTTGGTGAAGATGGAATTGGGTTTGGTTTGTTTTTGTTGGGTTGAAGGAAGGGGATGATGGCTGATTTGTGGTGGTGGGATTTGGTGTATGTAGCTGGCAGGAAGATGGAATGTTGGCGTTGCTGCTGTTGATTATTGTTGTAGGTGTGGTTTTAAGAACAGAGGAGGGGGATGATACAGCCTGGTGAAGAGATGAGCTGGGTGTGGGGGATGTATGATTATTGTGATGTTGGATCTCACCAGTAATTTGGTGGGATTGAATGAGTAGGGTTAGGGTTGATTAGTGTAGGTGGGTACGGTTGGGGGTTGGGGTAAATGTAATTTGGTAAGAGTAGTTTAGAAAAAGTGATTAGTAAAAATAAATTAGTTAAAAGGAATAAGTTAATTAGTAATTAAATTTTTTTTGTTTTATTAAAGTAATTAGTTAATTAGTAATTTAATTTAATTAAAAATAATTAGTTACGATTTAACAGGCCAAAAGTTACGCTACGGTAAAACTAAAAATAACGACGCGCTCGCCTTGACGTGCGGAGAAGATTACTCGGACGAAAATAACTGGATCAACGAAGTAAAAATACACTCACACAACAGTCAAACACGACTAGAAATACAGGCCGTTATAGATGTGTTGCAGTTTCTGTGCGTGGGTGTGCTTCTGAGCGGAGTATGTGTGTCAGTTTCTGTGCTTGGATCAGTTTTTGAGCATTGATCTGTTTCAGTTTATGAGCTTGGATTTGTTTCATTTTTTTCTTCAATAGGAGGATGGGGTAATCGCACCTTATAACACCATAACCCAATTCCAACTTTCCTCGTCCAACAATTCTACTCCCACTTTAAACAAAAGAAACACAATACTTTAGTGTGTGATCCACAAACAAATCTCATACCCATTTTCCAACCTCTTTTCTATCAAAAGAAAAACGGCCCGTCGGGCCGGGCCGGGCCGGCCCGTTGTCGGCCGGGCCCGGCCTCTTTCTTGTTTTTCCCCTAAAATTCCACAAATGGGTTCCTTAATTTGCTCCCTACTTAATTTTGTTCCACAAATGGGCTCCTTAATTTGTTACATCTTAAATTTTTCTCATATATAATAGTTCTTTCTTAATTTACTCCTTAATTTGTTCCTCATTAATTGTTTTACTCATTAATTTTCTTCTTATTTTGTTCATCCTTTATAAAATAGTATGTTTTTAAAAAACTTACTATCTTTAAAAAAATTATACTAGGTATAAATATTATTTTTCATTTTATTAAGATTTTTAATGAATTTTTAATAATTTTTTAAAAAATTATATATTTAATTAATATACTAGGGCCGGCCCGGCCCGGCCCGGACAAGCCCGAGCCACGGGCCACGGGCCGGGCTTCCGGCCCCGGATAGATTCCGGGTCGGGCCGGCTCGGCCCGGTCTTCCCGGTCAACCGGGCCGGGCCGCCCCGTGGCCCAGTCAAGGCCCGGCCGGGTCCGGGCCGGCCCGATGGACACCTTGACTCTTTTCTACCAAAAGAAATACAAAACTCATCTTCTCTTTCCCCAAGATTCCAACCATGATTCACTATTCACAATAGTAAATCTCAAACTTAAGTTTTGCAAAAAAGCACACCCTTTAGTTACAAGTTACAGTGGTCAAAACGAAGGAATCTGTTTGCATGCATCCCTCTTAGCTGTCTCTCAAGCTGTCTCGCAGCTCTGAGACGGAGGACAAAAAAAAAACATGAAAACATGGCTCCCTTTAAAAAAATTACTCATCCTGCAAGATTTCACTAAAAACAGAAGAAAGTAGAAGAGAGATTACGAGAGAGAGAGAGAGAGAGAGAGAGAGTAACAAGATGCAGCCAGGAGCAAGGAGAAGGGCCAGAATCAATGGAGGGGTTGTTGCCGGATCAGTTTGGGAGACGAGAATGAAGATGGATGAACTTGAAGGCGGGATCAAGCTCTTCAACGCCGAGAACGAGTCCAACGCAGACGAAGAAGGCATCAGAGTATACAACCGAAGACTCGGAAGAAATCGGAGTGAAAACATCAACATCGCCGGCTCCATTGAGAGGAGGAAGAGGAGAAACTGGACGCCCCCCGAGCCCGTGACCGACGGGGTTCTCGACAAGAGCCCAATTCAGCTCATCCCTGCGAAATCGTGGCTATCGCGTTCTCCGATGATTTGTTGTGATGGAGATCGAGATGAGGAGGAGGAGGAAGATGATGACACTGAGATTGATGATAAGGAGATCGATTTGCCGAAAGATGTACCCATTCCGCCGGAGATCGAAACGAATCTCAAGAAAATGGATCCTGATCTTGATCCTGCGAAGCCGCAAACAAGTAGGATTTTTATTTGTTTGTTTGTTTGTTTATAGTATTTTTTTGGGTTGTTTGATTCAGTTGTATGAACTTTGGGCGTCTTTTGGTTTAGTTGAGGTTGAAGAGGAGATGATTGAGGTTGAATCAGAGACCCCAAAGAGAATGCAGGACATTGGTAAGGCCTCAAAGCTTGATTTTTTTTTTAACTATGAAAAACTTTTATTTGTAAAATCAAATTGCCTTTTTTTTCAGTTGATTTGGTGATGTGGAGGGACATATCAAAGTCTGCATTTGTGTTTGGCTTTGGCACTTTCATCCTCCTCTCCTCATCCTACACCAGAGATCTTGATTTCAGGTAATTTCCTTTCAATTATCACTATTATTCATTGCCAGTAAGAATACAATTGAAGGGTGTTAGTAAAAAAATTATCCCAAAATGCAGCCTGATATCAGCAATTTGCTATCTGGGTCTTGTGTATCTGGCCTTGATTTTCCTCTACAAGTCCATTCTCACAAGGTAAAAAACAAATAAACAAATAAATGAATAAATTCCCACATTCTTTCTTTATAATTCATCTGTTTTTAAAACAGGGGAGCTAAAGAATTTGATAGGGGAGAGAAGAAGTGCATAATTGGAGAAGATGAGGCAATTTGTGCTATGAGATTTCTCCTCCCTTACATCAATGATGTGCTGATGAAGACCAAGGCCCTTCTCTCTGGGGAGCCTGCAACAACAATGAAGGTGAGTAAATAGTAATATATAAAAAATTTGTGCTTCCCATTTGTTTCTAAAATTAGAAACAACATGTGGCAATGGCAGCTGGCGGTGCTGCTGTTTGTTATGGCCAGGTGTGCGAGCTCCCTTACTGTCTGGACACTGTCCAAACTTGGTAAGTTTCTGATTTTCTGCATTCTTTTTTATCAAATTTTGGTTTGCTGTATTTGATTTGTTTTTTGCTTTGGCCTTGTGGTTGCTGCAGTGTTCTTTGGGCTTTTCACCATCCCAAAATTCGTCTCTTCTTATTCTATTCAGTTGGCAAGATATGGTGAGTGGATAAAAATTTAAGTTGCTAATTTGAGCAACTTCAAGTTGATTGTTTTGCTTTTTTAAACTTAATGTTGGGCGTAATTTTCATGAATCAAATATTTTTGAAGGCAAATTTTGGATGGAGAGATTCAGGGATGGATGGGAGTCATGCACACATAAGAAAGCTGTTGCTGCTGCAATCTTCACTCTCATATGGAATATATCCTCCACAGTAGCCCGGATTTGGGCCGGTAAGCACTCGCTATAATTTAGGGCAAATTTCTCTAATATCCTTGTACTATGTTCAGTCTCATGTGTCACAAAACATCTTTAAATTAAAAAGCAACCGATACCATGCATGTCCTAATGGCACAGAGACACTAACATCCCATGTTCAATGATTGTTTCTGCTAATATCATAGAATGTTTAGCAACGCCGTGAATCATAATATACCAATTGTTAATAGAATTTTCCTAGTAGTTTATTTTTTAACCATGGCATCACTCACAGAATATTGTCAGATTTTGCATCATGGTAAAACCATCTGTTCTTGAAATCGGAATCCAATTCAGTTGTGGTGTAAGCTCTCGTTGATTCTTAATGGAAAATGACGATCTAATTGTGCGATACGTCGGGGATGCCGTGATCTACAATTAGCAATTTTGTATGAGATATTCACAATCTATTTATAGGGTAAATTCATGTTCAAATTCAACTAACTGAAATGTGTCACTTCCCTCTATTAAAGAGAAGACAATGAAACATGATCGATCACCTTAAAACACAATCGAACATATTGAATGGCTATACGCCAATACGTCGTGAATTCCCCTGTATTTTTCACTGAATTCTATTTTAAGTTCAGATAGCTATTGGATTTGTGTATCTCATAACAGAAACTCGTTTCTTTTTTGCTTTTCTTTTTGTGGGCAGTGTTCATGTTGGTTGTTGCAGTGAAATTCTACCAGCAACGTGCATTGGAACGGGACAACGCAGTAGAAGGGCAAGAATTAAGAGAGGAAAGCACAGCTGCAGCAGATGAAGGGAGGCAAGAACATTCCAGGTCAGGATGGAGTCCTGCTGCAGGCAACAAACACATTGCTGCTGCTAACAGTGACAAGATCCAATTGCACCATGGGCAGAGAAATGGGCCCATCACTAGAAGCACTGCCGCAGCAACAGCGAGAACAGTTGGAAAAGAGAAAGAAACAACAACAGCAACGAAGGTAAAGAGAAGGACATGAAGATAAAACTAGATGCAATCATGGGACCTGTGCAGGGAGAAAAAAGAAGGAAACTGCCAGGTTGAGATCTATGCAGAGAGAGAGAGAGGGAGATTCTTTGTGTTATTTTTTCTCTTTCTATATGTGACTGTCTGCATGTGACACCAAGTTCTACTGTGTACAGTGGCCCTCTTTCTGTATTTCTGTCTATGTCTTCTTTAATCAGTGGGCGGAAATGGAGGAAAAGTTATGGGAAATTTTTTTTAAATATTACTTATTTTTACTTTACACACGCTTAATATTTCCAAATTACCCATCTCGTCTTTCTTTTCCCCACTTGTGCTGCCGTCGCTCACTGCCTTGCCCTAACCCCGAATAAAACAAAAAATAGTGACACAGCCTCTCTCTCCTTCCTAGACGGCGGTGGCAGCGGAAGAGGTGAGTGGATGAGGAAGTAAGAGGGGTGATGAGGAAGATGAGCGAGAGTGGCGAGGACGAGAAAAAGGATGTGAAAGTTAGCTTAATTGAGATGCTAAAGAAGTATTGAAGATGTGCAGACGAGCTATTTTATGCAGCTAGCTCGCTTGTACTCTGGGTCCTGTCTATCTGGCTCTGCACAAGTCAGATACTGGGATTCCGAGCTAATGGACTTCTACAAGCATGGATTCTTAGGTCGGAGGATCAGCGTCTCATAGGTCAAGGCGGTCGTTTGGCCTGTCGGCATGGGGCCCGCCCGGCCCGAGCCCAGGGCCGGGATTCCACTGTTGAATATTGGACTTCTCCCTACTTGGTGTTAATGATGAGCAAACATAAATGCTTGTGACTAATCCCCCATTTGCAGTTAATCCATTGCCTAAGCATATCATGAAGATCAATTTGCAATGGATGACACTCAAAGATCATTGAAAGCAAAGGAAGTGGATTGGATGATCATAGATGGTGATTGAAGCTCCTAGAAGACTTTAAGCTTATGTGTTGGATAGAATCATAGAAGAGAGAGTTCTTCAAATGTAATTTTCTTGTTTCTCTTCTAGTATGCAGCTTAGAAGTAAAACTTTGTTGGAGCACACACACATCTTCATTTCAGTCTTAGGATATCATTAGATCAAATTTCCTTAGACTCCAATTCATTTCTATCTAGATTGTGCATGTCATGATTTCAACAGTCGACCGCTGAACTATTTACAGTCGTCTGTCTTAAAACAATCGCCTGTTATGCACAACCTTTAGCAGTCTAGTTTTGGGGCTTCTCAGCTTTAACTCATTCAGGCGACTCCTGTACATTTCACAGGCGTCTATCCAAGTGACAGTCGACTGTGTTTTGTTAATCAGTCGTCTGTCTATCCTCAGCCCAAATCTATTTCTCAGTTTTGATCTGGCCAGTCGACTATTGTTGTATTTACAGTCGAATGTCCAAAGGCATGGTCGATTGTCAATGCTTCAACAGTCGTCTGTTTTTGAGCCTCTCTGAAGACTCAACTCTCTGGAAAATGTCAGGATTTTTGACAGTCGTCTGTAGAAGGAATTACAGTCGCCTGTTGAGTGTACAGTCGATTGTCTTCTCTTCATCAGTCGCCTGTCCTGTACCCCCAGACTTTTCTATGACTTGCTTGACTTACCCCTATTTTGGCCAATCACCTGTATAAGGATTTACAGTCGCCTGTTGGGTTAACAGTCGATTGTCTACTCCTCATCAGTCGACTGTTCACGTGGTAAGTTACCGTTTGCATCTCACCTATCCTATGACACAGTGCAGCAGTCGACTGTGTTTTGTTCAACAATCGACTGTCGCGAGTTCAGATTCTATCCGTTGGCTGTTTCTCAACGAATTTCAAAGGGGCTTTTGGGGATTTCGTTTGAGGGCTTTAGGGAAACTATAAAGGAAGCCTCTATTGTTTCATTGAGAGATTACTCATTTTCTAAAACATTCAAGCTTTCTTTTCTCTCAAGATCAAAGCTCTCAAATCCTAAAGCCCTAGAATTCCAATCTTCAATCTCTTGCTCTCCAACCTAGAACCAAAGAGAAATCTTCTAGGCATTTGGTGCAGTCAAGAAAAAGGGTGTTCCTCTCTTCCAAGAGAGTCATTCAACACACAACACTATTCTCCTTCAAGTTCTACTTCAAGGCATAGGTGATTGTAAGTGTTGTTTAATTTCAGATTTCATAACTTTCGTTATTTGATTTACTCTCGGGTTGTGAGAGTGGTTTGCTTGCTCTCAAGTTGTGGGAGTCAAGGACATCGAGTGTATTTCGATTTCACTTGTAGGGTTGCTACAAGTGGATTTTTAAGAAAACCTCAAATTAGGGTTCTAACTTGAGTATCCGGTGGTATCTAGGTGGAAGGGACGTAGGATTACCGGGAACAAGTCGGGAAGTGACTTAGATAATCTGAACCCTTGAAACATCCTTGCGTTTGCATTATTTCTTTTTAGGGGTTTCTATTGTTCCGCATTTATTGTTGGTTAGGAATTTAATTTGGTGTAATTATCTTTTTAAATTGTATAAACACTATTCAACCCCCTGCCTCTAATGTTTTTCGCATAACCAGGGTCCTTACAATTGGTATCAGAGCACAAGTTTCAAGCTATGGCATCCAACAACAACAACGTTCCTCCACCGACTTCCTACAACAATCACGATCGTGATGGATCGTCCACACTATTCGAAGGTCAATCCACAGTACGTCCTCTGCGTTTCAATGGCATGAACTTCGGCTATTGGAAATACCGGATGGAGACGTTCCTAAGGAGTGCTTCCTTTGGAGAACCCTCCACAAGTAATACGTCAAGCCCATCGAAGAGGATTTCAAAAAATGGACACCCTCTGAGAAGTTCGACGAAGTCAACAACGTAAAAGTAATGAACGCTCTTCATTATGTGTTGGACCCGAATGAGTTCAACAAGATATGCACATGTAAGAGTACATATCAAATTTGGAACCATTTTGTCGTTACCCTTGAGAGAACGAACAAGGTAAAACTCTCTAAACTATATGTTGCTGTGCAAAATTTCGATATGTTTCACATGCAGGACAATGAGAGCATAACATCGATGTTCGGACGTTGTACCGACATCACCAATGAACTGGAAGCACTTGGGCAAACATACATCCAACCAGAGAAGGTGAGAAAGATCATAATGGGGATGACCTCCAAATGGAAACGAAGAGCTATCGCCATTGAGGAGGTCAACGACTTGAAGAACTACACTGTCGTGAATCTCATCGACACTCTCATGTCTTACGAAGTAAGACAGGAGAACCGACTGAAGATTCGATCTATGATGAACCCTTTGGAGGCCAAGAGAAAGCTTTAGCATTCAAGGCTAATTCTTTATCCTCCGATAGCGAAGAATTTGAAAATGGCATGGACTTAGAGGAAATGGCTCAAATGGCGAAGAAGTTCCAACGCTTCTTTCGCAAAGGTAAATTTCACTCTAAGAATAGATTTGATTCTACTAGTAACACTTCCTCGCTTTGCTTTAAGTGTAATGAGCCAGTGCACATCAAGAAGGATTGCCCAGTGCTCCGAAACAAAGAGAAGTGGAAGGCTCTGAAGTACCACAAGTCCGACAAGAATAAGAAAGATAAGAAGAAAGGACTAGTCGGTACATTCGATGACTCAAGTGGAGAATCATCAAGCGATTCTGATGATGAGAAGGGTGAAAGTGCCCACATGTGTTTCATGGCCCGGGAAGATTCACTCTCCGATGAGAGTAATTCCAACCTGGATGAACCCGAGGTAACTATGGATGAATTGTGTATTGCTAATGAAGAACTATTTGCTAAGTATCAATCTTTAATGCTTAGATATACTAGTTTAAAGAAACAATCTGTTAGCAATCCTTCCATACCATGCATCATCAACAATGACACCATTGTTGATACACTAACTCTTGAGAAAGCAAATTTGGTTTCTCAAAATGTCACTTTGAGAAATGAGGTGAATACCCTCAAATCTCAACTAGATCAAACACATCATAAGGATAATAGTGATCTCGCTTCACAAAACACATGATTGAGTTTAAAGAATGATTCTCTTAAACCCCAAGTGCACGAGCTTAAAGCACGGGTGTCCACCTTGGATACCAAAATTTCTTCTCTTAAGGAGAAATGTGTGCTCAAGTCCTTCCGTATTATGAGATTTAATAAGGAGAAAGGACAATTGGACAATTTGCTAGCAAACCAATTTCCAGCCACACATCGTGTTGGTCTTGGTTTTGTGGAAGCAAATGCATCCAATGCTCGCACCTCTTGTAGTGGTGTCACTATAGAATTTGTGAGGCCATCCTCCAGTGCAATCACAAGTGGTGTCAAAGACACTATAGGTAGCAAACCTACCAAGAAAGTCATCCTTCACAATCTCTTCCTTTTGGCAAGAAACCCGCTAAGGGTGGAAACCAAAAGAGAAGTCATGCTTACATGTACACCAACCTTCATCCACGTAGGAAATCTCCTACTTCACAAGTGGATACACATGACACTTTTTATGCTCCACACCCACAGACACGTGCAAATCCACACATGAGAAATACTCATATACGTGCTCCTACACACTCATATGCTCATACGCATCACTCTTACATGTATGCACACCGTCCACATGTCATGCATGTCTCATATGTTTTATACAACAAGCATGTTCCTAAGCATGCATACAACCCACATATGTCTAATGCATATCATCCTCCTCATTTTTATGCTAAAACTCATGTTCCTAGGATGCGCACACACCATAGGAATCAACCTATTGTGCATGCAACTAGAAAAAGGACTCCCAAAACATACATTATTTGGGGTCCTAAGAAACACTAGCTTAAATGATAGGAATGCCTATGTTGATTCCTACCTTCAGGATATTATTAATAATGATAACTATGTTGGAAGAGGAAGTCCACTTGGACTTGGCTTCCAAAGTGCTAATCACCTTGGACCCAACAAAAATTGGGTACCATGAGCTTATGGTATACTATGTAGGTACCCAAGAAAGAGAAAGAGAGCAATAAACGTCATATTGGCTCTACAAGGAAAGGGTGGATACTCGACTGTGGTTGCTCCAAACACATGACAGAAGATCACTCACTACTCTTCGAAGTGATTAGCATCAAGGATGGTGCAACGATCACTTTTGGAGGCAATCAAAAGGGAACCATCATTGGAGTAGGTAAATTCGGTAATCCTTCCAAACCACTCATTACTAATGTATATTTAGTTAGTGGTTTATGTCATAACCTTATCTCCATTAGTCAACTTTATAACAAAGGTTACATGGTTAACTTTGGAGAGGGTATGTGTGAAATTATTGATTTTGATTCACATGTTTTGTTTACCGGTATTATGCGTAAGAATATTTATTATTTGAGCTTCCCTAAAACCGTAGAACATTGCTTAGTTGCTAATACAAATGAACAACTATTACGACATCACAGTTTTGTTCATGTTCATTTCAAGCACTTATATAAGTTAGCTAAGCATGATCTAGTCAAAGGTTTTTCAAAAATTGCTTTTAGTAAGAAAAACTTTTGTGATTCTTGTCAAAGAGGTAAACTTAGTAAATCATCTTTCAAGCTTAAAGAAGGCATAACTTTTAAGAGGCCCCTAGAATTACTTCATCTAGATTTGTTTGGGCCAACTAGAACTGCTTCTTTAGGTAATGCTCATTATAGATTAGTTGTCGTTGACGACTTCTCAAGATTTATTTAGGTCTCATTTTTACTAATAAAAATGAAGCCTTTGAAGAGTTTACCATATTTGCAAAGAAGATTCAAAATTTCTTAGGATCCACCATTATCATTATTCGTAGTGATCATAGAGAAGAATTTGAGAATGAATCTTTTACAAAGTTTTGTGATGACACCGAGATAACTCACAATTTTTCTTTTCCTCGTGCCCCATTACAAAATAGTGTTGTAGAAAGGAAGAATAAACTCTTATTGAGTGTGCTCGTACCATGCTTCATGATAGTCATATTTGACAACAATTTTGGGCAGAAGCGGTGCACACGGCATGTTATGTGATCAATAGGATCCTAGTGAGACCCCGAACGAACAAAACTTGTTTTGAGTTATTTTATGACAAAAAGCCTCAAGTTAAATATTTTCGAGTTTTGGTTCAAAATGTTTTATCAAAAACACCTTTGGTAACTTAGATAAATTTGAACCAAGATCCGATGATGGAATTTTTGTTAGATATTTCACAAATAGGAAAGCCTACAAGATATACAACAAAACCTCTTCAACGATCGAGGAATCACTACACGTATCATTTTATGAAGATTTTGAATTTCCTCATGTTATTGATGATAGTGTAGATTCTATATGTGATTCTCTTAGTAATGTCAAGATTAATGATTCCATTATGTAGATAACACTACTAATGAGATTGTTGAAGATGTTCAATGTGATGCAGGGATTCCAAAGCTTACCCAACCGTTCGCAACCACCCTCATGACCAAATTATTGGAGATATTGGTGTGTGTGTTCGAACGAGGTCTAGAATTGAAGAATTCTCTCATTGCGCATTCGTCTCTACCATTGAGCCAAAGAATATCCAAGAAGCATGTGAGGGTAGCTCCTGGATAGTGGCAATGGAAGAATAACTCATGCGAAAAATGAAGTTTGGGAGCTCGTTCCTCTTCCAAGTGGTCACCAAATGATTGTGACTGGTTGACTGCGAAGTACGCGCACGGGGCACGCCTTCCACTCCCAAGCGTAGGAGTGTCAATGCAATAAAAAATAACCGGTGAGTACCGGGTCGGATCACATGGACAAGTCGTTCTATATTCACAATATTGATTTATAAAAAAAATATAGCGTGAAAACAACCACCTCGACTAACGGTGGAAAAGTGAATGAAAAAGCGAGGAATCTACAATCATATCCTAAGTGGCTAGGGTGGAGAGCCGAATCGACAAGTAACGAGGAGAACTCATGTGGTGTATGTGAATGAGGCCGTGGGCGTGGGAATTCATCCCAAATATAACTCAATTGATCTCCCGGCTAAGGAAGCTCAATCGGAAAATACGGCATTTCATCGAACGTGTGGGGTGCAATAAGTAATGAAGGAAGCTCATATGAGTAATAATCAATTAAGCACATTAGAGAGGGTCCGCTAGGATTATCCTCTTCTTGGATTTCCCATTAGGGTTCCAATAAACAAAACTACTCAAAGCTGCATCCACAAATTAGAAAGTGAAAATGTGCTAGGGATACAATTCTCAACCCAACAACTACAATCAATCAACACAACCACACAAGAAATCACACTATTCTATTATACCAAATAAGATGAGATTTATAAACAAATTCATCCAATATTCAATACAAAAGAAAAATGCAAAAATTACACAAGAAGAGAGGGAAGAGATCACCA
Source organism: Scilla litardierei (assembly GCA_030789695.1). NCBI lineage: Eukaryota > Viridiplantae > Streptophyta > Magnoliopsida > Asparagales > Asparagaceae > Scilla > Scilla litardierei. Next base: position 348,989,640 of record CM061133.1, on the reverse strand, counting down.
ATCTCTCAAGAAATGAGGCTTCCCTCTCACTTGGGCACCTTCTCCAAGCTTCTCCACCTTCCAATGGCCTCCAAGCTCCACCCCTAGCCTTTGGGGAAGAAAACTCCCCTTCAAACCCTAAAAAACAGCAAGGAACCCAAAAAAACGAAGAACAGCAGCCCCCTGTAAAATTTCACACCCCAGGGCATATTTCATTGTATTGCGGGTCGGGTCGGGCGCGGGTCAACGCCCGACCCGCGACCGCTTACCGACTGCTGGGCGATGCGCGCGCGTTTGCGTTTTCGCGGAGCGGGCCGGCCCGCTCGCGACTTCATTTTTTTTATAAAAATATTTTTTAAAAAAATTCGGCAACGGCCCGCTCTTGTCCGTTGTTTAATTTTTTTAATATTTTTTTAAACAATTACGGCGGCGGCAGCCCAGTGTAAATGAAGCGCCAGATCGGTGCCATGTGGCGCCATCTGGTTGCGCCATGTGGCCCCCTGTTAAATCTCATTTTCTGTGTTAAAAACCCCATTTTCTCCTCCAAAAATCCACCAAAAATACCTAGAAATCCCAGAAAAATCCCAGAAAATTCTGGAAAATCCCCAAGACTCCCAAGAGTACCTGAAAATAGGAGAAGGAGAAATTAGTCCATTTGATAAGAAAATTAATATAATGACTATTATAAATTAATATTGACCCCCAATGATTCTTATAAAATATTCTAATGCTCAAATAATTCCCAAAAAATGGCGATATAATCAAAATAATGGCAGTAGCATATGAAAAATAGTAGGAAGCCAATAAAGACGATAAAAACCTTATTTTGTGCCAAGAATGAGAATAAGCACCGAAAATGACATAAAGTGAAAATATACCCAAAAAGAGCACAATTAAGCCTAATCTTTAGCACAAAATGGGGATAGTTAGGGGGGAGAATATGCAATTTATATCCCGAATCACACCCCCAACTAGCTTTTTGCTAGTCCCTAGCAAAATACGCGATAAATTCGGATTAAATGGAAAAACATGCACCAACTCACGATATCTTCATGGCAACTCAAAAATAGTATTTCCAATTGATTCCAAAGACAATATACCAAATGTATGAAAGTAACAACAAATGAAACTCCCATCAATCCAATTCAAAGAAAAGTAAGGAAATAAGCACCGTATCACACGTATCGGGAAAATATCACGATGTCAAAATTTCCAATTTTCACGAAAGTAGCCAAAACAAAAGAAATTCATCTAAGTTGTGGGAGATGAGATTGCATCACTCATGTTGCTTATTCTTTCATATACACTTTCATTTTTTTCTTTTCTTTTCTTTTTATTTTGTTGTTTTTGATGTTTATGTTTTGCATTCACGCGATAATGCCATAAATGCAAACACCGGCCCATTTACATACACGCGATGACGCTATATATGCAAATGGATGGAATGATCTCCTAAATCTCATTTTTGGCGTCCTCCCCAATGTTTCGTGGGGCACCGGCTACTCGATTCGATTAGAAAGAAACATTCACTTATATTAGCTCTCTTTTTCTCATTCCAACATGAATTAGCAACTCATCCACCCACTCCTAAGAGGAAAACAAAGCATGCACAATTGGCCAAATCCAATCCAATTAAAAACTACACCATTCATCCCAACTCATGCAATTACTTACACCAAACGTTTCCCAAATTATCTCAAAGAGAGTATCACAACATATGAAATAGTTTCATACATGTCATATTAACATTTGACTCCAAATTGGAAAAGAAATGAAAACTTGCCAATCAAACATCGAAGAATTGATACCAAAATGATAATCCGAAAAAATTGCATGACATGAAAGTATGTAGGGACTACATAAAGCTAATGGCGTAGGGACAAGGAGGCCAAAATATGATATGCAATAAAAATCATGGGATGAGGCGAAACATGGAGGGATCTCAAAAAAAATTTAACACCAAAATCCTAACAATCCTAAAGATTCTAACACTCTCCCCCCAACTTAAAATAAGCATTGTCCTCAATGATAGAAGAATATCACATCTTGGCAAAAGATCCTAGAAAAGAGAAAAAATACGAAAGCAAACATGCAAAAGCAAACTAACTAATTTTTTATTTATTTACACTACTTAAAGGAAAGAATACATCTTAGCAAAAGGCGGATCCCGAATATATAACGGCGGTGGTAACTGCTCGATCATATCCTTTTGCTCCTCCGCCAGCTGCTTTGGAGCTAGGCCTCCACCGGCCTCCTTGGATTCCAGCAATGCAACTCCAAGCATCTCCTTTGGGTAATATGTGTCATGTGGGAGACGAGCTGCATCAATCCAAGTCATGTCCTCATGCCCTGCAAAAACATTCCAAAACGGGTCGTCAAAACAAATAAAAGAATGTAAATGCAATGGACGACAATCTGAAGCAAATGTATATGGAAGTGAAAATTTGGCTTCAGAAATGCAAGGCATGAGATGGTGGGAACTTCCCTGAAAAATGTCGCTAGGTGTGGCATGATACTCTGCCTCAGGAGGAGGTGGAAGTGGCTGCAGAGAGAAAACTGGAGTAAGAGGGAGCTCGGGCTCAATATATACCATCTCGCAATCCCCTTCGCTATCCTCTTCCTCGACGTCAACATCAACAATCTCTGCGACACTCCCCACAAATGGTAACTGCTCCTGACAAATCTCCTCGATGACTGGCAAGTGCGCATCCTGAGACAAGGGAAGTGACATCTGTGACAGGACTGGAGGTAGACATGTCTTGAGCAAATCCAAGCACGCATCATCCTCGTCATTCCGGAAATAGTTCATCTCAGTCGTCCTCCCTAAGTACTCAATCACCTCAACCTGTGAAGCTAACTCTGAAGTGGATTGTGGCTCAGGCCCCATGGTGTCCTCAAACTGCTCGTGGCCATCATGCACATCCGCTTCATCCTCAACCTCAAAGTGAAAATGCATCGTGTCACCGTTGTGGTCGACATGCACTCCATCATCCGTCTCCTCCGACTCCTCAAAATATAATCTGTCAATATCCTCTACCTAGCTCTCATGCAACCCATCCTCCTGCTCTGCTCTGTATCCCATGGGGTTGCAAGAAAAAGAGCCCAAAGGTGGCTCATCAAACTGACACTAGACCTGCTGCTCTGCATCCTGAAATGGAACCAAGGACTGGCCATCATCGACATATCCAAGTGACGGCTCTCCAGATGGCGCAGTCCGCTCCCACTCTGCAAGGTCCCTCAGGTACAACCATGAATCCTCAGTCGAATAATCAAAGAACTCCCCACCGCAACTCATCTGCACAAAATCCCGCCCAGATGGCGATAATCCTGTGTAGAAGATCTGTAGAAGATGATCCTCGTGAAAGCTCTGGTGTGGACATGCAAGCACCAAATCAGTGAACCTCTGCCAAGCCTGATGGTAGGCCTCCCACTCAGCCTGGATAAAGCTCGCTTTATGCTCCATGGCCTGCCGCCCCTGTACCTGCTCCAAAAAGATAGGCAAAAACACTCGGAGAAATTCAGCCTGAAATAACAACCAAGTAAAATGTGAGTCAAGAGATAATGAATCAAACCACAATCTAGCATCATCTTGTAAAGAAGAGGGAAAAAATCTAAAATATTTGCAATCATCACCGATATTCCCACCAAGACATGAAAACATCCACTCTTTAAATTTTTTAATATGTAAATGAGGGTTCTCCCACTCCGAGCCATGAAAGTATGGCGGAAGTGGGATATCCTCCAAATCAAAGTCCGAAAAATCTGAAGATGATGCCATGTTTTAAAAAAATCAAGAAAATGAAAGTAAACAAGCAAAAGCTCAATAAGTGGAAAATAAATAAATGAAAAGACACACACTAAGAGATAGAAGTATCTCACTAAATATTTCAAAATCAATCAAAAATTGCTAATAGTAGAAACCGGTGTCCCCGGCAACGGCGCCAATTGGTTGACTGCGAAGTACGCGCACGGGGCACGTCTTCCACTCCCAAGCGTAGGAGTGTCAATGCAATAAAAAAACCGGTGAGTACCGGGTCGAATCACAGGGACAAGTCGTTCTATATTCACAATATTGATTTATAAAGAAAAATATAGCGTGAAAACAACCACCTCGACTAACGGTGGAAAAGTGTATGAAAAAGCGAGGAATCTACAATCCTATCCTAAGTGGCTAGGGTGGAGAGCCGAATCGACAAGCAACGAGAGAACTCATGTGGTGTGTGTGAATGAGGCCGTGGGCGGGGGAATTCATCCCAAATATAACTCAATTGATCTCCCGGCTAAGGAAGCTCAATCGGAAAATACGGCATTTCATCGAACGTGTGGGGTGCAATAAGTAATGAAGGAAGCTCATATGAGTAATAATCAATTAAGCACATTAGAGAGGGTCCGCTAGGATTATCCTCTTCTTGGATTTCCCATGAGGGTTCCAATAAACAAAACTACTCAAAGCTGCATCCACAAATTAGAAAGTGAAAATGTGCTAGGGATACAATTCTCAACCCAACAACTACAATCAATCAACACAACCACACAAGCAATCACACTACTCCATCATACCAAATAAGATGAGATTTATAAGCAAATTCATCCAATATTCAATACAAAAGAGAAATGCAAAAATTACACAAGAAGAGAGGGAAGAGATCACCAATCTCTCAAGAAATGAGGCTTCCCTCTCACTTGGGCACCTCCTCCAAGCTTCTCCACCTTCCAATGGCCTCTAAGCTCCACCCCTAGCCTTTGGGGAAGAAAACTCCCCTTCAAACCCTAAAAAACAGCAAGGAACCCAAAAAAAACGAAGAACAGCAGCCCACCATAAAATTTCACACCCCAGGGCATATTTCATTGTATTGCGGGTCGGGTCGGGCGCGGGTCAGCGCCCGACCCGTGACCGCTTACCGCCCGCTGGGCAATGCGCGCGCGTTTACGTTTTCGCGGAGCGGGCCGGTCGCTGGGCCGGCCCGCTCGCGACTTCATTTTTTTAATAAAAATATTTTTTTTAAATTCGGCAGCGGCCCGCTCCAAGACAGGGCCGCTGTCCGTTGTTTAATTTTTTTTAAATTTTTTTAAACAATTGCGGCGACAGCGGCCCAGTGTAAATGAAGTGCCAGATCGGCGCCACGTGGCGCCATCTGGTTGCGCCACGTGGCGCCCCTGTTAAATCTCATTTTCTGTGTTAAAACCCCCATTTTCTCCTCCAAAAATCCACCAAAAATACCTAGAAATCCCAGAAAAATCCCAGAAAATTCTGGAAAATTCCCTAGACTCCCAAGAGTACCTGAAAAATAGAAGAAGGAGAAATTAGTCCATTTGATAAGAAAATTAATATAATGACTATTATAAATTAATATTGACCCCCAATGATTCTTATAAAATATTCCAATGCTCAAATAATTCCCAAAATGACGATATAATCAAAATAATGGCAGGAGCATATGAAAAATAGTAGGAAGCCAATAAATACGATAAAAACCGTATTTTGTGCCAAGAATGAGAATAAGCCCCGAAAATGACATAAAGTGAAAATATACCCAAAAAGAGCACAATTAAGCCTAATCTTTAGCACAAAATGGGGGTAGTTAGGGGGAAAAATATGCAATTTATATCCCAAATCAGTGACCAAGTGGACCTTCAAGAACAAGACGATGAGAATGAGGTCATCACAAGGAACAAAGCAAGGTTAGTAGCTCAAGTCTGCCGGCAAGAGGAAGGTATCGACTTTGAAGAATCCTTTGTCCCCGTAGCTAGATTAGTAGCTATTAGATCGCTTTTATATTTTGCATCTCATAAGAATTTCAAATTATTTCAAAAAGATTTTAAAAGTGTATTTTTAAATGGTATTATCAATGAAGAAGTTTATGATTCTCAACCACCCAGTTTCATTCATGAAAAATTTCCAAACCATGTTATCAAACTTAAGAAAGCATTGTATAGGTTGAGACAAGCTCCTAGACCTTGGTATGATCGAATCGAACCCTTTATTTTGGATTTAGGTTTTAAAATGGGTGAAGTTGATTCTACACTGTTTATTAAGGATTATGAAAGTGACATCCTCTTAATTCAAGTTTATGTAGACGATATTATTTTTGGTTCTACTAACTTTAATCTTTGTCAAGAATTTTCTAAGTCTATGAAGAATGAATTCGATATGAGCCATATGGGTGAGCTCAATTATTTCCTTGGACTGCAAATTCGACAAATGAAGGATGTGACTTTCATACATCAAACCAAGTACACATGGGATCTTATCAAGCGATTCGGGATGGAACCGTCTTCAAGCAAAAGGATTCACATGAGCACGACAACCCATCTACACAAGGATGAGAGCGGAAAAAGATGTAGACGTTCATCTATATCGAAGTATGATTGGTAGCTTACTCTATTTAACTGCTAGTAGGCCCGATATCATGTTTTTCGTATGTCTGTGTGCTAGATATCAAGCTAGACCTAAGGAGTCACACTTGATTGCGGTTAAAAGAATTTTTCGTTAACTCAATCATTCACTAGATTATGGGTTGCTTTACCCTAAGTCTAGCACATATGAGTTAATCTCATATAGTGATGACGAATTTGTCGGATGTAAATCCGATAGGAAGAGTACTAGCAGCACTTGCCATTTTCTAGAAAATTCTTTAGTTTCTTGGTTCTCCAAGAAACAGAACTCGGTATCATTGTCCACGACTGAAGAGGAATATATTGCCGCGGGTCTTGCATGTGCACATGTTCTTTGGATGAGACACACTCTTAAGGACCATGGAGTCAATTGTGATACTTGTCCTATCATGGTTGATAACCAAAGTGCTATATGTCTTTCCAAGAATCTGGTACATCACTCCCGTACCAAACACATAGATGTGAGACACCATTTGATAAATGATCATGTAGCTAATAAGGACATCATCTTAGAGTACATTAAAACCCAAAAACAAATCGCTGACATCTTCACTAAACCTCTTAAAGAAGATTCATTTGTGAGGTTGCATGGAGAATTAAGGATTATGGGCGAATCTGAGATTTAGGAGTTCAACTTTCTTGTAATATCATCTTTTGAACTCATATCATCATGATGCTTCTCTTCATTTGATAAATTATATATTACTCATATATTTGTTTTAAGAGAGGTTATTGAGATTTCGTTGTTTTCGTGAGTTTTCGGATTGTTTTAAGAGATTGGTGTGATAAACGATTTATTTCTTGATATTGATTTCGTGATGAGTTTTGTGTTAGACTATAGGTTGTAGTGTGAGTTGTGTCTATCCTCTGGATTTTAACCTCACTATGCAATTTTGGACCAGGACAAACGACTGTCACTCCTTCGACAGTCGACTGCCATACTATATTTTCTCTTACAGCAGACTGTATCTTTCGCCCAGGTGACTGATGACGACTTTATAGTCAACTGTTGGATCAACAAGCGACAGCATTTTGGCCATCAGGCGCATGTCCTTTCGTTAGTAGTCTCTGTTTCTATCATCGATTTTATCGATTCTCAGTCAGTCGATTGATGAGTAAAATACAGTCGACTGTCTCACTTACAGGCGACTGTAAGTTACCCAACAGTCGACTGTATGTCAACCTAAGCTCATTTCTTATCATATCAACCAGTCGACTGTCTCATGTTGTGGCGGTTCGTTAATTTGATCCGAGCCGTCGATTTTTCGATCCAACGGCCCAGAGTCGTTTGACCCTTCGTTATATCTACAAGAACTGTCGATTAGCTCCTTCGAGAGCGATGCATTGTTTATCCGTCTTTCACCGCTTAGAGACTATCAGAGATCCTCTCCTTTACTCGATTGGCTGACCTCTTTCGCTTCTCCTGCAGCGAATCCCCTCGTGCTTACCCATTTTTGGTCAAGCTTTTCTATGCTAACCACATTCGTGGTGAGTATAAGGACACTGGTGTGATTGACACTGTCGTCCAGGGGACCCACATTCGCTTTGATCCTACTCTCTTAGGGACCATTCTTAGGATTCCCTCCTCTGGCTCCCTTCCTGCTTACATCTCTATTTCAGATGTTAGTGAGCTTGATCAAACTGTCCTCCGGGACATGTTTCGTAAGATCCCCTCTGTTTTTTCTTTTGGGCTTAGGGCCTCCATGTTCTCAGCGAGGGGTTGGGCTGTTCACCTTGTGGTGAAGTCCAACATCCTGCCGAAGTATGGATCTTTCGACCAGCCCTCCCAGGAGATCCTTCGGTGTATGTACACTATCTTTTCTGGCATGTCAGTAAACTAGGCCGGCGTCCTCCTTGATAGGATGGACAAGGTCGAGTTTACTACTGCTTCTTCCCACATTCCTTATGGCGGTCTCCTTACTCTTGTTTTCTGTCACTTTGGCATTGATTTGACTCCTTACGAGCCTTTGCCTTTTGGTCCTCTTCTAGATGCTTCTGCAAAGTCGAAGTCCTCTTCGTCTCTGCTGTCCGCATCTAAGAAGAGGCAATCTACATCTGCTCCTTCGTCATCCACCCTTCCTCCTGCTTACCAGCCATCTACCTCTGCTTCTTCCTCTCATGACATTTTATTCGAGATGGTTTTTGGTTTTTATGAGTTGGCCTTCTTGTTGTTCCAGCTTCAGGGAACTCCCTTTCCTGAGCACCTCCGACGTTTTGTTCCATCGTATCCTTCTGAGGCCCCTCCTCCTTCAGTGACTGAGATTATTGTGCATCCTGGTGTTTCTGCTACTCAGGGTGTTGCTGCTGCAGCTCCTCCTCCTCCAGAGGATGTCTCCGTTAACCCAGAGTCTCAGGGGTTCGAGACTGATTTAGCTTCCTCCTCTGCTGCTCCTAGGGACACTCACTCTTAGATTTTTTTGGTTTGAGTGTTTGAGTGTCTTTGTATGGATAATGTTGTCTGGATTTTGTTTTTATGAATGCTGATGTTGTATGGATCATGTTGTATATTGATCATTTTGTATGAATGTACATGGGTAGTTTGGATGTATTTTGTGCCCTTGTCACATTCACATATATTTATATATGAACATGCAATTTCTTCATTCTATTTCATACATTGTATAATTTTCTATCGTATATGTGTGAATTTTGTGAAATTGCTCCTTGTATGCAATATTTTCTATGTGATGTGATTTGAGACGATTTTCTATTTCTTGTGTCTCTCAATGTTGATATTGGACTCTCATTCCTCTAATCAGCTAAGTTTATAATGTGGTTTATGGGTTTTTTTATTTGTATATCTTTAGACTCTAGTAATTGTTGTTAGTTCTTATTTAGCACGATTGTTGTTATTTTATTCCCACCTTTTGGATAATGCCATAGGGGGAGAGAAATAAACAGATTCATTATGTATGTGCTAAGTAAATACTAATTATACTTGAATCTAAGATTGAAGTTGCCTTAAATTCAGGGGGAGTAAGATATATTGACTATGGATTATAAAATTCTAGATTTCATGGATTCATTTCATTCATGCATCTCTTACTTATTTGCTTCATTTGATCTATAGATGCCCTAATATTTATTGACTAACTTGATTGGCATCTATGTAGGGGGAGTAAGTTTTCTTTAAGCACAATTATTTATCTTTTTGTTTATGTTTGTTTGTTATCATCAATAAGGGGGAGAATGTTGAGTATTGGACTTCTCCCTATTTGGTGTTAATGATGAGCAAACATAAATACTTGTGACTAATCTCTCATTTGCAGTTAATACATTGCCTAAGTATATCATGAAGATCATTTGCAATGGATGACACTTAAAGATCATTGAAAGCAAAGGAATTGGATTGGATGATCATAGATGGTGATTGAAGCTCCTAGAAGACTTCAAGCTCATGGGTTGGATAGAAGAGAGAGTCCTTCAAATGTAATTTTCTTGTTTCTCTTTTAGTATGTAGCTTAGAAGTAGAACTTTGTTGGAGCACACGCACATCTTCATTTCAGTCTTAGGATATCATTAGATCAACTTTTCTTAGACTCCAATTCATTTCTATCTAGATTGTGCATGGCATGATTTTAACAGTCGACTGCTGGACGATTTACAGTCGTCTGTCTCAAAACAGTCGACTGTGTTTTGTTCTACAGTCGCTTGTTTTGCACAACCTTTATCAGTCTTGTTTTTGGGCCTCTCAGCTTTAACTCATTCAAGCGACTGCTGTACATTTCACAGGTGCCTGTCCAAGTGACATTCGACTGTGTTTTATTAATCAGTCGCCTGTCTATCCTCAGCCCAAATATATTTCTCAATTTTGATCTGGCCAGTCGACTATTGTTGTATTTACAGTCGACTGTCCAAAGGCATAATTGACTGTCAATGCTTCAACAGTCGTCTGTCTTTGATCCTATCTGAAGACTCAACTCTCTGGAAAATGTCAGGGTTTTTGACAGTCGTCTGTAGAAGGAATTACAGTCTCCTGTTGAGTTTACAATCGATTGTCTTCTCTTCATCAGTCTCATGTCCTGTACCCCAGACTTTTCTATGACTTGTTTGGCTTACCCCTAATTCGGACAGTCGCCTGTATAAGGATTTACAGTCGCCTGTTGGGTTAACAGTCGATTGTCTACTCATCATCAGTCGACTGTCCACGTCGTAAGTTACCATTTGAATTCTCACCTACCCTCTGACACAGTGCATCAGTCGACTGTGTTTTGTTCAACAGTCGACTGTCGCGAGTTCAGATTCTATTCGTTGGCTGTTTCTCAACGGATTTCAAAGGGGCTTTTGGGGATTTCGTTTGAGGGCTTTAGGGAAACTATAAAGGCAGCCTCTACTATTCCATTGAGAGGTTACTCATTTGCTAAAACATTCAAGCTTTCTTTTCTCTCAAGATCAAAGCTCTCAAATCCTAAAGTCCTAAAATTTCAATCTTCAATCTGTTGCTCTTCAACCTAGAACTAAAGAGAAATCTTCTAGGCATTTGGTGCAGTCCAGAGAAAGGGCTTTTCTCTCTTCCAAGAGAGTCATTCAAAACAAAACACTCTTCTCCTTCAAGTTCTACTTTAAGGCATAGGTGATTGTAAGTGTTGTTTAATTTCAGATTTCATAACTTTCGGTATTTGATTTACTCTCGGGTTATAAGAGTGGTTTGCTTGCTCCCAAGTTGTGGGAGTCAAAGACATCGAGTGTATTTCGATTTCACTTGTAGGATTGCTACAAGTGGGGTTTTAAGGAAACCTCAAGTTAGGGTTCTAACTTGAGTATCCGGTGGTATCCGGGTGGAAGGGACATAGGATTACAGGGAACAAGTCAGGAAGTGACTTGGGTAATCCGAACCCTTGAAACATCCTTGCGTTTGCAGTGTTTCTTTTGAGGGTTTTCTGTTATTCCGCATTTATTGTTGGTTAGGAATTTAATTTGGTGTAACTTTCTTTTTAAATTGTATAAACAATATTCAACCCCTTCTAGTGTTTTCCTTATAGCCAGAGTCCTTACATCCACCCCCGGTGTCCGCCGGCCTAGGCCAGCCCGACCAACGGTCTTATGATCATCTGTAATATTTTTTTAAAAAAGGACAGTTGTGTTGCTGCAGGCGCGCATGCTTGATTGCAATGGGGGTCGGGGGTATAAAAGGGATTTTTTGGTCAAAAGACCAAAAAACCCTCCCAACGGTCATAAACGACCATTTGGGAGGGGTATTTTGGTCATTTTACACTCGAAAAATCCCTACAAATTGCAGTAAACTCCTCTCATTTTTTTCACAATTCTCAAACTATCATACTCTCACATACTCTCTCTTACGTTCAAGCAATCAATTTACGTTCGTAGCTCTCGCCTATCAATTAAGGCGGTATCACAAGGCCAATCTCTGTCAACTTTGCGCTCATCTCGTCATCAAGCTCAAGGCTCAAATCTCTATCGCTCTTAACTTCACACTCAAGTCTCAGCTCCGTCCGCTATCAAGATCATCTGCTCTCTAAACCACTCGCAAGTCGCAACCCAGCAATCAGGCTCATATATTTTTAGCATAATGGTTGGACCAAACCGTAGGAATTTTACTTTCCACCTTGATAACATTGAGAAGCAGTATAATTTTAATATGATTCGGAATAACCCGATAGAAACACCAAATTTTTGATAATGATATGTACAGAAATGTATGAGTACACGAATTCTATACTTGCGTATACTACTTTTTGCACAGATTTCTTCTGTGCACGCTTCCACTCCTGTACAACCTATTGCTCCTGATGTTCCATCTACACAACAACTCCAACCCAGATCACACAAATCTGCGGTTTGGGAGAACTTTACGGTTGAAACTATCACTGGCAAAGTGCAACTGGCAGTTTGCAAAATATGTAGAATAGATTTTAATTGCAAATCTGCTGACGGCACAACACACCTTAAGAGACGCATAGCATCTCACGTAAAAAGAGACTTTAAATAGACAATATTAAATTTATTTGCTTCTTCTTTCTCTCTATCTAATTTCTCATACTCTACTGAGACTATGAGAAAAGAGATGGCAAGATTGGTTTTATGCCCAGAATTGTCATTTAGTTATAGGAAATGCCCCGAATTAGAACGGTTTAATCAAGTGTCATTTAACACTGCCTTTAGACTAGTACCTAGAAACACTATTCGAAGAGATGTTTTGTCAGCTTTTCAATCTGGAAAAGCTAAATTGATTGAAAATTTTGTTAGCTTAAATTCTGGGATAGCTTTAACTTATGATATTTGAACAACAAAATGGGGAGCTTCATATTTATGTGTTACATTGCATTTTGTAAATCTTACTTTCATTCTTAATAATATGATTATAGGATTTAGAATGTTTGAGCATTCTCATACAGGAGTTGTTATTTCTAATGTGATCATATATATAATTCATGATTATAATATTTCAGAAGAGAGTTTTTCTGTTACTTTTGGTAATGCATCTAATAACAATAGTGCAATTAGTTGTTTAAAAAGTAATTTGACCCCTGATATGAATGGATTATTGTTCCATCAAAGATGTGCATATCACGTCTTGAACTTGATATTTCACGATGGACTTAAAACTTGTTCAGTTTATTTAGATAAAATAAGGAATCCCATGTTATATATACATACTTCTAGCACTATGCGGCAGCAGTACAAACAACTATGTCGTACTAGCCAGAGACCATACAATGCCTTTAATTTGATATTTCACCAAGATGGAATTCAACTTATATAATGATGTGTTCCATGATTAAAAATAGAAAGCAGCTTACAGATTTTGCAATTACATACATTCAACATGGCCCAGCTTATGGCATTACTGAACTCGAGTTATTAACTGTAGATCATCTACATGATTTTTGATGTATTTTTTACTGCTACCAATAAATTATCTCGGGTTTACTACCCAACATCAGTTTTAGAATTAGAACAATTACTTTTCATTTCTGAAACTTTATCTAAGCATAGAGACAATACATAAACTAACACTGCTATTATGCCTGTGATACAAGATATATTGATAAAACTAACTAAGTATTTGCATCGTGTTCCTCTTCTTTACTCATTAGCTAAAGTTTTTGATCCACGTTATAAGGATGATATTGCAATTGGGTTATTAGAAATGTATTCTGAAAACATGGGATTTCTCCAAGAACATGTAGTTACGGTTAAACATAGCTTAAGACCATGTTTGCAATTTATGAGACTAGATTTGGTAGTGCTCCACATATTTCTTCTGTGCCTGCTACTCCTCCTTTTTCGAGTAGGATCCGACAGAAGTAGGGAAGAAGAAACAAAAAACAGTAGAGTCGGATAGTTTTTCTAGTGAACTGTCTAAGTATTTAGCAAATCCATTTTCCTTTTCTAAGGTAGAAATAGATGATAAAAATTTTGATGCTTTTGCCTGGTGGAAAGGATATGAATTAGTTTATCACATTATGTCCATCATGGATCGGGATTTGTTAGTTGTACCTATATCTACCAGATTGAACCGGAAGGACGCGCAAGGAGCACGCCTTTCACTCCCAAGCGTAGGAGCGTCAATGCAATAAAAATAACCGGTAAGTACCGGGTCGGATCACAGGGACAAATCATTTTATATTCACAAGTTTGATCGATAAAGAAAAATAATAGCGTATTACAACTACCTCGCTTAACAGTGGATGAGTGTGGGAAAAAAATGTGGAATCTACAATCCTAGCCTACGCACTAAGGGTGGAGAGCCGAATCGGCAAGCAACGAGGATGACTCATGTGGTGTGTGTGAATGAGGCCGTGGGCGTGAGAATTCATCCCAAATATAACTCAATTGATCTCCCGGCTAAGGGCCGATCAATCGGAGGATGCGGCATTTCATCGAACAAGTGGGGTGCAATAAGTAATAAATGAAACCCGTGCGAGTAATAGAGATGAGCACATTAGAGAGGGTCTGCTAGGATAATCCTCTTCTTGGATTTCCCCTTAGGGTTCCAATAAACAAAATTCTAGGGTTTCATCCACCAATTTAGGAAATGAAAATGTGCTAGAGATACAATTCTCAATCCAACAACAACAATCAAACAACACAACCACACAAGCAAAATTTAGAGAATCATGATGAAAAAGGAGAAATCTTTACTCAAAAGTATCATCCAAATTACAACACAAAACCCTAAATCATATACACAAGAGATTAGAGAAATTTCACCCAAGTGTCAGTCCAAGATGAAATCTTCCTCTTCCAAGTGCTCCTCCAAGCTCCAAGCTTCATCAACCTCCAAGCCCTAGCCATAACCCTATTGGGGAAGAAGAAACCCCCAAAAAATTTCAATGGCCTAAGAGCAGCTCAAAAAAACGAACTCCCTGTTAAATTTCGTATAGGCCGCCATATACACAAATAAGGGGACTTGCGGGTCGGATCGTGTCGGATCTGACCCGCAAGAATGAAGCCCGCCCCGCATGGGGCGGGATTACTGTAGTAGCCTGCGCTTGCGGGCTGCAGCTTCTGCACGCGCATGGGCCGGCCCGCTGGGCCGGCCCGCCAAGCGCATGTTCTTTTATTTTTCTTTTTTTACTAACAGAAAACCCAGCGGCCTGCTCCAAGAGCGGGCCGCAATAAATGGCCTCTTCTTCTTTTTTTAATTCGTTTTTTGTAATCCAAAAGACACGGCCCAAGCAGCAGATATGCCCAGCTATTGGCACCACGTGGCGCCATCTGGTTGCGCCACATGGCGCCCAGTAAGAATTTCTCTTTTTCTGATTTAAACACTTATTTCTCTTCCAAATAATTCCAAAAAATACATAGAAATCTCAGAAAAATCCCAAAAAATTCTGAAAAATCCCCAAGACTCCCAGGAGTACCTGAAAAATAGGAGAAGGAGAAATTAGTCCATATGATGAGAAAATTAATATAATGACTATTATAAATTAATATTGACCTCCCACAATTCATATAAAATAATCCATTGCACAAATAATTCTCAAAAATTGACAATATGATCACAATAATACCAGGAGCATATGAAAAATATCAGGAAGCCAATAAAGACGATAAAATCCATATTTTGTGCCAAGAATGAGAATAAGCCCCGAAAATGACATAAAGTGATAATTTACCCAAAAAGAGCAAGTTTAAGCCTAATCTTTAGCACAAAATGGGGGTAGTTAGGGGGTATAAATATACACTTTTCACTCCGAATCACACCCCCAACTAGGTTTTTGCTAGTCCCTAGCAAAATATACGATAAATTCGGATTAAAGTGAAAAACATGCACCAACTCACAATACCCGCATGGCATACCTCAAAGCCAATATACCCAATGTATGAAAGTAAATAACAATTGACACTCCCCTCAATCCAATTCAAAGAAAAGTAAAATAATAAGCACTGTATCGCATTCATTAGGATATATCGCATATGACAAAGTTTCTAATTTTCGTGGAAATGGCCAAAACAAAAGAAATTCTTCTAAGTGGTGGGAGATGAGATTGCATCACTCGTGTTGCTTATTCTTTCATTTATTCATTAATTTTTATTTTCTTTTCTTTTTTCTTCTTTTTTAGTTTTAGTTTTTGTTTATGTTTTGCATTCACGCGATAACGCTATGAAATGCAAACACGGCCACCTTTTGCCTACACGCGATAACGCTATATAGGCAAAGGGATGAACTGATCTCCTAAATCTCATCTTTGGTGTCCTCCCCAATGTTTCGTGGGGTACTGGCTACCCGATTTGATTAGAAAACCCATTCGCGTATATAAACTCTATTTCTCATTCCAAACATGAATTAGCAACTCATCCACCCACCTCTAAGAAGGAAACAAAACATACACAATTGGCCAAACCCAATCCAACCAAAAACTACACCATTCATCCCAACATGAAATCGCTGACACCAAACTTTTCCCAAATTGTTTCAAAGAGAGCATCACGACATATGAAATAGTCTCATACATGGCATATTAGCACATGAATCCAAATTGGAAAAGAAATTAAAACATGCCAATCAAATATCCATAAGTTTGATACCAACATAATAATCCGAAAAAATTTGCATGGCATTATGCATGTAGGGACTAAGCAGAAAGCAAGCGGTGTATGGACAATGAGGTTAAATATAATATGCAATGAAGTTCATGGAATGAGTGCAAAATGGAGGTATCTCAAAAAAATTTGAGCTAACATCAAAATCCTAACAATCCTAAAGATTCTAACACTCTCCCCCCAACTTAAAATAATCATTGTCCTCAATGTTGGGAGAGTATTAGATCTCACAAAAGATCCTAGAAATAAAAAGAAAAGCATACGAAAGTACTAAAATAAAACATTTATTTATTTACACTATTGGAAAGAATACACCTTAGCAAATGACGGATCCAAAATTTCCATCGGAGGTGGCAATTGTTCCAACGCTCATTTTCCTTCTTCAGCCAATGCTCCTCGGCCAAACGTGGAAATGGCGACTACGTACACAACCCTAAGCATCTCCTCAAAGTGTGTACCTACATAAGGAAGGAGACGGGTTGTGTAAGAGAGAGATGGGGACACGTCCCCAAAAAATGACATCCACACATAATCATCAATATAAAATACGAAATGAAGAGTATGATGAATGTGAGAGAAAACTCCCTGGATGGTTGAATATGATGTGGTTTGAAGCTCATCCCTGCGGCATTCAATATCAATCGGGGGAGGAAGTGCTATCTCCATATAAACTACCGAAGGAAAGGGAAGCTTGGGATCCATGATAGCATGTGGTGTAGACTCACCCTCGCTTGCCTCTTCTTCAGGTTCATCAACAAAAGAACACTCCCCCTTGTCCACCTCACTCCCAAGTGTGCGCGTGATTGGCTCCTCTATCTCCACCATGTCAACAACCAATTCTTCAACAACTAATTGACACAGCCCAGCAGAAATAGGAGATGCCGACATGATAATTTCCTCCACCGGCTCAACCAACTCCTCCATGCCAACACCTGGTTCCTCAACTACTACTTGGCATGGGGCACTCAATTCTTCAACTACCGGTGGGGTGAGATCCATAAGAACTTCTTCATTCGGGGCTTGGTGAACCAAAACTTCATGGCTTGGCTCATTTGGAGTCACAACCAATGTGTGATCTTCCTCCTTGTATGACTTCAAATAACGCCAAGCTGCATTCTCATCCATGTCCAAAAGTGGCCGTTTTCCAACATATCCACAAAATACTATGTCTCCGGAAGTAGACCCTCCAAGAAGAATCCAAGAAGACGCACCCTGTCAAATCCATGATGTGGACAACCGTGCACTAACTCTGAAAAACACGTCCAAGCCTGAAAAAATGTCTCACTGATGCGCTGAGCAAAGTTCACCATTCTTCCTTGCCATGTTTTGGTCCTGTAAGATGGAAAAAACTTCATACAAAATTTGTGCTTTAGTAAAAGCCAAGATGGAACAAGATGAGGGATATAAACTTTAAACCAATTTAATGCACTACCATCCAATGAATAGGAAAATAATTTAAGATAAAACTTTTCATCACACGTGGTCCCATCAAAATGAAGCTTGCAAGCACTCTCAAACTTCTTAATATGTAGGTAAGGGCTCTCCGCATCCTTACCAAGGAATCTCGATAGGGATTTGGTCACCCGCATGTCAAACCTAAGAGAGTTTGAAGTACTTGCCATGTTGGAAAAAAACAAAAACAAACAATCAAAAAGACTCAAAAAGTGGAAAATAAATAAAGATGAAAGATAATAAATGAAAGATAATAAATCATAAAGACTCACACTAAGAGATAGAAGTATCACACTAAAACTTTCAAAATCAATCAAAAAATGCTAATAATAGAAACTGTTGTCCTCGGCAACGGTGCCAATTGATTGAACCAGAAGGACGCACAAGGAGCAAGCCTTCCACTCCCAAGAGTAGGACTGTCAATGCAATAAAATAACCGGTGAGTACCGGGTCGGATCACAGGGACAAGTCGTTCTATATTCACAAGTTTGATCGATAAAGAAAAATAATAGCGTGTTACAACTACCTCGCTTAACGGTGGATGAGTGTGGGAAAAAGTGTGGAATCTACAATCCTAGCCTACGCACTAAGGGTGGAGAGCCAAATCGACAAGCAACGAGGAGGACTCATGTGGTGTGTGTGAATGAGGCTGTGGGCGTGAGAATTCATCCCAAATATAACTCAACTGATCTCCCGGCTAAGGGCCGATCAATCGGAGGATGCAGCATTTCATCGAACAAGTGGGGTGCAATAAGTAATGAATAAAACTCGTGCGAGTAATAGACAATGAGCACATTAGAGAGGGTCCGCTAGGATAATCCTCTTCTTGGATTTCCCCTTAGGGTTCCAATAAACAAAGTTCTAGGGTTTCATCCACCAATTTAGGAAATGAAAATGTGCCAGTGATACAATTCTCAACCCAACAACAATCAAACAATACAACCACACAAGCAAAATTTAGAGAATCACGATGAAACAGGAGAAATCTTTACTCAAAATTATCATCCAAATTACAACACAAAACCCTAAATCAAATACACAAGAGATTAGGGAAATTTCACCCAAGTGTCACTCCAAGATGAAATCTTCCTCTCCCAAGTGCTCCTCCAAGCTCAAGCTTCATTAACCTCCAAGCCCTAGCCCTAGCCCTATTGGGGAAGAAGAAACCCCCAAAAAATGACAATGGCCGAAGAGTAGCTCAAAAAAACGAACTCCCTGTAAAATTTCACACAGGCCGCCATATACACAAATAAGGGGACTTGCGGGTCGGATCGTGTCGGATCTGACCCGCAAGAATGAAGCGCGCCCCGCATGGGGCAGGATTACTGTAGTAGCCCGCGCTTGCAGGCTGCAGCTTCTGCGCGTGCATGGGCCGGCCGCTGGGCCGGCCCGCCAAGCGTATGTTCTTTTATTTTTCTTTTTTACTAACAGAAAACCCAGCGGCCCGCTCCAAGAGCGGGCCGCAATAAATGGGCCTCTTCTTCTTTTTTTTAATTCGTTTTTTGTAATCCAAAAGACACGGCCCAAGCAGTAGAAATGCCCAGCTATTGGCGCCACGTGGCGCCATCTGGTTGCGCCACATGGCGCCCAGTAAGAATTTCTCTTTTTCTGATTTAAACACTTATTTCTCTTCCAAATAATTCCAAAAAATACCTAGAAATCTCAGAAAAATCCCAAAAAATTCTGAAAAATTTCCAAGACTCCCAGGAGTACCTGAAAAATAGGAGAAGGAGAAATTAGTCCATATGATGAGAAAATTAATATAATGACTATTATAAATTAATATTGACCTCCCACAATTCATATAAAATAATCCATTGCACAAATAATTCTCAAAAATATACAATATGATCACAATAATACCAGGAGCATATGAAAAATATCAGGAAGCCAATAAAGAAGATAAAATCCATATTTTGTGCTAAGAATGAGAATAAGCCCCAAAATGACATAAAGTGATAATTTACCCAAAAAGAGCAAGTTTAAGCCTAATCTTTAGCACAAAATGGGGGTAGTTCGGGGGTATAAATATACACTTTTCACTCCAAATCACTACCGTTGCTTCGGAGTCTACTTTTAGTGTATGTGGTCGCGTTCTGAGCAATAAGAGGTCAATGCTGAAGGAAGACATAGTTGAAGCTCTTGTTTGTGCGAAGGATTGGTTCCATGCTGAAAACTGCTCGTAGGATAAGTGCTATTCAGTATAAGTGCTATCATATTTGGAGTCTTTTCATCATGTGGTGTGAAGGGACCCGTGCCTACGGTAAAATCCACGGGGTTTCTAGCAAGGAACTAGAGGCTAATGACCAAGATAGAAGGGAACGAGACTCGTATCCCAAGTAAACCACAATAAAACCCCAAAATAACGAACAAATGATTCGGTCGCTCCCAAACAACAGTATAAAAAGGCATTCGCAGCCATCAGTCAACAAGGAAACCCAAAACCGCCAGCAAGGGGAACCACCGAACCCAACTCAAGTAAGGAAGGGATCGACCGCAAGCAAGGGGAGCCACCGAACCCCAAATCAGCACACACTGGACAAACCAAACCCAACTATAGTGTAACGGTCGGTATTTTTAGGCGTGTTGATTGTTGTGTATCCGTACTTTATTTTGATCGTCCTGATGTTTTTCGTGCGTAAGTTCTATTTCTATACGTCGACGCGAGCGTGTCTCTGTTTTTAAATTTTTACCATGTCGTGATTAATTAACTTATAACCCTAATTAATTACTCCTATCTAAATAATTAACTAACCTAACCCTACCAGATTGAATCCCACGGAAATATATCTGTGAGATCCAACATCGTCTTCATTCCTACCCCACCATCTAGCTATCCCTCATCAAGCTGCCACCTTCACTGTTCGTATTATAACATCAGCAAACAACAACGGTAGGAACAACAACAAAATTTCCATCTTCCTGTAGATTTCCATCTCCCTGCAATTTCTCCTCCACTCTCTCCGATCAACAATTTCAATTCAAACCAAACCCAAATTGAAATCAGCCAACCCAAATCGCAATCAAACCACAAGCCAAATCGAATCAAACCCAAATCAATTCAGCCACAATCATTTTGAAATTCAATCCTATTCCCCCACAAATTTCAGTTACAACGCCAATTTCAAACCAAAATAGTCCCCAAATCAAAGTTGAAATTGAAATCAGAAATTAGTGTTAAGAAAGAGGAGAATTTGAGATCTGAAATCAACTTCAGATCAATCCAATAAAAATCCAAAACCCCTCCTCTCTCCCGTGCCCCTCTCATCCCTGCACACGCCACCAGCAGCAGGCCGTCGCCCCTCCCCTTGTCGCAGGTCACTACCGCCACTAGCAGCAAGCCGTCGCAGCCCTTGCCCAACCGCCGCTGCCCTAGCCCCGACTATCGCCGCCCTTGCCCAGCCGCCACCCTCCACTAGCCCAGGCCGCCGCTGCTGTCGCCCCTAGCCCAGGCCCCCCTTGTTGCTGAGTCCCCCAATGCCGTGAGCCACCTGCAAGAAGAAAAAAAAGAAAGAAAAAAAGTAAGGAGAAAGAAGAAGACAGAACTGAAAGAATAAAAGAATAGAAAGAGAATAAGAAGAGAAGGTGAGTTATCTTGTTGGGTTTGGGTATTATGTATACCTTATTGGGTTCAGTTTTGTTAATGGGGTTTGGGTTTAAATTATTGCTATTGGGTATGAGTTTTAATGGGTTTAAATGAGTAAAGCTTATTAGGTTTTGGGTTCAAAGGGATTTAATTGGGTATTGGGTTTGATTGGGTAAGTTATTACTTATTGGGCTTTAATTTAATTAAGTTAATTGGTTATTTGGGTTGGGTCTATTAAAGCCAGTAAGTTAATTTCATAGCCTAAGTCATTATAAATGTTAGTAATTTATATCCTAAGTCATTATAAATGTTAGTAATTTAAGTTGTTAGTTTAATAATATTTTAATCGGTTATGATCGGCTAACTTAATATCGTATATTTAATGATGCAGATACGTCGCGTATTTCCATACAATTGCTTGGACACCCAAAACCGTCCCAGTCATGCAAGTGTGCGAATTATTGCAGTTTAATACATATTAATCGCATTTTGACTTGTTACTGAAAAACACTTGTACACAGCACGTTTATTAATTAACCAATAAATTGCCTTGTTTTAGATTGTGTTAAATGTCAAAATGAAGATACGAAAATGCTAATGATTAATATGGTATCATGCTCACATCATGCTTGTACACACCTGTTAGAAAGGACATTGATGGAATAACTTGAAAGAACTTAAATTCGTGGATTTGTGCCCTCAAAGGCAAAATCTTGAATTTGTGAACTCGTGCAACTTGACTAGGCTGGCACGTGTTCCAGCACAACATTTGGGTGGGGTTAGGGTTGAGTAGCCACTAAGCGTGTGCAAGGGTCACCTTCAAGAGCACCACCCGTATGCGGTGGGTGGCGTCAATCAAAATTATACCCTCGTAAGAAGGACTGACTCACTCACAACGTCTTACAGGAGAGAACCCTATACAGATAGAAATCATATGCATGGAACTTAAATCATTTATCATCACTTCACTTGCACACTAGAATTGCAAGGACTATCGTCTTGTACTATCTTTAGAACTGCCATGTACATAAATGCTTTTACTTAACTATTTAGAATTACCAAGTTCATAACTGCATGTTGAATAAATGTATAACTGCGAGTTTAGAACTATCATTCTCTTTTAATCTGTTTAATAATTCGTACACCTCGACTTGGGTCATCTCACCTTTTACTTGCCTGACCAGTGCTGACATACATTCATGTTTTTTGGAATGTATGTCAGATTGCGAGACCGCTTACCAGGAGGAGGAGTTGGTTGAGGTGGCTGACCCAGAGAGCCAGGAGTTTGTGGACACAGAGTATCTCCCTGTGGAGGACTAGAGACTTGTTCTGTTGTTGTTTTCAGATTTGCTTTAGCACCTTGTAGTAGGAGTATGTTTCTGTGTTGTACTTTCCGTTGGCCATGCTGAGGCCGTGTTGCTTTTATTTCGTGTATGCACTTCTAGATGTGGCTTGAAATTAATGAATATTTTTATTGTTTTGAAATGCATGTAAGAATCCTGCAAGGTTGTTATCATAGACGCTTAGTGAACTCGAGCTTCATTGCTCCAGTTCATGCGGAACTTTGTAATGTTCTCGCTTCCATCGGTTTTGGGAAGCGAGGCGATACATATAGCCCCATGCAAGAACCCCGGGTATAACGGTCTGGTTTCAGCGTACACGAATTTTCGTATTCACGATAATATCAAACAAGTTCAAAATGAGTAAATTAATTTTTTTTCTAATTTTTTCGTCACTCAAACCTTAATTTTTCCTACACAAATTTTTTCTAATTCAAAATAAATTTTTTCGTCACTCAAACAATACGAACCCATGGATATTTTTACGTAATTTTTCGGAGTCGTTTCGATAAAGAAAATGATATTTCCTTATAATCATTACTAATTACATTAAACTTTTACTAATTACTTTAACCTAATTACCTATTGATTTACCCAAACCAAAACTTAAACATGGGGAGACACGTTTAAAGTTTTTCTCCACTTAGTCAAAAGCCTAACCACTGTAATTAATGCACTAATAGTGCATTCATGCATCCTATTGGCTATAAATACCCACTAATCCCACTTAATAACACAATAAAACAATAGTTTTAAAAATCCAAACACTCTCTCCCTCCCTCCCTCCCTCTCAGCCCGTGTCATCTTCTTCCTCTCCCTCTCGCAACTCTCTTCCCTTCTTTCCTTGCCGGAGCACCACCCGCCGCCGAACACATCGCCTCCTTAGCATACACCTTCCTCTGCCTCCCTCCGATGAAGCAGCCACCGACAACTGCCCACAAAGCCCCGCTCCACCTTCCACCGTAACCCCCACAGCTCGATGCCCCGCTACCCCCGCAGCTACGGCTCCTTCTCTGCCTACACCGTTGCCAACACTTCCACCACTTCACGACGCTGCCTCGACGACACTGTGCTCCGTCGCTGGCGACGCCATGACCCGACAGTAACCCGCAAGATGCAACCCCCCAGAGGGCTTCCCTCGTCGCAACGCCACCCACCGGTGCCCAGCACACCACCTTCGTGTTGAGTATTGGACTTCTCCCTACTTGGTGTTAATGATGAGCAAACATAAATACTTGTGTCTAATCCCCTATTTTGCAGTTAATCCATTTCCTAAGCTAATTATGAAGATCTACTAGCAATGGATGACTCTCAAATATCATTGAAGGCAAATGACATGGATTGGATGATCGTAGATGATGATTGAAGCTCCATGAAGACTTCAAGCTCATACGATGGATAGAAGAGAGAATTCGTCAATGTAAATTTCTTTTATCTCTTCTAGTATGTAGCTTAGAAGTAGAACATTGATGGAGCACTCACACACATCTTCAATTCAGTCTTTGGACACCGTTAGATCATTCTTCCTTAGACTACAACTCATTTCCTTAGTGATTGTGCTTGGATTGTTTATAACAGTCGACTGCTGAACACTTTACAGCCGCCTGTCTCAAAATCAGTCGACTGTGTTTTGTTCTACAGTCACATGTTATGCACAAACTTTTACAATTTAGTTTTGGGCTTCTCTGTCTTATTTCACACAGGAAACTGATGAACGATTCACAGGCGCCTGTCCAAGTGACAGTCGACTGTGTTTTGTAAATCAGTCGCATGTCTGTCTTTTGCCCAAACTTTGTTGATCTGTCTTTTACAGCCAGTCGACTAATGCTGAATATACAGTCGATGTCTCTTGGATCAGTCAACTGTCTATGCTGCAACAGTCATCTGTCTGTGAGCCAATTCTTTGACTCAGCTCTCTGGAAATTCTCAGGGTATTTGACAGTCGTCTGTATAAAGATTTACATTCGCCCGTTCTGATTAACAGACGACTGTTTTATCCTCATCAGTCGTCTGTCATGTTATCTCAGAAGATTTCCAGAATTCTTTAACTTACCCATCTCTCGGCCAGTCACCTATAAAAGGATTTACAGTCGCCTGTTGGTTTAACAGTCGACTATCTATGCTTCATCAGTCGACTATCCACGTGGTTAGTTACCGTTATGAATTCTCACCTACCATTGCTGACTGTGCAACAGTCGACTGTGGTTTCTTCAACAGTCGACTGTCGCGAGCGCAGATTCTATCCGTTGAGATTTTTCTCACGGATTCCCAAAGGGTTTTTGCCTAAACTGTTTTGTGGATTTGAGAAACCTATATAAGGGCCTTTTACTGTTCCATTGAAAGGTTACCTAGGCTATTGCAAAATCTCTCAAGCTTTCATTATCAAGTTTAAAGCTCTCAAATCCAAAGCCCTAATGTAACGCCCCGCTCTCCAGGATAGCCAATAAGTACGAATCCGTATCAGGTATTCGTGAAGAGTCGGGTGCTACGAAGAAAAATACAAAATTTCATCACAAGCAGGTCCACTGCGCACTGCTGGGATAGTACCTGCAATGTTCCCAAGCACAACCAAACAACCATTGACGTAACACAGAAAGTAACACAGAGGAAAGCTGTACAACAACTAAACTCAAAGAAAGGTCTGATTTATATACATCATCCATCTGTACATACATCCATCATGAACAACTCGCCACTACCCAAACAAAACCCCAAAAGTACAACACACTCTCCTTTCATCTCCCTACCCCAACCTAACTCATCCACATAACTCCACTGCTGCACCTCATAGCCACCAACCAACTCCAACACCTGAACCTGAAAAGTCAACGGTGGGGCACGTCAAAGCGTGACCCAGTAGGAATTCCATATCTCAACTAGTCCTTACATGAAGTGTGGAAAGGGTGCACGTGAGCAGGCAGAGTGTATGACATGGCATAAACATCTACTGCAATAAAGGAAGTAACAACTATAGTTATGAGCAGAAGAGAGCGTGCACGTGCAACAGGCAAAGTGTACATACTAGCATAATGTACAAGAGACAACAAGTAACAAGTACAATATTTATAATGAGCAACTAAGTGATAATAGTAAACCAAAGAAACTGGTAACATGGAACCCGTCTCACTTCCACTTACTTAAGCTTCACAAATAAAAGCAAACCACCTCATTTTACCAATATGCATCCATCTCAAGCAATTCATGCATTCATGGCAACAATCATACATATAAGGCAACATTCACATCTATAACCACAAGTCACACATAATGCTCAATGATGCCATGATGCATATGAAACACAAGCAATTGCTATGAGATGCAATGCAATGCAATGAGATCCCATGAATGAGCCGGCGTACAAGTGCACGTGATTCTACTCCATTATCAACGTGGAGCTACCTAATGGTATCAAGAGGTTGCCCACGGCGACTAAACCCGCCTCCTACCGTGGCAACTTTGTCCATGCCCGTGCACTCCACCCTCGTGTCCTAACAACATCATATCCAAACTTGCTTTCTTTTCCCCATATCAACGCCTCTTGAAGGCCAACATTGTTATCAACAATTAATTCACCAAGATATTGAACATAAAGGAAAATGAACAACTTTATGCAACTTGAAATGAAGCAAGAGATGTCCAATTAATCAACTGATGAATCATGAAACAATCATACATGAAGCCACAGAACGTGGATATCCATAATTGAACACATAACATATTCATACAACCCAGTTTCTGGAAATAGCAGGACAGCCCCAAACAGAGGCATACCCCAAATATTTGTATCAAACATACCCATACAATACAAATGAAAGTTGTAGATATGTGTGTTGTGGAATCACAATTAAAATTTCAAGAGGAAATTCCCAATGTGTGATTTATGGTGAATTATTTGGTGAGAACTGTCGAATTTGTTTTTCAGACAGATCCTAAGTGCTGTAAAGATTGCTAGTTTCGGACATGATCCATTTAGAATCTCAAAAATGTGCACTCAGGAAAAGTTATAGAAAAAGTTGTTATCTTTCCAACGAGACTAAGATCATCAATTTCTATGGAGTGTAGAGGGACTGATCTACGTTTTACCAAACTGTGTGCAGACTAGATGAAATTCCGACAAGTTGTAAAGATAGAATTTTTAACCCCATTTCCAGTTTGAACTGGTAAAAGTTTACAACACAAAAGTTATAGATAATAGTCCAATCTTTAAGCCATAAATATTTCAGAGCAAACTCAATTCTAGATTGGAAGGAATAAGCAGAACAATCAGCATGTAAATCTGTCCAGATTTGCTCATCACACAAAACCACCTAAAACTCAGGATTGCTCCCCACGCACAACCATACAAATCTCAGGATTGATCACCGCGCACAACCATACAAACTCAGGATTGCTCACCGTGCACAACCATACAAATCTCAAGATTGCTCACCGCGCACAACCATACAAATCTCAGGATTGGCATAAGAAGAGGTAAAACCACAACAACAACCATGAAGCTAAGCATGCAACTCTAATACTAGTTGGAGATGGAATCCTACCTTACGGGTGATGAGAGATAAGGGGGTAGCCCAAATCCCTATGGCTCATCCTTCTTCAAATCCTTCTCCTTCTCCTCCCCAAGCTCCTAGAATGAGCAACAGCACCCAAACGACAATAGGGATGCTACGGTTGTGTGCAGAGTGAGAGTTGCGTAACCATACAGGTGCTCAGCCTCCCTAAAGTCTAAGAGGGAGCAATGGGAAGGGATGAATTCGACCTGATCTTGGGAAGAGAGTGAGATATTTTTAGAAGAGTTTAGAAACTTGGGAGAAAAGAGTGGAAGGGCCAAGAATTACGTAGAAGAGTCAAGAATCTATATTTACAAGTTTGCCATCCTCCACAAATATCTCTTCCACTCTCAGAATTACTCAATGCACAAAACCATACAAAATCTAGAATTGCTCAATGCACAAAACCATACAAAATCCAGAATTGCTCCATGCACAAAACCATATAAAATTCAGAATTGCCACCCAGCCTTAATTACAAGTGTGTCATTACTTCTCACACTCTCATATTAATTACAGGAATGCCACTAACCTTAACTCTTTTCACACTAGCCTCTTTACACCAATCCTACACTCTCATTCACACACATACACATACCATCACATAACCTCCTTCATGCATCACATACACATGCATGACCTCACTATTCCTGCATGTATACTACATGCACGATCAACCACATAAATCACACACAAATATGTACTAACTTGTATACAAGCATATACACGATACATAGTACACAGATATACACTCTATATTCACATAAAAGCATAGACCCTTCGTATATGGCACTCTGGGCCATTACACCTTAGAATTCTAATCTTTGATCTCTTGCTCTCCAACCTAGAACCAAAGAGTTATCTTCTAGGCATTTGGTGCAGTCAAGAGAAAGGTCTTTCTCCTCTCTTCCAAGAGAGTCTTCAACACACAACACACTTCTCCTTCAAGTTCTACTTCAAGGCATAGATGATTGTAAGTGTTGCTTTCATTATTTCATAACTTTCGTTATTTGAATTTACTCTCAGTCTGTGAGAGCGGTTTGCTTGCTCCCAAGTTGTGGGAGTCAAGGTCAATCGATTGTACTTCGATTTCACTTGTAGGGTTGCTACAAGTGGGTTTTAAGGAAACCTCAAGTTAGGGTTCTAACTTGAGTATCCGGAGGTATCCAGGTAGAAGGGACATAGGATTACCGGGAACAAGTCGGGAAGTGATTTGGGTAATCCGAACCCTTGAAACATCTCTGCGTCTGCGTGTTTCATTTTGGGTTTAATTTCTTTTCGGCATTATTTTGTTGGATTGCATTTAAATTGGTGTAACTATCTTTTTAAATCGCATAAACACTATTCAACCCACCTTCTAGTGTTTTCTCCATTGACAGGATCCTTAAAATTAGTATCTGAGCACAAGGTTATAGCTATAGAATCCAACAACAACAACGTTCCTCTGCCGACTTCGTACAACAATCACGATCGTGATGGAGCATCCACACTTTTCGAAGGTCAATCTATGGTGCATCCTCCACGTTTCAATGGCACTAACTTTGGCTATTGGAAGTGTAGGATGGAGACGTTCCTAAGGAGCGTTTCACTTTGGAGAACCCTCCACAAGGAGTACGTCGAGCCCACCGAAGAGTGTAACGGCTGGTTTTTGTATGATGATATTTTATATATATATATATTTGTTCTCTTTTCCCTTCTTCTTTTCTGTATCTCCTTTCCCCTATCTGGAGCTGAGCATGCTTCGTGATGCTCTTATCTTAGAGCCAGACTCATCTTAGAAGTCCCTAAAACCCATCCCGAAGCTTCGCACTTCATTTTGAGACTTTGTGTGCATTTTAGTCGGTTCAAGAAGAAGAACCGACCGACTAGATGCCAGTCTAGTCGGTCAGAAAATCTTCATGGACCGACTAGTTTCCCTTTGATTTTTTTCACTGAGTTACTGTTTACGCTTAGTCGATCTAAGTTCATCCACCGACCGACTAGTTGTCAAACTAGTCAGTCAACACTTCTTCGCAGACCGACTAAGCCAGAGATCATTTCATGCAGTCGAGTTACTGTTTACCATTAGTCGGTCAAAGAACGAATACCGACCGACTAGTTGACGAACTATTCGGTTAGGCTTCCTTCTCAGACCGACTAATTTTCAAAACTTCTTGTCGACCATTTTCATCCTTTAGTCGGTCAATGAACACTGGCCGACCGACTAGGTTGCAAACTAGTCGGTCGACGAGCCTTCACAAACCGACTAAATCTGTCAACCCTGTACCGACACTGTTCTCTGTTTGCTTTTAGTCGGTCTCAGTTAAACGACTGACCGACTAGTTCTCAAACTAGTCGGTCGACCGCCCTTCACTGACCGACTAATTGACCCCGAAACCCTAGATTTTGACCTAGCCGCCGTTTGTTTTCTTATTTAAACGCGCGGCCCTTCTTATTTTCTCCTTATTGTGTTTAGCCATCTTCTTCCCCAACCTATCTCTTTCTCTTTCCCTGCCTCTCCTTCCTCCTCCTTTGCGCCCTCCATCTTCTCCAAGGTCTCTCTCCCTTTCTTGTCTCCCGTTCTTTTTCTCCTCCATCATCCTTTCTATTTTTCCAGCCGACCACCGCCCTCCCCCCCTTAAATCTGAAACCCCACGGCCAAGCCCGGCAGCCATCTCGTTTCCCTTTCCGAGATCCATCTCCTCTTAGCCGCTTTCTCTCTTCGCGTGGCGATCCAATCCCAGATCTAGCGACGATGACCCCGGGAGACGCCGAGATATTCACCACCACCTACGAAGACCGACGACACCACCAACGATCAACGTTCCTTGCTGCGCTACCCGCGGCCTAGGAACTTCCGGACGACGCAAAGCTTCCGCCTTTTCAGATCCGACGCCGGATCTCCGTTCGATCGTCAAATCAGGTTGGTTCCCTAAACTCGTAGAAACCCACACTATAGAAAATCAAAACCCTAATTAAAATCAGCAACTAAATCAATTAAATTTATTTTCCGTTGATCCTTAAAACGTTGTACAACCGTAGATAAATCGACGAATGAACTTTATGCATGTGCACATAGGATAGATCGTCGAATTAGGTTAAATGCATTAAAAATGTGATTTTTGATGAATAGGATAGTCCCGATAACCTAGACACAACCCTAATAGGAATTATTGAATCGCGATCTGACACCGTCGTCGTGTCACAATTTTCAGACGTTCTTTCACCGACGAGACGTTTGGACGAGACGTTCCAGGAGGACAACGC
This sequence comes from Scilla litardierei, assembly GCA_030789695.1. Lineage (NCBI taxonomy): Eukaryota > Viridiplantae > Streptophyta > Magnoliopsida > Asparagales > Asparagaceae > Scilla > Scilla litardierei. The sequence continues at coordinate 348,959,083 of CM061133.1, read as the reverse complement.
ACTCGCCACCGCAGGCAAGTGTACCATTTGCGTTTCTTGGCCATGCTTAGGCCTTAGCCTTGCTAAAAATGTTATTTTTGGAACCATGAGAATTGGACGCGAAATGATAGTGTCCGGGAAGCCCCTTGATGGCTCAGACTTGACAACGAAGTCTCAGTCCAACAACAACAATTTTGACATCATAGGATTGACATGCGTGTGTGTGAGTTGTGGACACCCGAGTACAACCCCTCCTGTTTTGTCGTGTCATGTCCTTACCGTCGTGCCATGTCCCGTCCCGTCATGCATAGCCCACTGGGCAATAGGGCACTCGCCAAGCCAGAGTGAGTGATCCCTTGTACTGATTCACAGCCAGATGGGCAATAGGGCACCTGTCAAGCTAGAGCAGGCGATCCCTTGTACTGATACACAGCTCAGAGAGCAATAGGGCACTTGTCAAGCTAGAGCAAGTGATCCCTTGTCCTGTCACGATTCTTGGGGTTTTAGGGCAGGGTTGAGCGTGCACGCGGCAAGAGGGTCTGATCCCCCTCGAACCGTAAAGGCGTGAACCCTTTCGTGTTACTCTTGTCTTGTCTTGTCTTGTCTGGATTCTCCTTGTTCCGTCTTGTCTTGACACATGTAGGCTAGTCACATAGTCTGTAGCACTCGCTACGACTGCTACTTGTCGTGTTTACTTTCCTGCGGCGTGTACTTTCGTTTGTTCGTCTGTTCGTCTGTTATAACCTATGCATATTAATCAACCAGTAAAACGATTGTTAAATAATTGGTGCACTTGCAGTTTGGTCTAACCCCTTTCTTGTAGACCTTACCTGACGTACAGTTCCTTCTTTTGGTGTTGTACGTCCGGGATTGAGCCAGAGTATATCGAGGAGACTGACTTGCCAGTTGACGTGAAGCCAGAGAGTGCTGATCCCGAGTACAATCCTGAGGAGGACCAGAGCTAGAGACTTCTCGTTGTAGTTCCAGAGATATACATTCCTCATAGTTTGGGTGCGTAGCAACTTTGGTTTCCTTGTTAGGTTGGGTGCTTGCACCGTTAGATTTTCCATTCTGCAGTTGTAGCCCTACGGGCGTTGAGACTCTGTACTTTTGCTATGTTGAAATAAAATGATTTGTCACTTCCTTTTGCTACTCTTATTGTTCTGTACTAACATGCAGGGACCTGTACCTTCGTCTTGGTACCACACAGACGCTTAGTGGGTCAGGGCTCCTTAGCTCTGGCCTAAGGGGGCCTTAGTCACGCTTCGCCTCCGCTGTTTTGGGAAGCGGGGCGTGACAGGTTTTAGTGGTGGCCCATACAGTTCCACGTCCCAATCTTTCTGCAAGTACAGAACAGTAAGAGTAAGGACATTCATTTTGATATTCAAACATTGTACGAGTCTAACCTGTGTTTTCGTTTCTGAACACAGGATGGCTGGACGACGCATTACTCGATCCTCGAATTTGAGTGATGACGGTTCGGAGGACCAGGGTGTAGAGTTTCGCCAGTTCCTTGGCGTGATGCGAGAGATGCTTGAGGTGTAGCATCAGCTGGTGCAGCAGTCTCACCTTGCTGCCCAGGCCCCACCTGTTGCACCACCTCCACCTCTGCCTGCTCCGCGAGCTGCTCCAGGAGTGAAGCAGTTCAACGAGCTTCAGCCGAAGACCTTCTCTGGGAAGGAGGGACCTCTGGGTGCCGATGAGTGGATCCAGAGCACTGAGGAGAATTTGATAGCTGTCAAGATTCTAGATGATACTCGGGTGGAGATCGCGATGATGCAACTGACTGAGATTGCCCGAAACTGGTGGCGTATTGAGGAGAGGCGCCTGCAGAAGCCTGTGGAGTGGAAGAATTTTCGCCACATGTTCAAGGAGAAGTACTTCACCAAGGCATCTAGGAGAGAGCTGATGGGCAGATTCGTGGATCTGAAGCAGGGGGACATGACGATCGATGAGTATGAGGCTGAGTTTGAGATGTTGAGCCGTTTTGCCCCACATATGGTGAAGAAGGAGGAGAACCGAGCTGAGCGGTTCCGTCAGGGACTTCGTCCAAAGGTCCAGGCTTCCATGTCCTCTGCTAGTTTCTCGACTATGAGGGGAGTGTTAGATGCTGCGAAGAATCATGAGACGATTTCGTACCTGCCTGACACTCCAGCGGACAGAGGGAAGCACCCTATGGAGCAGTACCGGCCACCTGCCAGGCCAGCGATGAGGCCAGTCCAGACTGTACCATTCAAGAGACCTGGAGCACCAGTGCAGCATCAGAGCAAGGGTCTGTGCCATTTCTGCGGCAAGCCCGGACATGTTCAGACCAACTGTAGGAGGAAGCTGGGTCTGTGCCTACTTTGTGGAGATGCTTCACATGCTGCGAAGGATTGTCCGAGAGCCCGAAATGCTGTTGTTGGAGCGCCAGCCCTGTTGCAGATGAGGGCGCCTGCCCGAGTCCAGAGAGGACCTGCTGTTCGTGGACCATCCTTGGTGCCACAGAGGCAGATGTTCCAGCGAGCAGTGCAGCCTCAGAGGCCGGCCTATACCATGACAGCTGTTGAGACTGAGGAGCTGGATGGAGTTATTACAGGTAACTCCTTGACCTAGTCTTTTCATTTCATAGTTAGATCTTATTGCTAGTTTTGTTAGTGTTGCTTGTTTGTTTGATTGCTAGAGTGGTGTCTTAACCTTAGACCCTTTGTTTCCTAGGCACCATTCTTGTGTCCTCTCACCCTGCTTTGGCTTTGTTTGACTCCGATGCATCTATGTGCATCATATCCCAGAGGTTTATAACAAAGCACTCCATTCCTACCCACACACTTCCTAAGTGTTGGGACATCAGTACAGGGAACGGAGTGGTGAATGTGAACATGGGATGTCGATCGATTCCGCTAGTGGTCAGTGGACATGAGTTATACGCAGATTTCATCGTCCACGATCTGTCGCATTTCGATGTCGTCCTTGGCATCGATTGGCTGGGAGATTTCCATGCTTCGATCTACTGTCACAGCAAGAGAGTGGTATTCCGGATTCCAGGCCACCCGGAGTTCGAGTTCCACAGCAGAGACGAGTCGCTTGGGCCCATCAGATTTTGGGCCAAGCCGGAGGTGCCAGTGTTAGCAGCGTTGCAGATGGAGTTAGACCGACCAGTGGTTGTCAGAGACTTCGATGACGTATTTTCGAAAGATATCTCGGGTCTGCCACCCGACAGGGCTTTGGAGTTCGGCATCGATCTGATGCCGGGTGCGCAGCCGATATCGAAGTAGCCGTATAGGATGGCTCCTGCGGAGCTAGAGGAGCTGCGGAAGCAACTAGATGAGCTGCTGCAGAAGGGTTTCATCCACCCTATTGTGTCGCCATGGGGTGCACCAGTGTTACTTGTGAAGAAGAAGGATGGTCCCGAAGGATGTGCGTGGACTATCGAGGATTGAATGTTGTCACCGTGAAGAATAAGTATCCGCTGCCGCGCATCGACAATATCTTTGATCAGCTTGGAGGTTCGAGAGTCTTCTTGAAGTTGGATTTGAGGAGTGGATACCATCAGTTGAAGGTGAAGAAGGATGATGTTCCGAAAATAGCTTTCCAGACGAAGTACGGACACTATGAGTTCGTGGTTATGCCTTTCAGCGTGACCAATGCTCCAGCTGTGTTCATGAACCTGATGAACTTGATTTTCTACGATTTCTTGGATAATTTTGTTATGATTTTCATCGACGACATTCTTATTTATTCGAAGTCTGAGGAGGAGCACAGCTGTCATCTGAGGACAGTGCTAGAGACGCTGAGGCGACACAAGTTGTATGCCAAGTATAGCAAGTGCGAGTTCTAGCTGGACAGAGTCGCATTCCTGGGACACGTGGTGTCCGGTGATGGTATATCGGTAGATCCGGAGAAGGTCAGAGCAGTTCGAGATTGGCCGACTCCGCAGTCAGCGTCCGACATCAGGAGCTTCCTTGGTTTAGCAGGCTATTATCGGCGGTTCATCAAGGATTTCTCGAAGATTGCTGAGCCAATGACAAAACTGACGAGGAAGGACGTGGAGTTTCAGTGGTCTGATGCTTGTGAGGAGGCTTTCAGTATCTTGAAGGCGAGGTTGACCACGGCACCAGTTTTGGCAGTACAGGATCGGAGCGGAGGCTTCGAAGTGTATTGTGATGCATCAGGGAAGGGCCTAGGATGTGTTCTGCATCAGCATGGCCATGTGGTCGCGTATGCTTCTCGTCAGCTGAGGATGCATGAGAAGAATTACCCGACGCATGATCTGGAGTTGGCAGCGGTGATCTTTGCATTGAAGATCTGGAGACACTTCTTGCTGAGTGAGAGCGTGAAGATTTTCACCGATCACAAAAGTTTGAAGTACATATTCATGCAGAAGGAGCTCAACATGTGTCAGAGACGATGGTTGGAGCTCATGGCTGACTATGAGATAGATTTGCAGTATCATCCGGGGGAAGTGAACGTAGTGCCCGATGCCTTGAGTAGACTTCCTACTGCTTTGATGCATACTGCTGACTGGAGGATTCAGCAGGAGTTGAAGGAGATGGATTTGGAGGTCGTCCTACCTGGTGTGGTTCTTTCATTCATGAATTTACAGATTCAGTCCACGATCGTGGATCGGATCAAGGCAGCACAGGCAGGAGATTCGAAGTTGTAGAGGATCAGGAGGCAGGTTGAAGCTGGGCTGCGAACGGAGTTCGTGATTCATGAGGATGGTTCACTGTGGTACGGCAGCAGACTCTGCGTACCTGCAGGTGATGTTTGGGAGGAGCTTTTGAGCGAGGCTCATAGCTCGCCGTATTCTATGCATCCTGGTGGTACCAAGATGTATAAGGACCTTCGACTGAATTACTGGTGGATTGGCATGAAGAGGAGGGTGGCACGGAGCGTTGCCAAGTGTTTGATATGCCAACAAGTGAAGGCTGAGCACCATCGTACGGCTGGGTTGCTGCAACCGCTTCCTATTCCAGAGTGGAAGTGGCAACATATTACGATGGATTTTGTGACTGGTTTACCTCGGACCCCGAAACAGAACGACGCAGTCTGGGTGATCGTTGATCGGTTGACTAAGTCTGCGCATTTCATTCCCTTCCGAGTGGGCCAGTCTACGGATGCTTTGGCGAGGAAATATCTAGAGGTAAAATTTCATTTCTACTTCTCTTTAATTTTCCTCTTTGAGTTAGTTGTGACGTAGATCGTGTACATGCATGAGATTGTACGCTTACACGGAGTCCCTGTGAGCATCATGTCAGATAGAGACTCGAGGTTCACATCTCAGTTCTGGAGAAGTCTGCATGAGAATTTGGGTACGAGTCTGAGTTTCAGTACGGTGTACCACCCGCAGACCGATGGCCAGTCCGAGAGGACTATTCAGATACTAGAGGATATGTTGCGAGCTTGCACGCTCAACTTGAAGGGATCCTGGGAGGACCATCTCTATTTGGTGGAGTTTTCTTATAACAACAGCTACCAGGCGAGCATTGGCATGGCGCCGTTTGCTGCCTTATATGGGAGGTAGTGTCGATCGCCACTGAGTTGGGATGACATTGGAGATTGGGAGCTGTTGGGTCCAGAGATGATAGTAGAAGCAGTGGATGTCGTCAGAGACATCAGGGAGAAGCTCAGAGTTGCACAGGATCGATTCAAGCATTGGGCGGATGCCAAGAGGAGACCTTTGGAGTTTCAGCCTGGAGACCACGTCTTCTTGAAGATTTCTCCGAACCGTGGAGTTATTCGTTTCGGGAAGAAGGGAAAGCTGAGCCCGAGATATATTGGACCCTTTGATGTACTGGAACGTGTGGGAGCAGTGGCTACCGCCTTGCTCTGCCACCATCTTTGGTGGAGGGTTCACGACGTATTCCACGTATCTCAGTTACGTCGCTACGTCAGTGATCCGTCGCACACGGTGGATTTCTCAGAAATCACGGTCCGTCCGGACCTGACTTATGACCAGCAGCCTGTGTAGATTTTAGACCGTCGACAGAAGCAGTTGAGGAATAAGGTGGTCAACCTGGTGAGAGTGATGTGGCGTCACGGATCACCTGAAGAGTCCACTTGGGAGAGAGAGGATGAGATGAGAGAGCGTTACCCTCACCTATTCTGATAGAAATTCCGAGGGCGGAATTTTCTTAAGGTGGGTAGGATGTAACGGCTGGTTTTTGTATGATGATATTATATATATATATATATATATATATATATATGTTCTATTTTCCCTTCTTCTTTTCCGTATCTCCTTTCCCCTATCTGGAGCTGAGCATGCTTCGTGACGCTCTTATCTTAGAGCCAGACTCATCTTAGAAGTCCCTAAAACCCATCCCGAAGCTTCGCACTTCATTTTGAGACTTTGTGTGCATTTTAGTCGGTTCAAGAAGAAGAACCGACCGACTAGATGCCAGTCTAGTCGGTCAGAAACTCTTCATGGACCGACTAGTTTCCCTTTGATTTTTTTCACTGAGTTACTGTTTACGCTTAGTCGGTCTAAGTTCATCCACCGACCGACTAGTTGTCAAACTAGTCAGTCAACACTTCTTCACAGACCGACTAAGCTAGAGATCATTTCATGCAGTCGAGTTACTGTTTACAATTAGTCGGTCAAAGAACGAATACCGATCGACTATTTGACGAACTATTTGGTTAGGCTTCCTTCTCAGACCGACTAATTTTCAAAACTTCTTGTCGACCATTTTCATCCTTTAGTCGGTCAATGAACACTGGCCGACCGACTAGGTTGCAAACTAGTCGGTCGACGAGCCTTCACAGATCGACTAAATCTGTCAACCCTGTACCGACACTGTTCTCTGTTTGCTTTTAGTCGGTCTCAGTTAGACGACCGATCGACTAGTTCTCAAACTAGTCGGTCGATCGCCCTTCACTGACCGACTAATTGACCCCGAAACCCTAGATTTCGACCTAGCCGCCGTTTGTTTTCTTATTTAAACACGCGGCCCTTCTTATTTTCTCCTCATTGTGTTTAGCCCTCTTCTTCCCCAACCTATCTCTTTCTCTTTCCCTGCCTCTCCTTCCTCCTCCTTTGCGCTCTCCATCTTCTCCAAGGTCTCTCTCCCTTTCTTCTCTCCCGTTCTTTTTCTCCTCCATCCTCCTTTCTATTTTTCCAGCCGACCACCGCCCTCCCCCCCTCAAATCTGAAACCCCACGGCCAAGCCCGGCCGCCATCTCGTTTCCCTTTCCGAGATCCATCTCCTCTTAGCCTCTTTCTCTCTTCGCGTGGCGATCCAATCCCAGATCTAGCGACGACGACCCCTGGAGACGTCGAGATCTTTGCCACCACCTACGGAGGCCGATGACACCACCAATGATCAACGTTCCTCGCTGCGATACCCGCGGCCTAGGAACTTCCGGACGACGCAAAGCTTCTGCCTTTTCAGATCTGACGCCGGACCTCCGTTCGATCGTCAAATCAGGTTGGTTCCCTAAACTCGTAGAAACCCACACTATAGATAATCAAAACCCTAATTAAAATCATCAACTAAATCAATTAAATTTATTTTCCGTTGATCCTTAAAACGTTGTACAACCGTAGATAAATCGACGAATGAACTTTATTCATGTGCACATAGGATAGATCATCGAATTAGGTTAAATGCATTAAAAATGTGATTTTTGATGAATAGGATAATCCCGATAACCTAGACACAACCCTAATAGGAATTATTGAATCGCGATCTGACACCGTCGCCGTGTCACGATTTTCAGACGTTCTTTCACCGACGAGACGTTTGGACGAGACGTTACAGGAGGACAACGCACTCGCCACCGCAGGCAAGTGTACCACTTGTGTTTCTTGGCCATGCTTAGGCCTTAGCCTTGCTAAAAATGTTATTTTTGGAACCATGAGAATCGGACGCGAAATGATAGTGTCCGGGAAGCCCCTTGATGGCTCAGACTTGACAACGAAGTCTCAGTCCAACAACAACAATTTTGACATCATAGGATTGACATGCGTGTGTGTGAGTTGTGGACACTCTAGTACAACCCCTCCTGTTTTTTCGTGTCATGTCCTTACCGTCTTGCCATGTCCCGTCCCGTCATGCATAGCCCGCTGGGCAATAGGGCACTCGCCAAGCCAGAGTGAGTGATCCCTTGTACTGATTCACAGCCCGATGGGCAATAGGGCACCTGTCAAGCTAGAGCAGGCGATCCCTTGTACTGATACACAGCTCAGAGAGCAATAGGGCACTTGTCAAGCTAGAGCAAGTGATCCCTTGTCCTGTCACGATTCTTGGGGTTTTAGGGCAGGGTTGAGCGTGCACGCGGCAAGAGGGTCTGATCCCCCTCGAACCGTAAAGGCGTGAAACCTTTCGTGTTACTCTTGTCTTGTCTTGTCTTGTCTGGCTTCTCCTTGTTCCGTCTTGTCTTGACACCTGTAGGCTAGTCTCGTAGTCTATAGCACTCACTACGACTGCTACTTGTCGTGTTTACTTTCCTGCGGCGTGTACTTTCGTTTGTTCATCTGTTATAACCTCAGTATGTTAATAAACCAGTAAAATGATTGTTAAATAATTGGTGCACTTGCAGTTTGGTCTAACCCCTTTCTTGTAGACCTTACCTGACGTACAGTTCCTTCTTTTGGTGTTATACGTCAGGGATTGAGCCAGAGTACGTCGAGGAGACTGACTTGCTAGTTGACGTGAAGCCAGAGAGTGCTGATCCCGAGTACGATCCTGAGGAGGACCAGAGCTAGAGACTTCTCGTTGCAGTTCCAGAGATATCCATTCCTTATAGTTTGGGTGTGTAGCACCTTTGGTTTCCTTGTTAGGTTGGGTGCTTGCACCGTTAGATTTTCCTTTCTGCAGTTGTAGCCCTACGGGCGTTGAGACTCTGTACTTTTGCTATGTTGAAATAAAATTATTTGTCACTTCCTTTTGCTACTCTTATTATTCTGTACTAACATGCAGGGACCTGTACCTTCGTCTTGGTACCACACAGACGCGTATTGGGTCAGGGCTCCTTAGCTCTGGCCTAAGCGGGCCTTAGTCACGCTTCGCCTCCTCTGTTTTGGGACGCGGGGCGTGACAAAGAGGATTTCGAAAAATGGACGTCTTCCAAGAAATCCACCGAAGTCAACAACGCAAAAGCAATGAACGCTCTTCATTGTGCATTGGACCCGAATGAGTTCAACAAGATATGAACATGTAAGAGTGCATATCAAATGCGGAACCATCTCATCGTTACCCATGAGAGAACGAACAAGGTAAAACTTTCAAAGTTATATGTTGCCGTGTAAAACTTCGATTTGTTTCATATGCAGGAAAATGAGAGCATTGCATCGATGTACGGACGTTTTATCGACATCGCCAATGAATTGGAAGCCTTTGGCCAAACTTACATCGAACCTAAAAAGGTAAGTAAGATCATCATGGGAATGACCTCCAAGTGGGAAAGAAGAACAATCGCCATCGAGGAGGTCAATGATTTGAAGAATTACACAGTTGTGAATCTTATCGGGACTCTCATGTCTTATGAGGTAAGACGAGAGAACCGATTAAAGATTCGAGCTATGATGAATCCTTCGGAGGCCAAGAAGAAAGCTTTGGCATTCAACGCCAATTCATCATCATTCGATAGTGAAGAATCAGAGAATGAGATGGATTTGGGTGAAATGGCCCAAATGGCGAAGAAGTTCCAACGCTTCTTCCGTAAAGGTAAATTTTTCTCTAACAAAAGATTTGAGTCTACTAATGCTACTTCCTCTCTTTTCTTTAAGTGTAATAAGCCAGGGCACATCAAGAGGGATGCCCAATGCTAAGGAACAAAGAGATGTGGAAGGCTCTGAAGTACCACAAGTCCAACAAGAACAAGAGATACAACAAGAAAGGACTCGTATGTACATTCGATGACTCAAGTGAAGAATCATCAAGTGATTCTGATGATGAGAAGGGTGAGGGCGCTCACATGTGTTTCATGGCACGAGAAGATCCACTCTTCGATGAGAGTGATTCCGACACGGATGATACCGAGGTAACAATGGATGAACTTCGTATTGCTAATGAAGAATTATTTGCTAAATATCAATCTTTAATGCTTAGATATACTAGCTTAAAGAAATCAAATGTTAGCAAGTCATCCATTACATGCATTATCAACAATGACACCATTGTTGATACTTTAACTCTTGAGAAAGCAAACTTAGCTTCTCAAAATGTCACTTTGAGAGATGAGGTGAATAACCTCAAATCTCAACTAGATCAAACACATCATAAGGATAATAGTGATCTAGTTACACGACACACACAATTGGGTTTAGAGAATAATTCTCTTAAAACTCAAGTGCACGAGCTCAAAGCACGGGTGTCCACCTTGGATACCAACATTTCTTCTCTAAAGAAGAAATATGAGCTCATGTCCTCCCGTATTGTGAGATTCAATAAGGGAAAAGGACAATTGGACGATTTGCTTGCAAACCAATTTCCGGCCACACATCGTGTTGGTCTTGGTTTTGTAAAAGCAAATGCATCTAATGATCGCACCTCATATAATGGTGTCACTATAGACTTTGTGAGGCCTTCCTCCGGTGCATCCACAAGTGATGTCAAAGACACTATAGGTAGCAAACCTACCAAGAAAGTCACCACTTCACATTCTCTTCCTTTTAGCAAGAAACCCACTAAGGGTGGAAACCAAAAGAGAAGTCATGCTTACATGTACACTAACATACATCCACGTAGAAAACCTTCTACTTCACAAGTGGATAATCATGACACTTTTATGCTCCACACCCACGGACACGTACAAACCCACACATGAGAAATACTCATGTACGTGCTCCTATACACCCGTATGCACATACGCATCATTCTTACATGTATGCTCATCCTCCACATGTCATGCATGATCCATATGCTTCATACAACATGCATGTTCCCAAGCATACATATCATTCTCGTATGTCATATGCATATCCACCACCTCATGTTTATGTTAGAAACCATGTTCCTAAGAAGCATGCACCACATAGAAATTCAACAAGTATGCATGCAACTAGGAAAAAGACTCTCAAAACATACACCATTTGGGGTCCTAAGAACACTAGCCTAAATGATAGGAATGCTTATGTTGATTCCTATTTTCATGATGTTATTAATAATGGTAATTATGTTGGGAAGCGGAAGTCCACTTGGACTTGGCTTCCAAAGGGCTAATCCCCTTGGACCTAACAAACATTGGGTACCATGAGCATGGTATATTATATAGGTACCCAAGAGAAAGAAGAAGACCAATAAAGGTCAAACTAGCTCTAAAGGGAAAGGATGGATTCTCGATAGTGGTTGCTCCAAACACATGACGGGATATCCCTCACTGCTCTCCGAAGTGATTAGCATCAAGGATGGTGCAACGGTCACTTTTGGAGGTAATCAAAAGGGAACCATCATTGGAGTAGGTATTGTCGGTAGCCCTTCAAAACCCTTAATTACTAATGTATTTCTTGTTAGTGGTTTATGTCACAATCTTATTTCCATCAATCAACTTTATGACATAGGTTACAAGGTTAACTTTGGAGAAGGATTGTGTACAAGTGTTGATTGTGATTCGAATGTTTTATTTTCCGGTATTAGGCGTAAAAATATTTATTATTTGAGCTTGCCTAAAACCGTAGAACATTTCTTAGTTGTTAATACAAGTGAACAACTACTATGGCATCGCCGTTTTGGTCATGTTCACTTCAAGCACTTATATAAGTTAGCTAAGCATGATCTAGTCAAAGGTTTTCCTAAAATTGCTTTTAATAAGAAAAACTTTTGTGATTCGTGTCAAAGAGGTAAACTTAGTAAATCATCATTTAAGCTTAAAGAAGGGATTACTTCTAAGAGGCCCCTAGAACTTCTTCATCTAGATTTGTTTGGGCCAACTAGAACCGCTTCTTTAGGTAATGCTCATTATGGATTAGTTGTCATTGACGACTTTTCTAGATTTACTTGGGTTCCATTCTTAACTAATAAGAATGAAGCTTATGAAAGTTTACCAAATTTGCAAAGAAGATTCAGAATCCCTTAGGATCCACCATTATCACTATCTATTGTGATCATGGAGGAGAATTTGAGAATGAATCTTTTACTATGTTTTGTGATGACACCGGGATAACTCATAATTTTTCCTTCCCTCGGGTACCACCACAAAATGGTGTTGTAGAGAGAAATAATAGGACTCTTATTAAGTGTGCACGCACTATGCTTCATGATAGTCATCTTGGACTTCAATTTTAGGCAGAGGCGGTGCACACGGCATGTTATGTGCTCAATAGGATCCTAGTGAGACCCCGAACGAACAAAACTTGTTTTGAGTTGTTTTATGAAAAAAAGCCTCAAGTAAAATATTTTCGTGTTTTTGGTTCAAAATGTTTTATCAAGAACACTTTCGGTAATCTAGATAAATTTGAGCCAAGATCCGATGAAGGAATTTTTATTGGATATTCCACATGTAGCAAAGCCTTCCGGATATACAACAAAACTTCTTCAACGATTGAGGAATCACTACACGTTTCATTTAATGAAGATTTTGATTTTCCTCATGTTGACGATGATAGTGTAGATGTTATTTGTGATTCTCTTAGTAATGTTAAGATTAATGATTCGATTATTGAGACTAACACTACTAACGAAATTGTTGAAAACGTTCCAAGTGATGCAGGAATACCCAAAGCTTATCCAACCGTTCGCAACCATCCCCATAACCAAATTATCGGAGATATTGGTGTGGGTGTTCGAACCAGGTCAAGGATTGAAGAATTTTCTCATTGCGCATTTGTCTCTACCATTGAGCCAAAGAACATCCAAGAAGCTTGTGAGGATAGCTCTTGGATAGTGGCAATGGAAGAAGAACTAATGCAATTCGAGAGAAATGAAGTTTGGAAACTCGTTCCTCTTCTAAGTGGTCACCAAGTCATTGGGACCAAGTGGACCTTCAAAAACAAGACCGATGAGAACGAGGTAATCATAAGGAACAAAGCAAGGTTAGTAGCTCAAGGCTACCGACAAGTGGAAGGTATTGATTTCGAAGAATCTTTTGCCCCCATAGGTAGATTAGAAGCTATTAGATTACTTTTATCTTTTGCATCTCATAAGAATTTTAAACTATTTCAAATGGATGTTAAAAGCGTATTTTTAAATGGGATTGTCAATGAAGAAGTATATGTCTCTCAACCTCCGGTTTTATTCATGAAAAATTTCCAAATCATGTTTTCGAACTCAAGAAAGCGTTGTATGGGTTGAGACAAGCTCCTAGAGCTTGGTATGATCGACTCAAGACCTTTCTTTTGAGTTTAGGTTTTAAAATAGGAGAAGTTAATTCTACACTCTTCATTAAAGATTATGAAAATGACATTCTCTTGATTCAAGTTTATGTAGACGATATAATTTTTGGTTCTACTAACTTTAATCTTTGTCAAGAATTTTCTAAGTCTATGAAGGATGAATTCGAGATGAGCCACATGGGAAAGCTCACTTATTTCCTTGGACTGCAAATTCGACAAATGGAGAATGGAACCTTCATACATCAGACAAAGTAAACAGTGGAGCTTATTAAGCGATTCGGGGTGGAATCGTTGTTAAGCAAAAGGACTCCCATGAGTACTACTACCCATCTGCACAAGGATGAGAACGGAAAAGATGTAGATGTTCGTCTATATCGAGGTATGATCGGTAGCTTACTTTACTTAACCGCTAGTAGGCCCGATATCATATTTTCCATATGCTTGTGTGCTAGATATCAAGCTAGACCTAAGGAGTCACACTTGATTGCGGTTAAACGAATATTTTGTTATCTCAATCAGTCTCTAGATTATGGGTTACTTTATCTTAAATCTAGCACATATGAGTTAATCTCATATAGTGATGCCGACTTTGCCGGATGCAAGTCCGACAGGAAAAATACTAGCGGCACTTGCCATTTCCTAGGAAATTCCCTTGTTTGGTTTTCCAAGAAACAGAACTCGGTGTCATTGTCCACGACTGAAGCAGAATATATTGACGCGGGTCTTGCATGTGCACAAGTCCTTTGAATGAGACACACTCTTAGTGACTATGATGTCAACTGTGATACTTGTCCTATCATGGTTGATAACCAAAGTGCTATATGTCTTTCCAAGAACCCGGTACATCACCTCCGTACCAAACACATAGATGTGAGATACCATTTTATAAATGATCATGTAGCTAAGAAGGACATCATCTTAGAGTACATTGAAACCCAAAAACAAATTGCCGACTTCTTCGCAAAACCTCTTAAAGAAGATTCATTTGTGAGGTTGCGTGGAGAATTAGGAATTATGGGTGAATCTGAAATTTAAAAGCTCTACTTACATGTTATCTTTTTGAGCTCATTTCATCATATTGCCCTTCTTCATTTGATTTATCTTATTTATATGTTTAAGAAAGCCAATTGAGATTTCTGTGATTTCATGATTTCTTTGAGATTGATCTTAGATATTTGTATTTCCATTGATTTATCGTATTACACTATTTTTATGATAAGTTTGTGATTAGAGTATAGGTCCTAGGGTGAGTGTTCTTGTCCTCTGGATTTCTATCTCACTATGCATTTTTGGACCAGGACAGACGACTGTCCTTCCTTCGACAGTCGACTTGCCTACACTATTTTCTCAGTCAAAAATTTCTATCTTCCATACAGACGACTGATAAAAATTTTCCAGGCGACTGTTGTTTCAACAGGCGACTGCATTTTGGTCATCAGGCGCTTGTCATCATTGTCGAAATTTTTCTAGTACTCTCTGTCTTTTTGATGAAGTTTTATTGATTCTCAGTCAGTCAACTTCTGTGTTTTGTACAGTTCGGCTGTTTCAAGGACATGCGACTGTATGTTACTTTACAGTCGACTGTCTGTCTTCTTGAGCTTATTTCTTATCACTTCATCCAGTCGACTGGCTTTTGTTCTTTAGTCGACTGTCTACTACTGTGGCGGTTCACTGCTTTGATTTGAGCCATCGACTCTTTGATCCAACGGCCCAGATTATTTCGCCCTTTCTTATAAACTTCGAGACGGTTCATTTCTACCCACGTCGTCTCTTTCCTCCGATTGAATTGACTCGTCTTCCCGCTCATTTCCTTTGCCATCGTCATCGATCTCCTCCTCCTTGTCGTTTGTCGATTGCTCCGTCGTTGTGCTTTTGTGACTTTTCGACTAGGTCTCTCTCTCTCTCTCTCTCTCTCTCTCTCTCTCTCTCTCTCTCTCTCTCTCTCTCTCTCTCTCTCTCTCTCTCTCTCTCTCTCTCTCTCTCTCTCTCTCTCTCTCGTGTTCGATTATCATCGTTTGATTTCATCAACTATCAATTTTCTTCCCTTTCGATTGATTGACTCCATGACTCCCAAAACCAAGGGAAAAGGGAAGATCATAGCTCCTACACGACCTAGGGCTCCTAAGAAACCTACCGTTGCCAAGAACAAGAAGCCCTACAAAGCCCGTACCAAACAAGCCGATTCTCCCTCGGTTTCTGCTTCGCAGAGATATCCTCCCTCGGGGTCTTCTTCTTCAGACGATGGTCCCCTGATCAAGCGTCAGCGCAAGCCCATTGGTGTTCGCATCAATGAGCCTGCTGCTGAGGCTCCTCCTTCGCCTTCTGTGTCGAGTTCTACAGAAGAGTCTCCTGTGGTGCCATCTACTGATCCCCTTGTTCCCATTTGTCGAGATAGTCTTTGCTTGGCAAAATTCCACTCTCTTTTAGGGATCAAACTTTTTAGGGAGCGGTACATCATTTTTTCCGCCTTTACTGCTGAGAGACTTTCAGATATTCTTTCTGCTACCCACTTGGCCGATCTTTTTCGCTTCCCTCAGAGCGAGTCTCCTAGGGCTTATCCATTTTTGGTTAAGCTCTTCTATAGTAACCGCATTCGCGGTGAGTACTCCACCACTGGATATATCAATACTGTTGTCTAGGGGACTTCCATTCGAATTAATCCCACTCTATTAGGAACCATTCTTAGGATTCCTTCTACCGGATCTCTTCCCTCTGACATTTCCATTTCTGACATTGATGAGCTTGACCAGTCTGTCCTTCGGGATATGTTTCGTATGATACCCTTAGCCCTGGATTCTGGTATTAGGTCGTCTATGTTTTCGGCTAGAGGCTGGGCAGTTCACCTAGTGGTGAAGTCCAACATCCTGTCGAAGTATGGATCATCTGACCAACCTTCCCAGGATATTCTGATGTGTATGTATGCGATTTTCTCTCGGATGTTCGTGAACTGGGCCGGTGTCCTCCTTGATCGGATGGACAAGGTCGAGTTTACTTCTTCCTCCACTCACATTCCATATGGTGGTCTTTTGGCTCTTATCTTTCGACATTTTGGCGTTGATTTGTCTCGTTACGAGCCCATGCCTTTTACTCCTCTCCTTGATGCTTCTGCAAAGTTGAAGTCCTCTTCGGCTCTGCAGTCTGCATCAAAGAAGAGGAAATCTGCTTCAGCCCCGTCCTCCTCCACTATTCCACCTGCTTACCAGCCATCTACATATGCTCCTCCAGCTTTTGACACCCTCCTTGAGATGGTGTCTGGTCTTTATGAGTTAGCTTCTGTTTCATTCCAGCATCAGGGAATACCCTTCCCTGAGCATCTAAGACGTTTTGTTCCTCCTTCGTCTCATGAGCCTCCTCAGCCCATCGTCACTGATGTCGTTATGCCTCCTGGTGGAGCCTCTACTCAGGATGTTGTTGATGCTCCTGCTGTTACTGCTGCTGACCCTCCTCCAGAGGATACTCCTGCTGTCACAGAGCCTCCTTCTTCCTCTGCAGCACCTGCCGACACTCACTCATAGATGTAGTTTTTTAGTGGTGTTTGATGGAGTTTGCTTGTATGGTTGGATTTTTTGTATGCTGATTTACAATGATGTCATGATGTATTTTTTTGGATCATGGTGTATTTTGTGTTGGACATGGTGATGTCCATCTGATATGTACTCATGTCATCTTTGATATATATATATATATATATATATATATATATATATATATATATATATATATATATATATATATATATATATATATATATATATATGGTAAAGTGTTCCTAGGGTGACTCCTTAGATTAAATCTAAGGAGTCGTCCCCATTTTCCCTCATATCCCACAATTTTTTTGGATTTTATTTTTCATGGGATGGTTGTTCACCTCATGGATGATCAACATACCAAAAATCAAGCCATTCCAATACTTTTAGAGCCTCCATCCACCCCTTGCAACTTCAACGGTCTGAAAACGTGCTAAAACCCATGAAGTTGCAAGGGGTAGATGGGGGCTCTAAAAGTATTGGAATGAATTGATTTTTGGTATGTTGATCATCCATAAGGTGAACAACAATCCCATGAAAAAAAATTCCGAAAAAAAATGTGGGATATGGGGAAAATGGGGGCGACTCCTTAGATTGAATCTAAGGAGTCACCCTAGGAACACTTTACCCACCCACACCCACACACACACACACACACACACACACACACACACACATATATATATATATATATGACGTTACTGTTTCGTCTTTTGTGTCACATCTTGTATAAGTGATAATCATATCTGTGATGTTAGTGATATTGTCTCCATGAATGATATATTCTCTTCTAATGTGATGTTGAGACAATTTGGGTTTGATATTGGATTATTCATGCTATCTCTGATGTGATGCATTTTTTTAAACTATTCTTGTTTAGTATATCTAAAATGTTGATATTGGACTTTATTTCCTCTATTCACATAAGTATATGATGTGCTTTTATGTGTTTTTGATTCCATATATCTTTATACTCCTTGATTGTTGTTAGTTCATATTTAGCACGATTATTGTTGTTATTATTTACTCCCACCTTTTTGGATAATTCCATAGGGGGAGAGAAATAAACATACAAGATTCATAATGAATGTGCTAAGTATGTGCTAACACTTTGAATCTAAGATTGAAGTTGCCTTAGATTCAGGGGGAGTAAGATTACAATGAATATGGATTCTAATTCCTAGATTTCTTGAATTAAATTCATGCGTAACTTACTCATTTGCTTCAATTGATATATAGATGCCCAAATATCTGTTGACACCTTGATTGGCATCCATGTAGGGAGTAAGTTTTCTTTACGCACAATTATTTATCTTTTTGTTTATGTTTGTTTGTCATCATCAAAAAGGGGGAGAATGTTGAGTATTGGACTTCTCTCTACTTGGTGTTAATGATGAGCAAACATAAATACTTGTGTCTAATCCCCTATTTTGCAGTTAATCCATTGCCTAAGCTAATTATGAAGATCTACTAGCAATGGATGACTCTCAAAGATCATTGAAGGC
The DNA here is from genome assembly GCA_030789695.1 of Scilla litardierei. NCBI lineage: Eukaryota > Viridiplantae > Streptophyta > Magnoliopsida > Asparagales > Asparagaceae > Scilla > Scilla litardierei. Next base: position 348,940,817 of record CM061133.1, on the reverse strand, counting down.
AAATGACATGGATTGGATGATCGTAGATGATGATTGAAGCTCCATGAAGACTTCAAGCTCATACGATGGATAGAAGAGAGAATTCGTCAATGTAAATTTCTTTTATCTCTTCTAGTATGTAGCTTAGAAGTAGAACATTGATGGAGCACTCACACACATCTTCAATTCAGTCTTAGGACATCATTAGATCATTCGTCCTTAGACTCCAACTCATTTCCTTAGTGATTGTGCTTGGATTGTTTATAACAGTCGACTGCTGAACACTTTACAGTCGCCTGTCTCAAAATCAGTCGACTGTGTTTTGTTCTACAGTCGCCTGTTATGCAAAAACTTTTACAATTTAGGTTTGGGCTTCTCTGTCTTATTTCGCACAGGCAACTGATGAAAGATTCACAGGCGCCTGTTCAAGTGACAGTCGACTGTGTTTTGTAAATCAGTCGCATGTCTGTCTTTTGCCCAAACTTTGTTGATCTGTCTTTTACGGCCAGTCGACTAATGCTGAACATACAGTCGACTGTCCCTTGGATCAGTCGACTGTCTATACTGCAATAGTCGTCTATCTGTGAGCCAATTCTTTGACTCAGCTTTCTGGAAGTTCTCGAGGTATTTGACAGTCGTCTGTATAAGGATTTACATTCGCCTATTCTGATTAACAGTCGACTGTTTTATCCTCATCAGTTGTCTGTCCTGTTATCTCAGAAGATTTCCAGAATTCTTTAACTTACCCATCTCTCGGCCAGTCGCCTGTAGAAGGATTTACAGTCGCCTGTTGGTTTAACTGTCGACTGTCTATACTTCATCAGTCGACTGTCCACGTGGTAAGTTACCGTTATGAATTCTCACCTACCTTTGTTGACTGTGCAACAGTCGACTGTGGTTTCTTCAACAGTCGACTGTCGCGAGCGCAGATTCTATCCGTTGAGATTTTTCTCACGGATTCCCAAAGGGTTTTTGCCTAAACTGTTTTGTGGATTTGAGAAACCTATAAAAGGGCCTTTTATTGTTCCATTGAAAGGTTAGCTATGCTATTGCAAAATCTCTCAAGCTTTCATTCTCAAGTTTAAAGCTCTCAAATTCAAAGCCCTAAGAATTCTAACCGTTGATCTCTTGCTCTCCAACCTAGAACCAAACAGTTATCTTCTAGGCATTTGGTACAGTCAAGAGAAAGGGCTTTCTCCTCTCTTACAAGAGAGTCTTCAACAAACGACACACTTCTCCTTCAAGTTCTACTTCAAGGCATATGTGATTGTAAGTGTTGCTTTCATTATTTCATAACTTTCGTTATTTGAATTTGCTCTCGGTTTGTAAGAGCGGTTTGTTTGCTCCCAAGTTGTGGGAGTCAAGATCAATTGATTGTACTTCGATTTCACTTGTAGGGTTGCTACAAGTGGGTTTTAAGGAAACCTCAAGTTAGGGTTCTAACTTGAGTATCCGGAGGTATCCGAGTAGAAGGGACGTAGGATTACCGGGAACAAGTCGGGAAGTGACTTGGGTAATCCAAACCCTTGAAACATCTTTGCGTTTGCGTGTGTTTCATTTTGGGTTTAAATTTTTTTTCGTATTATTTTGTTGGATTGCATTTAAATTGGTGTAACTATCTTTTTATATTGCATAAACACTAGTCAACCCCTTTCTAGTGTTTTCCCCATAGACAGTATCCTTACACTTCGCCACTCCTCTCTGACGCCACGATCGTCGCTCTCCGTCGTGCACCAACCTGCACCGTCGAACACCCGTAGTGAACCCCCGCCAAGCCCAACTGCTCCGCCTCTCCCTCTCTCTTTGCCACCGCCTGAGACGCTGCCGTCATCGTCAACCGCCACCCTTCGCCACTTCCAACGCCGCCGCTAGCCGCCCTCCGCCGCTGCCATCAGAGCACCCCTCAGTCCATTACGTGCGAAGGAGAAGAAGGGTAAGAGTTGATGAAACGTATTTTTATACGTATAATGTATATGCGTATATAATCACATGTATTTAGATTTATATAATATGGGTTTTCTAATGTAAACTTCATAATAAATCCTATAGGCCTCAGAAAAATACAAGGCCAAGTCCAGAAAATCCAGTGTGACATTCCGAACACATTGGCACTGATTTCATCCCGATTAGGCGAGTATATTTTTTGCAGTAATATTTAAAGCTAAAATCTAATTACGATATTTTCACTTAATACTTTATATCTTAAATATTTCACGTACACTGATGTACGAGAAAATTATAGGTCGTAGTATATAACGAGATGATCGTTTTGGCAGCTTAATTGATGTATTCTGATACGTAGTTTATTCAGAAAAAATTATTGAACGTTCACTTTAACTAATTTAAAATTAGTTTTTAAATCGTTTTTGAGCTTTTAAAAATTATAAAAAATACCAGAAGCCACAGAAAAATATTTTCTTCTTAGATAAAATTATATTCCTCATATCTAGCCTATCTAAAATTTTAGAATGCATTTTGACACCTTTTCAAGCTATTAGAAAATAAAGAACAATCAAGATAAATAGATAGAAATTGGTGCGGCTTATAACCAACAATTTCTTGTGATTTCTGGTACCGATTCTCGTACACCAGTACCCTTGGAAGATCTGCTCTAGTCCCAGCTCATTATAACAATCTCGAAACTACTAAGTCACAATGAATTCTAAATTTAGGAAATTAGATTGTGTACTCGTACGAACTTAGGGCATCATCGCCTCAGAACGGCTATTGACTCGAACTAAAAACTAGAGACCTGATCTAATAGAAAACTAATCAACTACAAAACAACTATCTAATTAAGCATATGACATTGCCAACTTTCAACTTTGTTGGTTGTAACACCCAAACATCTACTTGGGTAAACTATGTACTAATAGAAATATCACATGCTCGAAGCATGGGATTAAGATCACAATTGTTGGACTTGTCTTTATTCTCAAACTTCTTAGCATCCACTTTGTTTTGGCCCAGTCTGCTTTGAAATGTGTTTCTAACTTTTTGGTTTTCAATAAGAAAGTCAACCAGTGGTCCTGATTTAATTATCATAGTAAATAGGGAACAACCCTACCGTTTTTTTAATATAAACAATGGAGCTGATGTGATAATTACTATTCTTAACATTGGTATCACCCAGTGTCTAGGATCGTTTGCGCCAAAGTTTGGATCACCCTGCTTGCAGGGATAGTGACCTGCTTGGCCAAACCTGACTGGCCGTGTTTACATGGACCAATGTTATAATTTAAATTATCAACATTTTGTAAATACCGTCAAAAGAGTTACTTCAACTGTTTCATCGTCATGGTTCCTCCATTGTCTAGTTCACCCTTGCCTACCATGTTATGATACTTGTCACTTGAAACTTTGCATGAAACATTGATACACTTATGCACGATTGCTTACGTTAAACAGTCACATGCCATCTATGACTCGGTGAATGCTAACGAATGATCGTGTAGTACACCTTGTGGAATATCTTGTGGAACATCCCGTATGAAAAATGTACATAGAACACTTGACACTTCACTAGGGTTTGGGGTAACTTATAGTTTGAGAGTGTGTGGGAGTGCCTGGATTTTATCTTCCCGTATCGCTGCCTGTGTTTCGGCATCCTGTCCCGCTGCCTGTGTTGTAATGCCCTACAAGCTACTACACAAGTACTAGAGGGGGGGTGAATAGTACTTTAAAAATAACAAGGAGTATAATTCCAAATTATAGTGCAAACAACTACCAAATCAATTTGCGGAAGCTTAAATTGAATGACAACAACAAAATTAACAATGCTAACAAAAGATGTTAATGGGTTCGGATCCACCCAAGTCTCCCCGACTTGTTCCCGGTGATCCTACGTCCCAACCACCCGGATCCCCTCCGGGTACTTAGGTTAGAAACCCTAACCCAAGATTTCCACTATGAATATCTTGTGAAAAACCTTCACAAGATCAAATCATACATGCAATGGCAATAGTGAATCCCACAACCCGGGATCACAACCTTCTCTCACAACCGAGAGAATCAACAAACAATATAAATGAGTTTATAATGAAATAAACAATCTTACCACAAAATCATATACCTTGAGTTTTTCTTACCCAATAGGTGAAAGGAAGGATTTGAGGAAGATGAAGTCACCAAGACCTAGCACCAAGGAAATGACCAGCAATATGTGCCTAGGAGAGATTTGGAGACTTGATTCAAGCTAGAGCTTGAAGGGCTCACCAAGAACAAGCTTCTCTCAATATGGATTCTAGATCTAGAAAGTGAGAGAATGGGTTTCTTGTGAGGAAGAGAGCTTTGGAAATGAGTGAGAATGGCTATCTCTTTCTATCTCAATAAATCTCTTAATGGCAGCTCTAACCTTGAGAGAAATGGCCTAGGTTCGTATTTATAGGGTCCCATAAAAACAAGTTAGGTCAATTTCCAACGGATAGAAATCTGAGGCAACTAGTCGGTCAAAGAACAACCACTGATCGACTAGTTCATCAACTAGTCGGTCGGTCAGTCAAACAACATGGACCGACTAAGAGAGGAACTGAGAAGAGATAGAAATTCAGACCTAGAAATCTAGTCGGTCCAAGAAGACTTTCTGACCGACTAGTTTCACAACTAGTCAGTCAGTCAGTGAACGTAGACCGACTAAGAGGCAAAATGAAATAGTCTGAATACAAATTGACTTAGTCGGTCCAAGAACAAAAGTTGACCGACTAGATTGTCAACTAGTCGGTCACCAAACGTTCTTAGACCGACTAACGATAAACAGTAGCTTAGGAGAAATTTAGTATGAACAGTAAGTCACAACTAGTCGGTCAAAGAAGCATCACTGACCGACTAGTTCACAAACTAGTCGGTCGGTGAGTCAACGTAGACCGACTAACTGTAAACAGTACTGAACAAGAAATTAAGGAAGCAAACTAGTCGGTCCAAGAAGCTCTGCTGACCGACTAGATCAATTAATTCTTCATGACTTCCAAAACGGCGCAAGAGCTTCAACGAAGCTTTAGGCATGAATACGTGCCTTGAGAAGTCTTGAGATGTCGCTTTGATTGTTCTCGTGAATTTGGCGACGATCTCCAATACTGCGCTCACAAATTGTTAGTTCATGGATTATTTATGTTTGCTCATCATCAAAACCAAATCCGGGGAGTCCAATATTCAACATTCTCCCCCTTTTTGGTGATGACAAACCAACATAAATAATAATCAAAAATAATTATTCAAATGTAAAATACTTACTCCCCCTGCATTGATGACACGTTAATTCCAAAATGAATATATATGAATTACATCAATCAGACGAGTAAGATAAATAAAGAGAATCGATTTTTGAAATATCGGATTTTGAAAATCCTTATATATATCTTAACTCCCCCTGAATCTAACATATCAAACTAGATTCTTGGAAATTGAGTTAAATTTTCATTTGCCCTATTTATTATCATTATCTCTCCCCCTTTGGCATTATCCCAAAAACGGGGGGCATACAACGACAACAACTAGGAAATGGAAAATCAACCATCGGGAGTCGTAGACAATGACGATGGAACTAATTGACACCAAGGGAAAAGTGATGAAATCAAATCAAGGTGTGCCAAATTGTCCATTATCAAAAAGCGATAATCAAAATCATCAAAAATACCAAATAATTATTCATTTCTTGAATAAAGAAACATACTCTCCAATATTCAATATTCTTGGTTAAATTGGTGCATGGAAAACAATTCTATACAATTATATAATTTCAATCTATTTAACCAAGTTTTTAAAGCGTCGAGCGACGAATTCATATAGCATGGACATTGAATGAGAATTAATGTGCACGACGAAGAAAAACAAAGTGAACATCGATGTATGTATATATAGAAACATCAGGAGTACATCCAAAAAGATATCACAACGAGGACATCGAATACAACATACCATAGATATAAACATCAAAAGATACAATATCATCATCAGAACACCATCATCAACATCCAACAAAAAAATACAACACATACACCGACATCCAACATATCAAAATACAACAAATCAACACCCAAACTCCATCCTAACCCAAAACACACTCAATAAGATATATCATCCAATGAGCAGTGGAGAGTCCTCGAAACTGACGATCACGAGGAAGTGGCTGGATCTGCAGTCTCCGTGGGTCCAGTCGACGGAGTGGACTCAGGCTCTGCAGGAAGGAGAGGCGTGTCAACAGACGGGATCGTCGGGGCAGGTGTGGAAACGACGACGGGCTCAACAGCTGGGGTCTCAACTGGAGTATCAGCAGTTAAGATAGGAGCAGGCTCGTCAACAGGATCAGCAGCAGCCTCAGAAGTCTGAACTACTGAAGCAGAAGTCTCTGGAGCACCGGAAGTGGTGCCAACTCCAGGAGCAGATGTGGTAGCAGCAGCAGTGGCCTCATCGCCACGAGCCAAGGAAGTGACAAGATCGTCAATATCCTCATCGTCCATCTCCTCGGCCTCAGAAACGGAAGGAGGAAGCTCAATGCCCATCATACGAGCCATACGGCAGACGACCTCCTCGGTACGAGCCAAACGCGACTCGTGCCGACGAAGAAGGCGTACGACATTATCTAATGTGGCAGGAGGAGTGGGGGCTGCAGCAGCTGAGGGAGTGGCCTGGGAAGCAGATGTGGTCGACCTCTGCACATGACGAAGCGCCGCAAGAGATTTCTTAACGACCGTCGTGTTCAGAGGAGGACCCAAAGGACGCTCATCGTCAGGAGGGAGAGGGACACGGAAATGACAGAAAACCAGGGTCAGCAGACACGGGTAAGGGATATGCGCAGATTTATTGGTCTTGCAGATACACTCGAAAGAGTCCATCTTATCGAGTATAACGCGAGCCCAATTAATCTCCCAACCCAAGAAAAGAGCGTAAATCAGCTTGAGAAAAGGCTGGGATGGCAGAGAAGATGAGCCGTACTTGGGAAGCAAGCACGACTTCAGAATGAGATTAAGCACCCATGCATTAGGTTTGAACGACTTCGAAGGAACACCAATGAGGGCAGGAGGGATCACATGGAAGATATCAGAAAGAACGGACTGATCCAAGGAGGAGATATCATCAACAGAAATATCCAACGGAAGGAGACCAGACGACGAACAACCAAGTACCTCCCCCAAGATTTCTGCCGTGAGAACTATAGGAGTTCCCAAGACAGTAGTCTCGATGGAGTGACTCTCATCGTACTGGCCCCGAACACGATTGGCGTAGAATAATTTGACTAGGCGAGGATATGGTCTGGGGTTCGCCTTGGGGTCAAATCGAAGATAATCCAATAGGCCACTATAGGAGAGAAGATCAGCAAGGCCGAGAAAATCAGAAAACTGAACGTAATGCTCTAACAGCAGTGGGCAGTGCTCTATACGGTTGTACGCTGCGAGACACTGAGGGTCATCGCGGCACAACGATATGTCTACACCGCCGACTGGCATAGGAGCTTTACCCTTAGCCTTACGGGTCTTCGGAGGAGGTGGAGTAGGAGCTTTCTCGGGATGTTCAGGAGTGTATTCCTCATCGGTATTATCCTCGGAATCACTAATGGAACGCTCACCGGGAGGAGAGGTGGCACGGAACTTTTTAGGCTTAGGCTTGGGCTTGGACGATTGGCCGGCAGGTTTAGGCTTGGACGTCCTGTTCCTCTTCAACGGAGTTGAAGACGAAGAGGGGGGTCGAGTGGTCTTGGCCCTACGTTTGGGAGGGGTCGAGACGGTAGCACCCTCTACGGTCATAGGGGATGCCCCAGAAGATGAAATCGGGATCCTCGTTCATGCCATGATCTCGGCACAACGAGTACAACCAAATGTCGGGATAAGATCAAGCACCCTAGCTCAAACACAAGATCCTAACACACAAGCCCTAAGAATGACAAAATCTGAAACCCTAGTTCACCTAGAAGTTGAAATGAAGATCAATATCAAACCCTAGGGTAGGAAAAAGAGATCTAGGAGAGGGGTTATACCTAGGAGAGAGGGCGACGGCGTCGGACGGCGGGGATGGCCGGAAAGATGGCCGGAGAGACGTCGGAAGTCGAAGAGGTTTCGAAGGGGTTTAGGGGTTTTCGGGCTGGAGCTTTGAAAACAACCGACTAGAACAACAAACAGCCGGTCGGATAGAGCTTAAGTCGGTCTGGAATGCGAAAAGACACGTTTGCCCTAACACACTTAGTCGGTCACAGTTCAAGCACTGACCGACTAGATTACGATCTAGTCGGTCGGTCAATGAGCTTGAACCGACTAAGTCGAAACAGAGGCAAACAGAAATTTTTAGGGCTAGAGTTAGTCGGTCGCAGTATACTCACAGACCGACTAGTTTTCAATCTAGTCGGTCGGTAAGTGTACTGTGACCGACTAAAGAAAGAAAGTGACAATAGAAAGATTAAAGCTTGATCTAGTCGGTCTGAGTTCACTAGCTGACCGACTAGATGAGCATCTAGTCGGTTGACTAATGAACTGAAACCGACTAGAAGAGTCCAAAAATGATAAATGAGTTCTCTTCACAAACCACTTGGATAAAACATCTTAACACTCTCATTAGTCATCTAAATTACCCCATAAAACGTCGAAATCTTAAATACGACATTCAAATACGAATTCGAGCACAAATTCAAACATATCACATAAAATCCCAAAAATTCAATAAATCTAGCATGAACGAAATATCGCGAAATCTAATAGCATGCAAGACAATTGAATGAAACATGAATCCTATATCTCGGATTCACCCATAATCCCCAATTCTCGACGCAACCGCACAAAGGAGTCCTCCTTTAGGGGTTTTGTGAAAATATCGGCGATTTGCTTTTGGGTTTCAACGTACACTAAAATGATGTCCTTTTTAGCAACATGATCATCTAAAAAGTGGTGTCGGACATCTATGTGTTTTGATCGGGCATGGTGCACCGGATTCTTTGAAAGACAGATAGCACTTTGGTTATCCACCATGATAGGGCTAGTATCACAGTGAATACCAAAATCCTTCAGTGTGTGTCTCATCCAAAGAACCTGGGCACAAGCGGCACCGGCGGCAATATATTCCGCCTCGGTGGTTGAAAGTGATACGGAATTTTGCTTCTTGGAAAACCAAGAGACAAGAGAATTTCCTAGAAAATGGCAAGTGCCACTAGTACTTTTCCTGTCGGATTTGCATCCCGCATAATCGGCATCACTGTATGAGACTAACTCATACGTGCTAGATTTTGGATAAAGTAATCCAAAATCAAGTGTATAACTTAGATAACGGAAAATACGTTTTACCGCTACTAAGTGAGACTCCTTAGGTTGAGACTGATAACGAGCACATATGCATACGGAAAACATAATATCGGGCCTACTATCAGTAAGATAGAGTAAACTACCTATCATACCTCGATATAGACGAATGTCTACATCCTTACCGCCCGTATCCTTGTCAAGATGCGTAGTCGTGCTCATTGGAGTCTTTTTCCCGGAAGCACTCTCCATTCCAAATCGCTTAAGCAACTCCACCGTATACTTTGTTTGGTGGATGAAGATTGCATCGTTCATTTGGCGAATTTGGAGACCTAAGAAATATTTGAGTTCACCCATGTGGCTCATCTCAAATTGTTCCTTCATAACATTAGAAAACTCTTCGCAAAGAGTGAAGTTAGTAGCACCGAAAATGATATCATCAACATAAATTTGAACTAATAAAATATCATTATTCGCATGCTTAACAAAAAGTGTAGAATCGGCTTCGCCTATTTTAAAATTCAAATCCAAAAGAAAATTCTTTAGGCGATCATACCAAGCTCGAGGAGCTTGTCTCAAACCATAAAGAGCTTTCTTTAGCTTAAAAACATGATTTGGAAATTTTTCATTTATGAAGCCCGGAGGTTGAGAAACGTAAACTTCCTCAACAACATCTCCGTTTAAAAATGCACTTTTAACATCCATTTGAAATAACTTAAAATTTTTATGGCATGCATAAGACAATAAAAGTCTAATTGATTCTAATCTAGCTACCGGAGCGAAGGATTCTTCGAAATCGATACCTTCCTCTTGGCGATAGCCTTGAGCAACTAACCGAGCTTTGTTCCGGACGACGACTTGGTTTTCGTCGGTTTTGTTCTTGAAGATCCACTTTGTCCCTATGACGGTGTGGTTCTTCGATGGCAAAGGAACAAGCTCCCATACCTCATTCCTCTCGAATTGAATGAGTTCCTCCTCCATGGCAAGGATCCAAGCACTATCTTCGCACGCTTCAACTATATTCTTTGGCTCTATCGATGAGGCAAAGGCACAATTGGCGAAGTGGTGGACTTGCGATCTCATCTTGACACTATCATGAATATTGCCAATGACTTGCTCATAGGGATGATCGCGAACGGTATGAAGCCGCTTGGGAATACCTTGATCACTAGGCACATTCTCAACAACTTCATTAGTCGGGTTAGTATCAATAGAATCAATTGAATCAATAGACTTAGAATTTTCAAACGAATCACATAAAACATCCATAGAATCATCATCATTTGAAATTCTAGAAGTAGTAAAATTCTCATTAAAAGAGACATGAAGTGATTCCTCGATCGTAGAGGATCTTTTGTTGTATATCCGGTAGGCTTTGCTACGTGAGGAATACCCAACAAATATCCCCTCATCCGATCTCGGATCAAACTTGTCCAAATTATCATATGTGTTTTTAATAAAACATTTTGCGTCGAAAACACGAAAATGTTTAACTTGAGGCAATCTACCAAACAACAATTCATAGCAAGTTTGTTTGGTGCCGGGCCTCAAAAGTATTCTATTAAACACATAACAAGCGGTGTGTACCGCTTCCGCCCAAAATTGATAACCAAGTTGACTATCTTCGAGCATAGTGCGAGCACACTCCACAAGCGTTCTATTCTTCCTCTCAACAACACCATTTTGAGGAGGTGCGCGAGGGAAAGAAAACGTGTGAGTAATTCCAAGATCATCACAAAAATTTGAGAAAGACTCATTCTCAAATTCACCCCATGATCACTACGAATAGTGACAATGGTGGTTCCGATGAGATTTTGTACTTTCTTCACAAATATTGTGAAGTTTTCAAAAGCTTCATTTTTATTACATAAGAAAAATACCCATGTAAATCTTGAATAATCATCAACGATGACTAATCCATATCTTGCATTTCCTAAGGAAGCAACTCTAGTTGGCCCAAATAAATCTAGATGCAATAGCTCTAGGGGCCGTTTCGTAGAAATGCTTTTCTTAGGTTTAAATGAAGATTTAGGAAGCTTGCCACGTTGACAAGAATCACAAAAACTTTTCTTTTCAAAAACGAGTTTCGGAAAACCTTTAATGGAATTTAATTTTGAAAGCTTATAAAGTGTTCCAAAGTTCACATGTCCAAATCATCGATGCCATAAGTGTTGTTCACTTGTGTTGGCAACGAGACATTGTTCATATGACTTAGGAAGATCCAAAATATAAATATCTTTATGGCGTGTGCCGGAAAATAATAATTTATTATAATCATTTGAAATATGACACAATCCTTTCGCAAAGCTAACTTTGTAACCTTTGTCACAAAGTTGGCTTATTGAAATAAGATTATGATTTAAACCATTAACTAGATAAACATCACTAATTAAGGGTTTAGACGGGTTACCCACTTTACCAACACCGACGATTGTTCCGCTCTCGTTGCCTCCAAATACGACACGATTTCCATTTGCAATGGGAACCACTCCGGAGAGCAATTGAGCGTCACCCGTCATGTGTTTTGAACACCCGCTATCGAGTATACAATTCCCTTTGGAGCTAAATTTAAATTTGTTGCTCCTTTTCTTTTTCTTTTCCTTGAGTACCTAAAGATAGAAACTTTCATATCATGGTACCCAAGGTCATTGGGTCCTCAAAAGTTAGACCTTTGGAAGCCAAGTCCAATTGGACTTAGACTTCCCCACATAATTTCTATTATGCACAACATCCGAAAAATAAGCATTCATATATACTTGTTTTTCATCCATGCTTGTGTCCTTTGGGCTCCAAATAGTGAAAATCTTGGGAGCCCTCATCCTATTGGGTGCATGCATGCGACATTGATTTCTACGTGATGCATGTTGTGGATAGGCATAAGGAACATGATGGAATGGTGCACGACGAGAATTATTCATATGATGAGGTGGGTGAACATATGCATGTGTGGGAACACGTGCGTGAGGGTGTCTCACATGGTGTGCACGTGCCCGAGAATGTGTTGCATAAAAATCATCATATCTGTGAGACGATGGAGTAGGACGTGTGTTCCTACGTGGCATGGTATTGGTGTACATATAAGCATGCCCCTTCTTTGGAGGTCCACCCAAAGTGGGTTTCTTTCTGAAAGAGGGTGTGGACGAGGTGGAAGCACCATTGGTAGATGAACTACCAATAGAGTGTTTGCTACCACTCGTAGAGTCACCGGAAGTTGGCCTAACAAAAGTAGTGACCGACTTGGATGACTTTCCCAAAGTATACCCCAAACCAACATGGTGTTTGGCCGGGAGTAAGACACTTAGGATATTATCCAAATGGCCCTTACCCTTATTGAATTCATTGATTCGGCCTAATGTGTTCTCATATTTCTCGGTGAGAGAACGAAAAGAAGTATCTAAAGTGGATACTTGCGATGTGAGCACATAAACACGAGATTTAAGATTCTCGTTCTCAATACTCAAAGTCGAGTTTTGAGAAGTTAAATCCGCTATCCTATGTTCTTCCGGATCATCAATGCTAACATGTTCAAGTTTATATTTGAGATTAACAATCTCATTTCTTAACTCTTCAACAACGGTGTCGTTGTTGGTGATGATAGTCTTAGGCGAGGTTTGAATGCTAGCTAGGTCATCTTTTACTTTAGTATATCTATTTACTAATTTAGTGTATTTAGACCATAAATGAGAGTTAGCATCTCTAAGATCATCCATAGTTACCTCATCGCCTTCGTCGTCGCTATCATCGGAGGAGGAAGATCCTTGATCATGCTCCTCTCTTGCCATGAAGCACATGTGCGCTTGCTCCACTTTCTCATCGTCCGATTCTCCGCTTGAGGAATCCTCGGAGTCGGTGAATGTTGCTCCGACAAGTCCCTTTTTGTACCCCTTTTTGTACTTCTTCGACTTGTCGAACTTCGGCGCCTTCCACTTCTCCTTTTGCTTGTTTTGAGGACAATCCGCTTTGATGTGTCCTGGCTTATTGCATTTAAAGCACAAAGGTGGAGAGGCGTTAGTAGAAGTAAATTTAGATTTTTGTTTGAAGTTACCCTTTCGGAAGAAGCGATTGAACTTCTTTGCCATGAGTGCAACGGATTCCATGTCCATTTCTTCTTCCGAGTCCTCATCATCGGTAGAGGTGGATGAAGCCGCCTTGAATGCAATCGCCTTTTTCTTAGGCACGTCTTGGTTCAAATAGGACTTCATCTTTTCTTGTAACTTCACCTTGCTATCTTTGCGTACCTCGTATGACATCAAAGTACCCATCAATTGAACTACGGTATACTTATTCATGTCATTACCTTCCTCGATGGCGAAGGTACGTTTCTCCCAAGAAGAAGGAAGTCCTTCAATAAGCTTTGAGCACTTCTCCTTTTGAGTGTAGGACTTGCCGAGGGCCTCTAATTCGTTTATTATGTCAACGAAGCGAGCGTAATATTCCTTCATCTTCTCGCCCTGTTGCATATGAAACATTTCGTAATCTTTGTTTACGACTACGAGTTTAGAGTCTCATACCCTACTCGTCCCTTCATGAAGAATGAGGAGGGAGTTCCAAATTTGATATGCACTCTTACATGTGCATATCTTATTGAAGTCCTCGGGCTCCAATGCGCATTGCAAGGCGTTCATTGCCTTGGCATTGCTTACCTCCGCGGCGACCTCCGCGGTAGTCCATTTCTCAAAGTCTTCTTCTTCGGGCTCGATGTATTCCTTCATTGTAGTCCTCCATAAGGATGCACTCCGGAGGAAGGTTTCCATCCGGCATTTCCAGTACCCGTAGTTGGTACCGTTGAAGAATGGAGGCCTCGTAGAGGAATGTCCTTCCATCACCGAAGATGCTCCTTCACGGTTCCTGAAGGTGTCATAGTTGGAAGGTGGACGCACGGTCTTGTTGTCGTTGGCAGACATAGCTAAGTATCTGGCTCTGATACCAAATGTAATGCCCTACAAGCTACTGCACAAGTACTAGAGGGGGGGTGAATAGTACTTTAAAAATAACAAGGAGTATAATTCCAAATTATAGTGCAAACAACTACCAAATCAATTTGCGGAAGCTTAAATTGAATGACAACAACAAAATTAACAATGCTAACAAAAGATGTTAATGGGTTCGGATCCACCCAAGTCTCCCCGACTTGTTCCCGGTGATCCTACGTCCCAATCACCCGGATCCCCTCCGGGTACTTAGGTTAGAAACCCTAACCCAAGATTTCCACTATGAATATCTTCTGAAAAACCTTCACAAGATCAAATCATACATGCAATGGCAATAGTGAATCCCACAACCCGGGATCACAACCTTCTCTCACAACCGAGAGAATCAACAAACAATATAAATGAGTTTATAATGAAATAAACAATCTTACCACAAAATCCTATACCTTGAGTTTTTCTTACCCAATAGGTGAAAGGAAGGATTTGAGGAAGATGAAGTCACCAAGACCTAGCACCAAGGAAATGACCAGCAATAGGTGCCTAAGAGAGATTTGGAGACTTGATTCAAGCTAGAGCTTGAAGGGCTCACCAAGAACAAGCTTCTCTCAATATGGATTCTAGATCTAGAAAGTGAGAGAATGGGTTTCTTGTGAGGAAGAGAGCTTTGGAAATGAGTGAGAATGGCTATCTCTTTCTATCTCAATGAATCTCTTAATGGCAGCTCTAACCTTGAGAGAAATGACCTAGGTTCGTATTTATAGGGTCCCATAAAAACAAGTTAGGTCAATTTCCAACGGATAGAAATCTGAGGCAACTAGTCGGTCAAAGAACAGCCACTGACCGACTAGTTCATCAACTAGTCGGTCAGTCAAACAACATGGACCGACTAAGAGAGGAACTGAGAAGAGATAGAAATTCAGACCTTGAAATCTAGTCGGTCCAAGAAGACTTTCTGACCGACTAGTTTCACAACTAGTCGGTCAGTCAGTGAACGTAGACCGACTAAGAGGCAAAATGAAATAGTCTGAATACAAATTGACTTAGTCGGTCCAAGAACAAAAGTTGACCGACTAGATTGTCAACTAGTCGGTCACCAAACGTTCTTAGACCGACTAACGATAAACAGTAGCTTAGGAGAAATTTAGTATGAACAGTAAGTCACAACTAGTCGGTCAAAGAAGCATCACTGACCGACTAGTTCACAAACTAGTCGGTCGGTGAGTCAACGTAGACCGACTAACTGTAAACAGTACTGAACAAGAAATTAAGGAAGCAAACTAGTCGGTCCAAGAAGCTCTGCTGACCGACTAGATCACCATCTAGTCAGTCAGTACTTCTTCTTGTACCAACTAACATACACAAACAAGTCCGAATCGAAGCGCGACGCTTCGAGGAAGTTAGAATGAACTTGTACTAGGATCCTAGAGCTACGATATGAGCGTTATGAAGATAGAATCGTAAGATATACTCAAGGCTTAACATTCTATAGATCGAAGCTAAAAGACTATAAATAAAACCTTATTAAACGGTCTTTGAGAGCTTCGATTAATTCTGCATGACTTCCAAAACGGCGCAAGAGCTTCAACGAAGCTTTAGGCATGAATACGTGCCTTGAGAAGTCTTGAGATGTCGCTTTGATTGTTCTCGTGAATTTGGCGACGATCTCCAATATTGCGCTCACAAATTGTTAGTTCATGGATTATTTATGTTTGCTCATCATCAAAACCAAATCCGGGGAGTCCAATATTCAACATGTGTTTCGACAAATACATGTACCACTACCTGTGTTCTGGCATTCGTCTGAGTAAGTGTACCCAGGCAAGAGATGAACTCAACGGTTGCATATCGTTCTCTTTTACTTGAGTCACGTAGTTCTAGTGTAGTTATTGCTTACACGGTCACCTTTACTTTGCATTGCAAGCACTTTACTTACCACACCTGTGCAGCCACCAGTACTTTACTTGTCGCACCTGTATGCATGATTGCATTTACTTTACCTGTAGCACTTGTCTATAGCTACTGCATTAGCATGCTTTCTTACTTAGCCTGCTTTACACTTGTGCACTGATGGTACAGTTCGTTGTCTTCTTTCAGTTCTGCTTACATTTACTACCATGTTATATACACCTTGTCGCAGTTGTGGTACTATACTTTATTTTTCGCTCTGGTTTGCTCGTACTTAGTTTTCTTTTATCACCTGCTATAGTCATACTTGTGCACTGCTTCCTTTCTATTTTTAGAATTGTTGTGACTTACTTACGATTCCATTTTATGGCACCGGCAGACAAAGAACAGATGGAAGAATCGGCCCCAGAGTTTGAGGAGCCGGAGTTTGACCCAGAGACTGTTGATTTCTAGAGATAGTTGAGTAGGTGTGCATATTGTATTTCCTTTCTGTATTTCCTTTTTTGTACTTCATTTCATGTATTCGGTGTCAGAGTGCTGTTGTGTGTTGTATTTCAATTATGGACTGTAATAATGTACGATGGTTTGAGTATTGGTACATCTCTGTATTGTGGCTACATTGTTTCCACTGGTAAACTACAGACCTACAAATGTAATCAAATAAGTAATGGCCCCCTAAGAGTGGGTGGTTACATCGGGACCCCACAACAAGTAGGCGAGAGAACCGACCCTATTAGATAACCATATTGAACCAAACCATACTCCACTCTTCATAATCATCCTCTCCAGTTAGTAAAAATCCAATTTTTCTCTCAAAACCCCGACGATTTCAACTCAGTTAAGGCATGCGAGAAATCGAAAGAAAACTGAAACGTAAAGGGTGATAAAGTCTACCGTAGTTCATTGAAAAACCAAAGAAACCGAAGAACAAAACCCACAACGAGATCCAATCAAGAAATCAATGCAGATTCGAAGAAATCGCCGCGAAATCAAGCCTTAAAAGATGTAGAAATCAACCAACAGCTTCGAAGAAATATAGAGATATACTTACAAAGCATGTAACCAAGAGAAAGGGGGAGAGGGGGAAATAAATAGCAACCAAAGCTAACCTAGAGGACTACAGTCGCAGCAAGGGGAGGATAGGCCTCCGTAGAGCCATGGAGAAGGACGGAGGTGGTGCTACAGTCGTCGTCGAGGACAGAAGGACGGAGGGGGCGTCAAAAGCCCATACCAAGAGCCCCATGGTGATGTCAGAGAGAGAGAGAGAGAGAGAGAGAGAGAGAGAGAGAGAGAGGAGAAGAGAAGAGCGATCAAAGCCCTAGTGGGCTTGTCGAGCAAATCGAGGGGGAGAAAGAGCGAAACGACACGAAAAAGAAGCCCTAGCGGGCCACATCAAGATAGGCTGGGCCAAAAGAGAGGGGGATGTTAAATAAAAATAGGGCCCTTACAATCATGATATTATCGCATTTGTCACGTTTCACCATGCCTGTTATTTTACTATGCTTGTCCCCATATTGCCCACGTTAAATTGTCACAACACATGTTGCATGCCATCTATGACTCAGCGAATGCTAATGAATTATCGTATGGAATATCATATGGAACATAGTATGGAATGTCACGTTGGTATCTCATGTTGGATTATCCTGTTGGAAACATATACTTGATACACTTGACACTTCACTGGGTTTTGGGGTAACTCATAGTTGAGAGAGTGTAGGAGTGGCTGGAGGTCATCTTCCCACTGACTGTGTCGGAAAACACGTCCCGCTGCATGTGTAAGCAAACACCTCCCGCTGCCCGTGTTGGCATCGTATGGGTAAGCACACCTAGGCAAGAGATGAACTCAATGGTTGCACACTATACTCTCCTACGTGAGTCACGATATAGTTTAGCTAATTACTGCTAGCACCATAATGACCATTTAATTATATGTACATATTGTTCTGTACTTTGCATGTTTACTATTGTTACAGTCTATGCCTACTTGTTACCACAGTTGTTATCCTCATACGTTACTAGTCACACTCACGCATTCACTTCTACTTGTCGCACTAGTATAATCATCTTTAGTTACTTTTTATAGTCTGTTCCATGCTTCTGCACTGCTTTTATATCAATTGCTAAAATTGTTGTGACTTACCTACAGTCCCCTCTTTATGGTACCGTCAGACAACGCACGGGCGAATGAAGATGCTCCTGAATTTGAGGAGTGTAACGCTCCGCTCTCCAGGATACCCGAAAAGTATGAATCCATCCCAGGTGATCCCAGAGCAGCGAGTGTTACGTAGGAAAATACAGAAAAACTCAAGCAAGTCCACTGCGCACTATTGCGATAGTACCTGTAATGTTACCGCATACAAAACACAGAACACAAAGCATCACAGAGACATCAGACATCCACAAGGACAACAAAAGAAACATTGTATATATATATACTAGTCATAACCCGTGCCCGCAGGCACGGTTCATTTAAGATTTCCCCCGCGAAATCTTTGTTACCAAAAAAATTATTTCCACAGCCAAAATTTAACAGAACAATAAATTAGCGTAAAAATATTTAGCAGCACATGCACCTTCGGCGCGGGCGTCTTTGGCGCGTAACAACAAATTCGACGTCGAATAATAAATTTGACGACCGCGCCTGCGTCTTTGGCGCGTAACAACAAATTCGACGTCGAACAACAAATTTGACGCCCGCGCCTTTAGCGCGGGAACAACAAATTAGCGTAAAAAAATTTAGCGGGCGCCTTCGGCGCCACAATATTTTCCAAGGCATTTTTAATTTCAAAGTTAAGGTTCCCAAGGCACTTTTCCTCCCAAATTTAATCTCAACAATCTTTTCAAAGGCACTTCTAATTTAAAAGTTTAGGTTCCCAAGGCATTTTCCCCCCAAAATTTAATCTTCACAGTCTTTCCCAATACACATCTAATTTCAAAATTTTGGTTCTCAAGACATTTTCCCACCAAAATTTAAGTTTTCCCACTAAAATTTTCACAAAATCCAATCTCAACCATTGATTTACCAAGATCAAATCTCAGCCACTCTTTATCTTATCCTAGTCAGCCCTAGGATTCAAAAATCGTTGTCAAATGTATAATAGATAGATAGATAGATAGATAGCGAGAACAACAAATTTGGCGCGGGCGCCTTTGGCGCGGAACACCAAATTAGCGTAAAAAAATTCGGCGCCACTGGAGACAGCACTGACGGATCCAGCGATGGATGAAGTGCGAGAAAGAGGAGGCAGAGCTAGAAACTGATGCTGCGCCGGATCAATCATAAGGAAAAATGGGGGGAAAGCATTTACCGAGTTTTTTTGTTACTGATTTAGTGCTTGATCCATATGAAACTGATGAAAAGATGGAAATAAACATTGTAATCAATTGCTTTTACTTTTATTTGTTAAACAATGATGTATTTATGTTTTCCTGGAGTCTTATTTTGCGATTTTGGTTGAAGTCAGATGGCTTTAGAAATGCATGTATAATATATGCCTTGTTGTTTTTGTTTTCAATTTGTTAAAATGATTGATGGTGTTTTATGTGGTATACCAAGCATTCACAGATGTGCTTATGATGTTCTTATTGATGCATATGTGCTTGCTGGTATATGTGCTTGCATAAGAGGGATGGCATACCGTGTTTCCAGAAATGCTGGGTTGTACAAAGCTCACAAAAGATTAGAGATGTAAAAGCTCACAAAAGATTAGAGATGTAAAAGATTTATAGTGTACATCAATAAGAGTGACGGCATATCCAGCATGCATTTTCAACCACTGAATTGGATGTGAAGCAGTGGACCAAGAACTTGCATTTTCTATGTTTGCATGTTCAAATATTCAACTATCCAGTTCCAAAACAACACATTATACGATATTGGAAGCTCTCTATAAGTTGATTTATTTCAAAATAGCATCTTTAGTCCAGAGAGAAATGTTTACAACACATGTGACATCTCATAACTTTATTTTAGGTAAAATTAAATCAATGAATTCCCAATAGACTTGCATTGGTATACATGAAATTTTCTACCAATTTCTCATTTGAATGTTTGAAGTATACAACAAAGAAAGAGGCAGCTGATGTGCCAGAATTCATGATCTTGGGCCTAATCAAGTTGGTTTAACGTTGTGGGCTTGCTCTTCCATCTGTAAATGATCATCTTTGGAGCATTCAGTTGGTTAACGTCAAGACCACCTTCCCCGGTTCGCTAATGTATAAGGAATTCCTCGTAGTCTCCTCAAGTTTCTTCTCTGCTAGGATCAAAACATTGTAGGATCCCTCATCATCTGGTATGAATTCATCCATGTAGTGAACATCCCAACCCACGATAGCTATGTCCCAGGTCCGTTACCCCGGATGCTCAACAAAATGAAATGGAAAACAAAATTCAGTCATCTTTTGTAGTCTTGTTGTAGGACTCGTCATCTAAATCCAAATCTGAAATGTCTCTACAAAAAAGTTGCAATTTCAATTCATCTCATCATCTAAATCTGCAAAAGACAATATAATTTCTGGAAGAAACTCTAATGTCAGAATGTCACATAAAAAGGCAAAAACAATTGACATCAAGGTACATAACAACCTATTGTGATACTTGGATCAATGTCGAAACCCCCTCACCCATTGCCCATATGCAATCAAATAAATAATCAGTTCCAAAAAAACTCATACATGTATCTTACATGGTAGAAATTCAACAGCAACACAAAAAATTTGATTATATATATGTAACTTAACTGACATTCTCAAACCCCAATCCCACATCCAGATACCTCCAGATTTACATGTTGCAACAAAAGTTCAAGAGCTGTACATCAACTTGTACATAGGAAAAACCCAGGAGGCAGCAGTTGACAACATAAATCAACTATATAATATTAGACAGTTGAAAACATAAACTCCAGAGTTGCACATCAACTTGCTCATCAATTTGCTCCACAATTTATACTCCTCTATGTAGATATAAGTAGCAAATATAATATTCCTGGCTTAGTATGACCATGGCAAAACTTTCTCATCAATTTATACTCCTTTATAAAGTTTGCCCCAGCATTTAAAATTAAAGCATACTTTTGACAAATTATTTCACTTATCAACAAAAATGCCAATGTTTTCCACTAATAATGAACATGATCCAATTTTCACTAATTATGGCAAAACCATTTTTTTCAGATGGATACAATACAAAGATGAAATGCCCATTATCAGTAAACATAAGAATTATCATTCGAATAGATAACGCGGTTGTGGAAAATAAGTGATCATATATCCAACAAAAGGTCCCTTAAATCAATTCTACGATATGAAAATCAATATCCAAAACTAATTCTGCATTTCTAGCATGTATCCAATTTCACACACAAAAGGAGAAAGTGAATTCAATTATTAATTGAATTCCCAAGGAACATAAAAAAAATGGAAATAATCAGGATAGATCACAATCCTTTTTGAGTGAACAAATCAAATATCTCGCCTTTGGCAATAAGAATACATGTAAAGTAAAAAAAACAGAAGAACACATACACTGTACCTTTTTTGGTTTTGATCGTTGATTCCCATCCTATTAGAATAGGTTGTCAGTCAACCATTTAAAAGATTCTCTTCATGCACCCAATTTTCAACTGCAATTTGCTTAATGTTTCACATCAAATTCAAATTCCGGAGTTAAACCCTACTTTCTTACAGATAAAGAATTATTGTATTGTTGTCCAAACTTCAAATTATGGAGTTAACCCTGCTCTTACCGATAAAAAATTAGTGTATGGTTGTCCATACTTTATGGATTATGTTATCTGGCAAGTTGGAAAAAAATTTAAACATAATTCATACATCTTCTGTAGAGTATAATTCTGAGAACAGTTAAATAATTAACATATTCTATCAAAAAATACCTAAAAGATTGGAACACTTTAAGGATGTATCACTAACTTTAGCTTCAAAACAGAATATTCAGTGGATGAAGATAAAGTCTCTCAAAAAGATTAATCCTCTCTTCTTCAAACTTACTCAAACCATCATGACAAACATTTATCAATAGGGAATATAAGCAAATACATTCAGTTGAGAATAGAGCTTCTCCAGCAACTGAAACTATAATACCAATTACTCATTGTCATCCAACAGAAGGAATAAGACAATCTAAGCTACATTACTGATGCAGTGTAAGTTACCTAACTTGACTAATTATTAGGATGCTAAACAAAGTAGGCAAGCTCCTTTTTGTTGGACCTAGGCAAGTTTATTCGTCAGAGACACGCATGAAAGATATACCTTACAATTAGGCTGGCAAGCCTACTTGTTTTGGCAAATCTCCTCTGTCCTGAGTTCCCTATAGCAACCAAATACATCAAGTGAGTATTTTAGTAATAAATTCAAATTACTGACATAAAACCTCTACAGTGATATCATGATCTCAGTTGAGCAGAGATACGAAAAATAGAAAGAAGAGAACATGATCAAGAGGTACCTAACCCAGCTCTGAGCCTCCGTAGATAATATTAATCTTAGTCAGCATCATTGTAACCAATATATAATCATCATTTTAAGAAATCTATAGATAAAATAGAATCTAAATCGAGTGAAAGGAGACATGCCTCTCCAAATTGCTTTCTGCCAAAAAAAATCAAAAACAACAACAACAAATGAAAATCACAGACACCATTAGATCCAAAAATTAGCCATAAAAAACAAATCGAAAGCAAAATCGATCAGAGAACATCAAAACTCATATGCTATTGGGATATTTCTCAAGGAATTTGCAGCTCGCCATTCTCTCTGCACATGCCGCCCTATTGTTTTTAGACAGAGAGAGATGTCCACCCATCACCAGCATCTAAGAGAGAGGGGGTGGGTCATCCCTTCACCTACGTTTGTAAGAGAGCGGGCGGATCAAAAAATTGGTTGTATTGGGAAATCGATCTGCCATTTCCAATTTATTACGAACCCAAATTACCCTAAATCAAAAGAAAAGCAAAGAGAAAAAACATAAACAAAAAAATAGAGAAGCCCTGAAGGAAAAGAAAATTACCCGAAGAATCGCAACCTCTCCCAAAAAAATCCACGATGGGGACCGTCAATCAAAGCGTGATGCCCAAACCCACCGCTTGAAGGGAGGTGACCTGAGGCTTTTGGGGTTGAGGGGGTAGGGTAGAGAGGGATAGATAAAGAGATCTCGGCTTTTTTGTTGGGGTTTTGAGATAGGGAAAGACAGCTTGTTGGGGAGAGCGTGATTTTTGGATAGTGCCAATCTCGAGGGAATCTTACGGCTGGATTAATCACCACATCAGCCATGTCAGCGATCCACATTGTTTGTGTGTTTTCAAGTCGTAGAATATGAACGGTCAAGATGATAAAATAATCAATAGAAATTCAACGGTCAGCACAAAGCAAAAGGCAATAGCTAACTATCCATTAGTAGACCCAAATCAGCTTTAACTTTCTACTCATGTACCAATGCACATAGATTGACCCACCAACTACACACATCACGAAGGCACAACATGCACAGCTAGGTTTAGTATTTCCAACCCAAATTTCGAAACCTTCCTCCTCAAAAATTTTCTCAAACCCTTATCTCAACCGTTCATTCCCCAAGATTAAATCCTGGCCGTCTTTTATCAACCAGTTTGTCCTAGTCAGCTTGTCCTAGTCAGCCCTAGGATTCAAAAATCGCTGTCAAATATATAATAGATATATATATATATATATATATATATATATATATATATATATATATATATATATATATATATATATATATATATATAGAAAGATGCTAATATGAGATGGTGAGATGGTGAGATGAGATATTCATATCTCGAACTAGCCAAAACTATTTGCCAAATCATCAATCGGAACCGTCCATCTTCTTCTATCTATCAAGTGATCTTTATGTATAATGTTTTGTGTCATTTGGACATTTCTATCAGATCCATCAAGTGTTTGCAAGATGAACGGTTTACAAGCTGCCTGTAAATGTAACAAAATTGGAACGGGCTGATCCATAGGATTTTGGGGTTTATAATCTCTAATTTTTTTAGGGTATAGATCTATCGATATGCTCTTGAAGATGAACGGTGCCGATCGTTAATTGGTGTTGCCGATTGTGCTAGCTAACGATAAGGATTTGAGCTCACCATCTCATACTAGCATTACTATATATATATATATATATATATATATATATATATATATATATATATATATATATCATGGCCAACCTATACAACATCTACCTCACATACATCATATACATCAAAATTCCCAAGAGTACAAGTCACTCTCCTCACCCCTCACCACCCCATCCTACAACTTCATAAGCCCAGCTCTTCACCAACACCAATACCTGAAAAGTCAACGATGGAGCATGTCAACGTGTGACCAGTAGGAAATCCGAACTTCAACTAGTATGACATTCCTTAAATGCATTTACTCATGCATAATATAATAAAATGAACGAGCTACACAGATTTATGCATGTCATGGCATTTATAGTATGATGCACAAAGTAAATGTGACATAGCCGAAAGGAAAATAAACAAGACAATAATATAGAAAGAACTAAAACAAGCACATATAATGGTTAGCGTTTTGGAACCTAGGTAGTGGATAGGACCCTTTTGGGACTGGACCTTCCCCCTAGTTGGGGTGGAACTGGAACTTCCCCAAACATACTATGGACCGATCCAAGCGTGCAATGCTGTTAACAAAGGAGTCATTCCCTCATTTCTCCTTATATCCTCCACTCCCTGCCTCATGGGCTACCTCAGGAGTGCAAACCACAAACGGTCCCTCCCTCATGTCCACCTACTACTTTGGTTCCCCCAAACCCGTGTCACCCTCCTTTAAGAGGACCGAGTCATTTATTTACTTATAAAACATACATGCATCAATGTGAAAGAAACATCATGTCGGCATGACCATATCACTTTTTTCCATTCTTTCCTTTCCACCTTTCACAACATTCTTAGGACATGCATCTCCTTGTGCATTTCCTTTCCATATTCATATATCATAACAAAACAACACCTTTAACAACATCAATAATTGGGAACCGTAACAACAACATCAACAATAACACCAACATTATAATAACAACAACAATAACTACATGAATGAAAACCACATCATAACATCAAAATGCATGGCTTTTTGAAAATGCAATCTTTCTTTAAACTGTGGCATGACAACTTCACTAAACTAATAAAAATGCATGATGATGCAAAGTGCATCTTTCATTCAACCCAACAACATATCATATAAAAGGCATTTCCCAACTAACATCCAACACAAGAATTTGTTGCATGACTCAAGACATAGAAGCATCAATGGATATTTCTCACTTTACTTTCATTGGAGCATTTTGACAAACACTTGGTAGTCATGATGAACATGGCCACTAATAAATTAGTAAATCCATTGTCAAGTTATATCAATGAACTCCCTTTCATGTAACATCATTAAGCTTTAATAGAGGAATTAAGATTAATAACAAAACGCATCTCAATATGTCACTTAATCAATGCAGCTTGCTGGAAAAGTGCTGACTGCCATAAAAGCATGCAGATATCATACATTTTATTTGTGAATTTGATACAACTCCTTAAATGAAAGTTGTAGATATGGTAGTGCTGAATTCACATATTAAATTTCATGCAAAAATATAAACTAGGTGATTTATGGTGAATTGTTTAGTGAGGCATGTCGAAACTGTTTTTCAGACAGATTCTGGGGGCTGTAACAATTGTCGTTTTAAGTCATGATACAATTAGAATCTTGAAAACATGCACTAGGGGAAAGTTGTAGAACAGATTGTTAACTTTACAACGAGACCAAAAACACGAATTTCTATGGAGTGTACAGGAACAGGATCAATTCTTTCAAACTGTACCTAGACAGAATGAAATTCAGACATGTTGTAAAGATGGAATTTTTACTCCTAATCACTGAACTGAACATATGGCATATTATATATGAACATGGTGTAGAATTTAAAGAGCTACACAAATATAATTTTTTTCAGAATTCAATTCAACCCACGACAGCATATATGAAGGATGGTAGGTGTTATCAGACTGCATGAATTTAATAAGCAACAAAGATGAAAACTTTACATGCATGAACATGGCATAATAGTAGAAGTTGGATTCCTTCCTTCTACCATGCACCCCATGAAGCTTCACCAAGCTCCTAGAATGCCCCTCACATGGCTCCTCCAAGCGTCATGGCCAAGCCTCCTCCCTGGCCTTGCTTTCTCCTCTTTCCATCATCCCCCCTCCTCTTTTGCTTGCTTTCTTTCTTTTCTTTTCCTTTCTTTTTTCTCCTCATCCTAAATTTTCCCACTATCCTTATCATCATCCTCATTAATTAGGGTTGATAAGTGTATGTGTATGTGGCATGAAAGGGTTAAGGGATTGCTAAATAAGTGACACATAATCATACAAGGTGTCATTCAAAGAAAATTTCAAATTTTAGATTTTTAGACAAATAGGAATACACTAATTATACCACATATTATTCATGTACAATGTATTTCCATCAAATACTTCACACATTATTAATCTAATAATGTTTAAAATTATTTAAAAATAGTTTTTATCATAAAGAAATTAGGAAAAATTGCTAAGAATACACAAAAATTATACGGGTACAAATATGGCCATAAATACTTAACATATAACCCGTAGATATGTAAACATGGTATTACAAGGAGCCAAAGTTCGATCTAAAGACATCCAACTTTTAGAATTAGAGTTGTATGTGTGTGATGTATTTTAATATGTATTACTATTTCGCTTTATCTTTCATGTACTTAGTGTGAGAACTTGTAGTGGTGTATTGTACTTCAGTTATGGATTATAATAAAAATGCTGGTTTGAGTATTTTGTACATCTCTGCATCAAAAGCTATATTGTTTTTACTGCTAAACTGCAGAACCTACGATTGTATGAAATAAGTAATGGCCCCCTGAGAGCGGGTCATTACAGTGAAGAAATCTCAAATGAACGCATGCTAGAAAAGACTTACACGTCTTTTCATGAAAAAGATGCAATTTTAATGCAGCAATATCATAACCAAAAGTTCACTAAGTATTCTGAGCTGCTTGCATGCTTATCAATGGCTGATAGAATAGAGAACTTCTACTTGCCACTTATAACATGTGCTCTTCTTGTAGAGATATGATGCCCTCGAGGCTATTTATCTCTGTGTGAATAGCACAAACGTCTTGTTCGAAATAACAGTAAGCTGTTTGGTAATAAATTTATCCAAGTTATATTATAATGTAGTTAACATTAGATATCAACTTAGGTAAAGTCCTGAGACTATATGCAAGGTCAAACAGGTATCGAGATGAGTATTTCGAGCATGGAAAAATGTTTGACCGTCTGTAGCATAAGTCTAAAAGGGTTCGTGGTCGTAAATGCTTCGAGACAAGGATATCGAAACATCAGATAGACCATTGTATCTTAGTCTTCACCGTTTAGCGATGGCAATGATCTCATGATCGTTAGACTTGGCGAAGTCGATGACGGGACACAGGTGCTCATTAGAGAATGAGTTCACTGAACGATCCACAAGAGTTATCATATGGTTATATTGATCAATCTGTCAATGATAACTCTGAGTGATGATAGGCAAGTTGGTCTTTTGACTTAAGATCATTTTACGAACCTGTGCGTGAACGTTGTCACTTAGATCACTGACCAAGCTTCGAGGCTAGGCCTGTTGAAAGGTCTTTGATTGGGCGTCACTTGAAGCGTACGAGGAGAGTAATGACCAAGAGAGGATTCGTCTCTCCTGGTCAATGGGAGTTAGTGTCGTAGAGTTAGTTCGGTCTTTAGTAAAATCTCTGCGCAGAGTATGTTGGAAGAAGTCCAACATTAGTTGACTAAAGATCGATAGAAACTAACCGGAGTCAAGTTATTGGGGTTGATAGTTAGACCATACCCTAGACTTGATCTACACGACATAGTTTAGACGAAGAGACTAAAACTGCAGAATTCATCACGAACACAGTCAGGGTGGTGCCAACAATACTCATGTCGATGAGTCAACCACATAATGATGATTCCTGAAGCAGGGACGGCAACCACTACTCGTGGTCACTGCCGTATAGGGCTTCAAGCCCAACCTATTGTAAGGGTCAGGCTATAGAGTCTCACACAGAGTGCGACCTTCGTCTAGTATTAGGTAGAAATTAGTTAAGGAGAATAATTTGCATTTGATGCAAAGGAAGAGAAAATTGCATTTTGATGCAAATGACCATTTAAGCTAAGATAAGGGACTAATTTTCATATGATACAAAAAGAGATTAAATGTATCTTAAATTGTTTAAGACTACGTTTAATAAAATTAACGCGTTGAAAAGGTTACATGTAAGGCGGGATCGTCCTGCTCTAGACGCAGGTTCAAACCGCGTCCAAAACGGAGTTCAAACGAATCCAATAAGTCTATTTAAAGGCATTTAAATAGAAAGTCCAAAAGAGAAATAAACCCCATTTAGAGGGGTGCTGACGTAGGCTGACGCCTGCGTCAGCGAGCTCACCCGCTGACGCATGCGAAGCCCTCCAAACGGGCCCGCATTTGATGTGAGCACGCCCCGCTGTTAACGTGCAAGGCCGCCCGCATTAGCCGGCAGCATGGGCAAAAAGCGGGCCCATTTAATGGGCCCGCATGCTTCTCTTGAGAAGCAGCCGCCCGCTTCGGTGGGCTACGTGGCACGCATTAAGCGTGCCACGTGGCTGCTTCTGAGAGAAGCGGGCGCCAGCGCGGCTATAGTTAGAGGGCTACAGTTGGAAGAGAAAATCATGTTTGGGCTGAACTTTGGATGATCAATTAGAGGGTCAAACAGACTCTGATTGACTCGTCGTTTTTTTCTATGCGTTCACCGTTGAACATCTTTCGAATTGATAGGTTGTATCAATCATGAACCTCAACAGTGAGTGAGTTAAAATTCACGGAAGTTTGCACTTTGTGAAGTGCAAACTAACTTGATTTAATTAACTCTAATTTAATAGTCCCACATTGGTTGTGCGGAAAAAGGGAGAGTCTGCCGCCTATATAAATAGGGGCATCCCCCTTCCTCCAAACTTGTCCCAAGCTCTAGATCTGAGCGGCTCTCGTAAATATTGGAGCATGCTCGGATCGAGGCTTAAATTAATATTCTCTATCTATTTATATTTCTACCTTACTCCTGAGGGCTCTAGCAAAGCCATGAGGGAGTTCGGATTCGGATCCGAAAATCTTGGCGAAGCCTTTCACTCGCATGAAACTTTCTTCGGCGTGTGGTTGGCTCGACGACACGAGGAATGCTTGCCTCGGGATGCAGAACGGTTCGAGGAGCGGTTCGAGAAGCGGCTCGGCTTGGGATGGGAAGCGGCTCGGAAGACGGTGCGGAACATCTTGCCTGCCCCTGGGTTGAGATTCCGGGTATGTGTTTTATAAGCATTAGTTTAAATTTAATCGCAGTAGGTTAGATCCTTCTTGGGATGGTCGGATCCATCCTGAGTTGGCATAGATATTGGCTAAGGGTCTTGTACCTTAGGGCTAAGTTAAATTATTTAACTGCATGTTAATTAGATTAACTTGTTTATTCTTCCGCTGTAAATATTTTTTATGTCTATGTTCCGTCCAACTTAGGACGGGAATAGAGTTTATGTGCCCTAAGGGTTCTAGAAAATCCTTCAGTGGTATCAGAGCCTAGGTTTGCGTAACGATCTAGCATTGCGATTTTATTAAACATTGAAATGCTTTTAAAATGTTTTAAAGTTATGAGATAATTTTAAAATATTTTTAGATGCCCGATAAAATGTTTTAAAGTTATGAGATAATTTTAAAAATGTTTTAGAAGCCCTTTTTGAAAATGTTTCTTTAAATTTATGCAATAAATTTAAAATAATTTTAGATGTATAAAAATTTTATATGATAAAATTTTTAAGCATGAAATTTTTTAAAATGATGTTTCAAATTTATATGATACTTTTAAAACTGATTTTAAAATTTTAAAACTTTTTATGCGATAACTATTTTTAGTAGCATGCAAATTTGGTGATCTTTTAAAACAAGTTATTATTTTTATGAGATAAAATAAAATTTTTTAAAAATCACATTTTTAAATTTAAATGTTAAATTTAAGTATGCATGCTAAACTTGTTTATTTGATAAATATTAGTCTATTTAATTGTTAAATAGTTGTACACTTTTATTTTATGCGATAAAATTAGTGTAACTTTATGTTAATGGTATGACATCTTGTCCCTTATTTGATAACACAAGACAACCTCTTAGGTTAGCCATTAAAGAACTCGTTAAAATTTATGAGATAAATTCTAATGACATGGTATGTTTTAATAAAACATCCACAACACTACAAGACCTAATTCCTGATTAGGGTAGTCCCTTTAATGAATTTTAATTCTAATTGTTATGTAATTAATTCTCATTAAAGGACTTCGCTTTTAGCGATGTTAATAAATTTATCCTAATATCGATTAGGGTAGCACGTGAACCTTATAATTGATAAGGATTTAATAAAAGTTATTAAACAAATCCTAAAATTTTGAATTTAAGGACTCAACTAGTTGATAGGATTAATTAGTTGTTAATAAAAGCCTTTTAGTCTATGGCACACATATAAAAATGACAAGCTTCATTCAATGGACCATGATCCAGTCAATGTGCTTGGCTAAGTTTGTTGGATCACCCTTTAAGGGATAGTGATCCTGGCTTAGTCAATCCCCTGGCTGTGTTCCGCTGGACCGCAATGACGAGAATCATGCTTGTATGACACCCTGGACTATATCTAAGTCAAATACGTTAATAATCTTCCTCAAGATTAGCCGTAGCCCTCCTTGTTTTAAGGGTTGGGAACTATACGACCAGTGTCCCAGTTGTTGAGCTACACTCAAGCTGAGACATGGCAATCTTATAGAAACCAATTTCTTAAATACATATGATGTATTCTAAGACCTGACCCAAACCGACGAGTCGTGAATACACCAAGCGTCGGGGCAAGTCAGGCTAGACAAGAAAACAAGGGTCTGACTAGACTAGACATTGTGATTTGGATGAGAACACTCATGATCACAAATGGCTGGGGTAAAAACCGAATAAGAGGGTCATATCTGATATGATCGATGAAGAGTAATCTTTCGATTACAGAGTCAAGCAACTTGTTCAGCTACACTCAAGGTTGATTAGGCTCATGGTTATTGGATCTCTTACCCATTATTTTAATTCGATTAAATCGTTCATTGTTAAGGCTTAAAAATGATCGTAAAAACAGTGGAAGGATATAGATAGAAAAAAGCCAATCTACCTATATTTAATATTGAACATATGTTAAAGTAGGGCAAGACTATGTTTACCAATGGAATCAAAATATAATATTTTAATAGAATAAGTTAGCTGGTCAAAAAGGTTGATTAATTGAATATCAAGTTAAATTCTAATTGATAGAATTAAAACTATATTCTCGTTGACATTAAAATGACCTTCTAAAGAACAGACTTAAGAAATATGATTTCATTAAGTTCTGGGTCCAACAAATAAATTCACGCTACATGTCACTCGTGTCTATATGAGGCAGCTTGAACATACATGATATTCGAAGTATGTTTCTCCCTACAACTTGTCGAGCTACACTCAAGGTTGTGTGGACAAACAATTTTGATCCGCAAAGTTCGAAAATTCGATCAAACTGTTTGAGTCGAATACGAGTGCATGAACGGTGCAAGGCTATGTATCCCGACCGGATCTTGAGACGAGCAACTTGTTGAGCTACTCTCAAGGTTGCAGAGCTCAGGCGTTTAGATACATGAGATACTTGCATAACTATTCATTTATGTTGGACTATTTAATATCTAAATATAATTTAGAAAAGGAAGAAGGCACTCCAGAAAGTCAATTGAGAAAGTGAGTTATATTTATCATTAGTAAAGGCATAAGTAGGAGGAAATGAATATGTGACATATTTTGTGTCACGATTTCAGAATAATTGTTATACAAAAGACGTCTAACACATTTTTGACGAATGTCGTCACCTTGCTTCTGAAGCAATATTTTGTTAGTAATTTGTAATAACTATAATATATTAAATGTTAATATATATATATACGCAAGATAGTAGCAAACTTATATGGCAAAATAGACTAGGCTGTATCGAGAGACTAAGCTTCACAAGTCATATAAAGAGGGGTCTGACCTCTCGTATTATGAAGTCTACGGACAGTTGTGAGTCTTATCCTCTTAGATATAATGGCCGAAACCAATCTGTAAGATAGTGGGAGAATGAGTTATCGAACTCAGTCTCGTACATACTGATGTACCCGAGTCTAGATAAACCAAAATAAGTTATTCGTATATTTTATTAAGACACGTGTTCTTGATGAAACACAAGTCTGATAAAATAAAGAACGAAATGACAAAAGTATTTAAACTGATTCGATTAGATCAAATGGTCAAATTCTTAACTATATAAAATCTTGCGTAATTAAAAGAAAATATGATTTTCTATCAGGTCAAGTCTGTTAACACATCGGTGTGTTAAAAGGTATGAATCACACTTAGTTAGACTTGGTGCGATCCATAGCCAGTGACTCTGAGTTAAGTCCTCCCTCTGGGTTAAGTCCCAGATAGTAATGCCTAGGTTTTGATAATGTTCTATGAGGACATTATCAAATAAGATATTCATTAAATCAATAGTAAGGAAATTGTATAATTACTCGAATCTCGTGAAACGAATTGTAGAGTTAGACATCATGACTGATGATGACTTAGTCAACTTCCGGGATGAAATTCGGAGTAGTAACTCGATTATAACTTGATGCAATTAGAAAAGGTCCGTATGCGTAAATAAATTTTGGAATTTAGTTTACGTGCCTAAGAAAAATGTTTCCTCACTTTTTGCAAGTAAATCTTTAAGTTGAAAGGTTGGTACAAAAAAGAAAATAGTGAAGTGCAATCATGTTGTTCGAGAACGGTTTTCATCCTAATTCCTATAAACGGATTAGAATGAAATTATTTTTCGCCAGCAGATGTGTACATACCTACTCGGACCAAACTCGATGTAAATGCTCAAGTTGACCATGAAATTTGGAGCATTCACTTATAAGTTTGTTTTTTCTAAATATGATTTAGACGAACCAACTTATATGAATTAGCCAGAAAGTTTTCAAGGTCAGTGGGAGCGTATAAATTACATGCGAGGCATCAAAGGGATGGAACATTTATTTTGACAAAGTAATCAAAAGGTTTGACACTTTATCAGAAATAGATATGAGCCATTTGAAATGACCAGTAACTAATTTAAAATTATTATCGTAAGGTACGATGGACTGGATAAGATCCAAGGAAATAAAATATTATGGGTTCTGAAAGACCAAGTGAATTATTTGAATGAGATTCAAATGATTGGTCTAACATGAACATAGAAACCCCTTAAGTCTATAGTGTAGACAGTTTTAGCAGATCCACTCATGAATTCTTTACCACAGAAGTCGAGAAAACTTATGTGTAAAACGGTATAAGATACTGGGATAAATGGGCCTGAGTGCAAGTGGGAGATGTAGAGATATGATGCCCTCGAGGCTATTTATCTCTGTGTGAATAGCACAAACGTCTTGTTCAAAATAACATTAAGCTGTTTGGAAATAAATTTATCTAAGTTATATTATAATGTAGTTAACATTAGATATCAACTTAGGTAAAGTCCTGAGACTTTATGCAAGGTCAAACAAGTATTGAGATGAGTATCTCGATCATGGAAAAATGTTTGACCGTCTGTAGCATAAGTCTAAAAGGGTTCGTGGTCGTAGATGCTTCGAGACAAGGATATCGAAACATCGAATAGACCATTGTGTCTTAGTCTTCACCGTTTAGCGGTGGCGATGAAATCATGATCGTTTGACTTGGCGAAGTCAAAGACGGGACACAGATGCTCATTATAGAATGAGTTCACTGAACGATCCACAAGAGTTATCATATGGTTATATTGACCAATCTGTCAATGATAACTCTGAGTGATGATAGGCAAGTTGGTCTTTTGACTTGAGGTCATTTTACGAACCTGTGCGTGAACGGTGCCACTTAGATCACTGACTTAGCTTCGAGGCTAGGCCTGTTGAAAGCTCTTTGATTGGGTGTCACTTGAAGCGTACGAGGAGAGTAATGACCAAGAGAGGATTCGTCTCTCCCGGTCAATGGGAGTTAGTAGCGTAGAGTTAGTTCGGTCTTTAGTAAAATCTCTGCGTAGAGTATGTTGGAAGAAGTCCAACATTAGTTGACTAAAGATCAATAGAAACTAACCGGAGTCAAGTTATTGGGGTTGACAGTTAGACCGTACCCTAAACTTGATCTACACAACATAGTTTAGACGAAGAGACTAAAACAGCAGAATTCATCACGGACACAGTCAGGGTGGTCCCGACAATACTCTTGTCGATGAGTCAACCACATAATGATGATTCCTGAAGCAGGGACGGCAACCACTGCTCGTGGTCACTGCTGTATAGGGCTTCGAGCCCAACCTGCTGTAAGGGTCAGGCTGTAGCGTCTCACACAGAGTGCGATCTTCGTCTAGTAATAAGTAGAAATTAGTTAGGGAGAATAATTTTCATTTGATGCAAAGGAAGAGAAAATTACATTTTGATGCAAATGACAATTTATGATAAGATAGGGGACTAATTTGCATATGATGCAAAAAGAGATTAACTATATCTTAAATTGTTTAAGACTACATTTAATAAAATTAACGCGTTGAAAAGGTTACCTGTAAGGTGGGATCGTCCCGCTCTAGACGTAGGTTCAAACCGCGTCCAAAACGAAGTTCAAACGAGTCCAATAAGTCTATTTAAAGGCATCAAAATAGAAAGTCCAAAAGAGAAATAAACCCCATTTAGAGGGGCTGTCAAATATAAGCCCAGGCTTAAGGGGGCCCGCCGACGCGTGCGTCAGCCTGCTGACGCAGGCTGACGCCAGCTTTAGTGGGCCCACCCGCTGACGCGTGCAAAGCCCTCTAAACGGGCCCGCATTTGATGCAGGCCTGCCCCGCTGTTAACGCGCAAGGCCGCCCGCATTAGCGGGCGGCATGGGCAAAAAGCGGGCCCATTTAATGGGCCCGCCCGCTTCTCTTAAGAAGCAGCCACCCGCTTCGACAGGCGACGTGGCACGCATCAAGCGTGCCACGTGGCTGCTTCTGAGAGAAGCGGGCGCCAGCGCGGCTACAGTGCGCGTGTGCGTGGGGCCCACTTTGTGGGTCCCACAGCTAGGGTTCTGAACCTAAAAGAGCGTGGATTTTGACGGCTGGACTTGTAAGCGAAAATCATGTTTGGGCTGAACTTTGGACGATCAATTGGAGGGTCAAACGGACTCCGATTGACTCGCCGTTTTTTCCTATGCGTTCACCGTTGAACATCCTTCGAATTGATAGGTTGTATCAATCATAAAGGTCAACAGTGAGTGAGTTAAAATTCACAGAAATTTGCACTTTGTGAAGTGCAAACTAACTTGATTTAATTAACTCTAATTTAATAGTCCCACATCGGTTGTGCGGAAAAGGGGAGAGTCTGTCGCCTATATAAATAGGGGCATCCACCTTCCTCCAAACTTGTCCCAAGCTCTAGATCTGAACAGCTCTCGTAAATGTTAGAGCACACTCGGATCGAGACTTAAATTAATATTCTCTATCTCTTTATATTTCTGCCTTACTCTTGAGGGCTCTAGCAAAGCCACAAAGGAGTTCGGATTCGGATCCGAAATCTTGGCGAAGGCTTTCACTCGCGTGAAACTTTCTTCGGCGCATGGTTGGCTCGATGACACGAGGATTGCCCGCCTCGGGATGCGGAGCGGTTCGAGGAGCGGCTCGGCGTAGGATGGGGAGCGGCTCGGAAGACGGTGCGGAACATCTCGCCTGCCCCAGGGTTGAGATTTCGAGTATGTGTTTTATAAGCATTAGTTTAAATTTAATCGCAGTAAGTTAGATCCTTCTTGGGATAGTCAGATCTATCCCGAGTCGGCATAGATCTTGGCTTGGGGTTTTGTACCTTAGGGCTAAGTTAAATTGTTTAACTGTATGTTAATTAGATTAACTTGTTTATTCTTCCGCTGTAAATATTTTTTATGTCTATGTTCCGTCCGACTTAAGACGAGAGTAGAGTTTATGTGCCCTAAGGGTCCTAGAAAACGCTTCACTTCTAGCATGGTCCCTCTCCAGAAGCCCACAATACATCTTCCAAATAGAAGAAAAGAAAAGGGAAATTTCAGAAGGTGGACCAAATAAAAAGCAAGCTAGAGGACATAGCCACTAGGACAACAAAAATATAGGGAAAAGGAAGTTCACATGGCGGAGAAATGAAAATAGTAATAATAAAAATGAAGCACCCCCACCAAAGAAGGATTGGGAAGACCAATGCCATCGTTGTAACATGACAGGACACCGGTTAAGAGTGTTCAGAACTCCGTGACACCTACGAGATTTGTACCAAGAGAACTTGAAGAAAAAGCCGAGTCAAATCTGGTGGCCAACTACTCCCAAGCTCCAGCATAGTTTATTGTTGTAGATTTCGAGAATAATGACTTGTTTGATTCAATGCATTTATTTTGGTTAAATAAACGTTGTCATTGAGAGCTTTCCTTTCATAACGATGTATGGTTTTATTACCATTGAATGAATTAGTTATGATTTGCATACTCTCCTATACTCTTATATCCTAAATGGATTTCTCTCGTAACTAGTTACTAAAGTATAATTGACATGAGTATTTATCATTACATGTTGTAAATTATAATAAAACATTTATACTTCTATGCACTGAATCCTATGAAATGTGTTCCTTGCATGCCATAGTTTAAGACAAAATGGTTATGTTTTGCATTGAATTATATGTTGCAATGACTATGCTTGCTATAAGTTTGACTAAGTCAAACAGTTATGAATAATTTTACCATCCACACAATCATTCATGACGCATGCTAACATAAGCATCCCACTCTAACGATAGTCCTCAAGTACTATCTTAGGACGTCTGATATAAGGATCAAACATTACAAGCATGAAAACTCTTGAACAAAATGTGATGATGCCTAGTACTCTCATAGAACTTGGAAAAAGAAAACCACAAAGTTTCAAGGATATTCGTCGATATGAAATCTATATTGGAACTGAAAAATAAATGTCGAATATTCGTATACAACGACTCGATAAAATAAATGACTTGAAGACCATACTTGAGCGTTTGAATGTACCTTCAAAAGATCCACACCATATGAAATTCACTGAATGGATCAAAATTAACGAAGCACACAAATGTGCCTGAACTCGTACAAGTTTATACTTTGATACTAGGGTTTAGACACTTAGGATCGGTGACGATGCACTCCATTATATCCCAATCACATGAAAATAACATGAAGAACACGAAGATCCATCAGAAGGGTGAATCTCCATTTTTTGGAGTGAAAACCAATCTCCCTTAAAAATAAAATAATAGGACTTATTCCTTAAGAATACTTGAGGGATATTTATCCACTCCACTTGAAGTGTCGATAAAGTGCCTTACTATACTTTTCATCCTCTAAATGGTCTATTATTCAACCGCGGTCCAGCTTTTCTAAAGTTATCGGGACAAATGATCAAAATTGCGGGCATAATAGATAAAACAGGGACATAAATAATTCTTTGCAACTAAAATAAAGGTTGAACATATTGAACATGTGTTCACACCCAAAATGGGTTGGAAAAGTCGATTATTAAAACGAATCCAATGGACTACACATCCATTGATTTCAGTTGTTGGTGACTATATATGGCATGAAATCTTGCATGCTGCTTCATCAAATAAGACTCAGACTCTCCGAGTCCGAGTGTCCGAGTTTTTCTCTGATGCAACTTGTGTACAGAATACCACCAAATATCTCGCATTTGAGGATTTTTGGTTACACAGTTTACATCCCTATAAATCAGGACCTCAATGTCACCTTGGAATCTATATATGGTTTAATTCACCTTAGATACATTTCACCTCAAACGGGGGAGGCGTTAAAAGCACGTCTCGAATATTGTGCATAGATGTGTCCACATTCCCAGTACTAAGCTCAACTCAGTTGAAGTATGAAACTCTACTAACCATTTAAAATATCAAAATTAATTAAATAAAACTCTATGATTCGAAAATTATGAAATGTGATAAGGAGACCTTGACGATGCTCCACATTTAAGAAAACTGTTCAATAGTTATCGGCCATAGGTACTAACAACAAGAAAATTTGTCAGATCACGCATCCCTGCTGTTGATACTCCAGTTAGTATTGACATCCCCCAGAATGGATGCAATCCACAAGTGTTAGAAGTGGTTGTTCCTCAACTAAAACGAGGCAGACCACCAGGCTTCAAGATAAAATTCTCAGAAAGAGTAAAACACCTGAGGGCCTTGAGACAATCTGTTGAGGGATGCATGCCCTCAGTTCATTTGTATTTGATGCAAATGGATTAATTGCATTTGATGCAATAATATTTAAATACGTCGTAAATTGTTTACAAGCATATTTTAAAGACATAGAAATGAACAGGGTTTTCTATGAATGTCACAGAAAAACTGCACTCAAATCGGAGCTCAATAGGAGCTTAAAAGCTCCAGTAAAGGGACAAATGGCCAGAACTGGGCTTTAGCCCAGGCTAGCCCAGTCTAGGTGGGCGGGGTAAGCCCGCCCAGCTTGGTGGGCTAAGCCCGCCCGTACTTGCGGGCGGTGCGAGCCCGCCAATAGGCTAAGCCTGCCCGCTTGTGCAGGTGGGCTCGCCCAGCAGCCTGGGCGCACCTTTGGGTGCGCCCAGCTGTCCCGTGGGCCCCAGTTGTGGGGCCCATAACTAGGGGTTTTTTGAACCCAAATGTTTTTTGCGGCTGTCCTTTTTTGAGTGAAAATCAGTTTTTGCTAAACTTTGGACACACGTTTGAGGGGTCAAACGAAGTCGAAATGGAGCGCAGTTTGTTTCTATGCGTTCATCGTTCAGTGCTCTTCGATTTGATAGGTTATATAAATTACGAAGCTCAAGGGTGAGGGAGTAAAAATTCGGTAAAGATTGGCCTTTGTGAAAGGCAAACTTTAATTAATTTTTCCTCCAAAAATTTTAGTCATACATCGGATATGATTAGAATGGGAGGGGTTATCTGCCTACATAAATAGGGGCCAACATTCTTCTTGAAAACTCGCACCAAGTCTCAAAATCCGAGAAGCTCCCAAAAGTTTGGAGCACACTCAGATTAAGACTTAAATTAATTATTCCCTCTCTCCCTAAAATTCTTCCTTGCTCCTGATCGGGCTTTAGCAAAGCTACGAAGGAGCTCAGATTGGATCCAAAGTTTTGACGGAGGATCCACTCAAGGTGAAATATTCTTCAGCGCGTGGTTGGCTCGGCGACAATGGTGTTGTTCGCCTCAGGACGCGATGCGATTTGGAAAGCAGTCCGGCTCGAGACAAGGTGCAGCTCG
Source organism: Scilla litardierei (assembly GCA_030789695.1). Taxonomy (NCBI): domain Eukaryota; kingdom Viridiplantae; phylum Streptophyta; class Magnoliopsida; order Asparagales; family Asparagaceae; genus Scilla; species Scilla litardierei. Next base: position 348,901,298 of record CM061133.1, on the reverse strand, counting down.
GGACGCGGTTCAGCTTGGGAGAAGCGGCGTGGGACCAAAGAAATGTTGCTAGAAACGACGCTTCGTATTCTGCAAAAACGAAGTGAATGGTATGTAGTTTAAATATCCATGCGTTTATAATTGCAAATGTTAGATAGATCTATCCTTATGGGTTGGTCGGACCCAACCCTGGGATAGTAGAGATCTTGGCTAGGGTTTGTTTTCTTTAGGGCTAGATTTAAAATAGTTTCAAATCTGTTTTTCTGCTGCAATTTTGTTTTCGTCGTCCAACTGACCTAGGTCAGACGTCGATTTTATTGCCCTAAGGACCCAGAAAACCCATCAATGGTATCAGAGCCAATCTACTTGATCTATACTTTGCATTTATAAATTGTATGTGATACAGCATGTTTCTCCATCAGATGGAGGTTTTATTTAAACTATTAAAATATCATTTTCCATGCAATGTTTTTATTTTCGAAAATTGTTTTTGAAAATTAAATTAAATTTTAAAATCATTTGATAATTTTAAAATTAGATCTTAATTATTATAGGATGATAATTAATTATTGATGTAACTTAGATTTATGAGATAATTTTAAGTTGTATGCTTAGCTACATTGTTTAGTTGATAATGGTTATATTAGTTCTTATTGATTATGTGATAATTCAAGAAAAACTATTAGGATAGCCATTAAAACATTTCAGAAAAATAATAAAATAATTTTTGGACATGCTATGATTTAAAGTTGTTTAATTGCCTAATACTTAATTAGGATAGCACCCTAAACATCTTTATAGTTGATAAGGACATTAATAAAAGTTATTAACCAATCCTAATAATTTTGAATTTTAGGATTCAACTAGTTGATAGGATTAACTAATTTTAATGAAGCCAATTCTAGTCGATGGCACACATATGAATAATAAAGTTTCCTTCAGTGGACTATGATCCGGTCTAGTGTTTTTTGACTAGTGTTGTGGATCGCGCTAGCTTGGCTAGGGATAGTGATCCTGGCCTAGCCAAATCCCTAGATGTGTTCTGCTGGACCGCAAAGATGCGAATTATGATTATGTGACACCATCGATTACATCTAGTCAATTACGTTAAAAATCTTCTTCAAGGTTAACAGTAGCCCTCTTTATTTTTGGATTTTGGAAACCATGGATTTCATGTTATAGTTGTTTGAGTCAACTCAAGCTGTAACATGACTATCTGTTTGGAACCAATTCCATTAAACATGTGATATAGTTCGACTTAACCCAAACCATCACATCGTGAACAAACCGAGTGCCGGTGTAAGTTAGGATTGGACAAGAAAGTACTGGTTTGACTAGACTAGAATTTATGATTTGTTGAGCCAACTCAAGGTCATAAGTGACTAGGGGTAAAAACCATAAGTGAATCACATTCGATGTGATTAATGAAGAGTCATCTACAGATCGCAGAGTTAAGCAACGTGTTGAGCCAACTTAAGGTTGTAAGACTCAGGGTGGTCGGGTCCCTTTCCCACTAAATATTATTATTCCTTCATCTATATGGCTTAAGATAATCGCTAAAATAGTGGGAGGATATAGCTGAATAAAATCCATTTTAACTATTTAAAAATCATTGAACATATGCTAAACTAGGATAGTTCTACGTTTCACCAGATGGAATCCAAGACATAATATACTAAAAGAAAATGTAAACGGGTCAAGATGATTGTTTAAGGAATATCAAGCCAAGATCAAGTTTGATAGTCTAAACCGGGTTCTCACTGACCTTAAAATATCCTTACTAGCACATGCTTAAGGACAATGATTTCCTTGAGCTATGTATCCAACAAAATAAAAGCACACTACCTGTCACTTACTTGTATGAGGGGTGATCGCACCCCGGATACACGTCCCGGAGCGACGGTTGTAGTTTTCCCGCAAGCGCACGGTATAGCGGCGAGCGGGTATCGAACACAGGGAGGACGAATGACCGTGCTTGTTCCTAATCAACCTGGCTATTCAAGAGAGATAATTGCCTTGGGCGATCCTGTCACAATTGTCAGACAAATGTGCGAAGTATCAAATCAAATAAAGAACGTCTAGGGAATGGGGAATCCCCGCTACTCACCGTATTTCATAAAAGTGGTTCGTCGGTATTAAAATTGCTAGAATGAGAATTCGGATGAACTAGTTGCAACTGAATGTAGAACCAAGCTCACGCTCTCGCGCTGTTGCCGGTCTATAGCTTTCCTAGGTTCGGGTCCAATCTCTTGCAAACCCTAGCCTAGGGAAGCTAGCATTAGGATCAACATCATCGTCCAATCGCGCACCGAGCCCAATCTCTTGCAAACTCGGTCCACGATCTAGATTGGGATAGTTCCTACCCGCACAATCTCTTGCAAACGGGTATTGGCATGGAATTGCACCCGGAAATCCTAATATCGGTCCAATCTCTTGCAACCCGATACTTCGAAAATCCGACTCCAACCCAATTCGGATTTCTAGGGTTTCCTATCGAATTGGGATCCAATATCTTGCAAATCCCAATTGATATGAATACCTAGCCATCCGTAGTAAATCGATCCCAATCTAATCTCAAATAACAATCCTAGCTCAATTTCTACCAATTCATCACAATTATGAAATAGGGCCCGTAGGGTTCATCCCCACGCCCCAAGACGTGGTGACTACTCACAAATCATAGCAATATCACAAATTTGATCAATGAAATAAGCAATGGAATTCATCACAAATATTGAGATAAACAATAAAAATAGAATTTTTAGGGAAGAGAGATGCAAACCAATGGAGTTCTTCAATTTGATCCAACAAAAATCCAAGTTTTTCCTCTTCTCCAATCACAAATAATAAAGCTAAAAAGTAATCTAAAAAGCTGCAAAAAATCTAAGAGATGGCTCTCAAAACTAGGGTAAAAACAGGGCTTAAATAGCCCCAAAAATCGTCCAAAAATCCTGACCAAAACGCCCCTGCACAGCCTGTTTTCCGCAAATTTCGCTACAGGCAGCGCATCGCACTCGGCCGAGTGACAAATGTCGCTCGGCCGAGTGAGAAACCCTGTACTTTTCCAGTAAGTCGGGGCCTTCAGGGGTCTTCACTTCGGGAGCGGCTCGGCCGAGTGAGTTGTCGTCACTCGGCCGATGGCTTCACTGCACTCGGGCGGACGTGGTTTACCACTCGGCCGAGTGGGTCTTCTGAAGCTCAGGTGGCCGAAAAACAGAGACTTCGATATTTTGGAGGGGCTTCGTCTGGGCGCCACTCGGGCGGACGTGGTATCGTCACTCGGCCAATGTGGTCTCCGTCGCTCGGCCGAGTACACATGGAAATCATGTCTGAACGGGTCGGCCGAGCAGTGTCTCGCTGGTCGGCCGAGTGGCTCCTCCACTCGGCCGAGTGGGACACAAAAAATGCCCAATCTGATTGTTTTGGCCTCCTCGTCGCTCCTGCGACTTCCATTCTTCTTCCGCTCCTCTCCAACAGCAAAATACCCCTCGGGGAGGTCGTCGGTGGCCGTCTAGAGTAAGCGCATCTCGGGATCACTCCAAATCGCGCCAAATCACCTGAAATGCGACAAAAACAACAAATCGTGAAAAGCATCGCAATATTGTCGATATATCGTGAAAAACATGATTTGGGCGATCTAAATGGCATGCAAACATGCGGAAAAAAGGTGTAAAATAAGGAGTGATCAAAATCCCCCAAGCTTGCCTCTTACTCGTCCTCGAGGAAGATAAGTAAAAGGCGAACCCGGTGGATTCGGAAAACGAAAACGGCGAAAAACGAAAAAAATGAAAAACGAAGAAGAATGAAAACGAAATGAAAATGAAGAAGAAAGAAAGAAGGAAAGAAGCGAAGAGGTGGGATGCTAGATCATTTTCTCAGGACGTGGGTTTCACTTACTCTTATAGCATGCACCGGATGAGAAATACATGTCAAAGAATTTTATTTTGATATCATAGTATAATAGTGCAAATAGAAATAGAAAACCCACGAACAACGATATAATCATGAAAAATGGAATGATTTTAAAATTAACATCGTCTGAATCATTTAAAGCGGTATACAAATCACAGATCACACACTTTTCAATTGAACGCTTTCTATCTGGAGTATAAGAGTATCACACTATAGAATAGAGAGAATAGAAAAGTATGGATTTCATGAAATGAACGCTAGGCTTAGATTTCTGGATTTCGTAAAGCTAGAAACAATCTCACCGAGTATAGAATATTACTTAGCCTAGGTTGTCGTGCAATGTCAAGTAGTCACTCTCTCACACTTCAATGGATCCCCTCCCCCAAGCTTATCTATAAGCGTGGTGGCACAAAATATTTACATCCCCATTTTTTTATATATATAGCTCCAAAAGCAACGAAAAGAAAGAAGAGAGAAAGAAAGTGAGATGGGATCTTTTATTGAGGATTTTTCCTCTCTTTTTTTTCTTTTTTTTTGCAATAAGCAATATATACACAATGATCCCAACTCAAAGAGAGATAATGATATACAAGAATGTTTTTCTCTCTTTTTTTATTTTTATTTTTATTTTTTTTAGAAGAGGTGATTTGGAGCTAGGAATTAATAGCGGGGAAATGCCATAGAATAGAATCACTAAGGGGAGATTCACTAATGATTTTTAAAAGTAGAGAAATGATGTTCAAGATTTATGGAGAAAGAAATATACATAACTCTCGGCTCACTCTATAAGACATGCACGACAACTTCAGCAGGGTAATCTAATCTACTCAGTTTTGATCACAAAAAGCTAACTAGTCCAGATATATCATAGCAAACATCATTCAATCATCCTGAAGTGAAGTGTACAATTCATGCATATAGAAGTGATAAAGGCAAAGAAATCAGTACTCCAGATATAGGCATTCAATGCGTGAATCTTGGTGTGTTTTCTGTGATAGCATACATATGAATATTCAGGCTCAGCTAATAATAAAATTTCATCCATTTTCATGTGGAAAAAGCGTGGGTTACTATTTCTAAACGCAAAGCAAGTCATAGCATATGATATCAGAAATAAAATCTAAGACATGACAAATATAGCATGCATATAGAATAAGCTAACTCCACGTAGACGTCATCACAGAAAATTCATCTCTAGCATGAGATGAAAAAAGGAAAGAAATAAAGATAAGGGAAAAATAAAACTATGCAATGCGGCACGCAGAGAAATAAGAAAAACGTGATGCATGGTAAAATGAGAAAAAATGATGAAAATAAGTGAAAATAAGTGCAAAAGCGGGAAGTGGCGTGAAAAACTAAAAATAAAGGTGGCACAACGAAAAAGAACGTGAGAACTCACTCCCCCAAGCTAAACGGCACAGTGTCCTCAATGTGCAAAGTGTGGCACACAGAGAGACAAGTAATGTGAGGGGCAAGTGAGGATGCATGCATGATAAAAAGGAAAAAAAGGAAAATAAGAGGAAAAATAAAGAAATGAAAAATATGATGCGGACATGATGCATGCACAGATATGAGTGATACGAGTATAAGTGTGTCACCAAAGACTCTCCCTCTCCCAAAAAAGATATATAAAAAGATACGGCAAAATGAGAATCCCAAAATAAGTGAGGGGATGGGGGGCGGACAAAAATGCAACGGGACCCAGCAGAAACGGGCAGCATAGCGGCAGGAATAGACTAAGGCATCAGGGGTGCCTAAGAAGGTGGCGCTGCACCGTCTCCGTCCCGAGGCGGAGGAGGTGGTGGTGGTGGTGTAGGCTGCTGAGCTGAGGTGGGCGTGGAAGTGGAAGCAGGTCTAGTGTGTGTGGAAGTGTGTGTGGGAACCTGCTGGGTGGGTGGGGGTACGCGCGGGAGACGCTCTAAGATCTGTGTCAAGCAGTAGTGGATCTGAGGGATCAGGTCAAAGTGTCCAGCCATCGTAGAGACGGTGGAGGACAGGGTCCTAAGGTCACCTCTGAGACCGCCCACCGCCAACTCAAGAGCACGAATGCTCTGCAGTACAGTGTCGGGCGGGGGTGGTGCAGAGGGACGCACCGGTCTAGGCTGCGCAGGGCGAGGCTGGCGTACGCGTGTAGAGTATGTAACGGGCTCAGCAGGGAAGGGGACAAAAGGTGCCGCGCCTGCAAATGTGGGCATGGCCTCAGTGTGGGGCCGGGGCACCGGCTGGTGAGAAGCGGAGGCAGCGGCAGCAAAGGAAGCGTGCAAAAGTGGCAGCGAGGTGGCAAGAGAGGTCAGTGGCCCAGAAGTGTGGACAGACGCCACGACGCTCTCGGAGAATACGGCGGAGGTGGAGACAGAGGACTCTACCGCTGGGGCGGAACTGTGTGGACCAAAAGGCGCAATCCCAGCGGAGATCATGCTAGCCATGGTCTCCACGACCGCGGCAAACGAGGGCTCTCCACTCTCGACAAAGGTCGGCGGGCGCTCGGGGAGTGCGGAGCAAAGAGGCTCCACGGACAGAGGGCCAGAGGTGGCAGCGGGAGTGGTGGGGACAGCCTCGGAAGTGGTGACAGGGGTGGGAGTGGGCTCAGCAAAAGTACTCTCGACACTGACAGAGGTGGGGACAGAAGTGTCAGGAGCAGCGGAAACGACTGGTATGGGCTGAGGGGCCACTGGGTCAACAGGGTCGGCGGCAGGCTCGGCAGGGTGTGCAGCAGGGTCTGCGGGGGCAGCCTGGGCAGCGTGGGCAGCGTGGGCCTGCTCGGCCTCCTCGGCCTCGAGCACGTAGGCGGCAGGGATGAGAACATCCATCTCTGGGAGCCAGTCAACGTGGGCTGGTGCAATCTGGGTCCGAGCAGGGCTCGGGAGAATCATGTAATCGGCCCCGTAGGGGCCGTGCAACCAGACCCAGTGACGCTCACCATGCGGACGAAGCATCTTCATCCGGGCCATGACATCAATCGACAAAGAGGTGGGGCCCGATACGCGCCGCAGGTCGTCAGGTAGGTCCTCGCCCGTCATCATGGTAAGCAGGGTGATCAGACCGCCGCAGCAGATCGGTGAGCGAGCGCCCACCGATACAATGATGCGGTCTAAAAACCAAGCCGCAATGTCGATCACGACGGCGGGGACAAGCTCGTGTCCATCCCTAGATAGAGCTCTGGGACGTGTCATCGCATAGAGCATGTAGAGCTCTGGCGTAGACATCGTGCCCGGCTCATATCTGGCCAAAAAGGTGGTCGCCATGAGGCGCTGGGCAATACGTAGGCAGGGGTGGACAATGGCCGAGGCCTTGGCCCTACTAGGGTCAAAGGCGGCGTGGTGTCCTGTAATCCGGGCCCAGAAGGCACCGGCGTCGAAGGAAGGTGGGGGGATGTGGGTAGGGCCGTAACCGCGATCGGCTCCGAGGACGGCGGGCCATGAGAAGAACGCTCTCATCATATCGAGAGTGACCTGGCACTCTCGATCCATGAACCTGAATGAGCATCCCTCATCGGTCCGGGCGATCGAACTCAAAACCTCAAGTGTCAGGCGGGTGAACGTGTCCGCCGACACCTGAAGGAAGTCGCGCCAACCCACGTTGTCGTACAACGTGAGTATCCCCTCTAGTACCCCCAGGCGTCCAAGGTCAGCGAGGTGTGCAAACCTGGAGGGTACGATCGAGCGCTGGGAGATACGGTCGAAGACGGCGCGGTGTGCGTCGTCTCGGAACGTGATCCCGAGCGGCCCGAACAGTGGAGCCGGTGGTGGTGGCTGTGCAGCGGCGGGGAGTGGCTGTGCGGGCTGTGCGGGCTGTGGGTGCGCTGCAGGCTGTGCGGGGTGTGCGGGGCCTGCACGATGTGCGGGGTGTGTGGGGGAAGGCGGAGGAGAGTCCTCCACCAAGTGGGAGGGGCCGGGCTCGTCCGACCGCTTCCGCTTGGCGGAAGCTCTCGTCGACCGCGGCCGTGTCCGGGGCGGCATATTGGCCCCGAGCGCGCGCCGAAAAAGTGAAAAAAGTGCGGTGCGTGTAATAGAATGGAAAGAGTATACCCAAACACGCCACGAGTGCTAAGCAGTGGAAGCGTGCGAAGTCCGCGCCTCCACGAAGTCCTGAGCAGCCCGTAGAAGCTCCCCTGAGCTCCCCTAAGCTCCAAAAAGCAACCTGCGCATGAAAAAGCGATATCAACGGGTAATAATCAAAATGTATGGAGCAATAGGGGTATAATGGATAGATATAGGAATTGATTTGGGGTAGGGGTTCGTTTAGCACATGGATCCTCAAGAAATACACGAAAAGAGGCGAAAATAGGCAAAATAAACGATACCGGAGATGGCCGGAGCGGCTGCCGCCGGCGGCGACTCGGGCGAGTCGCGGCGATGGTCGGCCGGCGGTGGCGGGCCGAGCGGCGGCGCGAGTGGGCGAGTATGGGCGCGAGCGAGGGGATTCGGGCGAGGGAACTGAAGCGTCGGGCGGTTTGGGGGTGTTTGCGATTTCGAAATATGAGCCCCCCTCGGCCCTTTATATAATAAAACTTACGACTCGGCCGAGTGACGTTGTCACTCGGCCGAGCGAGACCATTGAAAGTTTCCTCCCCGCTATCGCTTCGGCCGAGTGGCTTTGCCAGCCTCGGCCGAGTGGAGTAAGTCCATTCGGCCGAGTGACTCAAGCTACTCGGCATGACTCGCTCTAGGAGGTATCCGTTTCACTCGGCCGGGTGAATATATATACTCGGCCGAGTAGCAGTTATAATGAAATGAGGAAAATAGACAGAGAGTTGGGTACAGCAGACTTCCCTCGTTCGTGAGCGGCTCGGCCGGACGAACTTCTGTACTCGGCCGAGTGACTAGTATGCTCGGCCGAGTGAGCATTGTTTTCTGCTGTTTGTCTTCGTTTGGGCTCTAAACTCCGTCTTTCTTCCTCCAGTCGATTTCATCCTCCTCCTAAGCGTCGAACGCCTTCTTGGGGTGCTCCTCGTCGTCTCGTTCATCCTCCTCATGATGGATCTACCTATCTCCTCTCCTGTCAAGAAAAATAGGACCCGTTATCGCAAAATTTTTGGGCGAACGACCCGAAACACTAAAAATTTCTAAGACGAAAATAAAGAAAAAGTAAAAATAAAGCAAAAACCGTCGGGTTGCCTCCCGACAGGCGCTCGTTTAAGGTCGTGAGCTCGACCCCCTATAATTTTCAATCAATGCGGGATGTTTGGTGCATATGAGATGCACCCATCGAATTTTCCGGGGAGTGCGCTTGGATTTGGATGTGGCGGCGGCGCGTTCTCCCGCGGTGGTCTCTCGTCTCGAATAGTGTTGGGGGGAGGCTCCCCCAAGCTAGCGTTTGCTCCGGTCAACGGCTTAACCGGTGATGCCGGTCTCCGTGCCGGCGGAGCTTTCTTTGGAGACTTTAATTTCGAGAGCTTGCAGAGCTCTCGAATTCTTGCGACATCAGCGTCGCCTTCATCTTCTTCACCGGAGAGGTCGGGGGAATCATCTTTATTCTCTTCATGGCCTAAATCCGGGCCTTCTTCAAAATCTTCATCAAAAAGAGCGCCAATTGAGTGAGGAATCGCCTCTTCTATCACCTCATCAAGGAGGTCCATGTAGTCAAGTTCCTCGTGATAAGGCATATGCTTCATAGCCTTAGGAATGTGGAGCTCCACCTCGATGTTTCCGACGTTTAAGGTTAAGGTACCTTCGCGCACGTCGACGATGACTCCGGCGATGGCGAGGAATGGGCGTCCAAGTATCAATGAGGTGTCTCCCTCCTCCTTAACGTCCATGATGACGAAGTCACATGGCAAGCATATTTCACCCGGGACTTGAAGTGGGATGTCTTCGGCAATCCCTACCGGCCTTGTTATCTGTCCATCGGCTAATTGAATGCGCATGTCGGTGGGTTTCAACTTGGTCCCGGTGTTTAGTTTCAAGAACATGGAAAGGGGCATGAGGCTCACGCTAGCCCCAAGGTCAACCAACGCCTTTTGAAGAGGAACGCCGCCCAAAGTGCAAGGAATCCGAAAACTCCCCGGATCTTTAAATTTTGCCGGCTCCTTTTCTCTCTTAGTAAACCAAGAGCCCTCCTCGGCTAGCATGATCTTCTCCTTCCTCTTTCTCCCCGAGATCAAGTCCTTCAAGAATTTGGCATACGTGGGGATCTCGACGATGGCGTCAAGGAAGGGAATGTTAAGGCTAACTCCTCTTAGGTACTCGAGAAATTTTGCTAGCCTTTTCTCCATTTTCGCTCTAGCGAGCCTTTGGGGGAATGGGACCGGTGGCATGAAGCGCCTTTCCTCAAGCAATTTCTCCGCTCTAGATTTCTCTTCGTCATGTGGCTCCTTCTCTTTTTCAACCTCAACTATCGGCTCAATTGGCTCCAAGCTTTCCTCCACGGGCTCCTTGGTAGGAATCATGGCGGGGGTGGTGTCCTTCCCGCCTCTAGTAGTTACGGCAACTACGGTGTTGATGTGGCCGGTGTTGCCCCGTGGGTTTTACTCCGGTTGCGCCGGCAATCGTTGAGTGTTCCGATTGAGCAAAGCCAATTGCTCCGATATTTGGGCCACTACGGTATTAAGAGAGTCTTGCCCCGCCTTCAAAGTAGCATTCACCTTATTTTGCTCGACCATGAACGCCTCCACTCTAGTTTCGAAGTCGGTTCGTTGCGGAGCTTGTGGAGGGCTTTGGTTTTGATTCCTCCACCCTTGGTTGTATCCGGGAGGCCTATAAGGTGGAACTTGTTGCTTCGGTTGAAAGTTTTGTTGTGGAGGCCCCCTCGGTGGGTAATATTGCTGTTGGGGTGGTGGTGGCCGAGCTTGATTAGGCGGTTGTTGTGGCGGGTACAAAGCTCCTTCATTGTTGGCGTAGGAGAATCCCGGATGATTTCTTGCGGCCGGATTGGACCAATACCCTTGGTTCCCCGCAACATATTGTACTTGCTCCAAGGATCCTTCTACTTGCTCTCCTCCCGAGTACATGGCTTGAGATTGGTCTTGCCAATCACACATTTGGTTCGTCGGCGCGGAGGTGGAAGGGCTTCCTTGGGGCTCCGTAATGAACTTCTCCAATCTCTCCACCACCTTGTGGAGAGAATCAAATTTGCTCGTAAGCTCCGCTACGGCCTTCGCCTCGTAGATGCTTGTTGGCTTTAAGGAGGACGTGGAGTGTCCTCGCTCATCGCCCCATTGTTGGTTGTTCGAGGCCATCTCCTCAATTAGGGCCGTAGCTTCCTCGGGAGTCTTTGACAAGATTGCACCATTCGCCGCGGCATCAATAATTTGTTTGGTCCCCGGTTGGAGACCGTTGTAGAAGCTATGCACTAACTCCCAATCTTCTATACTGTGGTGTGGGCATTGATGCTGTAAATCCTTAAAACGCTCCCATGCTTCATAGAGCGTCTCCTGTGGTCCTTGCTTGAAGGACATGAGAGCGCTACGATTCTTCACCGTCTTGGATGGCGGATAGAATTTGTCAATAAATGCACCCGCTAACTCATCCCAAGTGGTGAAGACTCCGTCAGCCTGCGTCCTCAACCAATAGAGTGCCTTGTCCTTAAGCGTGAAGGGGAAGAGACGCAGTCTGATAGCATCGATGGAGACCCCCGGCATCTGGAATGTGGCGCACTTTGACAAGAATAGTTGGATGTGGTAGTGAGGGTTCTCATGGGCGTTCCCATGAAATGGGTCTTGTTGCATCAAAACCACCAATCCAGTCTTCAGCTCGAAGTTCTTGTCAGCCGCCAACTGCGGCACGGCAATGGACGAGGTAGTAGAAGAGGTCTTAGGCCGAAGCCTATCGCGAATAGAAATTATTCTCGCCATCCTTGCCGCCAATTCTTCGGGAGTTTCCGGGTTGGTCATAAACCGCCCTTCCGGATATTGTCTTCTTTCCGCTCTAAGTCTCCGCGCGGTACGTTCGATCTCCGGATCAAATAATAAGGCTTCGGGGTCTGCCGTAGATCTCGTGTACATGCACAGGGAAAACAGAGTTTCAAAGAGATGATTAGTACCGTGGAAGGGTTAGATAAGAATAGTAATGGAAATAATAATAATAATGAAAAAAATAAAAAATAAAAACAAAAATAAAAGAAAGAAATAGCTAGGGTGAGAAAGGATCAAACGCAATCGCCTCCCCGGCAACGGCGCCAAAAACTTGATCGCACCCCGGATACACGTCCCGGAGCGACGGTTGTAGTTTTCCCGCAAGCGCACGGTATAGCGGCGAGCGGGTATCGAACACAGGGAGGACGAATGACCGTGCTTGTTCCTAATCAACCTGGCTATTCAAGAGAGATAATTGCCTTGGGCGATCCTGTCACAATCGTCAGACAAATGTGCGAAGTATCAAATCAAATAAAGAACGTCTAGGGAATGGGGAATCCCCGCTACTCACCGTATTTCATAAAAGTGGTTCGTCGGTATTAAAATTGCTAGAATGAGAATTCGGATGAACTAGTTGCAACTGAATGTAGAACCAAGCTCACGCTCTCGCGCTGTTGCCGGTCTATAGCTTTCCTAGGTTCGGGTCCAATCTCTTGCAAACCCTAGCCTAGGGAAGCTAGCATTAGGATCAACATCATCGTCCAATCGCGCACCGAGCCCAATCTCTTGCAAACTCGGTCCACGATCTAGATTGGGATAGTTCCTACCCGCCCAATCTCTTGCAAACGGGTATTGGCATGGAATTGCACCCGGAAATCCTAATATCGGTCCAATCTCTTGCAACCCGATACTTCGAAAATCCGACTCCAACCCAATTCGGATTTCTAGGGTTTCCTATCGAATTGGGATCCAATATCTTGCAAATCCCAATTGATATGAATACCTAGCCATCCGTAGTAAATCGATCCCAATCTAATCTCAAATAACAATCCTAGCTCAATTTCTACCAATTCATCACAATTATGAAATAGGGCCCGTAGGGTTCATCCCCACGCCCCAAGACGTGGTGACTACTCACAAATCATAGCAATATCACAAATTTGATCAATGAAATAAGCAATGGAATTCATCACAAATATTGAGATAAACAATAAAAATAGAATTTTTAGGGAGGAGAGATGCAAACCAATGGAGTTCTTCAATTTGATCCAACAAAAATCCAAGTTTTTCCTCTTCTCCAATCACAAATAATAAAGCTAAAAAGTAATCTAAAAAGCTGCAAAAAATCTAAGAGATGGCTCTCAAAACTAGGGTAAAAACAGGGCTTAAATAGCCCCAAAAATCGTCCAAAAATCCTGACCAAAACGCCCCTGCACAGCCTGTTTTCCGCAAATTTCGCTACAGGCAGCGCATCGCACTCGGCCGAGTGACAAATGTCGCTCGGCCGAGTGAGAAACCCTGTACTTTTCCAGTAAGTCGGGGCCTTCAGGGGTCTTCACTTCGGGAGCGGCTCGGCCGAGTGAGTTGTCGTCACTCGGCCGATGGCTTCACTGCACTCGGGCGGACGTGGTTTACCACTCGGCCGAGTGGGTCTTCTGAAGCTCAAGTGGCCGAAAAACAGAGACTTCGATATTTTGGAGGGGCTTCGTCTGGGCGCCACTCGGGCGGACATGGTATCGTCACTCGGCCGATGTGGTCTCCGTCGCTCGGCCGAGTACACATGGAAATCGTGTCTGAACGGGTCGGCCGAGCAGTGTCTCGCTGGTCGGTCGAGTGGCTCCTCCACTCGGCCGAGTGGGACACAAAAAATGCCCAATCTGATTGTTTTGGCCTCCTCGTCGCTCCTGCGACGTCCATTCTTCTTCCGCTCCTCTCCAACAGCAAAATACCCCTCGGGGAGGTCGTCGGTGGCCGTCTAGAGTAAGCGCATCTCGGGATCACTCCAAATCGCGCCAAATCACCTGAAATGCGACAAAAACAACAAATCGTGAAAAGCATCGCAATATCGTCGATATATCGTGAAAAACATGATTTGGGCGATCTAAATGGCATGCAAACATGCGGAAAAAAGGTGTAAAATAAGGAGTGATCAAGGGGCAGCTTGATCATATAGATGTTCAAAGGAAGTTTCTTTATACGATTTGTTGAGTCAATTCAAGGTTGTATGGAAAACGGTTTCGATCCTCAAGATTCGAAACTTCGATTAAACTGTTTGACTCGAAGATGAGTGCACGAACGGTGCAAGACCATGTTTTCAAATCAGATCTTGAGTTAAGCGATTTGTTGAGTCAACTCAAGGTTGTGAAGCTCAAGTGTTTGGATACGCGAGGTGCTTGCACAGCTAATAATTTTGTTTTGAAAGTATTGTCTAAATGTGATTTAGAACGGAGAAGACATTGAGGAAAGTCGGTTGAGAAAGAAAGTTTTGACTATGATAAGAAAAGACAAAAGTAGGAGGAACTGAAAATGTGACATTTGATGTCACAATTTCAGGATGATTTTATACAAAAGGAGAACACATTTTGGCGAATGTCGTTACTTTGCTTCAGAAGCAATGTCTCGGTGAGAATGTTTTGTATAACGATATTGTATTAAATGTTAATATACAAATACACAAGTTATAGAAACTTTATTTATGGAAAAATAGACTAGGCCGTATCGATGTGAACAAACTTGACAAGTCACATAAAGAGAGTTTTGATCTCTAGTATTATGAGTCGAAAGACACTCGTAAGTCTTGTCTCAAAGGTATGTTGGCCAAACACCTTCTGTACGACAGTGTGAGAATGAGTTGGAGAATGCGTGGTCTCGTATATATGGATGTATTCAGACCCAAGTCTAAATTAGCCTAGATATGTTATACTTATTTTATTACGACATGTGTTCTTGATGAAACACAAGTCTGATAAAATAGAGTACATAGTAACAGAAGTATTTGAACTGCTTCGATCAGATCGAAGATTCGAATACTTAGATATATAATTCTTGCAAAATTAAAAGAAAATGTATTTTTCTCTTAGGTCAAGTCTCTTAACACATTGGTGTATTGGAGAGCATGAATCGCATTCTGTTAGACATGATGCGATACATGTTGAGTTACAATCATCCTTCTGGGTTAATTTCCAAATAATAGTGCCTAGGTTCTTGATAAGGTTCTGTAAGGACCTTATCAATATGATATTCCTCAAATTAAATCGTTAGGAAGTCATAGGTTACTCGAGTCTCGTGAGACGAAAAGTCGAGTAAGACATTATAGTTGATAATGGCTTATACAACTTCCAAAATGCCATTCGGAGTAGTGACTCTAAGAAATGGCTTGATGCAATCCGAAAAAGGTCCTTGCACGTAAACAAGGCATAGACTTTGGTTGACGTGCCCAAGAAAAGTGTTTCATTTGGATGCAAGTGAATCTTCGAGTTAGAAGATTAGTGCAGATGGAAAAGATTGAAGTACAAGTTTTGCTGGTTGAGAATAGTTATAATTAGAATTCCTATAAACGGACTGTGATGAAATTTTCTCGTCAATAGCTGTGTACAGTATTCGGATTAGACTCAATAAAAATGCTCATGATGACCATGAAAACTGGAGCATTCATGTATAGTCTGTTTTCTAAATATGATTTAGAAGAACAAACTTATATGAATTAGCCAGAGAATTTTCAAAGTCAGTGGGATTGAATAAAAAGCATATGAGACATCAAGGAGCCGGAACAAATGTTTTGACAAAGTAATCAAAGAGTTTGACACTTTATCAGAAATTATTATAAACATGCAATTGACTGGTAACTATGTACGTTTATTCTCGTAAGGTACAATGAGATGGATGAGATCCAGGCAAGTCAAATTAAGGATTCCAAGAGACCAAGGAAATTATTTGGATGCGATTCAAATGTGTGGTCGAACATGAACATAGAAACTCCTTAAGTCTATAACTAAAGATGGTTTAGCAGATTCACTCACGAAGGGTCTGTCACATAAATTCTATAGAGACTTATGTGTAAATGCGGTATAAGATACCAGGATAAATGGGCCTGAGTGCAAGTGAAAGATGTTGGGAGATAGGTATGCCCTCGACCTCGAGGCAATTTATCTCTGTGTAAGTGTACAAACATCTTGTTCAAAATTACAGCAAGCTGTATGGTAAGAATTTATTCAAGTTAATAATAATGTTGTTGACATTAGAACTTAGGCAAAGTCCTAAGACTTAATGCAAGGTTAAACCAGTATCGAAATGAGGATCTCGATCATGAAGAATTGTTTGACCGTTAATAGCATAAGTCTAAAACAGTTCATGGTCATAGATGTTTCGAGAAAAGGATATCAAAACATCGATAGACCATTATATCTTTGTCTTCACCATGGAATGGTGATGATGATCTCATGGTCGTTCGACTTGGCGAAGTCAGAGACGAGACACAGGTGCTCATTAGAGAATGAGTTCACTGAACGACCCAACGAGAGTTATCATATGGTTAACTTAAAAAATTTATCAGTGATAAATCTCTGTGATGATAGGCTAGTTGGTTCTTAGATTTGATGTCATTATACGAACCTGTATGTGAATAGTGTCACTTAGATTTCTGACCTAGCTTTGAGGCAAGGCCTTTCGAAAGATCTTTGGTTGGGTGACACTTGAAGCGTGTGAGGAGAGTAATGACCAAGAGAGAATTTGTCTCTTACGTTATTGGGAGTTAGTGTCGCATGTGTTGGTTCGGTCTTTAGTGAAAAACTTTGGCCAAAGTTTGTTGGAAGAAGTCCAACATTATTTGATTAAATACCGATGGAAACTAATCAACTTCAAGCTATTGGGATTGACAGGTTGACCGTACCCTAGGCTTGAATAGGCGACATAGTTTTGACGAGAGGACTAAAACTGCGGTATTCATCACAGACACGGTTATGGTGGTCCCGACAATACTCATGCCAATGAGTTAACAACATAATTATGATACCGAAACAGGGACGACACATGCTGCTCGGGGTCACTGTCGTCTGGGGTTTTGAACCCCACCTATAGTAGGGTCAAGCTGTATGGTCTCACACAGAGTGAGACCTTCGTCTAGTAATAAGAAGTCTTTTAGGAGATAATACATGGAATGTATGGGAATTAATTATGTCGCAAAGAGTTTGTGATATCAGTCTAAAATATTATGGATTCGGGATAAATGATCCTGAGTGCAAGTGGGAGATGTTAAAGGATGTATGCCCTCAGTTTATTTGTATTTGATGCAAATTGATTAATTGTATTTGATGCAATAATATGTAAAGACATAGAAATAAAGAGGTATTTCCACGAATGTCACGGAAAAAACCGCACTCAAATCGGAGCTCAGGAGGAGCTTAAAAGTTCCAGTAAATGGATAAATGGTCAGAACTGGGCAAAAAGCCCAGTTCTGGCCCATGAGCGGGGCTAGCCCGCCCAGACTGGGCGGGCAAGAAAAGCCCACCCGCACTTGCGGGCGGGGTGAGCTCGCCAAGCGGGCAAAGCCTGCCTGCTTGTGCAGGTGGGTCTGACCTGCCCATGCGGGCGGGCTCGCCCAGCAGCCATTGGGTGCACCGAGTTATCATGTGGGGCCCACAACTAGGGTTTTTTTGACCAAATTTTTTGGCGGATGTCCTTTTTTGATCGGAAATCAGTTTTTGCTAAACTTTGGACACACGTTTGAGGGGGTCAAACGAAGTTGAAATGGAGCAACGTTTGTTTCTATGCGTTCACCATCCAGTGCTCTTCGCTTTGATAGGTTGTATCAATTACGAAGCTCAACAGTGAGGGAGAAAACATTCGCTAAAGATTGGCCTTTATGAAAGGCAAACTTTAATTAATTTTTCGTCCAAAACTTTTAGTCCCACATCGGATATGATGAGAAGGGGAGGAGTCAGCCACCAATATAAATATGGGCCAACACTCTCCTTGATAACTTGCACCAAGTCTAAAAATCCGAGAAGCTCCCAAAAGTTTGGAGTACGCTCGGATTAAGACTTAAATTAATTATTCCCTCTCCCCCTAAAATTCTTCCTTGCTCTTAATCGGGCTTTAGCAAAGCTACGAAGGAGCTCGGATCGGATCTGAAGTCTTGACGGAGGATCCACTCAAGGTGATATCTTCTACGGCATGTGGTTGGCTCGGCGAAAAGGGTGTTGCTTTCCTCGGGACGCGGTGCGGTTTAGGAAGCGGTTCAGCTCGAGACAAGGTGCAGCTCGTGACGCAGTTCAGCTTGGGGCCAAAGAAATGTTGCTGAAAACAACGGTTCGTATTCTACGGAAACGAAGTGAAAGGTATGTAGTTTAAATATTCATGCGTTTATAATTGCAAATATTAGATAGATCTATCTTTAGGGGTTAGTCGGACCCAATAGTAGAGATCTTGGCTAGGGTTTGTTCTCTTTAGGGCTAGATTTAAAATAGTTTTAAATCTGTTTTTCCGCTGCTATTTTGTTTTCGTGTTCAGCCGACTTAGGCCGAACGTCGATTTTATTGCCCTAAAGACCCAGAAAACCCATCAGGTACGACCACAGGACAATAAGCTCATGCTCATACATCATTCCCCCCCAGAATCCTATGAAGAGAAAAATCTGAGAGAAATTGAAATATAATTAAATTTTGTACGTATAGGGAAGGTGTTGGACAGAAAGAACACAATTGTCGACAATATATTCACGTACCATATTGCCACTTACATCGCAAAAGCGATGATGATTAAATAATATCGCTCCACACTCTGTTACTAAAATGCAAACGTAGAGATTGGCCACAAGTGGACCGAGGCAATAAAAGTTGAGATGTACACGCTAATGAAACGTGAAGTGTTTGGACCTGAAATCCAGACACTAAAAGGTGTCTAAACTATAGGAACAATGAGTATTGTATAAATATAAATATGTATAAAATTGTATGTTATAAGGTACGTCATATACCTCTAGATTTTTTCGCTGAAACTGGTGAATAAACAATTAAGATGAGCTAAACTCACTTATATAAATGATGCATCAGACTCCCTAGTTATAAATTGCAAGTATCATACGATTTCGCAAAGGAAATTTTGAATATGTTGTTATTAGATGTTGTGACAGCATACCCCTATGATATCTGGATAAAGATAAATTCCACATTTCCTTAAATGCTCGAAGTAGACGTCTATTATATTGAAGAAATACTAAGATAAAATATTGTACAACCAAGTGAATCCATTGACAAAGCAAGGATCTATCCTAATGGTTGTCTTTGCGTCTTTAAACAGAGCAAAGAACAAGATTTGAGATCATAGTTGTAAACAACATAAATCTCATTGGATCTCCTGAAGAGAAAACCAAATTATATGTTCAAGCCTGACTATCAAATATGATATGAATGACCTAGACAAAATAAAGACAACTCATGCCTCACAGATTTATTATCTAGAAAGATAAAACCTTGTTACATTAGATTTCATACACCCATAGTGTGTTGAAGAATTAACACAAGGACCATTGTCATCCAATAAGTACATATATGGTTGTGCATTCACTGGTTGTACATAAAGACCCCTTCCGTCAGTTGGAAGAGGGGGATGGGGATGATATTCTAGGTTCTGAAATCCCTTATCTGAGTGTAATCAGAGCACTTCTGGCTAACTACACGCATTTCGATATAGCAATTACAGTAAATTCACTAGCTAGATATAGTGTAGCGCACGTATATCGCCACTGGACCGGAGTTAAGTATCTTTTGTACTACCTCCAAGGGTCGATAAATTTGGACTTACATTATAAAAAATTATCCTCTAGGCTTATGCAGATGCAGGTTACAGGTCTGATTCCCATAATGAGAAGTCACTAACTGTGTATTACGGTGGGACGGCCATCTACTATAAATCTACAAAGCAAATTATGAAGGTAATATCATCATATCATTCCAAGATCCTCAACATTTCAGAAACAAACCAAGGGTGTGTTTGTATGCGTTTAGTGGTACATCACAGCACAGTGATAACTGGGTCAAAGGCTGGTGATTTGGAACTGACCACATAGTCTGAAGACCATACTACATGATTACCCCAACTTTAAGGAGACCACATCAGACGCGAGAAGACAAAGCACACCTCTCCAGGGCTCATTTTGGATCTAGCAGCTGTCTAATAATGGTGATATCTATAATTTGTACATATTTTTCGAAATGATGTAAATAGGAAAGATGTAAAAAGATCTGAAAGACTAAGGGCTTGCACAGTTCAGATGGAGTTAAATGAGAATTGTACTATTTTTCCTTAGCTGTGATTTTTTCCTACGTGGTTTTTCATAGCAAAATGTTTTAAGAGGAAAATCCCATAAATAAAAGGTGGGATCTGCACAACGCCAACACAATTAACGTGGTTTCTTAAAAATCAGATTTTTTTCGCGTCTATTTCACAGCCATCCAAAGCTTCCAACGTAGGAAAATGGGAATTTTTACCCCCAAAAATGATACGAAACGTAAGCTTGCGCCTTCGAAAAACTAAGGTTTAGACTACTTGCACCTGAAACATGTGGTGCAAGACTTGATTGCTTTCTAAATTTGGAAAACAAGTCATCTTATTTGTCAATTCACAGCCATTCTCTTCCCTCTCTAATCTACTTTCGGCAAAAAATGATAGCACGCACGGCGTTCTTGCAGTGCTAATAGTCCTGCACAAAACTAATTCCGAGTGTGTTTCGAATCGACATATTTGCATTCAGCCGCCTAGGGATTCGAATTGGCTCGCAAAATTCTAAAAGCAGTGACGGCTTGACCCCAGGTTCCTCCCAACCTCAAATTTTCCGGCCATCTCTCAATCGATTCTCTCCTCCCAAAAGCAGCGCCGCTGCCCGGGAGTTTAAATCACAGGTACCCTCCCTCTAATTTCCTTATTTCCTACATCGATGTCCTGCAGATTTCTTTTTGTTGGATTATTTGTTTAGATAGAGAGGAGGAGACGAGAGATCTTGCTTGAAAACAAAATTAGATTTTGTTTAAGTTTAAAGTTTGCATCTTTGCATCTCTCTACTTCTCATTCTAAACGAAATATCGTTTTTCCATCCCCAGAAATTTGAACTGTTTTTGAAAAGACTTGATGCAAAGTTTATCACGGTTGGTCACTTCTTCCGACCAAACACAGTTAGAATCAACACTATCCACACCTCACAGCACGCCAAATTTGCAACTTTTCCGAACGCCGCAAAAGCCCACGATCACTTGTTAAGTTCCAGCATTGCGTCGGATACGAACAATTGGACCACGGTCCTTACTGCTTACGCGAGGTTCAGTGCCCAAAAGGTGTTTAATGAAATGTCGTGTTTAATGAAATGCCTCAACGGGATAAGGTCTCTTGGAATTCTTTAATGGGAGTTGCTTCGCGCACTCACCGTTTTACTCAAGTGCACAAACGCTCATTTACAAGTTTGACATTTACCCCGCACTCGTCACTTATTTACAAGTTTGCCACTCAAATTTACTCATTGCGCAGCCGGTGAGTAAAACGGCCGACCGCCAACGGGCGTCGACGCCGCCCCCTCCGTCGAACCTTCCCAGTCCCGACCCGCTCCGCAGACCTCACCAGTCTCTCAGCCGTCCCATCCTCTGACAACTCAGCATCACCCCCTCCGATGCCTCCTTCGCCGATCCTCTTCATCTTTCCCAGCCCCCTTCTCCGTCCCCTCGGCTGCCTCTACCCCATCCACTGACCTCTCTATCTTCTCTGCCTCCCCCTCCCCCTCATCCAACAACCCAGTCACGCCCCCTCTGTCGACCCTCTTCATCTTCCACAGCCTCCTCCTCCGCCCTTCCCCCTCATATGTCCTATCTTTCGACCTCCCCAGACCCTTCGCCGCCCCCCCCTCCTCCGACAACCCAACCTCGACCCCTCATCTGCCCCCTCTGCCAACCCTCTTTAACTTCCCCAGCCCCCTCAGCCGCGCCTTCCCACTTCGCCGCCCCATCCTCTTGTAGAGGAATATGCCCTCGGATCATTTGTATTTGATGCAAATGAAAATTTAAGCTTAGATAGGGACTAATTTGCATATGATGCAAAAGAGATTAAATGTGTCTTAAATTGTTTAAGACTATATTTAATTAAATAAATGCGTTGAAAAGGTTACCTAGATGACGGAATCGTCCCGCTCTAAACGCAGGTTCAAACCGCGTCAAAAACGGAGTCCAAATGCACAAGTTATAGCCAAAACAAGTCAGCCCAAACTGTTGGGCTGAAACCAGCGAAAATGGAGGCCCACCAAGCCCGAATTTTCTGGTTAGGGTTTTTTGAAACCTGGGATTTTCTTGACGGCTACGTTTCTAATAAAAGCATGACTTTTGGCTAACTTTGGACAATTGTTTGAAGGGTCAAACGGACTCGGATTGACGAGCCGTTTTTTCCTACGCGTTCACCGTTGAACCCTCTTCGATTTGGTAGGTTGTACCAACATTGAAGCTCAATGTTGAGGGAGTTAAAATTCGAGGAATTTTGCCCTTTGTGAAAGGCAAACTAACTTGATTTAATTAACTCTCAATTATTAGTCCCACATCGGATTTTGAGAAAAGGGGAGAGTTCGCCGCTTATATAAATAGGGGCATCCCCCCTTCCTCCAAACTCGTCTCAAGCTCTAGATCTGAGCGGCTCTTGTAAATGTTGGAGCACGCACAGATCTAGGCTTAAATTAATATTTCTCCGCTCCCTATAAATTTCTGCCTTGCTCCTGAGGGCTCTAGCAAAGCCGCAAAGGAGTTCGGATTTAGATCCGAAATCTAGGCGGAGGTTTCACTCGCGTGAAACTTTCTTCGGCGCGTGGTTGGCTCGGCGACACGGGATTGATCGCCTCGGGATGCGGAGCGGTTCGAGGAGCGGTTTGGGGAGCGGTTCGAGGAGCAGCTCGGTGTGGGACGGGGAGCGGCTCGGAAGACGGTGCGGAACATCTCGTCTGCCCCAGGGCTGAGATTCCGGGTATGTGTTTAATTAAGCATTAGTTTAATTTAATCGCAGTAGGCTAGATCCTTCTTGGGATGGTCAGACCCATCCCAAGTCGGCATAGATCTTGGATTAGGGTCTTGGACCTTAGGGTTAAATGTTAATTAGATTAACATGATTATTTTTCCGCTTCTTTTCTGTCTATGTTCCGTCCGACTTAGGACGGGCATAGAGTTTTTGTGCCGTAAGGGTCCCAGAATTCCCTGCACCTCTGACCTTCGACAACCCAGCTCCGCCGTCGCCCCTCCTTCCACAACCCAGCCCTGCCCCTCCCTCTCCTCCGCCCACTCTCCCTCTTCCCCATGTCCATTCCAAACCTTAAAAACCCGTCGTCGGTGCGGGGGATGGGGGTAAAAGAGGGTAAAATTTGAATGGCAAACTTGTGAATAGAGGTTGTGCGCGAGAGTAAAACGGTGTGTGCGCGAAGCAACTCCCTTCTTTAATTTCTGGGTATGTGGCCAACGAGAGTCATGGCCCCTGGTCGTTTTGTACGTTCCCCCCTCTTTGCCAACCATTTCATAATAGATCTCTTCAGAAAACGAAACAGATCATTCGCCCACATTCCTATCCCCAATAAAATTCTCAATCTCGGTCCACTTTCCTTCCGTTGTTTTTTATAAATATATTAAATTTATCGTCTTCCTTGAAATCTCTCGCGTTGACATTGATGAGAATGTCATATTTTTAAAAAAGTTTGATTGTTTGGAAAGGTGTTGATTCTATCATTCTACTTTTTTTTTGTAGCCTGTTGATTTATCAAGGTGGCACACATGTTTTTTCTCCTCTCTCTGGTTTCCTTCCAAGTCAAGTGATCCACGAGTTCGACAAGAAAAAAGAATTCATCATCGATAAACTTTCCATTTTATTTTTGCGATGCTTTCAAGGCTCACCAACAAGTGGAAGGTTTTAACTCCAGACATCCTCTGTAAGTTACTAATTACCCTTTTATTTTGTAAATTGTAATTAAAATTTGGGGCATTTGAGGATAGATTTTCATATGGGGGTAACAAATAGAATAGACAAATCAAATAATGTGTTTTCCTTGCTAGAATTTTTGATAGTTTGTTTTATTTTTTTTGGTGATTAAAGGCTATATTTTTAATTTTCATCCCTGAATTTTTAAAGCAGCATGTTTGAGATGAAGCAGTAACTTGTTTGAAACCTTTGCTTGTTTTGTCATGCATGCTATTTTTATATGCAGCTTTACAAAAACATTGGAATGCCTCTGCTTAACCCCTGTTTGAAGAAATGCTGAATACATGTTTATGTTCTTTCATTCAGATCACTGTCGGGGTCTTGCTATTCCAGTAACGGATTTGGCATCATGTACTCAAATTGAATTGGTTAATATAAGTTCTAGAGTGAAAGCAGTGCAGCTTGGCTGGCAAAATAATCTTTCTTATGTCTCTTTCTCATGCCGCAATTTACATTCGGAAAGAAGTTCAATCCCCTCAGTAGGATCTAGATTTGTACATATTGATTTGGATTCCGAAGTTGAAACCAATAAACCGCCTGGTCCAGATCACTTGAAATCTAATTCTGATTCAGATGTCGTGAATGCTGTCATGGTCCAAGAGATTTTGAAATGTCATGAAAATGATTGCGAGCTACATGCAGCGCTCAACAGGTGCATGCTTTCAATCGATGAGGATTTAGTTGTTCAAGTTCTCCGAAGGCATCGCTCGGAGTGGAAGCCTGCGTTATCTTTCTTCAATTGGGCGTCTACCCAGAAAGGCTATTCTCATGGATCAAGGGCTTACAATGAGATGATTGACATACTTGGCAGGATGAAACAGATTAAATTGATGCGACAAGTTTTTGATCAGATACCCAAAGAGAAAGCTGAATCTGTCATCAACAATAAGACATTCGCTATATTAATGAATAGATATGCAGGTGCACACAAGGTACAAGAAGCTATCGATATATTCTATAAGAGGAAAGATTATGGATTTGAAGTTGACTTGGTCGGATTCCAAACATTGTTGATGTCCCTGTGTAGGTTTAAGCATGTTGAAGAAGCAGAAGCACTCTTTCTCCAGAAACAAAACGAGTTCCCTCCAGTTATAAAGAGTCTGAATATCATCCTTAATGGTTGGTGTGTGTTGGGAAGCTCGCGCGAAGCGAAAAGGTTTTGGAACGACATAATCTCTTCCGAGTGCAAGCCGGATTTGTTCACCTACAGCATCTTCATCAATTCTTTGACGAAGGCTGGAAAGCTAGGCACTGCTGTTAAGTTGTTCACCTCCATGTGGGAAAAAGGATGCGATCCTGATGTAACTATCTGTAATACCATAATCGATCAGTTGTGTTTCAAGAAGAAGATTCCTGAAGCCTTGGGGATTTATGGAGAAATGAATGAGAGAGGTTGTCTTCCTGATGTGGCAACTTATAACTCCCTTATAAAACATCTTTGCAAGATCAGAAGAATGGAGAACGTGTACGAACTTCTGAATGAGATGGATCATAAGAACTGCTCCCCAAACACTATAACTTACTCGTACATTTTGAAAACTACAAAGAAGCCGGAAGAGGTTAATGATTTATTATTGAGGATGGAACGAACTGGATGTAAACTTGATGGTGATACATGTAATCTGATACTAAACCTGTATGTTGGTTGGAAATATGAGAAAGGCATCCGGTCGGTGTGGGCAGAAATGGAGAAAAATGGGCTAGGACCAGATCAGCGTTCTTACACGATAATGGTTCATGGGCTTTTCAGTCAAGGGAAGCTAGACGAGGCCCTTGAGTATTACGGCACCATGAGGTCAAAGGGAATGGTGCCAGAGCCACGGACGAGGTTGCTAGTAAAGGCAATTCATTTAAAATTAGATGTGACAAGTAGATCAGCACATCATCCGTCTATTACTACTGAAAAGAGAGGAACAAGTTAAAGGGAACGAGCGCTGCAATTTGAAACTTTTGTGATGAACCCAACTTATGTATGTCCTTTTGTTTGAAGAAAAAAGGTTCATTGTGCATCTTGATCTTGTTGAGTCCAAGCATAAGTGGTGCATAACTTATTGGCAATTTTGGGAGAAGTACATGCTAATGATAAGCACGCGAGGAGCATTGGCCTTGCATATCAAAAATTCAGCGACAGGAAGAGGTAGACCACTATATGTATATACACATAAGAAGTGCTACTGCGATTTTATGGCATATATTGTTTTTCATCCTACCCCAATGAAGATACTCTAATCGACGCAACATGATAATGAACTAACATTCCAGTTTCTTTTCGTCGCTTACAAATGTGTTTTAATTTTCCATCCTTATACATAGTTTGTAACCACGAGCACGGCCTACTGTAAGTTATGGTTATGATTTATGTTACCAAGTATATGTTCTGTAGCTTTTTTGTTTAAACGCTGAGATTGGTGTAGACTCTTTCGATGATCACTGCCCATGTTCTATAAGACTAAAAATGAATTGTTTTTTTATAAGAGAATAATGCGTATCATTTGACATGGGAGGCATCTCCTCATATACTAGGCACAAAAAGTGGGGTGGTACAAGCCCACATGGGCTTGTATTTGTTGTACCACCACACTTTTTGTGTCTTGATTTATGAGAAGATGCCTCCATTGTCATATGATACCCATTATTCTCTTATTATAAACTCTAGCTTCAAGCTAATGGTTTTTTGTTCTCATAAATGAATTGACTCTTGTTCTTCCTTCTCTTGGGAGGGAAATGAAATCTAGGCTTCCTTGTTAGCAGACGATTTAGTGAACCAGATGATTTGATGGTGAAAATATTTTAGAGAATATTTGCATTGGTCGTTCTGTCAAAAACAAAAAAACCCCTCGAGGAAAGAACATGAGAGAGAGAGAGAGTTGAAATCCAGGTAGCAGAAGCTCAAGTGGGCGACAACAGGTATCAGAGTATTAGCTCATTTGAATTCGAGTCGAATGATGAAAGAAGCCTGGCGATCGAGCCGTCCTCTCAAAAGGGATAGTGATTAAGTCCCAGCCATCCATCAAGTTGATGGGAGCTCCATAACCATAGATCATCACTTAACAATGGGGCCCAGGCGGTTGGATAGTTCACAATGAACTGAAGCGGAAACTGTTCACTGAAGTAGAATACTGTTGCTTCCTCCCCAACTGTTCGACGGAATGCCCCAGCTGCTGTTCGACGACGGTTGCAACTTCTGGCCAAAACAAAGAGGAGAAGCCAGCCCACTCCGATCGTTGGAAGGTAGTTATTTGTTAGAAGGGAGTTGGGGTAGTTGCAACAAACCGAGTCTTGAGTTGTATAAATATAGGAGGATTGTAAGAGGAAGAGGCATTGAAGATCAATCCAAGTTATTATATAAAGGGATCTCTCTTCTCCTCTTAAATGCACCAATTAATCTCAGCAAGAGAGATAAAGAATCTAGCATCTAAGATCTTCTTGAGCAGAGAAATTCAAATCTCTTTGAGGGAGAATCTCTTGCTCTAAAGGAAAAGTTTTTCCTTCTCGTACTCCCTCCCACTATCAAAGCTTGTGGGCCGGTTCGAGTTCTTAGATGGCTCATTAATCATGAATGGGCTTCATCATCATATTGAAACTTCTATCATGCCTAGTTGGTGAACGAGATTAAGGTCTTCACCGAAAGAGTTTTGTTTCCACGGATTTCGTGAAAGCGTATCCGCATAAAGGTATGTCGTTTATTCCAGAATTAAATTCAAGTATTTATGGTTTGATCTTGGCTTTTATATGATATTTTAGAAAAATTTGATTTTTAAGCAGAAGCTGTTTTTCTAAATTGTTTAGAAACCCTAGCATATTTCTTTGTAGTATTTAGGTATGCAATCAAAATTGTTTTAATTTTATTTACTCATCAAAGATGGATTATGATACTTAATTACGATACTTATGTTTGGAACCAAAAATTGTTTTGATCCACTTACCATTATTGGAAGGAGTATAATACTGAGGTATGTAATCATGATTTGTTTTGATTGATCAAATCTTGTGAATAAATTAGAGAATTGCTACATCTATTATACATTTGACAACGTTTTTTGAATTCTAGTGCTGACTTGGACAAAATAAAGAATGGTTGGGATTTGATCATGGGAAGTCAATGGTTGAGATTGGATTTGTGAAAAAATTTAGTTGGAAAACTTAAATTTTGGTAGGAAAATTGTCTTGGGAACCAAAACTTTGAAATTAGAAGTGTCTTGGGAAAGATTGTGGAGATTAAATTTGGGGGGAGTGCATTGGGAACCTAAACCTTGAAATTAGAAGTGCTTTGGAGAAGATTGTTGAGGAAAATAATTTTTCGGGGAACAAAGATTTCGCGGTAGAAATCTTAAATGAACGTGCCCACGGGCACGGGTTATGACAAGTACACCTCTAATTGAGGTGTATGTATGTGACAGTTTGACCAAAATAGAAAGAAATTGTGAGAGAGCGGCATGGATGTGACCCATAATATGATTTTTCTTTCCTTTTTAGGTAAAAAGTCACATCCATACACCTGAAATGAGTTGTATATGGTCCATCTCATAAATTATGATACTGAAGTGCACAATCATGATTCACTTCAATTTATGATTTGTTCATGACCAATTGTGATACTTAGATACGCAACCATGATTTGTTTTGATCTATTGTCCATTTTAAAAAGATTGCAATACTAATATATGAAATCATAACGTGTCTTAATTTATTGTTTCATTCTTAGAAAAAGATTGCAATGTATGAAATTATGATTTGTTTTGGTTTATTTTCCTTTGTATATGGATTATGATACTGATGTATGTAATCATCACTCATGTTGATTTTATGGTTTCTTTATGATCGATAGTGATACTTATGTTTGCAATTCTGATTCATATATATTTAGATATTTTTTAATGATCGATGGCGATATTGATGTATACAATCATGACTCATAAGTGATTTATGTTTTCTGTGATGGCAACATTGAGATATTCAATCATGATTTATGACGTTTCATATTTTCTTGTGACTGATTGTAATACTTCATATATACAGTCCTACTTTTAAATTGAATAATGTACTCTTCACGACCAATAATGATACTTCGATATACAATCAAAATTGTGTTCATGACCAATTGTGATGCTACTGTATCCGATCGTGGTAAATTCTGATATATTAATTTTCTATGACCAATTATGATAGTTTAAAATGCAACCATATTATTTTATGCATTCTATATGGTTGATTATGATATACAATTGTGGTTTACATCTTACTTCATGGATGATTATGTTACTTACATGATCATTAATGATTTATATTGATTTGTGTGTTCATTATGACTGATTATGAGACTGAGGATTTATTTAAAATTTATATCAAGTTAATACAAATTTTATGGGAAAATCCTAACTTGAATTTGGGGTAAAAGAAACAAGCAACCCCTGTGAATGGGTTTCATTAGTAATAAGTTGAAGAATCAAATGTTTAGAATGAAATTTACATCGGTTGACTGTGCAAGCTTGTTTAATTTAATGAGTGTTATGCATGTACACACCATAACAGAACAAAGAATAATTGTCTTTTGTGCACAAATATATGTCTGATTTGGGGTATATGATGTTTGCAATATCAGATTTAGTTTAAAATAACTAAAATTATATACCAATTAGTCCGGTCTTGTTATGATTTATACATGCTAGTATGCATGCAAATGGATTCAGATTATTTGAATGGGTTCCACATTCATATCCTTTTGGATGCAGAAAAGGATGCAGATAATGATATCAAAATTGCCTTTCTTATAGGATATAAATATGGATGTGGATAGTAAAATTAGCTTTTTAGATACAGATAAGGATGCAAACAGCTGATATATTGATAATTTACTTTACTTGTGAATTATTTATGCTTGATCGATGTCATCTATGATCATACGTCCATTTATATTTGATACTTAATTAGTCCAAATCTGATAATATAATAGAATTACTATGTATTGTGTTCATTTTATCCATAATCTACATCTAATATGTATTATTTATAGCAAACAAGGTAATTTATATATATTAGATCCATATCTGATAGATATCTGGGTCTGTTTTTTGCAGATGTGAATAATAAATTTTCTTTCCACATATTATCCATATCCACATCTGTATTTGGTAAATGATTTTGGATACAGATATGGAAAAGAACATATCCAAATCATATCTGAATCATTTTTACATCCCTGCCTGCCAACTCCTATATTACTCAGACCTGACACCATGATTATTTAATGTGTCACTATACATAGTTGTCACTAAGGGCTTGTTCTTTTTCGGGTTAAATGTGAGGGAATCCCGATATTTACACTGTTCCTCGCACTGTAGCGCGAGAAAGTGGGGTAAAAAAACCCTTGGGCGTTCGTTTGCTGAAGCGTGAGAAAGCAATTCTCTCGCCCCGCTGGCAGCTGAAATTGGTGATTCTCAAATCCCTTCGAAACGAAGGGATTTCTGACGAGCCCTCGTCCTCTCGTGGGTCCCGCCGCCTACTCTCACCTCCCCTCGCTCCGTTTTCGCCTCGCTTGCTCCTACGTCAAACCCTAGCGACGGTGATCTGAGGGCAGCGGCGCTGTCTCCGTTCCTGTTTGGCCGCGGTTGCTCCGTTCTCAAACCCTAGCTCCTGCAGCGGCAAGCTCCAAGGAGATTGGTTGGGTTGCAAGCGGATGATCAACGCTTTGGTGACCTAGCCGCCATGGATCTGCTGTTGCTGAGCTGTGCTTCTTCTTCCCGTGGATTCTAGGGCTGTCGACTTTGATCTAGCTCCTGCCTACCCTTGCCACTACGATCTGACAGGATCTGGGGGTTGCGTCTGCTCGGCTTTGATTGATCAATCGGGAGGTATACCTACAAGAAATTCTCTGAATATTTGGCTAATTTCTGTGATGAATTAGGTTGCCATTAGCTGAGATTATTATCTATGATGCATGCAAAAAAAATTGGGGGGGGGGGGGGGGGGGGGGGTTATGAGCATTTCGGGTATGGCACACAGGACCAAGGGAAGAAAAAAAATCAGATTCATATGGATATCCATTTAAACTTGCACATATCAACATGCACAAAGCAATGAGCATATAGGGTCTGTCAGACAGCATTGATGGCTCCAATAATTTCAGTTGCAAAGTGTATGCAAGTTTTCCCAGTAGATGCAAAATGTAATCCGATGATTTTGTGCATTCATGTTTCATCAACCCAATGCAATCCTAGCAAGTTGACCCAATTTTAAGATGGTGACCCATTTGAGAAGTTGCCCTATGATGAAAGCCAAGAAATTAAATCGACACATGCTAAATGTGGATGATACGGTCGGTTCTTGATATGGTACGCCTGATAAATAACAAGAAAGCATCAAAAAAAGGATATTGGTGGGTTATTCTGAGGGCACGGTGGATAGTTGCGATTCAATGGACGGAATATTGCTATGGGTACGGCATTGTTGGATGTTGATACATGGTGTACGAAATGATATGGATATGTTTTGTGTGCGTCGAGCCCGATGATAATAAAAAATGGTTGGCGTGAAGGTTCCTTCAATATTAAAGTGGGTGTTGGTTTTGTTGATATGTTTATTTTCAAGCTATAAACAAATTTTGTTGATATGTTTTGGTGTGTGTTATTATCAATTACATGGTACCTGTTTTGGTTTTGGTGATATGTTTAATTTCAAGCTATAAAAAATCATATTTTAATGCGTTTTGGTACATATAATGAAGGAGCACACGCCAAGCCACCTAGATTTCGTGAAAATGAAATACATCAAATGTCTGAGGGCCCCTAAATATATTGAGTCAAAATGTTATAACGGTATTTTGACATAGCATCATTTTCTCGGGATTTCAAAAGAGGATTAAATGGCCTTGGGTATGCCTGACAGTCTCTATATGCTCACTGTCTTGAGAATGGTGATATGTCACAGTTTCAAATGATTACCAAATGATTCTGATGTTTTTGAGGCCCTTGGGTCTGTCTGACAGGCTCTATATGCTCCATATCTTGTGTGCAGGCTGATGTGTTCATGTATCAATTGATTTCCATATGAATCTGATATGTTCTCCCCCCTTGGTTCTGTCTGCCTTTCCCTGTATGCTCAATGTCTGCTTTGCATGGTGATATGTGCATGTTTCATTTGATTTCCATATGAATCTGATACCCCAAAAGAACACCCATGTATATCCATATGGTGAAAAAGTGTGCCAGCGGGGAATGGGAATTGCTTTCTCACGCTTCAGCAATCGAACGGCCAAGGGTTTTTTTACCCCAACTTTCTCGCGATACAGTGCGCACAACAGTGTAAATTTCGGGATTCCCTCTAAAAATAATGCTAAAGAACACCCCCTACCCTATATGCTCATTTTAGTTGGCTTGTTTATATGACCATACTTCAAATTTCTGTCTATATGCATCTGATATGTTGTTGTGGCCTTGGCCCTGTTTGCCATACCCTTCCTGCTCAATGTTTTTGCTTTGGTTATCCGTGTTTATTTCAATTGAAATCCATATGAAACTGATTATTTTTCTCGTTTGTTTGCACACTGTGTTCTGCTGTGTTGATAATCGTGTTTGTACGATGATATCCTTATGAACCTACATTTGTTTAGATGGACCACAATGATGAAATAGTGGCTGTTGAAACATGTTGCGCGGCCGCGGCGACGGTCGTTTTTTCTGTCATACAATTTCTCATATACTACGATGATGCTATGGGTACGCGAGTCCCTAGGGAGCCTTCGGTTATGCGTGATCTGCATAGGAAATCGCATATGCGTAGAATCCTTCTAGGGAGTGAGAGTAGTTGTTTGCACTACTTACGAATGAGGACAGCTGCATTCATTAACCTGGCAGCATTAATCAGGGATAGGAATATTCTCAAAGACACCGTTCATGTGTCCATAGATGAGCAGTTGGCAATGTTCCTTCATATCGTAGGTCACAAGTCAAAGAATAGAGTCATGCAAATTGATTTCATCCGATCCGGGTCAACAGTCAGTCGTTACTTCAACCAAGTAATGCAAGCAGTGTGTGCCCTGAGGGATATGTTCATGAAGCAAGCGCCAAATGAGACTCCTCCCGAGGTTGCCAATAATCCAAAGTGGTTTCCATATTTCAAGGTATGCTTGTATGCGTGTATAGGGTCCTTAAGACTTCATTTCGTGAATGTAAATGTAACATTTGGCTGCTTTAATACGATGTAGGATTGCATAGGGCTCATCGATGGGACACACATCGATGCCATGCTCCCAGCACATCTCGCCCCCCGTTTTAGAGGACGTAAGGGGGTGACACAAAATGTCCTTGCGGCT
The DNA here is from genome assembly GCA_030789695.1 of Scilla litardierei. NCBI lineage: Eukaryota > Viridiplantae > Streptophyta > Magnoliopsida > Asparagales > Asparagaceae > Scilla > Scilla litardierei. Next base: position 348,868,320 of record CM061133.1, on the reverse strand, counting down.
GTGACACCAAACAAAAGATTCACATACGTCATGGCTGGGTGGGAAGGATCCGCAAATGATTTTACTGTCCTTAAAGATGCCTTGTCATTACCACCCCCCACGGGTTGCGAGTTTATGAAGGTAATATTCATACATAAACATACTTTATAAATTCCAATATTAAAGGGGTCGTTTGACGGAATAGTTCGTGTGCGTTTCTGTGTGTAGGAAAATATTACCTGTGTGATGCTGGTTATACTACCATGCCGGGTTTCATATCTCTGTTCAGGGGCGTTAGATACCATTTGAAGGACCATACCGATCGAGTTCCGCGAAATCGCAAAGAACTTTTCAACCTGCGCCATTCTTCCTTAAGGACGAAGATCGAGTCTACCTTTGGTATCCTGAAGAACAAGTTCAAGATCTTGACATCGAAGCCCCACTATCCCTTCCCAAGCCAGGTTGACACAGTCCTTGCATGCACGGTTTTGCATAATTATATCCAGATACAAGATCCGCATGACCCTCATCTCCAAGATGATGGTGTTGGGATCGAGGAAGACGGTGATGTTATCAATGAGCAAGATGCTTCGATTATGGATATGTCACAACAGGTGCCATTACGTGAACAAACCCAACAAAGGGACCAGTGGAAAATGCGGAGGGATTTAATTGCATGGGATATGTGGGTTGACTATTGTAAAATTCATAATAATGGCAACACAAGTGAACATGGCATGTGAGGTGTTTGTTATGTTTTAATTATGGATTTGGCATGCAAGGATGTGGACCCCGTAAGACTTTATGTTTTATTTATGCTTATGACCATGTATGTCTGTGGCCTCAATACATTAATAATGTGGTAATTATAGGTATGGCATGCAACACTTTATTTTTTATTTATGTGTATGACATGTATGTATGTGTCCTCAATACATTAATTTTGTCTTATATATGGGTATGTCATGCAACAACGTTTTCCTATAATGTCACCAAGTGAATTTTAAATTTGAGCTATTAAATTTTCATTTCGCCTTTGATATTTTCATATCTATTATTGCAGTCATGTCTGGGAATCCGAACCAAGGTCGTATGATTGACCGGTCAAATCCAAACCAAAGTTGGAGTGAGAATACGCTGTTGCGACCGATGGCGCGTAGGGTTGGAGACTACCAATACCCAACGCAAGGCATGCAAGGTGGAGGGTCGAGTATGCCCTATCAAAACTACGCGCAATATAGCATGCCAATGCAAATTCCTTCTCCCCCTGGATACATGCATATGCTACAAGGGGGGGAGATGGTGGAAGGAATGGGAAACCCCCATTATTTTACCCCGTCCCCCCCGATGGGTATCCACATGACGTCATCGCCCAGCGGGAATGACTCGATGAGGAGGGGAAGTGACTCATCGCGTAAGTCGAGTCGTCGCGATGATTCGGAGGAGCCTTCGGTGGAAAGCCCAAGGAAAAAGTCTAAGTCACCTGTGAACAAAGTCTGGCCGTGGGAGCACGATTTGGAACTTATTCCTTACCTTGCGGAGCAAGTAGATGAAGGAAATAAAGGCGATAAGTCCTTTAAACTTACTGCCTTCAACTCCGCAGCGGCCCACATCAATGCATTATTCCAAACAACATATACCGGGCTAAATGTCAAGAACCACTATAAAACCCTCCGGACTCGTCTTGCCGAAGTGAATGATTGCTTGGCCATTAGTGGCGCAGGATGGTGTGATGTTACGCATACGATTACAATGGAGCCGGAAACTTATGGCCCGTGGGCGGCGGTATGAACTCCAATTTTATACATAAGGCGACATCGTCTTCATATGTATGTTACAAACCGTACAATTAAATGCGTCAATGTGTTTGTGCAGGCCAATCCTAAAAAGATTCAGTATGTGAATCAACCCATTCCGTGGCTTGCGAACCTGCGTAAAATCGTTGGAGACGATGCGGCAAGAGGGGACCATAGGAAGGATATATTCCAAAACTTTGGAGGGCCATACCCGGATGGTGAAGGGGATGAAGCAGCGAATTATCAGCAAGAGCATGATTCGACGACCGCTGAGGGCCCCCCGTACATCCCACCGGGTTCATCGGGGGTATCTACTCCACCGGGGCCTTCACCTCGTACACCTTCATCTGTGGGGAAGAAGACAACCCGTCGGCAACGCCTACATGATGTTCAAGACATTATGGAGAAAATGGTTACATCAGTGGACAAAGTAGGTATGGCCGTTGACCATGTCGCTGAAGCTTTAAAGAACTCATGGCAGAAGGATTTGGGATCGTGTATTTTTTCCCACAACGAGTATCCGTTGGAGATGTTGGCAAAGGTGTACGACCATCTCGCCGATGTAGAGCCAAGGGGTCGGAAGTTTCTTGGGATGCCTCCAGCGGCCATGGATATGAAGATAAAGCTCATCATCGCGGAGCTTGAGAAGAAGGGAGATGACGGTTACGAAGATGGAGGGTGGGAGAATGAGAGTATTAACTAATGGGTGCTGAAGACAATTGTTCTTTTTGTATTATGTAGCTTCTGTAGTTTGACTTGGTACAATACTTTTGGTGTGTGGGTTTGTTTGACCAAGTCCGATATGATGCCATGATGTTTTGTGCCCTACTATATGATGCCATGTATGTATGACCACGTACTATATGATGCCATGTCTGTATGACTACGTACTATATGAAGCCATGTTGATATGTTGATAAAGTACCATATGAATCTGAATTTTTTTCTCCCCTTTGTCCTGTCTTCCATACCCTATCTGCTCATTGCTTTGTGCTGTTTGATATGTGCAAGTTTAAGTATCTAGCCATGTGAATCTAAATTTTTTTCTCCCCCTTTGTCCTTGCTGCCATACCCTATCTGCTCATTGCTTTGTGCTGTTTGTTTTGTGCAAGTTTAAGTTGATAGCCATGTGAATCTGAATTTTTCCCCCCCTTTGTCCTGGCTTCCCGCCCCTATATGCTCCCTGTTATGTGAGCAATACCATATAGGCTCGATATGTTTACTTCATGCCCAATGATGAAGGGTGTTCACATATGACCGCTTGTCATCCTACTCCCAATTTCTTGGAAGGTTGGCTGGATGGCTCATTTTTATTATCTGTATTATGTGCAAGTTTAAGTTGATATCCATGTGAATCTGAATTTTTTTCTCCCCTTGTTCCTGCCTTCCATACCCTATATGCTCATTGCTTTGTGATGTTTGATATGTTCAAGTCTATACAACTATAAGAATTTTCGCATGTAAACGGTATATAAAAATTGAGCAACCGCCAGCAACCAGAATTGGGAAATGATTAACTACATTTCTGAGGGCTTATAATTATATATACTCTTTTATGGTTTTTTCATGGTGATATGTGCAAGTTTAAATTGATAGCCATGTGATTCTGAATTTTTCCCCCTTGGTCCTGCCTGCCATACCCTATATGCTCATTGCTTTGTGCTGTTTTATATGGGCAAGTTTAAATTGATATCCATGTGAAACTAAATTTTTTTTTCTCCCCTTGGTCCTGTCTTCCATTCCCTATATGCTCATTGCTTTGTGCTGTTTTATATGTGCAAGTTTAAGATGATATCCATGTGAATCTGAATTTTTTTTCTCCCCTTGGTCATGTCTGCCATACCATATATGCTCATTGCTTTGTGATGTTTGATATGTGCAAGTTTAAGGTGATATCCATGTGAATCCGTATTTTTTCCTCCCCTTTGGTCATGTCTGCCATACCCTATATGGGAATTGCTTTGTGCTGTTTGGTATGTGCAAGTTTAAATTGATATCCATGTGAATTTGAATTTTTTTCCTCCCCTTGGTCCTGTCTTCCATACCCTATATGCTCATTGATTTGTGGTGTTTGATATGTGCAAGGTTAAATTGCTATCCATGTGAATCTGAATTTTTTTTCTCCCCTAGTTCCTTGCTTCCAACCCCTCTATGCTCAATGCTCTGTGCTTGTTGATATGTGCAAGTTTAAATTGATAGCCATGTGATTCTGAATTTTTCTCCCCTTGGTCCTGGCTGCCATACCCTATATGCTCATTGCTTTGTGCTGTTTTATATGGGCAAGTTTAAATTGATATCCATGTGAAACTGAATTTTTTTTCTCCCCTTGTTGATGTCTTCCATTCCCTATATGCTCTTTGCTTTGTGCTGTTTTATATGTGCAAGTTTAAGATGATATCCATGTGAATCTGAATTTTTTTTCTCCCCTTGGTCCTGTCTGCCATACCCTATATGCTCATTGCTTTGTGCTGTTTGATATGTGCAAGTTTAAGGTGATATCCATGTGAATCTGTATTTTTCCCCCCCTTTGGTCCTGTCTGCCATACCCTATATGCTCATTGCTTTGTGCTGTTTTATATGTGCAAGTTTAAGATGATATCCATGTGAATCTGAATTTTTTTTCTCCCCTTGGTCCTGTCTGCCATACCCTATATGCTCATTGCTTTGTGCTGTTTGATATGTGCAAGTTTAAGGTGATATCCATGTGAATCCGTATTTTTTCCTCCCCTTTGGTCCTGTCTGCCATACCCTATATGGGAATTGCTTTGTGCTGTTTGGTATGTGCAAGTTTAAATTGATATCCATGTGAATTTGAATTTTTTTCCTCCCCTTGGTTCTGTCTTCCATACCCTATATGCTCATTGCTTTGTGGTGTTTGATATGTGCAAGGTTAAATTGCTATCCATGTGAATCTGAATTTTTTGTCTCCCCTAGTTCCTTGCTTCCAGCCCCTCTATGCTCAATGCTCTGTGCTTGTTGATATGTGCAAGTTTAAATTGATAGCCATGTGATTCTGAATTTTTTCCCCCTTGGTCCTGGCTGCCATACCCTATATGCTCATTGCTTTGTGCTGTTTTATATGGGCAAGTTTAAATTGATATCCATGTGAAACTGAATTTTTTTTTCTCCCCTTGTTGATGTCTTCCATTCCCTATATGCTCTTTGTTTTGTGCTGTTTTATATGTGCAAGTTTAAGTTGATATCCATGTGAATCTGAATTTTTTTTCTCCCCTTGGTCCTGTCTGCCATACCCTATATGCTCATTGCTTTGTGCTGTTTGATATGTGCAAGTTTAAGGTGATATCCATGTGAATCTGTATTTTCCCCCCCTTTGGTCCTGTCTGCCATACCCTATATGCTCTTTGCTTTGTGCTGTTTTATATGTGCAAGTTTAAGATGATATCCATGTGAATCTGAATTTTTTTTCTCCCCTTGGTCCTGTCTTCCATACCCTATATGCTCATTGCTTTGTGGTGTTTGATATGTGCAAGTTTAAATTGCTATCCATGTGAATCTGAATTTTTTTTCTCCCCTAGTTCCTTGCTTCCAGCCCCTATATGCTCAATGCTCTGTGCTTGTTGATATGTGCAAGTTTAAATTGATAGCCATGTGATTCTGAATTTTTTCCCCCTTGGTCCTGGCTGCCATACCCTATATGCTCATTGCTTTGTGCTGTTTTATATGTGCAAGTTTAAGATGATATCCATGTGAAACTGAATTTTTTTTTCTCCCCTTGTTGCTGTCTTCCATTCCCTATATGCTCATTGCTTTGTGCTGTTTGATATGTGCAAGTTTAAGGTGCTATCAATGTGAATCTGAATTTTTTCCTCCCCTTGTTCCTGGCTGCCATACCGTATATTCTCATTGCTTTGTGCTGTTTGATATGTGCAAGTTTAAGGTGATATCCATGTGAAACTGTATTCCCCCCCCCCCTTTGGTCCTGTCTGCCATACCCTATATGGGAATTGCTTTGTGCTGTTTGGTATGTGCAAGTTTAAATTGATATCCACATGACATATGATTTTTTTTTCTCCCCTTGGTCCTGTCTTCCATACCCTATATGCTCATTGCTTTGTGCTGTTTGATATGGGCAAGTATAAATTGCTATCCATGTGAATCTGAATTTTTTTCTCCCCTTGGTCCTGTCTTCCATACCGTATATGCTCATTGCTTTGTGATGTTTGATATGTGCAAGTTTAAGATGATATCCATGTGAATGTGAATTTTATTTCCTCCCCTTGGTCCTGTCTTCCATACCCTATATGCTCATTGCTTTGTGTTGTTTGATATGTGCAAGTTTAAGTTGATATCCATGTGAATCTGAATTTTTTTCTCCCCTTGGTCCTGCCTGCCATACCCTTTCTGCTCATTGCTTTGTGCTGTTTGATATGTGCAAGTTTTAATTGATAGCCATGTGAATCTGATTTCCCCCCCCCTTTGTCCTTGCCTCCAGCCCCTATATGCTCCATGTTATGTGAGCATTACCATATGGGCTCGATATGTTTACTTCATGCCCAATGATGAAGGGTGTTCACATATGACCGCTTGTCGTCCTACTCCCAATTTCTTGGAAGGTTGGCTGGATGGCTCATTTTTATTATCTGTATTATGTGCAAGTTTATTATGATTTCCATATGAAACTGAATTTTTTTCTCCCCTTGGTCCTTGCTTCCATACCCTATATGTATTTTGCTTTGTGCTGTTTGATATGTACAAGTCTATACAATTATAAAAATTGAGCAACCGCCAGCAACCAGAATTGGGAAATGATTACCTACATTTCTGAGGGCTTATACTTGTATAAATTCTTTTATGGTTTTTTCAGGGTGATATGTGCAAGTTTGACTTGAAATCCATATGAATCTGAAATTTTTGCTTCCCTTGTTTCTGTCTTTCAGACTCTATAATTGTATAGACTCTTTTATGGTTTCTGCATTTATGTTGTTTTTGCATTTACGGTTTGTCATATTTTGTGTATGCAAAAATTTTTTCCTCTTTCTTGTTCCTCCAAGACGTCGTCTCCATTGTCATCCTTCTTATACCATCATAGGTACGTCTTTCAATGACAATTATCTCATCAGTTTCTTGTATCTTTCATATTTCCATTACTAATCTGTAATTTTGCAGGGTCTAATGAGTGCAAGCTCTAACCCGTCAGAACGATCACACCCGCGGGATGAGTTGGACTGTGATCCATCAGACTACCGGCTTTGCCACTGTGGCCTGAGGTGCCCAAGGCAGACATGTTGGTCCCGGCGCGACCCTGGGAGGAGATATTGGACTTGTTCGTCTCGCGTCGAACACTGCGGATTCTTCGACTGGAAGGACCTCCCTCACAATGCTTGGTCGCGCAACGTTATACTCCTTTTGAAGGATGCGAATGAAAGGGGACAGATTTTGGATAGCTCTTCAAGCACATTGTCGGATAGCAGGGTTTACGATCTAGAGGGGCAGGTGGGTACGGTAGTTGGACAACTTGAGAGAAACACGGAGAAAATGAATAGGATTATCGGAGATATTGACACCAGTAAGTGTTTGTTGTTTTCTATATTAGGCCTAATCATTTTAATGTTGTTGGTCGTGAACACGAAGAATGTATGAATGGGTTGTCGGATAACTTGTCCTGATTTGGATATGAAACTGTTATTTTTGGTTTGACTGGGATATGTGCAAGTTTCAGTTGATATCCATGTGAATCTGATGTTTTTCCCCATTGTTCCTTGCTGCCATACCATATATGCTCATTGCTTTGTGCTGTTTTATATGTGCAAGTTTAAGTTGATATCCATGTGAATCTGAATTTTTTTTCTCCCATTGGTCCTGTCTTCCATACCCTATATGCTCATTGCTTTGTGCTGTTTTATATGTGCAAGTTTAAGTTGATATCCATGTGAATCTGAATTTTTTTTCTCCCCTTGGTCCTGTCTTCCATACCCTATATGCTCATTTCTCTGTGAAAGTTGATATGTGCAAGTTTACTTTGATATCCATATGAAACCAAATTTTTTCTCCCCTTTCTCCTGGCTGCCTGACCCTATATGCTCATTGTTCATGCCATGTTGATATGTGCATGGTTCAGTTGATATTCATATGAATCTGATTTTTTTCCTCCCCTTGGTCCTGGCTGCCATACCCTATATGCTCTTTGTTTTGTGTTGTTTGATATGTTCAAGTTTAATTTGATATCCATTGGGGGGGGGTTAAATTAGCTTATTCTCACCTCTCCCTACCACATGCCACAATTTCATTTCTCATTCCCAACTTTCCCAACATCAAAAGAACACAAAAAAGTTTACTGGGACCCACATAACTTTTCCCGTACAAATTCCTCTCAACTTCTCCCCCCCCAAAAGAACACAAAACCCCATTTTTCTCTCTCCAAAATTCCTTTTCTTCCCAACTTTCCCTCCCCTACTTCCACTCAAAAGAACAAGCCCTAACCCGCTTAACACTCAACTTATTTGAATAGTAATATATGAGAATTATGGATTTCAAATACCAAAGGAGATATTCCCTTCCATGCAACCGTTAAAAAGTTCAATCTTTAATATTGTTTTGCCTGATCGATAGTTTCATTTTGATCTTCTAGCCCTAAAATTGTAATACACCAATGGTCTAGTAAATTCATGGTGTTTTGCTTATTAATCCAATCATTACAAAAAGTTCCATTACTACCAAACCATAAAATTTATAGTAAGTAGTGCAATGAGCAATATACATTGGGTTTAGTGTATGTTTGTTGTATTGAGATTTTAGAATATAAAGATCAAAATAAACAGTGCCAATCGTTTAAAAATATGTCAGAAAGTTGACTATTTTGACAAGCGCTTCGGAGAAAATTCCATTGAAGTAGCTAACACATTGTTGGATACAACGGTCCATGGCAATGATGCAACCCACGGATATCCAACTTATGCTTTAAAAATAATGCATATTAAAAAAGAAAAGAACTTCATATTAAAAATGGAAACATTCCATGGTAATGATACAACCAACGGATATCCAACTTATGCTTTAAGTTAAAACTTTAGCGTTGGTGTTATATCTGTAAAGCAATGCCACTACTCGTCTAAGAGTCCTTATAAGCTATGTATGGGTGTTGGTAATTTGAAATCATCCTTCATGAGGTGAGAAAACGCAATCCTAAAATAGTTTATGTTATATGGATAGTTGGTTTGATATGGTTGATTTTCATGACTCTTCTCTCGATGCACTTTATCTTTTGATCATCACACGAGCACGAAGATGTTTTAATCATTGTTATGAAATTAATTGAATATCAAGTGGTTTTTTAATTGTCTTAATGTGATCATATGTCTTGACTAATAATGTTTTATTTTTACATTGCATTTGACATGGAATTCTTAAGTATTCTTTTGATGATAACAACAGGGTGAGAAAATGGGATAGATTTGATCATGGTAAGCATATTGATAGGGGGGAGCAACTTGATAGAGGGAGCATGTCAATAAGGAAAGCTACTTGCATTTGATTTATATCTTGTTGACATGCATCATCACACTTCACAAACATATATCACGATGACATCATATTGATCATATTGATCAAATCTTATTGCGGTTTATTATCATCAAAAGGGGGAGGTTGTTAGAAACAACGTTATTGGATACAACGATCTATAATTTCTTGTTTGATGTTAACAAAGCTTCATGAATATTTTTGATGGGTTTGTTAAGTGTTTTCATGTGCAAATATACATGGAGCACATAGTGGCAAACTTGTGAATATTAATCAATGTTAATCTTGCAAATTTTGCACAATGGCAATGTTGAAATTATGTGAAAAAAAAGGTGAGATGGCAAACTTGTGATTTATGGGATTTGACTTGGTCAACCATATTTTACAAATTTTATGGAGGGATAATGAGATAAGAAAAGTTTTGATTGAAAATTCAAGTCAAATTTGAGGAGTCCTACTTATCCTAGGATTGATCAAGTCCCCTTGATCAAGACCATTGCACCAAGTAGATAGGATGAGAACAAATCAATTGATTTTTCAAATCAATTTAAAAGGAGTTTTAATTGAAGTGAGATTTATATATAAGATGAGAAAAAAGGAGAAAAAAATTTCATGGAGGGATAAGGAAATTTGATTTGAAAAATCAAATCAATCTCAAGAGTCCTAGAGGATCAATGAGAATCAAATCAAATCAATTTGAATTGTGGTTCAAAGGAGTTTGGATTGTGTTAGGTATTGGTGTTTGAAACCAATATTGTTTTGATGATGATCACAACATTATGTTGTTGCTAATGACTCTCAATGTTTTAGTCTCATATTTAACAATTGAAGAATAACATTTTGGAGACTAAAAGTTTGGTGCAAGGATGAACACCAAAAGGAGCATTGCCAAAGCTTGGAGCTTGATGAAAGGAAGCTCATCAAGTGGTGCCAAAGCTTGGAAGATGATGGGGAGATCAAGGCTACTCAAGCTTGAAGGCTTAGACTCTAGGAGAAGCAAATTGTAATCCACGTAATATTTTATTACTTGCTTTTCTCTTTTTGAGTCTAGGTCTTTGTAATGCCTTGATAAATGGTCATGCTCATTCATGCATTTGCATTAACCATCGTAATGAACCTTAGGATCTTCATAAAAAATCAATCCAATAGGTTCCCCTAGTCATGAACTCAATTGGAGTTTCTGGCTTTCCTATAGGCGCCTGCTGAAGGCAGGACATGCGATTGGTGATCATCAGACGCATGGCCAGCCTTCTACAGGCGGCTGTGATACACTGGCTCATGTCAGATTTCCTTAACTCTATTTGAGCTTTTGGTACAGGCGACTGAAGTACAAAAGGCAGGCGCTTGCCAACCATCAGGTAACTGCCAACCATCAGGCGCCTGGACATTGTTCATCAGTCGCTTATGTGTCAAAGTGCGTAACTTGTCAATCCTGTGCTTTACTCCATCTTGTGTGTCAGTCGACTGATGTAGAGTTTACATTCGCCTATCAATCATCAGGCGCCTAGACTTTGTTCAGCAGTCATCTGAATGCACAAGTGCGTAAGTTGACATTTCTCAGCTCCTTCCCATCCCTCCTGGCAGTCGCCTGCTGAAGTCTTTTCAGGCGTCCGCACAGTGGTATAGGCGCCTGTGTAGTTTTCTACAGTCGCATGTCCTGACTCAGATTATATTCGTTGGGATTATTATAGTCATTGATCAGGCGCCTGACTCTTGTTCTACAAGCACATGTCCTTGACGATTTCTGCCAAAAACTAGTCGTTGCAGAATTCTTTCTCTTGGCTTTTTTGCTTTGGGTTTTGGGGTTTTCTTGGCTTCATATATATATATACATATATTATTATTATTATTATTATTATTATTTGAAAGGTAAAAAATCTATTTTATATATATATATATATATATATATATATATATATGAGATGTGTTGGTTCTATTAGAACTCTTGGATACACTTGACACATATTGAATATTATTGAGAATCAATAAGCCACTCATTTCTCTCATTTCCCTCTCATGAGCACATTCCTCTTCATGTATTGAAGCTAGCTCAAGGGAAATCCTCCAAGTGCAATCAAGCTCATCTCAACACTTGGAGATTCTCGTCCATGCCTTGCATTCATTATTAAGTAAGTTCATCTCATCAAGGCATATGTAAGAGTCTATTTGTTTCATCTTTTATTTAAGACCCTAACTCTCTTTGTGGGAGTTAGTTATTCTCTTTGTGGGAGTTTTAACCCTTGTGTAGGGTTGGCTGAGTCTGGGACAACCCTAATTCTCTGTGTGGGAGTTAAACCATTGTATAGGGTTGGTTGAGTCCTTGTGTAGGACAAATCCCTTGTGTAAGGTATCCCTTGTGTAGGGATTGTATTCACTACCTTGTGTAGGATCATAGTGAATATTGGTATGGCTGGATGTACCCAAGTTGGGGAACAAGTGTAAAATCTCTTGTGTTTGCGTTTGCTTGATTATGTTAATTATTCTCCTCTTGCATGTATAATTTCGCATTTGTAAGTTTAATTTTTAATTGCACAATTATTGCCATTACTCTATCCCCCTAGAGTGTTTGTTGTTAGTATTGCAAGGTAGGCTGTCCTTACAATTGGTATCACAGCGAGGTTGAAGCATACCAACAATGATGGCATTCAACACTTCATCAATGTCTCAAGAAGAAGGTCTATCAACCGTTCGACCCTCGCTCTTCAACGGAACAATTTATCCAAGTTGGAAGATCAAGATGATGATTTACTTGGAGGGTCAAGACCTATGGGACGTCACGGAGTCTCCTCTTGTGAAGCCTACTACACCCGCGTCTACAAGGACAAAGGCGGAGAAGGATTTGATCAAATCCAATGCGAGGGCAATGAACGCATTCCATTTTGCCATCACTCCAAATGAGTTCAACCGCATCGCCATATGCAAAACGGCCAGCGAAATTTGACATACATTGGAGATTACTCATGAAGGGACTTCAAATGTAAAGAAATCTAAACAAAGTGTATTTAAGTCTAAATATGAATTGTTTAAGATGTGGGAAGGAGAGCATCTCTGAAATGTTCACAAGATTCACGGATATTGTGAACGTTTTGGAAGGACTTGTGAATGTGATTTCTTAATAGGATCGAGTGGAGAAGATTTTTGACTCTCTTACACCTCAATTAGGAGTCAAAGGCCAACAGTATTTTGGAGTCAAATGACATGTCCTAATACACCGTTGAGGAGTGCATTGGGAATATCATGGCGTATAAAGTAAGGCTTCAACATAAGAAGGAAATTCAACCATCCAAGCCCGAGAAGTCGGAGAAACCAAGGGGGATTGCATTACATGCCGAGAAGGAGTCAATCAAATGGAGAAAGAAATTTAGTGATGATGATATCAATGAGCTTGACAAGAAACTCAATGCGTACCTAAAAAGCAAGGTAAGTCATCGTCAAAGTTTGTTTCTAAATCTAACAAGACTCCTACTTATTTCAATTGCAGTGGTAAAGGCCATCTCTCTATCGATTGCCCTTCCAAACCCTCCAAAGATTTTTACAAAGGGAAAGGGAAGAAATATTGGAAAGGCAACTCTCAGTACAAGAACAAGAACAAGAAGAAGGGCCTTGTTAGTACTTTTGAGGACTCAAATGAGGACTCATCAAATGACGAAGAAGAAGATGACAAGGAGGAAGCTTTCAAGTGCTTCACGGCATTCGACGATATCTCTTCAAGCTCAAGTGATGAAGATGTGGAGGTTTGGCTCAACCCCAATGAAGAAGTGTGCTTCATGGCAAAAGGGGAAGATTCTTCATCAAGCTCTAGCGAGGAGGAATGCGATGATGAATATGAGGTTGAGCCAAAGCTACCTTATGAGGAGCTTGAATATCGCTATAATGTGATCTCCAACGGGGCTAGTAAGTGCATCAACTCTTACTCTAAATTAAAAGCAAAATATGTTGCTGTTAAGAGTAGGTTGCAGATTAGAATCTACTAGTGTAAATAATAATGTTTTGCATATTTGTGACACTAGTGAGAGAGACACAATTCTCTCTCAAGTTAAGGATTTGAGCATTGCAAATGAAAAATTAGTAGATCAAAATCTTAGCTCAGAATCTCGCATTTAACAACTTACGTTGAAATGCGAAGAGAAATCCCAAAAGCTCATAAGCTTTGTTCATTCTAGGGATTCACTCCACGGTTTGTTGGGAAAACAACATCCGGCAAACCATAGCGGAGGTTTGGGATATATTCCAAGAGTGGAAACAAAACCCACCTCTAATTCTTTTTATGGTGCAAAATTAAGACATATTGTTAAAGCTCCTAAGAAGAATCACCATGCTTTCTTGTATAATAATAACCCTAACAAGAAGCATGTAAATCACAAGGTGATGAGGGAGAATGAAAATTCTTCATTTTTTGCTAACAAGCAAACCCATCATTCTTTGCGTGCCAAGAAATATTTTTCTACACCTAAGCATGCCACATCCATCCCTCTTGCAAAGGCAAAACCATTGCCTAGGAAATCATTAAGTCTTTGGATTCCCACTAGGTGTAGTGTGCAAGAGAGGAATAGATATATCAACTCTTTAGTTAGGAATGTGATCGCATCATGTGATTACATTAGGAAATCAAACTCTTCTTGGGTTTAGTTCCATAATGTTCATGTCTCTCTCACATGTGCATATTGCATGGGTATTTTGCTTTCATTTCTATATCTTAGCATACCCATTGATTGTGTGTGATGTTTCATGATTTTGAAATTATTTTCAAATTATTTTTCATGAAATGGGACCTTGGGGATTTCATTGTCATACATGCATTTGTTGATCCATATGTATAACAATGGGGGAGTTAGTATGTTATGTATGTTTTAAAGTATTTTAAAACATATTTTAACTCTCATTTTGGGTTAGTGTTGAGATCATTCTTACATTATTTACAATTTGTCATTATCGTCTCAACCCCAACCCATTGATGTTGCCAACATTTTTCATGCTATATTTTCTCTTGACAATATCATTTGTATCAATGATGCTTGATCCTTCTATATCCATGCATTGATACAATTTAGGCACATTGCTTTAATTATTACTTTCAATTAGTAAAAGTATTTTACAATTGGTATTAGATAATAGGAGTCAACATTTTGAAACTTTCTATGATCTAGGGGGAACATGTGATAGTGATTGATACCCACTTAAGTTTAGGTATCATACATTTCTTAATCTCTTGGAGTTTGTCACATTTTAAAGGGAATCAATGACACGAATTATTTCTTGTATATTGTGTCCACCTTTTTGACAATGACAAGGGGGAGAAAGATATGGATTATGTAAATCATTCATATACATATATGAAGAGAAAGATATATATATGGTTTATATAATCCTCACCTATTATATGTCGCAATTGTTTTGAAGCTTTAATTGGTTTATTTATTTTCAATTGGTGCATATAAGTAGGGGGAGCTCATTAGCATTGTGCTTTATTTGTATATGCTTTACATAATGTGTGTCATCATCAAAAGATGAAGATTGTTAGGTATTGATGTTTTAGATCAATATTGTTTTGTTGATGATCACAACATTATGTTGTTGCTAATGACTCAATGTTTTAGTCTCATGTTTAACAATTAAAGAATAGCACTTTGGAGACTAAAAGCTTGGTGCAAGGATGGACACCAAAAGGAGCTTGGCCAAAGCTTGGAGCTTGATGAAAGGAACCTTATCAAGTGGTGCCAAAGCTTGGAAGATGATGGGGAGATAAAGGCTACTCAAGCTTGAAGGCTTAGACTCTAGGAGAAGTAAATTGTAATCCATGTAATATTTTATTACTTGCTTTTCTCTTTTTGAGTCTAGGACTTTGTAATGTATTGATAGATGGTCATACTCATTCATGCATTTGTATTAACCATTTTAGTGAACCTTAGGATCTTCATAGAAATCAATCCAATAGGTTTCCTCTTGCCATGAATTCAATTGGAGTTTCTGGCTTTCCTATAGGCGCCTGCTGAAGGCAGGACATACGACTGGTGATCACCAAGCGCCTGGCCAGCCTTCTACAGGTGGCTGTGATGCACTAGCTTAAGTCAAATTTCCTTGACTCTATCTTGAGCTTTTGGTGCAAGCGACTGAAGTACAAAAGACACGCGCCTACCAACCATCAGGCGCTTAGACATTGTTCATCAGTCGCCTATGTGCCAAAGTGTGTAACTTGTCAATGTGCCAAAGTGCGTAACTTGTCAATTCTGTGCTTTACTCCATCGTGTGTGTCAGTGGACTAATGTAGAGTTTACAGTCGCGTGTTAATCCTCAAGCGTTTGGACTTTGTTCATCAGTCGTCTGAATGCACAAGTGCGTAAGTTGACATTTCTCAGCTCATTCCCATCCCTCCTGGCATTCGCCTGCTGAAGTCTTTTCAGGTGTCTGCACAGTGGTATAGGCGCATGTGTAGTCTTCTACAGTCGCCTGTCTTGGCTCAGATTATAGCCGTTGGGATTATTATAGCCGTTGATAAGGCGCCTGACTCTTGTTCTATATGCACTTGTCCTTGACGATTTCTGCCAAAAACTAGCCGTTGCAGAATTGTTTATCTTGGCTTTTTTGCTTGTGGTTTTGGGGTTTTCTTGGCTTCATATATGTAGGAGATGTGTTAGTTCTATTAGAACTCTTGGATACACTTGACACATATTGAATATCATTGAGAATCAATAAGCCACTCCTTTCTCTCATTTCCCTCTCATAAGCACATTCCTCTTCATGCATTGAAGCTAGCTCTAGGGAAATCCTCCAAGTGCAATCAAGCTCATCTCAACACTGGGAGATCATCTTCCATGCCTTGCATTCATAATCAGATTAAGATCTAAAGGTTATACTTAGAACCTAACTGGTAGCAAATTATTTTGAAAACAATCTTATGTCATTCTCTTAACGGTTAGATCGCTCTTAAATAAATTGTTTTTAGGAAACGACCTCTTAAAATTTTGATTGTTGTTCTTTTGAATGGGTTGGTCATATACATCGAAACCCTATGAAAGTACACGTTAGAAAGACAGTAACATATAAGTAACATATATGAATGTTGAGATAAAGAAAAAGAGAGGTAGACCGATATGGATAGAAGTTATAAAGAAGGGATATGAAAGATCGCGGGTTGAGGAAACAAAAAGCATTAAGTCGTGCTGAGTGGAAAACAAATATCCAATTTCACATTCCGATGTGATCACGATCCAACTTTTTTTCTACGACGTAGTCTCCAATTTTAAAAATGGAGGCTAAGATCACGACGAGGATTCTTTTGAATTGTGTACCTATTTTTCTTATGGTGTTAGTATTCGATTATAAATTTGAATATTAATTTAGCGTTTCTTAGTTAACATTTTTTTAAACAACGGTTCGTATGTGAAGCGTCTGACTCATCCCATACAAAAATGAGTCGCAATCCACGCGTGGCGCAACGCTAATTCAAGAGGTGTGCTATATACAGCATGTCGTGTATATTGGGGTCCGTGCCAAATTCCCAAAAAAAAAATTTTGGCCGGTGATATTTTGTTTGCTTGTTGTCTTTTGTACGCATTGTTGGTGCTGTTGGAAAGCTTATGAAAAATAGAATCTATTGATACCAATTTGACGATCTTTATTTGCCCTTTTTATGTTGAGCTTTGGTCTTTCAAATAAGACATGATCGATTCAATGAAAATGGCAAAGATAGGAATGTATCAATAAATTCCATATGTAACCACGAAGGATTAAACGGACAATAAACGAAGCAAATATTGCCGTTTTTTCCTGTTTTTGATACGCATCCAATATACGCTGCTATACACACCTCAAATTCAATCATCCCGAAATGGAAAAGGTCCGCGGCTGCCCATTTCGCCCACAAACCGAGTCGCCGTGTGGACCAAAACATTAAATACAATACAATAAACTCTGTCCTAGAAACTTCTGGACCCAATAACGTACCGACACGTTTCCGATTAACTTTCAAATTCCATCACCTGCGGGACAGCAGAACTCCAATCCCATCTTCTTTCCTTCCCCCGATTCTCACACTCCATCAATGGGAGCTCGAGCATCTGTGGGGTTTATCCCTTAAAATAAAAAAAAAAATCGAAAAAAAAAACCTAACCGTAAAATGTCTTCGCTTCTCCCCAAGCCGGAATCGATCGAGATCCGCGAGGTCTGGTCCTCGAACCTCGAGTCGGAGTTCGCCCTCATCCGCGACATCATCGACGAATACCCCTACATCGCCATGGACACCGAGTTCCCCGGCGTCATCTTACGGCCAGTCGGATCTTTCAAGACCACCTCCGACTACCACTACCAAACCCTAAAATCCAACGTCGACCTCCTCAAGCCGATCCAGCTCGGCCTCACCTTCTCCGACCCCGATCTCAACCACCGCCACGTCTTCCAGTTCAACTTCCGGGAGTTCGACCCCCGATCCGACGTATACGCCAACGACTCCATCGACCTCCTCCGTCAGTCCGGCATCGACTTCGAGAAGAACATCGAGCTCGGCGTCGACGTCGTCAAGTTCGGCGAGCTCCTCATGTCCTCCGGCATCGTCCTCAACGACGGCGTCCAGTGGATAACTTTCCATTCGGGTTACGATTTTGGGTATTTATTGAAAATCTTGACTTGCAGCAATCTGCCCGAAAGCCAAGAAGGGTTCTTTGATCTGATACGGACCTATTTTCCAATGGTTTACGATATCAAGCATCTGATGAGGTTCTGCAACAGCTTGCACGGGGGATTGAATAAGCTGGCGGAGCTGCTGGAATTGGAGCGGGTTGGGATTTGCCATCAGGCGGGATCCGATAGCCTGCTGACTGCATGCGCGTTTAGGAAATTGAAGGAGAGTTTCTTCAACGGGTCGCCAGATAGGTACGCTGGTGTGCTGTATGGGCTCGGTGTCGAGAATGGACAGTGAAATGGAATAATTTATATGAGTGAATTAAGTTATAAAAAGAAAGAAAAAAGAAAGGTATTTTATGTTAGAGTGATGAGTATTTGCTTTGGTGAATATATCTGGGTTTGATCATTTGTTACTGCTTTTACAAAATTGCGGTTTTGTTTTTCTTTTGCTTATATTTATTTGCTAAATTTATATGTTGATCGAAGAAATATTGTTTTTAAATAACATGAATCAAAGCTTTGGAAGTTGGAAGATTGATTACCTGCTTTCTTCCGCATAGTTGTTTAGCATGTCCTGCCATCAATCTAATCCCTTTTCCTATATTCGGCAAAGAAAATATTAATGCGTGAATTGCTGCAAAATGTTTTATCTGCAGAGCAAATTTTCCATGATTTTTGCCGTTTAATTACATAAGGGAGTTGCTTCACACACCGATCGTTTTGCTTGTATGCACAACCACTTATTTACAAGTTTGACATTCAAAATTTACACCTCTTTTACTCTCGTCTTCCCTGCCCCCTGTTACCACTGGCGTCCCCGGCCGACGGGGTTTTATGGTTTAGCATGAGCGGTGAGGACGAGGGATAATGAGGGGCGGGGGCGAGGCTGGGTAGTCGGAGGAGGGTAGGGGCCCGCGGGGGGGAGGGGGGAGGGGGGCAGGGCTGTGTAGTCGGAGGATGGGGCGGCTTTGTCGTCCGTCGGCGGTCGGCCGTTTTACTCACCGCGCACAAGTGGGGTATTTTCGAAATTTTTGAATGGTTATGCGCAATGAGTAATTTTGAGTGACAAACTTGTAAATAAATGGTATAGTGGTTGTGCGCGCGAGTAAAACGGTGTGTGCGAAGCAACTCCCGTACATACTTGCCTATCCGTCTTTGAAACTGACATGCCCGTTGCTGGTGAAAATTTATTTCTGCTAGGAGAAGGTTAGAATTTGGCTCATTTCGTGATATTGGGCTATTTGTTTAAGTGATAATCGATCCATGATTACTTCCCTGATGTGTATATTAACCTTAAATTGCATACAAGAAGTTATATGCTTCCACTATGAATTATGTAAGATCATAAATAATCATATGCTGCCATGATGAGAGAGATAAAAGTTTCTACACGAGAGATAGAAGTTTCATCGTGTAGAAATTTCCTCATAAAGTAATTCTTTTAATGACAGGATGTAGTCATATGTTGCTTTCATTGGGGGTTTAAACCATATTTACATCCCGTTGGAGTTGGAAAGGAATGATTTTCCTTGTAGCAGATTCCAGTATATTATTCTTATTATTCTTTCCTTCTGGACTAGTTCCTTTGGACCGTCAAAGGTTTCTTGGTTGCATAGAGGTTCATATCCATGTAGTTGGTCCTATAAGCACTCCATCTTTCATGTAAAGTAGATTGAAGTTGTAAAAATTTCTTAAATTCCTTTGTGCTCTCTTAATATAGAGTCATGTTCTATAGCCAAATGCTATCATTGTTAAAAAGTAATGAGATGAGATGAGGAGGTAAACGAGTATAAATGAAGCGAAGGAGAGAATACTGTAATGATTGTTTGATAAAACCTGTAAACCAGAAGGTCGGAATGGCTTTAATTAGAAAGCATGAAGGAAAAATTTAAAGTAGGGGCAATGTACTTAAATTCATGTGTTTCAAGCCATGTTTACAGATTTGATTGTCCATGTAATGTTGATGGATTTCATATCCTTTATTGAGATGTGTGAATATGGTGTGGGAGGGAAAAGTGTTTGTTTGATTTCGTGTATTGCTTTGCTTTTTTTTTTTGTTTTTTGTTTTTTGTTTTTTTTATTTGGGGGGGAGGGGGATAAACGCCTTATTAATATCATAGTGAGCTTAGATGTGATCAAAAGCATTGTCATCGGCAGGGTGGGTTGACGAAAGTAGACCTGTCTTAAAACGGTGGTAGTTGTGGATTTGATCCTAGTTCTTTCTGGAGTATAAAATATTAAATTGATTCATATTTTTTATATATTTGTTTGATTATTAGTGTGTTTAGACGGTGTATTTGGAAGATTTTGTTTCATGTAGTGCATCTGGTATAATTCCTTTTTCCATAGTATGTTTATGCGCTATGAATGTTGAGGTTAAAATTTGCATTTTATGTTCATTTTGTAATTTCCGAATGAGGAATATTCTACCGGATTTTGGTACAACTCTTGAGAATAGTTAGCTAACAATAGACAATAGCAAGAAGGTAAACTCAACTAACAATGGTATAGTAAAAAAATATGGTGTCAGTAATAAAATATGGTGGACACGAGAAAGCCAGTCTTATGTGTACCTATTGTTTTAGCAAGGAATATGTGGTTACTTTGCTATATCGATTGTGCTGACTTCTAAAATTTTCATTTCGTGCTCTTTTAGATGAATTTGGTGAATTATGTCAACATTGGAGCATGAGTTATCTCAATAAAGCTCTTTGGTTGTGTTTGATTCAAGGAAGTGAGGTAAAAGAAGTAAAAGAAATGAATGATGTAGACCCATCAACTATAAACCTTTAATAGTATGATTTTTTTTCAAGTATCGGCTGCATTTGTACACAGATGAATGTGCCTCATATGACATGAGAAATCTTTCTTATATTTGATGGTCAGATGCATTTGCTTTTGCAAGGGACATAGAAGATAAAAATACACCTTATGTAATCCCTTATATTATACAAACAAGAATGCGCCACCTCATTGTATATGAGAGAGAGAGAGAGATCTCTCATGTCATATGAGGATCATTAATTTAAGGACAAATTTTCAAAAAAGCAAAAAAAATAAAAATAATTAGATCAAATTGAAAAATATTTACCAAAATTGAATAACTTTTATTACATCAGCACTAGGAAGAGGACTCTGTGGATATGCCAAAATGGCATAGCAGCCCACTGTTTTGTGGGTAGGTCAAAATGTAATGCCTTACGAAGCTACTGCACAAGTACTAGGGGGGTGAATAGTACTTTAAAATAATTAAGAAGATAATTTCTAATTATCTTGCAAACTCAACCAACAATGCGGAAATGTAAATATGACAACAAAGAAATGCAATCGCAAACAGACGATATAACGGGTTCGAATCCACCCAAGTTTCCCCGACTTGTTCCCGGTGATCCTACGTCCCAAACACCCGGATCCCCTCCGGATACTTGAGTTAGAATCCTCTAACTCAAATTTGCACTATGAAATACTTGTAGAAAACCTTTACAAGGTCAAATCATACACAAATGAGATTGTGACTCCCACAACCCGGGATCACAAACAAACTCTCACAACCGAGAGTAAATCACTTATAATGTCAAAGTAAATGAAATACGAACTTACCGACAAAATCCTATGCATTGAGTAAAACTTACGATTTATGGCAAAGAGGATTTTGGGGAAGATGAAGGCACCAAACCCTAGCTCCAAGATGTAGATCAGCAATGGAGGGCTAGGAAGATGTTGGTGGCCTTGGATCAAGCTCTTGGCTTGAATGGCTCACAATCAATGTGAATCTCTCTTTGGAAGTAAGAGTGGAAGAGAAATTCTTTGGAAATGAATGAGCTTTGAATGAGAATGAATGCTTCTCTTTGATTCTCTAAACTTCAATAAATATCAGCCTTTTAATGCTATGAAAGCAGCACTCCAATTATATATAGGATAGAGGAAAGAGAGAGCAAAATTCGTGGCATTTAATGCTCCAACGGCTCTATTCTGAAGCAGACTAGTCGGTCAAAGAAGGATCACTGACCGACTAGTTCATCAACTAGTCGGTCGGTGAAACAACATGAACCGACTAAGAGGTGAACAGTGAATAGAGTAGTTCAGGGAATATAGAACTAGTCGGTCTAAGAAGACTTGCCGACCGACTAGTTTCACAACTAGTCGGTCGGTGGGTGAACGTTGACCGACTAACAGAAGAAATCAAAGAAGCTAAATTCAAGATGAATTAGTCGGTCTAAGAGCAAATGCTGACCGACTAGTTCATCAACTAGTCGGTCGACAAATGTACATAGACCGACTAACGATAAACAGTAACTTAGGCTGTACAGTAGAAGCTCAACTAGTCGGTCCAAGAAGGATTCCTAACCGACTAGTTTCACAACTAGTCGGTCGGTGAACCTTCTTTGACCGACTAACTGTAAACAGTAACTGAGCTAGAAATTGAGAATGCATTCTAGTCGGTTCAAGAAGTTTTGTCGACCGACTATATTGCCATCTAGTCGGTTGGTTCTTCTTCTTGAACCAACTAACATGCACAAGAAGCCGCGAATCGAAGCGCGAAGCTTCGGGAAAGTTTGTATGGGCTTCTAATAAGATCCTAGCTCTAAGATAGGAGCGTTATGAAGATTAAAACGTAAGACCTACTCAAGGCTTAACAATCTACGAAACGAAGCTAGAAGACTATAAATAAAACTTGACGAACCGTCTTCAATCGCTTCGATTCGAATCTCTTGACTTCAATAATGGTCCTTGAGCTTCAACGAAGCTTCAAGCATACGATCACGCGCTTTGAGAAGTCTCGAGACGTCGCTTTAGATGTTCATAGAAGTTTGGCGACGATCTCCATAACTGCGCTCACAAAGAGTTAGTTCACGATATTTATGTTTGTTCATCATCCAAAACCAAATCCGGGGAATCAATACTCAACATTCTCCTTCTTTTTGGTGATGACAAACCAACATAAATAATAATAAAAAATAATGATTCAAATGAAATTTACTTACTCCCCCTGCATTGATGACGCGTTAATTCCAAAATAAATATAAATCATAAGCATCAAGCAGACGAGTAAAGTATAAAATGTGAATCAATTATTGAAATATCGGATTTGAAATCCATTTTTATATCTTAACTCCCCCCGAATCTAACATATCAAATTAGATTCACGGTAAATTGCTTTGAATTATCATGTAGCACATCGTCATTATTAATTCTCTCCCCCTTTGGCATAAGCAAAAAGAGCGGGAGGAGATCAACGACAACAATAATGGCTTCAAATAAAAAGCACGGGAGTCGTAGAATACGACCACGGTCCAAATGAGACCAAAGGAAAATACGAAGTAAATCAAAGCGTGCCAACGAGACCATAATCGTTAAACGAAAAATAAAATCATCAAAACTCAAATTAATTTCACGAATTGAGTTATTGAATATACTCTCCAATATCAACATTCTTGATGAATTTAGTGCATGGAAAATAATTCTATGTTTTCATAGAATTAATTTCTACTAAATCAAGAAATTCGTCGAGCGACGCAGTCAACATCAGAGACAAATAAAATAATGTGCACACTGAAGTAAAAGTCAACATCGATGTATATATATATATAACAAAATGGATACATCTGACAACATACATAATAACGATCCTCGGATCGGGGCACATCATACAACAAATGTCACACCGGACATCAAAATGAGTATACAACACAAGTGTATCATCAAAACATCAAAATACATCAAAATACATCACATAACATCCAAAATATCATAACCACCCAGACTATCCTAACCCACACTCTCACTACACGATATATCATCCAAAGTGCATCGGGAGAGTCCTCCAAGCAAGCTCAGGAGGTAGAGGCAGGGTCAGCAGCAGAAGCAGGCTCTGCAGGAGGGGTGGTGGTCACTGGGTCAGCAGGAGTGTCCACAGATTGAATAGTCGCTACGGGAGTGGCCTCGGGAGCACCAGACGAAGTATCCAACGGAGGAATGGTGGCAACAGGTGTGCTCTCGGGGGCACCGGCAGAAGTAGCAGCAGCAGCAGACGACGTACCCTCTGGGGCACGAGCAGCAGATCCAATAAGCTCCTCGAGCTCAGCATCATCCATCTCCTCGTCGTCAGAAACAGACGGAGGAACCTCAATGCCCAAATGAGAGTAGATGCGAGCAAGCAATGCCTCAGAACGAGCACATCGAGACTCCACACGTGTCAACGAACGTGCAAGCTCAGCGAGAGTAGGAGTAGGAGGTGGAGGAGCAGCAGAAGCAGAAGCTGAAGAAGTCGTCCTCTGAACATGACGAAGCGCCGCAAGAGACTTCTTGACGGCCGTCGCATTCAGAGGTGGACCAAGAGGACGCTCATCATCGGGAGGGAGAGGGACCTTGAAGTGACGGAAGACAAGTGTCAAAAGGCAGGGATATGGGATGTGAGCTGAGTTTGTGGACTTCCTAATACACTCGAAGGAGTCCATCTTATCAAGAATAATCCTAGCCCAATTGATCTCGCTCCCCATGAAGAGAGCGTAGATCAGCTTAAGAAATGGCTGGGATGGCAAGCTCGATGAGCCGTACTTCGGAAGGAGGCACGACTTCAAGATAAGATTCAAGACCCAAGAGTTCGGCTTGAAAGATTTGGATGGGATGCCAATCATGACAGGAGGGATCACATGGAACATCTCAGCGAGCATCACCTGATCAAGCTCAGAAATATCATCGACAGAGATATCGGAAGGAAGAAGGCCAGACGAGGAGACACCTATCAAATCCCCTAAGATTTCTGCCGTGAGGACAATCGGTGTCCCCAAGGCAGTCGTCTCATTGGAATGGGTCTCGTCATACTGACCACGAACCCTATTCGCGTAGAAAAGCTTGACTAGACGGGGGTACGGGTGTGGATTCGCCTTAGGGTCATAGCGAAGATAATCAATGAGGCCGCTATGAGAAAGAAGATCGGTGAGGTGAGGGAAGTCGGAGAACTGAACGAAGTGCTCCAATAACAGCGGACAGTGTTCGATACGATTGTATGCCGCGAGACACATAGGGTCATCGCGACATAGAGAAATATCAACACCGCCAACTGGCATAGGAGCCTTCCCCTTAGGCTGACGAGTGCTATAACGGGGTGGAGGAGTAGGAGCCCTAGCGGTATGCTCGGTCTCGGGAATATACTCGGTGTCGGAATCCGAAGCACCTGGAGGAGTGGGAGCACGGAATGAAGAGGGAGACACGAGCTCTTTCCTAGGCTTAGGTTGTGATCGAGGCTTAGCGGTCGCCGTCCTCTTCTTCTTAAGAGGAAGCGAAGAAGACGAAGGATGGGTCGTTTTAGATCGGCGTTTAGGTTGCGGGGGTCCGTAGATGGAGATTCGACGGTCATGGGTGACGGACGCGAGGGTTCAATGGGAATACGTGTCCTCGCCATAATCGAGACGAGACACGCACGAAATCGAAAGTAAGAACCCTAGGCAAACCCTAAACCGAACTGAAAAACGATGAAACCCTAACCCTAGAAGCTGAGATCAAACCCTAGGAGCAAGAGGAGAGTGAGGAGATTCACCTAGGGAGGAGATAGGGGAGATCCACGGCCGTAGATGGTCGGAAAACGGCCGGAATCGACGGAGACAGCGGAGGAGGAAGAGGAGTCGACGTGGTTTTGGGGGTTTGAGGAATTTTCGCACCGACTAGAATGGTGATTAGTCGGTGTGAAAGAGTTTAAGTCGACTTGGAATGCGAAAAGACAAAGCAGTCCTCGCGCACTTAGTCGGTCACAGTTCAAGCGCTGACCGACTAGATGACGATCTAGTCGGTCGTCCAATGAGCTTGAACCGACTAAGTGCAAATAGTAACTGAAGCCAAAAATTAGGGCTTGAGTTAGTCGGTCTGAGTTCATTCACTGACCGACTAGAACGCAATCTAGTCGGTCGGTCAATGAACATGAATCGACTAACAGAGTTCAAAAATTTTAGAATTTGAAATTTTGAGTTCTCTCCTAATCGCACTTGGACGAAACATCGTAATACTCTCATATATCATTATACTACCCCATTAAACATCGAAAATCTTAAATTTGACGTTCATGAATAAATCGAGCATAAATTCCGAAAATTCAACCAAAAATCCAGAAAATCTCAATTAATCTAGCATGAGCATATATAAAGAAATTTAATAGCATGCAAGATTATTGAACAAAATATGAATCCTAAATCTCGGATTCACCCATAATCCCCAAGTCTCGACGCAACCGCACAAAGGAGTCTTCCTTGAGTGGTTTCGTGAAAATATCGGCGATTTGCTTTTGGGTTTCAACGTACACTAATATGATGTCCTTTTTAGCAACATGATCATCTAAGAAATGGTGTCAGACATCTATGTGTTTAGAACGGGAATGATGTACCGGATTCTTAGAGAGACAAATTGCACTTTGGTTGTCCACCATGATAGGGCAAGTATCACAGTTTATACCAAAGTCTTTAAGAGTGTGTCTCATCTAAAGAACCTGAGCACACGCGGCACCGGCTGCAATATATTCCGCCTCGGTGGTTGAAAGTGATACGGAATTCTGCTTCTTGGAATTCCAAGAGACAAGAGAATTTTCTATAAAATGGCAAGTGCCACTAGTACTTTTCCTGTCGGATTTGCATCCCGCATAATCTGCGTCACTGTATGAGATTAACTCATGTGTGCTAGACTTTGGATAAAGTAATCCAAAGTCGAGTGTGTAACTTAAATAACGGAAAATACGTTTTACCGCTACTAAGTGAGATTCCTTAGGTTGAGACTGATAACGAGCACATACACATACGACAAACATAATATCGGGCCTACTTGCGGTAAGATATAGTAAACTACCTATCATACCTCGATATAGACGAATGTCTACATCTTTGCCGTCCGTATCTTTATCAAGATGTGTAGTCGTGCTCATTGGAGTCTTCTTCCCGGAGGCATTCTCCATTCCAAATCGCTTTAGCAACTCCACCGTGTACTTGGTTTGGTGGATGAAGATTGCATCGTTCATTTGGCGAATTTGGAGATCTAAGAAATATTTGAGCTCACACATGTGGTTCATCTCAAATTGATCATTCATAACATTAGAAAACTCTTCGCAAAGAGTGAAGTTAGTAGCACCGAAAATGATATCATCAACGTAAATTTGAACTAAAATAATATCATTATTCAAATACTTAACAAATAATGTAGAATCAACTTCTCCCATTTTAAAACCCAAATCCAAAAGAAAGTTCTTTAGATGGTCATACCAAGCTCGAGGAGCTTGTCTCAAACCGTAAAGTGCTTTCTTAAGTTTGAAAACATGATTTGGAAATTTTTCATTTATAAAACCCGGAGGTTGAGAAACATAAACTTCCTCAACATCTCCGTTTAAAAATGCACTTTTTACATCCATTTGAAAGAGTTTAAAATCTTTATGGCATGCAAAAGATAACAATAATCTAATAGATACTAATCTAGCTACCGGAGCAAAGGATTCTTTCGAAATCGATACCTTCCTCTTGCCGGTAGCCTTGAGCTACTAACCGAGCTTTGTTCCGGACGACGACTTGGTTCTCGTCGGTCTTGTTCTTGAAAATCCACTTCGTTCCTATAACGGTGTGGTTCTTCGAAGGCAATGGAACAAGCTCCCAAACCTCATTCCTCTCGAATTGAATGAGTTCCTCCTCCATGGCTAAGATCCAAGCACTATCTTTGCACGCTTCGTTAATATTCTTTGGTTCTATCGAGGAGGTAAAGTCACAATGAGCGAAGTTGTTGACTTGAGATCTCGTCTTGACACTATTAAGGATATTGCTAATGACTTGCTCATGAGGATGGTCACGAACGGTATGAAGCCGTTTGAGAATTCCCTGATCACTAGGAACATTCTCAAAAGATTCATTAGTAGGGTTAGTATCAATAGAATCAATAGAATTAGAATTACCAATTGAATCACATAAGACATCCATGGAGTCATCATCATTAGTAATTCTAGTAGGGACAAAGCCTTCATTAAATGAAACATGAAGTGATTCCTCGATCGTTGAGGTTCGTTTGTTGTATATCCGGTAGGCTTTGCTACGTGAGGAATATCCAACAAATATCCCCTCATTCAAGATCGAATTTGTCCAAACTACCATACGTGTTTTTAATAAAACATTTTGCGTCGAAAACTCGAAAATGTTTAACTTGAGGCAATCTACCAAACAACAATTCATAACAAGTTTGTTTAGTGCCGGGCCTCAAAAGTATTTTATGAAACACATAGCAAGCAGTAGGTACCGCTTCCGCCCAAAATTGATGGCCAAGTTGGCTATCATCAAGCATAGTGCGAGCACACTCCACTAGCGTCCTATTCTTCCTCTCAACAACACCATTTTGAGGGGGTGCGCGAGGGAAAGAAAAAGTGTGAGTAATACCAACTTCATCACAAAATTTTGAGAAAGACTCATTCTCAAATTCTCCTCCATGATCACTACGAATAGTGACAATGGTGGTTCCAATGAGATTTTGTACTTTCTTAACAAATATTGTGAAGTTTTCAAAAGCATCATTTTTATTACTTAAGGAAAATACCCAAGTAAATCTAGAAAAGTCATCAACGATGACAAGTCCATATCGTGCATTTCCTAATGAAGCAACTCTAGTTGGCCCAAAAAGATCTAGATGTAAAAGCTCTAGAGGCTGCTTAGATGAAATGCTTTTCTTAGGTTTAAATGACGATTTTGGAAGCTTGCCTCCTTGACACGAGTAACAAAAGCTTTTCTTTTGAAAGACAAGCTTAGGAAAGCCTCTAATGGAATTTAACTTGGAAAACTTAAAAATTGTTCCAAAGTTCACATGACCAAAACGTCGATGCCATAAGTGTTGTTCACTTGTGTTGGCAATGAGACATTGTTCATGTGATCTTGGAAGATCTAGGATATATATATCCTTATGGCGTGTGCCGAAAAATAATAAATCATTATTATCTTTTCTTTAAATATGGCACATTCCTTTCGCAAAGCTAACTTTGTAACCTTTGTCACAAAGTTGGCTTATTGAAATAAGATTGTGGTTTAGTACTTTAACAAGGTAAACATCACTTATAAGTGGTTTAGAAGGATTACCTACTTTACCAACACCTATGATGGTTCCGCTCTCGTTGCCTCCAAAGACTACCCGGTTCCCATTAGCAATGGGCACCACTCCGGAGAGCAATTGAGCGTCACCCGTCATGTGTTTTGAACACCCGCTATCGAGTATCCAATTATTCTTGGAGCTAAATTTGGATTTGTTGATCTGTTTCTTTTTCTTGAGTACATAAAGATAAACATATCATTCCATGGTACCCAAGGTCATTGGGTCCTAAAAGATTAGACCTTTGGAAGCCAAGTCCAATTGGACTTAGACTTCCCCACATAGTCATCATTATGCACGACATTCATAAAATATGAATTCATATAAACTTGTTTTTCATTCATGCTTGTGTCCTTCGGGCTCCAAATAGTGAAGATTTTGGGAGCCCTATTCCTATTGGGAGCATGCATACGTTGTTGATTTCTACGTGATGCATGTCGTGGATAGGCAAATGGCACATGATGAAATGGTGCATGATGATAATTGTTCATATGATGATGTGGGTGAACATATGCATGTGGAGAAACACGTGCGTGAGGGTGTCTCACATGGTGTGCATGTGCCTGTGGATGTGGTGCATAGAAATCATCATATGTGTGAACATGTGGAGTAGGATGTGTGTTCTTACGTGGCATGGTATTGGTGTACATATAAGCATGACCCTTCTTTGGAGGTCCACCCAAAGTGGGTTTCTTTCCAAACGAGGGTGTGTACGAAGTGGAAGCACCATTGGTAGATGAACTACCACTAGAGTGTTTGCTCCCACTCGTTGAGGCATTGGAAGTTGGCCTAACAAAGGTAGTGGCCGATTTGGATGAGTTTCCCATCGTATACCCCAAGCCAATGTGGTGATTGGCCGGAAGTAAGTCATTTAGGATTTTATCCAAATGGTTCTTACCTTTATTGAATTTGTTAATTCGGCCTAATGTGCACTCATATTTCTCGGTGAGAGAACGCATAGAAGCATCCAAAGTGGATACTTGCGATGTGAGCACATAAACACGAGATTTGAGATTCTCATTCTCAATACTCAAAGTCGAGTTTTGAGAAGTCAAATCCGCTATCTTGTGTTCCTCCGAATCCTCAATGTGAACATGCTCAAGTTGAGATTTGAGATTTACGATCTCATTTCTCAAGTCTTCAACAACGGTGTCGTTGTTGATGACGATAGGCTTAGGTGAGGTTTGGAGACTAACTCATCTTTAGTCTTAGTATATCTATTTACTAGTTTAGAATACTTAGACCATATTTGTTCGTTAGCTAATCTAAGGTCGTCCATAGTTACCTCATCGCCTTCATCCTCGCTATCATCGGAGGAAGATCCTTGATCGTGTTCCTCTCTAGCCATGAAGCACATGTGTGCTTGCTCCACTTGCTCATCTTCCGACTCTCCACTTGAAGAGTCATCCTCAGAGTCGGTGAAAGTGCCGACAAGCCCCTTTTTGTACCCTTTCTTGTACTTCTTTGACTTGTCGAACTTTGGCGCCTTCCACTTTTCCTTTTGCTTATTTTGGGGACAATCCGCTTTCATGTGTCCTGGCTTGTTGCATTTGAAACACAAAGGAGTGGAGGCGTTAGAAGAACTAAACTTTGATTTGGTCTTGAAATTACCTTTCCGGAAGAACCGGTTGAACTTCTTTGCCATGAGGGCAATAGATTCCAAGTCCAACTCTTTTTCCGATTCTTTATCATCGGTAGATGTAGATGTAGATGGAGCGGCCTTGAACGCAATCGCCTTTTTCTTAGGCTCGTCTTGCTTCAAGTAGGACTTCATCTTGTCCTGCAACTTTAGTTTGATATCCTTGCGTACCTCATAAGACATTAAGGTACCCATTAGTTGAATCACGGTATACTTACTCATGTCATTACCTTCCTCGATGGCGAATGTACGTTTCTCCCAACAAGAAGGAAGTCCGTCAATGATCTTTGAGACTTTCTCCTTTTGGGTGTAGGTTTTCCCAAGAGCCTCCAATTCGTTGGTGATGTCAACGAAGCGAGCATAATACTCCTTCATCTTCTCACCCTGTTGCATATGAAATAATTCGAAATCTTTATTAACAACAACGAGTTTAGAATCTCTTACCCTACTCGTTCCTTCATGCAAGATGAGGGAGTTCCATATTTGATATGCACTCTTACATGTGCATATCTTATTGAAGTCCTCGGGCTCCAAAGCACATTGCAAGGCGTTCATTGCCTTGGCATTGCTTACCTCCGCGGTGACCTCCGCGGTAGTCCACTTCGCGAAATCTTCTTCGGCAGGCTCGACATACTCCAACATCGTGGCTCTCCATAGTGAAGCACTCCTGAGGAACGTTTCCATCCGGCATTTCCAGTACCCGTAATTGGTACCGTTGAAGAAGGGAGGCCTCGTCGAGGAGTGTCCTTTCATCACCGAAGAAGCTCCTTCACGGTTCCTGAAGGTGTTGTAGTCTGAAGGTGGACGTACGGTTTTGTTGTCGTTGGAAGACATAGCTAGGTACTTGGCTCTGATACCAAATGTAATTCCTTACGAAGCTACTGCACAAGTACTAAGGGGGGTGAATAGTACTTTAAAATAATTAAGAAGATAATTCCTAATTATCTTGCAAACTCAACCAACAATGCGGAAATGTAAATATGACAACAAAGAAATGCAATCGCAAACAGACGATATAACGGGTTCGGATCCACCCAAGTCTCCCCGACTTGTTCCCGGTGATCCTACGTCCCAAACACCCGGATCCCCTCCGGATACTTGAGTTAGAATCCTCTAACTTAAATTTGCACTATGAAATACTTGTAGAAAACCTCTACAAGGTCAAATCATACACAAATGAGATTGTGACTCCCACAACCCGGGATCACAAACAAACTCTCACAACCGAGAGTAAATCACTTATAATGTCAAAGTAAATGAAATACGAACTTACCGACAAAATCCTATGCATTGAGTAAAACTTACGATTTAGGGCAAAGAGGATTTTGGGGAAGATGAAGGCACCAAACCCTAGCTCCAAGATGTAGATCAGCAATGGAGGGCTAGGAAGATGTTGGTGGCCTTGGATCAAGCTCTTTGCTTGAATGGCTCACAATCAATGTGAATCTCTCTTTGGAAGTAAGAGTGGAAGAGAGATTCTTTGGAAATGAATGAGCTTTGAATGAGAATGAATGCTTCTCTTTGATTCTCTAAACTTCAATAAATATCAGCCTTTTAATGCTATGAAAGCAGCACTCCAAGTATATATAGGATAGAGCAAAATTCGTGGCATTTAATGCTCCAACGGCTCTATTCTGAAGCAGACTAGTCGGTCAAAGAAGGATCACTGACCGACTAGTTCATCAACTAGTCGGTCGGTGAAACAACATGAACCGACTAAGAGGTGAACAGTGAATAGAGTAGTTCAGGGAATATAGAACTAGTCGGTCTAAGAAGACTTGCCGACCGACTAGTTTCACAACTAGTCGGTCGGTGGGTGAACGTTGACCGACTAACAGAAGAAATCAAAGAAGCTAAATTCAAGATGAATTAGTCGGTCTAAGAGCAAATGCTGACCGACTAGTTCATCAACTAGTCGGTCGACAAATGTACATAGACCGACTAACGATAAACAGTAACTTAGGCTGTACAGTAGAAGCTCAACTAGTCGATCCAAGAAGGATTCCTAACCGACTAGTTTCACAACTAGTCGGTCGGTGAACCTTCTTTGACCGACTAACTGTAAAGAGTAACTGAGCTAGAAATTGAGAAGGCATTCTAGTCGGTTCAAGAAGCTTTGCCGACCGACTAGATTGCCATCTAGTCGGTTGGTTCTTCTTTTTGAACCAACTAACATGCACAAGAAGCCACGAATCGAAGCGCGAAGCTTCGGGAAAGTTTGTATGTGTTTCTAATAAGATCCTAGCTCTAAGATAGGAGCGTTATGAAGATTAAAACGTAAGACCTACTCAAGGCTTAACAATCTACGAAACGAAGCTAGAAGACTATAAATAAAACTTGACGAACATCTTCAATCGCTTCGATTCGAATCTCTTGACTTCAATAATGGTCCTTGAGCTTCAACGAAGCTTCAAGCATACGATCACGCGCTTTGAGAAGTCTCGAGACGTCGCTTTAGATGTTCATAGAAGTTTGGCGACGATCTCCATAACTGCGCTCACAAAGAGTTAGTTCACGATATTTATGTTTGTTCATCATCCAAAACCAAATCCGGGGAATCAATACTCAACACAGAATGGCTGGGGTTGGTAACCCACCAACCCTGGTCATCTCATGCACAACTCCCATCTCTAATTTCACATCGTCTTACACCACCACATACGCATCCCCTTCAACCATAATCCAGCCAACCCCGATCATTTCATGCACAACTTCCATTTCTAATTTCACATCGTCTTACACCACCACATACGCATCTCCTTCAACCACAATTCTACCGTCTATATTCACACCATCCTCACTACGCAAACGCACTGATGAGACTACATTTTATAAAAAGGACAGATATGGAATTTCTGAAGTCTTAGATGTGTTTTCGTAAT
Source organism: Scilla litardierei (assembly GCA_030789695.1). Classification (NCBI taxonomy): domain Eukaryota; kingdom Viridiplantae; phylum Streptophyta; class Magnoliopsida; order Asparagales; family Asparagaceae; genus Scilla; species Scilla litardierei. Next base: position 348,834,832 of record CM061133.1, on the reverse strand, counting down.
TTTCAATTGTTAGAAGTCTTTTTGTAATTTTCAGCTTTAGGGGTTTCCTGCAATGTTATATTTTCAGTTTATTATATATATGAGGATTCAAAGATTAGGAAAGGAGTGTGTTGAATCTTGAGAGAAGAAACTCGAGATTTCGGCTTCGTCTCGAATAGAAGTTTGGGAGAGCGGTCCATCTCTCGAACGTAGCCAAACGAGAGCGAGTTTCTCTCAAAAAACTCATCTTTGTATTTGTATCTTCTTTTATTTAAGTTTATATCAATAAAAATCGCACATTTTCTCCAAATCTCCTCTATTAAACGCTAAAAATCCATTTCTTCCACGAAAATCAACCTTTTCATCAGAAGTTTCTACCATCAAAACCCTAGCGGATCTATCAATTGGTATCAGAGCATTGATCCTGATAGCGACATCAAAAAAGATGGATTTGTTAGAGGAACGACGACAAGCGATATTGGAGGCTATCATGCAAACAACCTAACCACTCATGTAACAAATCACGGTGTGGCCAATGGCGAAGAATTTAGATCTGGGCAATGTCGGCAGCAACAACGTAGATCTGGAGCAAAAGCCGGCACCTTCGGATCCAGAAGTTGAAAAGACATCGACTTGGAGACGGATCTGCAACCTGATGTCGAGGATTTGCTCGTGGAGGATGGAGGTGGGCCCGTCTACTAGCCTCAGGGGCTCGTCGACCGTCGGGGAGACCGACCGCCCAGGCCTGCATGCTTGCTAGGACCTGTTGGGCTGCCTGCATTCCTGCCTGCATTCTTGCCAGGACATGCAGGCAATCCTACAGACCCGATCGAGTCTACAGGCGGTCTTACAGACCCGACTGAATCTGCAGGCAGCCCTGCAGGCTAGCCTGGCTCTGCAGGCAAGCCAGCAGGCCCAACCATGCCTGCATGCATCCCTGCAGGCCTGACACTGCAGGCAGCCCAGTAGGCCAGGCCGAGGCCAGCATGCAGCCCTGTAGGTGAGCCCGAGCCTGTATGCAGCCTAGCAAGCCGAACCAAGCATGTAGCCAGCCCAGCCAAGCCTGCAGGAAGCCATGCAAGCCAGCTCGACACTGTAGGTAGCCCAGCAGGCCAAGCCGAGCTTGTAGGCAACACGACACTCCAAGCAGCCTTGCTGGCCAGATCGAGCCCTGCATGTAGGCTAGTAGGCCCAGCCGAGCTTCTAAGCAGCCCTGTAGGATTGCCAGTGCATACTGGTAGTCTTGCCGGGCCCCTTCTGACCCAACGACATTCTTCATGGCTTATCATGGCCCGTTGACGCTTTATGGGGCCCAATGGCCTATGGTTTGCATGTGGGTAACCTCTCGAGCATCGGTGTTCTGTTTTAGGCGTGGAGGACTTGCAGCCGAGCTGCGTGATCACAGTGACATCTATACGGGCGTCGTTGAGGGCGGCGGAGACCAATCCTATTCTTTTGACCTAAGGGGAGGCATGCAAGCCACTTGTAGAAGTGTGACCTATAGACTACATGCACCATCTTGATGACAAGGTGGTTATTCGATGACAGGATAATGATGAGACCACATACTATGAAAAGGGTAGATCTAGACTTTCTGAAGTCTTAGGGGCGTTTTCGTAATTTTTAGTTTTTACAGGGCCTTTTTGTAATTTCAGCTAAAGGATTATTTCTGCAATGTCGTATTTTCATTTTATTATTTATATTGGGCTAGGGAATTAGATAAATAGGTGTGTGGAATCTTTAGAGAAGAAAACTATTCATTGGGAGATTGCAGCTTCGTCTCGAATAGAAGCTTGGGAGAATGGTACACCTCTAAAACGTGGTCAAGGGAGAATGATTTTCTCTCGAAAGAACTCACCTTTATCTTCATATCTTCTTTTATTTCAGTTTATACCAATAAAAATCTCACAATTTCCCCAAATCTACATTATTAAACCCTAAAAATCACTTCCTTCTAAAAAATCTAACCTTTTCACCAAAAATCCCAATTTCTTCCATTAAAATCCTAGTAGTTCCTATCGCACACTCGTCAACCACAATTTAAATGTTTCCCGGTAATAGATGTTACAATAAGATAAAAAGTAAAGTGATCTATTATTTGAGAAAAGATAGAAAGAGATATGAAGATATCCAACATTGAGAAATAAATTAATCCATTATCCTAATACAACCCCATCAAATATAATGAATTTTTTAATAAAATTCCAATACATCTCTTTTTAATCGAAAAAGTAAATACCAAATACAATATTCAATTCAATTGCAATACAAAACACAAAGACAATGTCAATACATGTTTATGTTAACACTAATTACATAAAAACCCCAATGCAATATATAAAACACGCGTAGACAAAAAACAATGGCGATCACATCAAATGGTGACGTGAAGTTAATCTGGACCTTTGAGAAGGGTAAGCTTCATCGTCGTTTCGTCGTGCAACCGTTAGCTACGATCGACAGGTGTAGGTATGCAGTTTTGTCCATTGGGTTGTAGCGGCACCTTTCATATCTGTTGAGTTTGTTGCCGCTGAGACGGTTTTGCGTCATCCATGGAAGTTGGAGATCGAGTTGATTAGCTAAGATGTCTTGACTCGGTATTAGATGAAAGGAGCCGTGTACGATGCATCAGTAATTTAACTGGTTGCTGATGGTACTTATGAAAGACCGGCTGGTGGTTGGGTCTGGTTCTTGTTAAGATCGTAGTGCCAAATAATGCGTCGGCAAGAGAACAAAGAAATAAACATGCAAATAAGATATAACAAGTATAAAAATGAACACATAATCATGACTATGAAGATAATATTTACTAATTAGTGCTCAATAGGATCACGTGACATGTATGAGTGTGTGGGCTCTTGCCTAGTGAATATCCAACTCATAGTGATCCCCCAATACCATCTCATGTAATCATCTAATGACATAGGATGCATCCTCATCTCAACACTCGTTATGTTCTAAGCTGTCATTTTTAGAGAAACGGGCTAATCGCTTGCTCCCATTGTCCCGGGGTCCGATTGGTCTTCACATGCATGCATTTGACTAGAATTAGGATGTGTTGTGTAATTCCAAATTGACGCAAAACATGGTCGGGTACATACATCTCAACAGTCTTCCAATATAAAATGGGTACCCACTTGTGTCAAATTGGTATATTCATCTAGAAGAAGGTCGAAACGGTTTTGGTATGGCTTCCAGATAACCTAAATATGAATGGCATAAGCAAATCAATTGACTACAAAAGTTGAATATGATAATAATTCAACTAACGATATAAAACTTAGTAATTCGAAGTTTCGAACATATAACATCTTTAACAAGTCAAGCTCATTTCAGTATTGATTGAGGTTCACATGAGGATTGAGCAGAAAAGATTGCCGCACGTTTCATCTGCATCCTAACAGGATGGTGTCATCTACTGCAAATTGATCGGTCATTTACCTTCATATATGCAATTTTTCTCTATATTAGACCTACAAATATGAATGTGTAACCGAATTTTAATATATCGATATCGAAATTTTAAATAAGTAAAATATATATATATATATGCAACATGTCGTATATATAGCTCACAAGTATCTATAGGTACGAGCTTTGTTAACTCGACGTACATGTGTGTTTACATGTGTGCAAGAACTGTACTTTCTTATGAATACTTTGAAGCTAATTCAAAATTCTTCAGCTTTGTTAACCATCGCAGATGCGCTGAACCTTTGTTTGGATCCAAAACCAATAAGGTTTCGATCATATGGAGCATGTAAGCACAAGCGCAATACTGAACTTGCTCATCTGTGGCTTCTTTGGTACTTCCAATAATGTTTCTCGAAAACAGAAAAGCTTGACCTTGGCACGTTGGGTTTTGGTAGATGCTTGCCCATGAGCTGAACCATCAACTCGTTCTAAGTGGAATGTCGTTCAACGTGATATATGACATGATTGTCACCAGGTAGACCCGTAATGACTGACAAGTCCTAAAACATGATCGTCATTTCACTGTGACGAAGATGAAATGTGTTGGTTTGGGATCTCCATCTACCTACAAACGATGTAATTAGTGGCAAGTCCAACTAAATTAATTGTAACGAAGCATGTGTGATGAACCTAGCTGCTGCAATATAACATGCGACATACTTATCCTCTATAACCCAATCTAAATGTGCATGCAAGTGATTTACAAACTCTAATAATAACATCCTACAAGTAAGAAATGGAAAAATTATTCTTCGTACAGAATAATTAATGTAAATAGCTAACAATAATACTATGAATATTTATATCCGCCCATGCAGGAGGAGATATGCAGAATGATGGCAAACTTGTTCATATAAGACCACATCAGATACGGGTCACGCTTCCTATATGTGAAGTCCTTCAATATGCAAATAAATTAAATATGCATGCTGGCCATTGCTATAACCTATACAAACAACAACATAATTATGCCCTAAATATATTTATGATGTAATATATCATTATAATATATTTGTACTTTTATTATGCAGTAATTTTGTTACGCGTTGATTTTATGATGTTTATGCTGTCATGCACTAATTTCATACTAAAGTTATTACCAAATTTCAAATAGCATTTCCCTCTCAATTTATGGAAAATTCTATGGAAATTTTCTCTCTTGCCCTCAATTTCATATCAAATATATATGAATGATATAGTTTGAGAAACAAATCGATACAAAAAATTTCTGCTAAATCTCATAATAATACTACCTTAAAGAGAGATGGAAAATCTTTATATTGATGTAAAATGAGCAGAATCAATACAAAAAATTTCTGCTAAATCTCATAATAATATCACCTTAAAGAGAGATGGAAAATCTTTATATTGATGTAAAATGAGCAAAATCAAGTCGGATCCGATTGGTTAGGGGCTTCTCCAGCGAGTGGGGGCGGATTAGGAAGACGTGTAAGAGGGTTAAAGGGGGCGTCTATAGTTTGTTGCTCGGTTGGGGAGGGGGCTCGAGGGTTTTACTGATAAAGGGTGACGCGCCATCCCCTTATTTTGGAAAAGGCTAGGGTTGGCGACCTCATCTGAATGGGGTTGCCAATCCCGGCCAAATCAAATGTCCGTCGCGTCAGTGTTGAATTATCTTGTTGGCGCTAAAGTGGTAAATTTTGGTTGTTTTAGTAAATATTTATACAATAGGTCGATTTTTGTAATTATTTTTATCTTGGTTTAATTCATAAATTTGTCCTTGGTTTAATGGTGACAATCTATACCTGACCCGTTAACCTGATTCATTATAAACGGTTTTAGGTCAAGCATATATAGGTTTGACCTGCTTATGATCAAAACTCATTAACTTGTTTATTAAACGGATCATGTTCGGATTAGACATTTCAACCAATGTTCACTCGTTTCAACCTATTTACACACATGAATCTTGTTGTTGTTTGTATGTAAATCTTTTTAATGGGTAGGTCTCAAGTTTGAATTATTTTGCTATTTATGTTTTGGATGAAAATTGATAATGGGTTTTCAAAATTGAGACTTGTTTTAATTATGTGCTAATATTTAATAGGCTAGATTCAAAAATTAAATCTATCCGATATGATCCTAGAGGTTCTGTGTGTAGGATTTTGATGGCTTGTTAAATTTTGATTTTGATTTTGATTTAGAGGTTCGCACGATTGTTAATTGATTCAGAAGAGAACAAGGCGATTATCGAAAATGTAAAATCTTAGACATCAAATGGGCAACTCATGGGTTTACTGGTTGGCTACGTATAGCGGTTCCTTGACCGCAAATAAACAGGCCAGGTATGGGTCAAGGGCTAACGGGTAACCCGATAATGACTCAATCCAAACCCAACCCGACCCGTTTTCAACCCCTACATTAACCTCATGTAAAAAATATGGTGGTAAATATAAAAAAGAACATCTGAAATGTTGCGATGATGTGATCATCGAAAATGTTACTGCTCATAATTGCTTTTCTTATTATTTTGTTTGGAAGTAGCTTTTTGATGACGAGCATTCCTCTCCTTGTGCATTATGTTAGTGGATATACTGAGATTTTAGTAAAATGTTTTTACTTCTAAATGCACTTCTACCATAGTTGTATGGTTGCCTAAGATATCATGCTTGCACTTGATGGAAAAGGATATGAAGATGCACAATGAATAAGCTTTTGTGCTTCTAACATATATTAATCGAGGATCTTATGAACATATCAATAGACGATGCTAGGTGGGTTCTAAGATGGCCATACTTTTGTATTTAAATGTTATAACGCCAATGTTATGTTCTTTGTACCTTTGTATCCCATCAAGAAAGGACTGAAATCAAACAGAGTCCGATGTTTTAGTGGAGAACAGGCAACTGTATGGGAAGGCTTGGTATTAATTTAAATGTTGGTTATGGCACTTGATTTTGGGAATTGGTGACTGGATGATGTTAGGAAACTCTTGCTATATGCTGCATGGACAAAATGACCTAACACGATATGGCAACTCTTAAGCAAATTCTAAATAAGAATATGTAAAATAGAAGTGTCGTGTTCGACACCTATTCGGCATGACACGGCTATATGGTTGAAGTTTTGAAGTGTTGTGCTTCCTAGCTCTGGGTAAAGTGGCTTTGTGGACGAGCAAGTACCACATGTGGTGCCAGTGGGGCAGGACTCATTGGTAAAGGAATCGTGTTAAGGAAATGAGCGGTCCCAGTTCAGAACCCATGCTACGGGCTTTATTCAAAAGAAAAACAGAAGTATCAATGCGGAAGATGATATTGTTGGAGAAGATCTACTCTTTAATGATGCAGAAATGATAATAAACATGTTAGTACTCAGAGTAAAGTTAAAGAAAGAGGTGAGATGCCGATCGATATTTTGGGGGAACAGCACAGAATGGCTAGAAGTGAGTATGTTTAATTTGGAACTTCATTGTACCAGAAACTAGCAAGTTGAATTCACTTCAGTTTTTCCATGCTTATGATACAGTCAGACTGGATACGGGGATGCAGATTCTGTTTTGACGAAACCATTATTTGGACATCATAGTTCCTATGGTCTGATATATGTTTTCTAAAATCTATGCATCCCAATGTGCCATCTGTTATTGCATTAAGTCGGTGAAAGTATATGCTCTCATATCGGGTGGGTTATGTGGTGCGGGATGTCTAATTAACGATTGTGGTTTCTTGCATCTTACACATTTCTTATTCTTAGATGGATACCTTCATCATCTACTGATCTTAAATTCTAATTTTGGGTATCTTCTATTGCATTTTATGTGCTGCATGTACTCGGCAACAATGTTTAAGTCAGAGGGCTCTTAATATTTTAAAAAGATGTCAATGGCAAACTTGAAAATAAAAGAAATAGGTTAGAATAAAATGGATACAATGTAGCATATAGAAATTTTGGAGAATTACTATACAAACAGACCAAACTTATTTACAAATTTGCCATTCAATTCTTTTGATGCAGAATTGCTATGCAAACAGACCCAACTTATTTACAAATATGCCATTCAATTCTTTTAATGCAGAATTGCTATGTGAACAAACCCAGCTTATTAACAAAATTTGCCATTCGATTCTTTACCTGCTACATATTTAGCAAAATACCTTTACAACTACTTCCTATGCATCAATATATATACACATATATAGAAAAAATTGTAATATATTTTTATATATTTTGCAAAATGTGTAACTTATAAAAAAGTATTTGATTGTAAATAAGTTGTATGTGCGCAGAGTAAAACGGTGGTGCGCAAAGCAACTCTCCACTTCTTTCCAATATTTAAAATATAAATATACATATAAATATTTACAAATACATATAAGTAATACAAAAGTGACAAGTATTTGATAGTATATAATTAATACTTTAATTTTGGGACGATACCGAAACTTGGTTGCTGCTTAGTGTACTCATTGCATCCATGTTCTAAATCTTTCTGTCTTCATCTGATGGTGTTAAGTTCAAGCTGCCTCGTTTGATTTTGCATCAGTATCACCGATTTTCCGTTCTTTATTGCTGATATAAAGGTTTGTTGAGAAACTAATAAACTGAGTTTTCTTCAATTTCTTTATTGCTTGTGATACAGTGTGATTGGATTGAGGTTGGGCTGTGGATTAATTTGGATGTCGTAGTTCCCATGGTCTGATATATGCACTCCAAAATCTGTGTGTCTCAATATGTAACTTGTTATTGTGCGAAGTTGGTGTACATAGATGCTCTGGTTTCGGGTGAATCCTACTACAGATTGTTGAATGTCTAATTAACACCCTGGATTGTTGCATTTAATGAATTTTACTTCTGTAGATCGATACCTTTAGCATCTAATATCTCAAATCCTAATCTCAAATCCTAATCTCAAGCAGTTTCTATTGCATTTTATGGTTTGGCATCAATAACCAATTACGTTGAAGGTGCTGCCTAGTGCAGTTATTGCATCCATAGCTTAAAATCGCCGTCTTTCATCTGGCGTTGTTTAGTTCATGCCGCCTGGTTTGATTTTTGCATCAATATATCAATGTACATCCCTGATATAAAAAGATTGTTGATAAACATTTATAATTGATACTCCTTTTCAGATATTTGTTGCATTCCTGTACTTATGGTGAAGATACTGAGACGTGCTCTGCATGAAAGCCTTGCTTTCCGAGTCTATTATTTTGTCTTGTGTGTGTGAACATTGCGGATAGATGAAAGTCTTGCTGTTATGAATTTCTAGATACTGTATTCTCAGATTTTTCTTATTATGGGCCATTTAGAGAATGCAATTCATTTTTAGCAATTCATTTGCGATTGATTTGTAATCGCTTCTATTATCCTCAAAATTTGAGCAAATAATTTCCTGTGAAATACTAAGAGAAAAATAATCAGATTGGATGATGGGATGTTATAAAACTTGCATGTATAGATTTCGGAAACCCTTTTGCATGTAATTTACTAAGGTGGTAGCATCAATTAGCGTGAGGTTTTCCTTTTCTCACTCACTCTCTCAAATATTAAAATATAAGAATTACAGAAAATAACACATCTATTTACTGGGCGTAAAGAAGGTGAAAGTTTACTGTACCATTATGCAATTTAGACCTATCTTTCTCTTTGCTCTCAACTGAGCAAATACGTGATACTAAGTTATGAAAGGACGATAATTGCTGATATGACCAGAGTAGTTCTTGAAACTGTCGTCTTCACAGTTTTTTCATTCTTTCGTCCTCTGTTCGTGTTCATCCTCTCTCTCTCTCTCTCTCTCTCTCTCTCTCTGGGTGGGTGTGGCTGAGTGATGGGCAGTCTTGGTCCTTGGACCTTTGTCATTCCAAACTTGTATAGTTCATGTAGTATTTATGTACTGCATGAACATAATAAATTCCTGTGTGTGCACATCTATTGCTAGCATTTCGTTTGTACACGTCTATTACTCATTTCTGTGATCCATTCATACAGACAAATAATACTTGAACTAATATTGTTGTGGCGACTAATGTTCGCTATTGAAACTAATGTTCGTTATTGAAAGCTGAGTTGTTAATAACCTTCTGACGTGCAAGATTTTCCAAATCTTTCTCAATTCGCTTTGACTTCTAGTGAAATTCATTGCTGGCAGTTTTCAATGTTGTTTTTATTATGTGGTAAACATTAGTTTTAGTTTTGTTAATACTAGCTCAAAACCTTAAGTTCCTTTTTAGCTATTTCCATATCTATCATATTTTAGCATGTTCTTTGTATTGATTTATAAATATTAATGGATATATTTTTGTTCCAGTCCCTTCTATTGATATAGGGATATATATATATATATATATATATATATATATATATATATATATATATATATATAGGAAAATTTTCAAATGAGAACATTTCGCACCGTGCGAAAATGTTTTTATCTTTTTTTTGAAATTTTTTTTTTCAAAAATTCTTTTTTCTACCCTCATTATATGTTGTTATACCCCCCTCAAAAAATAATGGTTGAGAAATAATGTCATTTGGCCTTCGATCAAGCCATTTCATCAAATTCGCACGTTTTGAGACCGTTAAATTTGTAACGGGTGGATGGGTGCTCTAATGCCCAACGGGTTCACCCATTATTTTCCCTGGGGTATATAATTGTATGGATTAAACATCAAAAAAAGAATTTTTGAAAAAAAAAATTTCAAAAAAAAAAAAAAAATCTTTTCGCACGGTGCGAAAAGCCTCTTTTTCGCATTTGAAGATCACTCTATATATATATATATATATATATATATATATATATATATATATATATTTGATCATGTCCTTTTATTTATTTACGGATACTTGAATATATACACGCACTGGACCCATTATGGTCACATATCTTATTGCCAAATTTTTCTTTGTTTTATATAAAAAATCCAGATTGAATTGTATGCTTGCATGTTACTTATGTTTGCTGTTTGGTTGGATCTTCATGTCTGATTTGGGGCTGATTAGGGGCTGATTGTGTGGTCTCTTCCCTGTAATGCTAGCATGATTCTTTTCCTTTTATTTGTTCGTGCTTTCTCTTTTTGGTATTATAAGGATTAGGGGAAGAATGTACTTACATGAAGGGGAGGTGAAACACTTTGATATTGGTATGCCACTTTGCCGTCCCTCACAAAGGTAACAAATAACTGATACAATGATTTGCATAGTACAAAAGGTTTAAGGAACATGATTAATCCCTTTGAAAATTACTTATACCTTATAAATTCCTTTAATCTCGTAATTTGTGTATTACTGTGGCAAGGCAACCTCAGACGGTCTGCTTCATTGCAGGCGATCGTCGCAGCCATTTGGTATTAACGTAGATGATCTGGATCCTCAATTCAGCACACGACTAGCACTCAGGCCAGTGTTATAAAACCGGAGCAGAGTAAGATTCTCATTACATGGTTGAGCCTAGTTTCAGCTCAAACCACCTGAATTGACCAGTTCATAAATTTCATGCTTTATTACACCTATTATTTCAGAGTAATGTGTCTCAGCCATTGTCACATGTTCAGCATTCAGATATAATTTGGCGATGATGAACTGCCTACTCTATTTACTTCCCTACTATAAAGACATGTCGATGAATTACCTTTTTGTTGTTCTCTTCTTTGATGTTCTCTGTTTTGGTGGAGACGCAATATTGGAAGGCCTGCCACTTTGTGGGCAACCATTGCAGCCACTAGGTAGGCCTGCAGACGAGGGAACACATAATGAGTACGATAGTGTACGAGCCCCGTCGTTGTCATTTAGATTATTTATGCTATTATCTCTCTTATTAGTGTTCCACTGTGTTTTATACGTGAGGATGAGATGAGAGTGGGAAGGCGAGAAGAACTGTCTTTCTCAGAGTACTCACAAGTCTATGATTCCCGTTTATTATTGGGCCAAATTGAAGAAAAAATTGAAGAAAAGTACGTCGTAAATTTCCAATTACGTTGGATTTTCTTCTTTTCCTTTTTATTTCTTTTTATAAAAAGACAGTGGAGAAGCAATGATGATTTGCCCCCTAAAGCGTGAATAACAACGCTTCACCAGAATGTATTGGTTTTTGGTTTACGGTTTGGGTTAGGGTTTTGGTGTGTTCTACAGTTCTTTATGTGATTGCAAGGCAACTTTTGACAGTTTGCTATTCCACTGTGAATTATGGCGCCATTTTTTTAATTGTAGACCCAGTTTGAGAGACGAATCATTTGCAGCCATGCAAAGAATGTGTGATGCAAGGGCAAGTCTGAGCTTTCCAACTCCTTTTCACAGTCTAATATCAGGATTTTAATTGATATCTGAATAGTATAATTGCTACTCTCATTTTACACAAAGTATTTCTTGTTTGAGCTATTTCTTTTATTCATTCTATAGACTGATATTCCCTATCTCAGTTCTATTAGTTTTACTGCTCTTGCTCTTTTAGTCTGAACTGCACACTTGTATAGTTGCCAATTACAACTTGCTCTAATTCTGGAAAAAGTTCTCAAGCAGTCTTGGAATTTTTATGATTAAAATAATGTTGTACACTTGTACAGGTCTCTAATTCTTTTCTCTGAAATATTCTCAGTTTCTCCATATGCTCATTGATCTTATAGAATTATCTCATTCTACTAATAGCCTCAGTCAGACGAAGAAGATTCTGTTAATTTAAACTATTACTTCACCAAATAATTTTCAGTTTGCCATCCATATATATGGTCATATCTGTTGGTCATTTAACAGCCTCAATATATGTATATTGTGGTTCATCCCTTGTCCTGGTAACACACTACTATATTTCTAAACATGTGCAACTGCTGTAAGGAAACTAAAGTTACCAAAATTGTAGGTGAGCATCTTGATTTGTTAAATGATTTATGAGGGAAAAATTCCGATACCATTTAAATGTAGACAAGTCATCGGGAATTAAGATATCAAGTTGTATTGGCTGATTTTGATTTCAAATTTATTTTTTAGACATTATAATGGCATATCGTTAGTCTATGACATGGATTTCAATTGAGTTGTTTTGTTTGTTTGTTTGTTCGTTTTTTTTTGTTTTTTTGTTTTGTTTTGTTTTGTTTTTTTATTTATTTTGTTTTGGGTTTTTTTTATTCGTTTTTTTTTTTTGGGGGGGGGGGGGGGGGTGGTGGATATGGTAGTAAAGTAAAGATTCTTCATTTATGCTGGTGAGACAACATCAGCTGTTACCTGTATCTCTTTTTTGGCATACATGCCACCCAAAGCTCTTTGTTTTCCCTTTTTTAGAAGTGAAAGATGATGCACCCGTTTCCACAATGTTTATATGTTAGGTCATCAACCAGCATGCTATTCTATTCTAATGGAATGCAATACTGAACTGTCTTCTAGTTTGCAGGCCACAATAATGGTTGCTCCTTACATCTGCATAGAAAGAAAGAAAGAGGATTTGGGGTTTTGTTAAACCCCATCGTGTCTGATTACTCGGGCAGCTCCGAGTCTCTTATTTGCTGGATGCATGATTAAACTGTGTTTGGTTGGCAGTGAACCCATATCAATTTTGGACAGTTATATTTTGGTTAGACTATTTGCAGTTGCATTATAATGGTGTTTCGATCTAGGCAGTCTGCTACTCGTCAGGCCGCCCACCATTGCAGCCATACGCCCACCATTACAGCCACCATTTTGGTATTTTTGTTCTCTACTAATATGATGGAAAATCTTAGGGTTCATGGTCAATGGATTCAGACGTTCTATTGTTCCCCAAATGAATCATAACCATCCATTTGTTAAAATCATTAAGATCCCACCTATAATATTTAATTAAATCAACTTACTATGTCTTTATAACAGTGAGAACCCTATTAACATACTGTCCACTTATGTGAAGCAGTTGCGTGTATTCAAAGCAAATTTGATATCATTTTAACTATCTAGGAGATTGAACAGTAATTTTTAGTTTCAACTATGATTAATTCTAAAAAAGAACAAGTGCTTATACACGTGTCAGAGATATAATAAAGAAATGAGAAGGGAATAATATGTCCGCTTCCCACATTCCCTCCATATATTGGGGTTTTTTTGGGACGGGGGTTGGGGATAAACGACCATGGATAAGATATGACGATTTGCCAGCTGCTCCGCCAGAATGTGTGGGTTTAGGGTTTAGCGTTAATTTTGGTGGTTTATTTTTTTAGACTCTCTCCTTTCTGATCTACAGTCCTTTTTGTGACAGGGATGCAACTTTTTGACAGTTACGATGTTCCATTGTGATCTCTGCAGCCATTTTTTTTATTGCAGACTTGGAAAGAGGTATGATTATTCTCAACCAAATGAATATGTGATGAAAGAATAAATCTGAGCTTTTCAACTCCTTTTCACACTCTATTATGAGAACTATTTATTAATTTATAAAAAGTATGCTGGCAAATTCCCATTTTAGACTAAAAACATTTCTTGTTCAAACGATTTCTTTTTTTCCTTCTACAGACCGATGTTGTTCATCTCACTTCTACTGGTGCTACTTCTGTTGTTCTCTTAATCTGAACTGCACATGCATATTTACAGAGTACAACTGGCTCTAGTTACCGCAAAAAATTCTCAAGCAGCTATGGAATTTGTTATGATAAGAGTACTGTTGTACATGTATATGATAATTTTTTTGGGAAATATTTGCGGTTTATTTGTATGCTCATTGATCTTACAGTTTAATCACATTTTACTCAGCCTAGGTCAAAGGAAAATAAAGCCTGTTAATTTACACAACAACACTTCAACTAAAAATAAAGTCATTTTCAGTTTGTCATCTCTATATATGATTAACTCATTTGGTCAGTTGACAGTCTCAATATAAGTTATACTGTTGTTTGTCCTGGTTTACATATTATTAGATTTATAAGCATATGCAAATGCACCGGTAATGGAACCATTGTGATATCAGGTTGGGCTTGGACACGATCTGCACCGCACACACAGTAGGTGTGGGTCCCCAACGGCCTAGATAGGGCCATCCCTAGCTTTATGTGCTAGTGTTTCGGGGAATCCTACTACTAATAGAATACGTGGTCTTATGGGCCGCTAGTTCAAAATCCTATGGTGCGTAGGTTTGCTTGGGAGCTAAGTATAGGCAGAGGCATGTATGCAATGTCCTGTACCTCCTCCCCATGTAGATACAAGACACCAAAAAGCTATAGGTAGCCACCATATGGATCATGGGCTCAAGAGAATCACGTGGCCGATATGTTATGGAGAGATTGGCGGTGATTCATTAGTGACATTATGATAGATCCGGCCCAATTGGGGCTTATTTTGGGTGTTTTGTATTATTTTATTAGTGTAGGGGTATTTGGGTAATTAGACTATTAGTTGGATTATTATAAAAAGTGATGGAGGACGGCCGGCCCTAGGCATGCTTGGTTTTGATTATTGAGTTATTTTCGAGGGAGAATTCCTCGTTCTACCGGACGGTGCGGACGTCCACTATCAATCGACGTCTTGGGAGGGCGATTACCGCTACAATTGTAATCATCTCTCTTTTATTTTTAGTTTTATTAATAAAAATTCCAGATTTGTGTTTGGTTTCTATCAAATTGGTATTAGAGCACGTAGATCCATGGCGGCGGCAATGAGATCCAAAGATAGCATCGACGCGGTGGAGGAAAAATTCAATGGGGAGATCGAAGATATCAAGAAAACCCTAACGACGCATGGTGATCAACTACCGAAGCAAAGGAAAACCCTAAATCAACATGGAGAAGCCATATCGAAGATCATATTTCAACTTGCGAAGATCTAGTGGAAATTGAACGGCGATGGCGCAAACTCTAATCCTTTAAAAAAGGTGACACCTTTGGAGAAGGGGAAGGAAAAGGTAGAGAATTACGAGGGATTGCTTTCAGACGCTGATCGATATTTCGAAGACGGAGATGAGGAGCCGTGGAGGGAAGAGTAGATCGCCCTGAAACCATGAAGTCAAGGAGGGTACCGGCTGAACCCAAAAATTGCCATTGGGGGTTGGCCGGCCTACCCGAACACAGAGGAAGGGCCGAGGGGTCGGGGCTGGTGACCCTAGCCGGCCCCCCGTTGGCCTCGGCAGCCTCGCGCGGGCCGCGGGGCCCCTCCCCAGGGCTGCGTTGGCCAGACGACAGGCCCACAGGGCCTGGCGGCCCAGTTCCAGGGCTTCTAGGGCCCCGCCAGCCAGCAGGGACCCCTGCGGGCCCTGTCGATCACCGACAGGCCCACCAAGGGCCAGCCACCAGGGCCCCTTGCGGCCCCTCCCCAGGGCCGCCAGGGCTCCGTCGAGTCACGACGAGCTTCCCACGGCCCTCCGGGTCCAAGGCGAGGGGGATACGGCACCGACTGAGGATTTCAGCCCCTTCCAGACGTGCGCATGTTCGAGGAAGATTTCTATCCCTGGGGTTTCAGGAGTACGATGACGATGGAGGAGGGTTTCGGGATCTTTTCGACCCCTGGTATGATGATGACAGATGACAACGCTCACCCCGTGTGAGGGGTACTTTAGAAAGGCTGGAGAAGGCTACTGAGATTTTGAGGGGAGGCATGGTGATGGGGCTGGAGGTGATGGTTGGGAAGACTATGGAGGCCGAGGCCCACGAGGGGGTCATGGAGATCATGATGGAGGTCCACAAGGGGATATGAGCGGCATCAGGAGAGATGGTAACATTATCATCAGCCCAGACACGCAGGAGGGCGAGGGGACAAGTGGACCTTTGCAGCGGACAGGTTGAGGAAGCTGAAGATGCCTGTATTCGAGGGGATGATCCAGTGACATGGATTTATAGGCCGGAGAGGGTTTTTAGGGTCTCCCGCATGACGGAGGATCAGAAGCTAGAGGTGGCGGTGATATGCTTAGATAGGAAGGCCCTCACATGGTACCAGTGTAGGGATGAGATGCGGCCGTTTTTCTCGTGGGGGGAGATCAAGGAAGGATTGGTGGAGAGGTTTTGCGATACTCATCTGGGGAACTTACGGGAGCAGCTTCTTTTCCTCAGGCAGGATGGCTCAGTGAGGGACTACATGGAGAAGTTTGAGGCATTGTAAGGGCTAGTACGGGGAGTTTCGGATGAGATGATGGAGAGCGCCTTCATGAAGGGTCTGAAGGCTATCATTCGCATTGAGGTGCGCATACAGAAGCCGCAGGACTTGATAGGGGCCATGGAGTACACTCAGATGGTAGAGGATCGCCTGATGGAGACAAAAAAGGTCCGGAGGGATTGTGAGCGGCTCCTCTTCCCACAGCTAGCCCACGATTGGGGGACAGTCGAAGATAGTGACAGACTCTGCCAATCAGGAGAAGAGCGGGGGCCACTGCAAGGAGCACAGATTCGGAAGATGACTGAGGTGGAGATGCATGAGAGAAGGCAGAAGGGGCTGTTCTTCAGATGCGACGGGAGGTTCATCCCGGGGTACCATTGTGGATTACGTAAGCTCCAGCTACTGCTAGTGGATGCCGACGAGGATGCCGTAGAGGATGAAGAGCTCGGAGCGGATGACCACCACCACTTGGAGTAGGACCACCATAGAATTCATGCACTACCTTGTCCTTGGTTTTCGGGGGCGGAGCACTAATAGATCCGGCCCAATAGGGGCTTATTTTGGGTGTTTTGTGTTATTTTATTAGTGTATGGGTATTTGGGTAATTAGACAATTAGTTGGATTATTATAAAAGGGGATGGAGGCCGGCCGGCCCTAGGCATGCTTGGTTTTGATTATTGAGTTATTTTCGAGGGAGAATTCCTCGTTCTACGGGATGGTGCGGGCATTCCCTATCAATCGGCGGCGTGGGATGGGAATTACCCCTACAATCATAATTATCTATACCTTTTATTTTCAGTTTATTAATAAAATTGCAGATTTGTGTTTAGTTCCTATCACATTATCTAGCATTGAGGACTACATGGATTGTGGTATGCTAATCAGGACAAATCTACACTTCCAGATATTCTGCAATGCTTTCGCTTATTTGTTTATCTAGATGTGTTATATGCATGTCATGCTTTTAGGATCTAGATCTGATGGATGATGTATTCATATAGTTTCTACAAAAGCTATCACTTTACAGTAGTAGTACTTAAGATCTTGATTTTGTAGTTAAGCATCATGATTTGTTAAATGATTTAAAATGAAAAAATGATGATAAATATCGTTTACTGATTATTTCATGAGGACGTCACGATCATCAAGTTGTGTATTTAAGAGAATAATGATATTAAATTGAATTGATTTAAAGTTAGGCTTATTTTTCGAAAGTATTATGTTGTCACATTAGTCCATTGCATCTCAATTGAAATATTAATTAAGAAGGGAGGGGAGTTAGCATTATAATACAAAGAAATGCATGTGCAATTAAATTATGAAGTTACCATTATTGTAATTGAGCATTTTGATTTGATAAATGATTTAAACTGAAAAATCTGGGTTAAGAGATTTGGATATTTAACCTGGGTTTACTGAGGGGTTATATATAACAACCAGTGTTTGCCCATTAACGATTTAGATTGGAATGATCACAAAATAGAGAAATGACAACATAATTTTATCCTTTTGAAATCTGTTAACCCTTTTCATGTTGTCAAACACAAAAAGTATATTAGATAAAATGTTAAATTAGGTATCCAAAAATTAAAAATGCATTAAATTTTTTATTTAATTTAATTCGGATAAAGTCATTAACTTCTCTTTTGCTAATTTGGGTTGGGTTTCGGCCTTCATCCATTGCCAAAAGACAACCTGCTGAATTTATTCAGAACATTTTAAAAGACTGTTTATCTTTTGAAAATTGCTTTTGCCATTATTTGTTCAGACTATTTGTAGTTGCATTCCAGTGCAATGCAGTATTGGGTGGTGATAGTCGACGTGCAGCCACATCTTAGTTCTGCATAGCAAAGGTCAGTGTTTAACGTTTTGGAGAAAATGATGCATATCTAGTTTCATATGCATATCTAATTTTATATACATTGCCACGATGCCGCTCTAATTTAAGAAAAGATGGATCCTATCAAATGAGATGTTTTCAATGTTGTCGAGAAGTTGAAACTGCAGTTTTGTTTCCTCAACCTCTTCCCCTTAAAGCGTACGAATTTTTCAGATTTGGCGCTGGAGGAAGCATTTGCGTTTTACCAAGTCGAAATCTTTGCTAATTGCGAAGAGAGCAGGAAATATGATCGAACACCTTGTGTGCATTACAGTAGCATGCCCGCATTATAGTAGCGTCAGGCTAATGATTCATCATTACCGGCGACCATGGATGCGTTGAGTAGCCAACAGTAAGCTCGTGTCGTTTAATCCTTTAAAGGTATTTTTATGTGGATTAAGTATTAGGAATTGTAAAAGGCATTTTAATACTATAAAAGGAGGCCATAAGAATGAGCATTGTATTGGGTTACATTTTTATTATGAATGTTGAAGGTTGAAGGTGTTTCCATTATCATATAGTGAAAGACTTTCCTACACATGGACGTAGGAGAGAACAATATTTGAATTATGTAAAATTCTTGTGTTCTTTCTTGTCTTTTGGCTATCCAACGTCTCTTCATGTCAACAATTGGAGATAGCAAATCTCATTGGATATTTGAATTGTTGATTCTCAATCAACAACATTTCCATTTGAAGATCAACCACTATTGTCACTACACATCTACTACACAAGAGCTGCTTCGTTCTCCAGTTGCTCTTCTCCTACGCGCATTGCTCAACATCGTTGTACTCATTGTAGACACAGGTGGTACTTTCGCATTCCCTTCGATATCATCTGTTGCCCTTACAGACACTTGTAGTATTCGCGCCAATGTCCAAGCGAATGCAGCATATGTTGAGGTCTGCTGCTTCAAGGCGGCGTTCAATTGACATCATATATCACGTTAATACCCACTTGAAAAGGGCAAACAAGGATCCCTACGGCATCAGACTTATTACACACAACTTGTATCATCCTTTGATTAGAAGCGATGGCCGGAGGAGCAGGAAACTCTGCTTTCATTAATTCCAACTACCCCCTACAACAGCACTCCTAAAATTAGCTGCTAGCTTAAGTAACAAATGTTACATATCCCAAATGAGAACTTATCACAAGAAAGCACTTGATCATACAAAACATGCATCAAAACAACGGGTTTCGCATGCATGCACCCATTGAATACAGGTCGCTGCACCCCATGCCGCCATCGCTGAAGGTAAAATCATCTCTCCCCTGAAAGAAACATGGAAGAGTGCAGTCAGGTTATCACAGTGCCATGAAGTTCATGATCGTATAATTCTAACATCTGCTGTGATTTGATAAATTGGAATGGTATTTTGGTGATATGTTTCTCCCTTTATCTATCCATCCATCTATTATTGGTGGTCATGCCACTAATTTTTTCTTTAAGCAAAAAGTAGTGGATACAGCCCACTCATCTTCATTGCCTCTTCCATTAGATTATTATACTAAACCAAAGACATGAACAACCATTGATAGCCCACCTCAATCTTTGGTAATCAGTTGAATACATGTGTTTTGGGCATGTGGGTTTAATAAATCTAAGCTTTTGTAGTGAAATGCATGTGTTGAATTTGTGTCCATGAAAAGAATATGCATCTTTCTATTCAGTTAGAAAATTTATTTGATTTAAAGCAGTCTAAAGTCCATCTGAATGATTGAAACAAGTCCACTTAATGTCATCCTAATGTGCACGCATCATATACTTTCATGGTATCCTATTTCTATGACATAGCATTCCAACCGCCAACATAGGATATCTTAATATACTGTCTATCTATTATACAAAAGGCGATGGGGCAGTCCAGCACGAAGCCAGCCGTCCTCATGTTGGTAGTGCCCACAAAAATTTAATCACGTATGATGCACGTGCAGATGGACTGGTCACCTTAAAAAAGCCTAAAGGCAACACGTGTCCGATCCAATAATTTTGTCCTTGGCAACAAAAACCACCATGTCAAGAACAATTATATTTCTAACAACAAGAAAACATTTGCCCCAAAAAAAAAAATTGGAGCCGAGAGGCATGCATTCTGATGTCTATTCAACCCTAGCCATCTTGCCCGTTTAATTGACAACTATCTTATCCTTTCAACTGCCTCAATTGGTGTAGCCTGTTAACTAACTACTGCACTCGTTGGTATACCCCGTTTATCTCAGTAGAAGTCCATGGTGTTGAGCTATTTCCAGCTGCAAACTTATTTCATATACATCTCATAGGTTCTAGAATTAGTGAAGGAATTGTAGTGATGATGATTTGTCATGTCCAATTGGAAGCCCAATCGGGCTTTGGGCATGCCCATTCTCATCCCTATGCTGCATAGGGTATTACAACTTACGCATGTCAACATTCTCATTCTCTTGCTAAAACACCTTTTTTACATGTATGATCTCAGTCCGCGTATTGTGCCCGTGTTCAAACTCCTTTTGCAGTATCGCACAAGTTTGTGATTCAACTTACAAGATATATCCATACTTTTCTTGATTGTCTTTGTAGACACAATACTAACAAATAACAAGGTAATGTAGACTAACAATTATAACTTTCATACAATTATCGCCGGTGCTGAGAGCTTACCTCAAGTGTTTCAAAGGGATGCGTGATATAAGCGAGGGTATTGATAATGAGAAAATTTTGCAGAAAAAAGAGAGGAAACAAGTGCTTTGATGCTTTATTAGTTCAGTAACAAAAAAAACTAGCAGAGAGAAAGAATTAAATGCAAAACTACTGTCTATGGAGAGAAAGAAACTCAAGCCAGTCATGTTGGGTATCAAATGATAAGCTTTTAAAAAAGCATATTTAAAATAAATGCAAATTTAACAGATGCTACAAAGATCGCAAAATTTCTTGGCATAAAGACAATATCATAATATTCTTAATATTGAAAACGAAAAGCACATTGTCAGACGGCTAGAATGATAAAATATTTCTGGCATGCATAGACTGTTTCATTCTCATCAGTGTTCATGTGTGCACCTAATACCTGAAAATCATGTTATCATTTACTTCAGCATTGGCGTGACATTATTAATTTATTACACACACCATCCTCATCAACAAAAAATTCCAAGAAAATTAACATCAGAAAGATTCATACACGGAGATGAAAAGGAACTTACCGGTTTAATCATAGCATTCAGTGCCAAACCATATCATCAAGTCCAAAACCACCAAAACCAAATCCACCCGGCAACTTCATGTCCTCAATTAAAGGCACATCCATATAATGTGACTGACCGATGATAGCAGTCTTGTCAGACTTGGAATCATGTATAAGCGATGGGGCACCAAGACTTGTTTGGCTAATATTTTTGTTAGAAAATCCATTGCCCAATTTCTGATTCCCAGCATTTTGGTCGGTCATATGGATATTGGACGCCGAAGAACTCGACGAACAATTGTGCATGAGATTGGGGTTTTTCGCATAACCCTGATGAGGCTCCTCCCATTTCAGGCAAGAATTGCCTAAGCTTCCGAAATTTAACAAATTAGCATCCCCATGAAGACTTGTCGTTGTAAAAAGTGGACTGGCAGGATTCTGCACAGTAGCGAACCCATCGTTTAGCATCACATGATCAGCCAATGGTGTTGTTACCACACTACTCGAAGAAACATCAACAGCACTACTTCCCAACTGTGAGATAATTGGAGATATACTGTCTCGGATATTACCAGAAGAGAGATCATTATGACCAAATGGAAGATTCATAGGAAGAGTGCTGCCAGGATAGGTCGTTGATGGAATAGCACATTGCCAAGTCTCATGACACCTACCAAGATCAACAGAATGGGATGCATCTCCAATACCAATCTCAGAAGGATCTGAGCTCAAAGGTTGCATTCTAATAGCCTTTGATGCTGATTGCGTTTGATGCTGATTCCCCTGTAATAAATGAGGGCCCTTTGCAGTGCTGTTAAAAGAGTAAGGCGAGTCATTAGCAGCTGGCCCACTGCCAGAAAACCCACCAAGTAAACGACTGCTTGCTTCTTGCATTGCCTTGGGTTGTTGCAATTGGTCTAGGTCTAACGGTGTGGGCATCCCTTGGATTAGATTCCCTTGTTGGCTTCCCAGTAGAGTTGGCAGGCTAATCCCCTGAAGCTTCCCAACGTCATTAAAGGAATTGCTCGTGTTGTTCAGGTTACGGCTAAGTTGGGTGGTTCCAGGAGGCACAAAACCATGAAGTCCAAATCCAGTAAAGCTATTCATTCTAGGAAGAGCCCCATTTGATTGAAAAGATGTGCGGCCGGGTAGCGGCCTAGGCGCCACAATCGAATTGAAGTTTGCATACCCATCCAATGACCCCATGGGCAGATAGGAGGCGTCCCTGCCCCTTAATACAGCTACCATGTTGGCTTGTTGGTTTGCAACAGCACTAAGCCTTTTCAAGTAGAGCCTATACTTCTGCATTTGCAAAATAGGAACGTCAGTGCGATAGCAAACAGACAAACAATAGGACAAATAATGTAGTTGTGAAATGTCATCTGCTACTGCCAGTCTGAGCAGATTGTTAAACAGCCATCTTTGTTAAGTTGTAATAATTAGATATTTTCATCAATGGACATGATGCTATCCCTGGCAATTCAAACATCAAGTGTGTTTTGCATCTATGGGGTATAAAAGTAGGACAGGTCATGATATTTCATTGCATATGCACTAACCATGACAATATGGTGATTGGCGACGCAAGTTTTGTCATGCTTTTAATCAAAAGGTTCTAGGCTTCTAGGCTAGAGCAGCATGAAAGATCTGATCTATTTTATCCAACTATTAAGTTAGAAGAGTCCAAAGAGTGGTTTTGAAAGATTTGGGATCTTCCACACCTGAAAGTTTGGCAAGCATTTCTCATATCCAAATATAAATTTTTCAAAATATTCTTCCTGCTTAGACAGCAAGCAAGACTACTAACTCGAATCACTTTATAAGACATCACGGACTAGAGTAGATTGCAGCGTACAAAATGCTTGATGATATGTAACTGATGTATGGGCCAGCAACTACTTAAGTTATGGATTAAGGGCTGATCCATTTTAGATATCATGCCAGTGTTCATAATTAATAAGAATGCATTAGCAACAACAAGGAGCTACAAAATGTATTGAAATATGAACGAGTCATACCTGAAGATGACTTGCAACATTTTCTCTAGTCAGCCCCTCAACGTTCATAAGGTCGAGTATCCTCTTCGGTACAGCCTCTGTATCATAACAAGGGAAAATTACCATCAATAAGCATTATGAAAGCTTAAGATAAGGCATGTAAAGAAGCCACAGCAAAAAGATTTCTTTTGGCTTTTAAACTAAATCTAAATTTAAGAGAATGGTTCTTACTATCAATTCCCAGGTGATTAACAGCCGCAACAAACTTCCGATGCAGGTCAACAGACCAAACAACCCTTGGCTTTTTCTGACTGGATGGATCGTCATTCTCATTCTCATTATCATCGCCATCATCCTCATCGTCTTCATTTTGGTCCTTCCTCTTTCTATTAAGTTTTGCATTTCGATCAGAGGAACCATAGGCATGTGAATCCTGTGCCCCCTCGGAATCTGCAAGTTGGTGTTTGTCGCAGTCCTCCCCACCGTCCAAATTATTTTGATCCCTCGTATCAACTTTCTTCTTCCTAATGACATGCTGCCATATGTTCTTTAGCTCCTCAATCCGTACTGGCTTCAAAAGATAGTCGCAGGCTCCGTGAGCTATTCCCTTCATCACAGCCTGGGTTTCACCATTTGCCGAAAGCACTGCAAATGCAGATAGGTTGCGGTTACCACAGATGCAAGCACAAGTACTATGGAGACAAATAGATAACAATGTGATAGGGATCCAAAGATAGAGTTTTAATTTTTACTCTTAATTTTAGTTTGAGTCTTTAGTTATTTTTTTGGGGGTGTTTTAGTCTCTTAGAATTTTAGTACCATATCGGGTGGAATAAGAAGAGTCGGAGTTTGTAAGCATATATAAAGGCCCTAGCTTGTTTTATTTTAAATCAATGAATCAATGAAAATTTCAATTGAAAATTTCCACAAGCCCGAGAAAGGTTCACTCCTTCCTTGGTGAAAAGCCTTGGAATTCTTGGTGAGAAGCCAAGAACCCTAAATTATCTAAATCTTCTTCACCAAATCCATAAAACACATCCCGTCTGCATCAATTTGGTATCAAAGCCGAAGGCCCGATCTTCGCTCATTCCAAATCCCAAAAGCCAAAAAACTGCAAAACCCTACCACTCCGCCGCCAACCCATGTTCACGCCACCACCCTTGTCTTCGTCAACCCGACCGACACTCTCCTCACATAACCCTACCGCCAACAAAGTCAACTCCGGACCCGACAGCGCCTTCTGCAAAAACAACTGCGGACAAAAACCCCAAAGTCCCATCCTCACGTCGTCGTCTGTCACACCCGATCCCAACATCGTGCCACCTTCCATCCTCGTCGTCCTCTCATGCGGCATCACAGACAACCTCCATCATCAACTCTCCATAATCAACCTCAATCAGCTCTCCATCAAACACCCCGCCGGCAAAACCCAAGCAACAAATCCCACCACCAAGACCTTAAAATCCATCGACTTGGTATCAGAGCCAAAGATCCAATCTTCGCTCTTTTCTGATTTCAGATTTTCCCAAAAAAACCTACCAAAACCCCCTAGCCTAATTCTGATGCAACTCCGTCCGCCACAATCGATGCCGCCGCCGCCTCTTGGGGCCCCCACGACCGATGTCGCGCCCTCCCCGAGCCTCCTACATCATTGGCGACCCCATCCACACACGGCAGCACCTTGTCGCCCGTCAACCCACATCGATCTGCTGTCTGAAACCATCAGATCAACAGAAAAACCACCCGACGGCCTGATCAAACGACATTGTTGGCTCCACGAGACCCCGACGATGGCGAGATCCCTCCAGTGTCCAGCAACTCTGCCTCCGTTGACACAAGACGTCAGATCTTTCGATGCGCAAGCTTCTGTCGCCGGCCGGCGTCGCCTCGACGACCAATAGGCACCAATCCCACCAAAGCACCCTCCAAGTCCAAGCAATGCTACAACAAGGAAGGGGCGTCGGAATCATCGGCGAAATCATTGGAAAAAGGCGTCTGCGCCCACCGAGCCGAACCCGTGCCCGAGCCAGCACTGTTCATCAGCTCGAGCAAGCCACATGGAGCCGGCTTGAGCCACCTCCGAGCCAGCTCAGCCAAGCTATTTGACCAGTCAATGGCTCAGCAGAACCAGTTGACCGGTCAACGGCTCAACAGTAAACCATCTCATTTTTCGGATTTACTGAGCTATTTTCAGAGAAATTTCTACACAATTATCGTATTTTGACGATTTCAGGCCCGTTTGGAGTTCAAATTCAAAACAATTTGTGCCAGTAGATAGTTGACTCGGACAACTACGCATAGATACCATCCATACATGAAAATCTGTTCTAAATTATGGGATATTATAGTGATTACTATGATGACTATTCTCTCATAACAACTGCTGATCTTGAGGCGTTCGGACGAGTACTAACCTTTTATGGCTTCAATGATATGCATGTATATGATACTTGGGAGTACCATCTACGATACTTCTTCTGTTTTAATTTTTCAAATAAAGTAAAATATAAGTATGTGTATATCAAGTTAGGTGGAGAAGCGCGATCTTGGTGTTTGGATCTTTTAGTTCATTATTATCAAAGGTCTATATTCAGATACACTCTTCAATATCGGTATTCTCCCAAACTCAACGTATTTTACATGCACCCCAGCAATCTTTAAGATGATCTGATTGACTAATACGCGAGATTCACAACCCTTGCGAACAATTGGAAAGGAAACAACAAAGCAAGCTCTAGCCAGAGCCTACATTAGATATTGATCCAACACCTGAGGCTGAAAGTGAGCTTGAACATGAGCTAAAGCCAGATCCTGACTAGGAGATTAAGATAAAAAGTGAGCCTGAGCCTGAATTGAAGCCTGAGTCTGACTTGGAGCCTGAGTCAATTTCAGAGTCCTTATAAGAGCCTAAGTCAGAACCAGAGTTAGAGCCTGAACCAGAATTTGATCCAGTGCTGCATTCTGAGTCAGATACAAAACTTAATCCGGCACTGTAATCTGGCATTGTAATCTGAGCCAGTACCTTATCTAGAGACATCAGTGGAGCCTGTACCAGAACTGCCTAAAGATGCGTCACTCGATCCGATTGAGCCCATCGAGTTTGTTATCACATGTCCTCTCCTGACCAACAAACATGTGATGAATGCTTTTCTATCTTTCATGAATTGTGAGAAATTATTAAAGGATATTCGTCTACCCATCTGCATTCTATTACATTTCAAGGTTCGTGGACGCATCTTCTCCAACTACAAAAGATTACTGATTTCTGCCCAGCGGTGATACTTTTGATGTCCTTTACCAGGAGGTGAAGTTCTCAAGCCGGAAAGAATGATAGGTATACAGAGATAAAAATTTTACTTCTAATTTTAGTTTTAGTTTGAGTATTTAATTATTTTTAATGAAAAATTTCGACAAGCCTAAGAAAGGTTCCATCCTTCCTTGATGAGAGACCTTAAAATCCTTGGTGAGAAGCCAAAACTCTAAATTATCTAGATCTTTCCCAAATCATCCACCAAATCCCTAAAACACTTGCATCAATTAGGAAACCCAAGATCTGATTCTTCTAAAAAAAATGGAAAGGTTTTCTGAATGTCCACACAATTTAACAATGAAAGCTAGCCATTAGACGGAGAACAGCTATATAAAGGGTGGTCAACAACAGTCATTCCTTTCATCATGCCTTGAGTTTGGCAATGGCAATAGCACTGCATAATATACATTCATTTGTTCTATTACTAGATTACTATTACCTAAAGATATATTTAAGAGCGATTGCTCTCGGCCAAGGTATTTATCTTGGTAGAAAGGATTGAGAAAATATAATGTCCGATTGATCTCAAAACTCAAAAGAAGGCCTTTTTCCATCGTTTAAGCATTTGACGCCAAAACCTATTTGCTAGATGCTTTGGGCTAAGATTTCCATCAACAAGCAAACCAACCTCTATGACAGAACTAACACAAAAACTGACAACTAGTCTTTTCACGTAGGCGGATGCTCTAAAATGCCGACAGCTTCACATTTTAGATTTGCTCTGCTCTGCTAGGTTACTACAAGATCGACCTACTCGTTCACTACAGGAGAGATCAATCAATCTCTCTACCACAAATGGTATTTGTGGTGACATATAGAAGACCAAGAGAATGTTAGGTTTGATCCTGATCAAACGAAATGCGTTTAAAAAATTTGCCTGAGAACGCAAACAATTAGAAGGTCTGTAACTTCAAGGAATAATAGCCCACATGACTAGAAATCACATACATAGAAAAGCATCAGAGAGAAAAGGACCGAGGCTTACTAATAACCGGGAGGTCCATTTCGAGGCCAACAAGCTCCAAAAGCTTGAACCCATCCATGTCCGGCATGTGCACATCACTGATGATCAGATCAAATTGATCCCTGTTCTCCCTCAGCATCTCCAATGCCTTGATCGCCTGATTCGTCGTTGTAACTGGACAATTCGCACAAATCCCTTGTTAATAAGCATAATTTCAAACATTTCCCCCCTCGTTAGATGTTATAAACACAAGAAAAAAAATCATAGAAGTGTGTTTCAATTTAATCAATATTTTTTTAATAAGAGAACAAAACAAAGAATCAACAACAGAGACTCCACATGCCAAGTAATCGAACAAAAAGGGCTAAAATCAACTTGAAATCACAAATCTTAATAAAAATCTATGAAAGCTGAGGAGAATCAAATCTAACCATGATATTGGCATCGAAGCAGCAGGGATTCCAACACCTTGAGACAGGTCCGATCATCGTCAACGGCGAGAACTCTCATCCCAACAGGGAACTGATCCCTCCCTCCATTCCTCTCTCTCCTCTCAACAACAGTCATCGTCACCCTTCGAAGCTCTCTCTATCTCTCTATCTCTCTCACAAGAAACATAGAAAAACAAGAAATAATCTGAAGATTAAGCAAGACCCAGATCACAAAATCACTCCTTTACCCCCTCTTTCAACTCTCTACAGCGAATACCCCCGGAACCAGAGATAAAAAAGCCCAGACCCAAATCAAATCGAGGGAGTTTGTGGGGAACAGAGCAGACTGATGCAAAAAAGACGGCAACTTTGTGAAGGAACCAATCAGAGACTTTCAAATCCTAGAACAGACTTGAAGAAAAACACTCTTCACCCACCAACCCCGCAGCTTCAACTCCTCCGACAAACCCCAGAATGAAGAAAAAGAGTTACAGATGATCAAATTGGAGGTGGGGAAATTAAATTTTTGACCTTTTTTGAGAGAAGCCAAAGCGAGAACATAGAAAAAAGGAATCAATGGTCATAGAAATTCGAGGATGGTTTGTTTGATGGAGAAAGAGACGGAGTCCAAATGGGGGGAAAAGCCTGAGAATTGAGAACAGCTGGGGTACCCTAATCGACACTCTCAAAAGGGAAAGTTTTACATTTACTTTTTCCTCCCTTTCTTTTATTTTCCCTCGATTATTTTGGGGTTTAATTCTTTTTTATAAATTTTTAAAGCCAAAACAATGGAAGCCATGTGTAAGCGAAGAACAGCGGTGATTAGGATCAATAATGCCATTTTGGCAACTTTCGGGTTCGGACTTAAAATTTTAAACCCGAATACTTCTCTGGCTGAATTCGGGTATGATTTTTTCGAAACCGAAAACTTGATAGCTGAATTCTTTCTTTTTTCGTGCTTTTAGATGATGGGAGCTAGGTTTTTTATTAGGATTTTGAAATGTGATTTATAAACTTCTCATCGAGCAGCAAGAAGGCACTGTAGTGGGCAATCGACAATCTTGTCGGCGTCGACGACACCCTTGTCATTCTACACGTCATGCCCCTACCCTCGCCACCACCTCCTCTCCCTCCTCACTGCCTCCTTCATCTCAAGCTTGGCAGAGGAGAAGGGGTCGAGGGGGCGAAGGAAGGGGTCGATGTCGGACTCGATTTGGTTAGGGGAGGGGAGGCCCTATGGGAGGATTCCGCCGATCTTCTTCATTCCGCCCATTACCAACCTTATTTATGAGGATTCTGCCGCATGCGACGCTGACAGTAAGGCCGAGCTCAGGATACGGCAGCCACAGGACAACGGAGTTGGGCTGCAGTGAACTCATTAAAATTTGAAAGAGGGTAAAAATGTAATTTTATTATTGCACTAAAGCAATGACAAACTTGTAAAATAAAAGTGTGGTGAAGACATAAATCTTTGTGGTGCAATTAACAACACTTTTTGGGGGGGTTTTTTTTGTTTAGGCTTTTTTGGTTGATGGGGCATCCTATGTGGCACCCCTCTCTGGATGCCACACATGACAAATGTCTCATCAATCCGCCTCAAACGTATAATAGACTAATGAATGTCCATGTATGGAGGGCACGACAAAGGTTGTCTCCTGAGCGCAAAACTGACGGGGACATCCAGCTCACGTTCAAAATACTGACGAGGGCAGTCGTCTTCCAAGCGCACAAACGACGGGAACAGTATTCTCACGGGCGCAATACCGACGGCAAAAAGAAACCCTGAGTCAGTCGTCGCAATGGCGCAAAAACATGGACTAAAGCGCAAAAAAACACGGTGCAAATTGAAAAAAGAGCGATGACAAACCTGTAAATAGGGGGACGATTAGTGGCCTTTGGCTTTTGTTTGGGGTTTACAACAAAACCCAACTCCACACACAACCCCTCACATACGCACCATTAGGCCCACCCCACTCTCCCACATAGGACAACCCTTTATCATAGTAAGACAAATTTTATAATAAATATTACCCCCATTAGCTTTTCCCACACCACAAAAATCAAACCTCATTTTAATTTTCCACCCAAGATTTAATTTTCACCCCAATATGTTACCCCCAAATTTTAAATTCAAATCATTTTTCATATTATCATTGTCCTAGTCAGCATCATAGTCAATAATGTTTGTCTTAGTCGTACTTTGGTGTCCACGTAGAACAAAATTCAAAAAGAAGTACGCATTTGTATAATAGATGTTATTTTGATATATTTCATGATAATTAAGTTGAATAGTTATCAGTAAGAGAATAATAGGTAGTATATGACGTATAAGACATCTCTTTTCATATTTCATATGCGACGACGTGGTACATTCTATTCCACATGGTATATGAGATTAACATGTACTTTTTTGTCCCACGTGCCTTTAAGTAGGGCTCTTGACGAACGAGCTTGAACGAGCTTGAACAGTGAGCTTGGTTTTGTTCATGAACAATATCCATGTTCAAGCTCTGTTCGTTTACTAATCGAGCTCTAAAAACATGTTCAAGCATGTTTGTTAAGCTTACCGAACGAACGTAAACGAACATAAACAAACATTTACAGAGCTTGTTCATGAATAGTTAATCGAACGTTCTGTTCGTTAACAAGACTTATCGAGCTTGTTCGTGAATATGTTCAGGAACATGTTCGTGAGCACACAATCAATCTTGTTCGTGAACAGATTTTCAATCAATTAAACAAACGTCAATTTTTTAATCAGGAATAATATTATTTAAACATAATTGACAATGACTAAATCAATTAAATAAAAGAATTAAATATTTGTATGACAAAAACAAATAAATCCAGCATAATAACTCCATAAATCCCATTATAAGCATCCATTTCAAGTATAGTAAAAAATATAGTATCTGTCTAAATTTACTATTTTTGGTACATGTTTGTTCAGGAACACTTAACGTGCTTGTTCATGAACATCACTTAACGAGCTTGTTCACGAACACTTAACGAGCTAGTAGGCGATAAGGTTTCTGATATAGATAAAGCGAAAGTAAGTATCTATATCAGACGCCATATCGATCGGACCCTGAAGGCCGAGTACCTCACGGTGGAAGACTCTTATGAGTTATGGATCGCCCTCGAGGATAGGTATAAACATCAAAGAGATGTTATACTTCCCCGAGCGCGATATGAATGGGAGAACCTCCGTCTCCAAGACTTTAAGTCTATCGCCGAGTACAACTCGGCACTTTTTAGTATCACCTCACGCCTGAAGTTGTGTGGTGAGAAAGTGACGGAGGAGCGCATGTTAGAGAAGACGTATACATCCTTCCACGAGAAGGATGTTATACTAATGCAGCAGTATCGTGAACGAAAGTTCACGAAATACTCAGAGCTTCTCTCATGCCTTCTGATGGCAGAGCAGAATAGAGACCTCCTTCTGTCCACCCATAACTCATGCCCTACCGGCACTGCTCCTGCGCCTGAAGCGCATCACAGCTCCTCCCAGAAGAAGATGAGAAACTTCAAAGGCAACCCCCAGAAGGGTAAGGCAATGAAGAAGCAGGCTAGAGGACCCCCTCCAAGAACCAACAATGATGGAAAGAAGAAAAATGTGTGGAAGAGAAAAGACGACGGCCAGACATCTGCCCCTAGAAAGGACTGAGAAGATAAGTGTCACATGTGTGACATGACTGGACATTGGTCCAGGAATTGTCGGACTCCACGCCACCTACAGGACTTGTACAAAGCGAGCCAGAAGCTGAGACAAACCTGGTGGATCATGAAGACCTAGCACCAATCAGGTTCATCACTGAGGACTTCTCAAACGATGACCTGCTCGATTGAAGCATTATCTACTTTCTATGCATTGTAATTTTTGAAAAATAATTTACTATCTGCTTATTTGATTTCTAGCATGTTGGATGAATTTTCAGACATTGAATAATTATTAGAAGTATATCTTTTCTTGTGCCTTATACTGCGATGTTTTCTCTTAAAATTAGATGGATTATAAATGCCTAGTGGACAGTGCCTCTACGCACACGATTCTCTAAAACATCT
This sequence comes from Scilla litardierei, assembly GCA_030789695.1. Classification (NCBI taxonomy): domain Eukaryota; kingdom Viridiplantae; phylum Streptophyta; class Magnoliopsida; order Asparagales; family Asparagaceae; genus Scilla; species Scilla litardierei. The sequence continues at coordinate 348,802,576 of CM061133.1, read as the reverse complement.
GCTTTTTCCAAAGCATTGATAAATACGATGGAACCGTGAATACAATTTCCGGTCCATCAGGGATTTTTGAAGGATCACGGGAAGCACATTTTATGTTCCCCAACAAAACACAACTACTAATAAAAGATGCGCTTTTCTCCCCTAGTTCTCATAGAAATCTGTTAAGCTTTAAAGATATCCGTTTAAACGGATACCACCTTGAGACGGTGAGCAAACAAAACAGAGAATTCTTGTATGTAACGTCTCATAAAAACGGTGCTAAAACCACCGTCGATCGTTTTGAGGGACTCCCGTCGGGTCTCTACCATACAAGGATAAGAGCAATGGAAGCAAACACACTCGAGCACCAGAAGTGCGACAATCAACCAGAATTCCAACTCTGGCACAATAGACTAGGACACCCTGGAAGGAATATGATGCGTCGCATCATATCCCAATCCCGTGGAATTAACTCGAAAAGCCTGAAGTTACTTCGAAAGAGTGCATCTCCGTGTCCCCCTTGTCACAAAGGGAAATTGATTACGAGACCATCCTTCCTGAAGGTGGACTCAGAGTCTCCGAGCTTCCTAGAGAGAATACATGGAGACATTTGCGGGCTTATTCACCCTGCAAGTGGACCATTTTGGTACTACATGGTACTGATTGACGCATCTTCCAAATGGTCGTATGTGTGCCTCCTGTCCACCCGCAACATAGCCTTTGCAAAGCTACTGGCACAAATCATAAAGTTGCGGGCACATTTCCCAGATTACCAGATCAAGAAATTGCGTCTAGACAATGCTGGAGAATTCATATCACAAGTCTTCCTAGACAACTGCCAAGCAACATGCATAGAAGTTGAACATCCTGTAGCTCATGTTCACACCCAGAACGGGTTAGCCGAATCTCTTATAAAGAGACTACAATGGATTGCTCGTCCATTTTTGATGCAATGCCAGTAGTCGGTAAATGCATGGGGACATGCCATCTTGCACGCTGCATCGCTAATAAGATTACGACCGTCGGGGAGTCAATCTTATTCTCCGATGCAACTTGCATATGGGAACCCACCGGATATCTCTCACCGGAGGATATTCGGATGCGCTGTCTACGTCCCCATAGCACCACCGCAGAGGACCAAGATGGGTCCTCAACGTCGACTGGGTATCTACATAGGATTCGATTCACCATCGATCATTAGATACCTGGAACCCCTAACGAGCGACGCCTTTAAGGCACGCCTAGCAGATTGTGAGTTTGACGAAAACACTTTTCCCAAACTAGGCATTAATAAAGAGAAGCCAGAAGCTTCAAAGACCATTTCATGGGATACCAAAACTTTATCCCATTTTGATCCGCGTACAAACCAATGTGAAGACGAGATCCTGAAGATCCTTTAAATACAAAATACAGTTCACATTTTAACGGACAAATTCACTGACAACCAGAAGATTGTCAGATCACACGTCCCTGCTGCAAATACGCCAGCTAGGATTGACATACACAAACATGGATGCAATCCACCTGCAGCAGAAGCGGCCATACCTCAACAAAAGAGAGGACGACCCCCAGGCTCCAAAGATAAAAACCCTCAAAAGAGGAAAAAATCTGGAGCAATAATAACGATACCACCACAGGACGCTGAGCTCAGCCCAGATACCTCTCCCCTCCTAAAAACCACTGAAGAGGAAAATGTAGGAGAAATATCATTAAACTATGTGCGTACTGGGAGGTACTGGACAGAAAAAGCACAATCATCGATGATAATTTCGCTCTCATTATTGCCACTCACGTCACTGAATACGACGATGAGACCGATCCACGCTCTCTAGCAGGATGTAAACGCAGAGAGGATTGGCCAAAGTGGAACGAGGCAATAGGAGTAGAGATGGACTCACTCTCGAAGCGCAAAGTTTTTGGACCTGTAGTCCTAACACCAAAGGGTGTTAAACCTGTGAGATTTAAATGGGTATTCGTGAGAAAAAGAAACGAGAATAATGAGATCGTGCGCTACAAAGCGCGCCTTGTTGCACAAGGCTTTTCCCAACGACCAGGAATAGACTATGACGATACCTATTCCCCGGGCATGGATGCGATCACTTTCCGTTTCATTATTGGCCTATCTATAAAGGAAGGCCTGGATATGCAGCTCATGTACGTTGTGTAACGACCACTTTTCGTTGTACGTTTTTCGTGCACGTGCTTTTGGCCGTGCACGTGTTTGTTTTAGACTTTATTTGCTTGTGAACACTTTCGTGTGATATGACGTTGTGAACGTCTCTGAGAGTATTAAATAGTGGCACTATCTTGGAACGACACTTCTCGAGTCGTTTTTCCACAATTTAATCTCACTCGATGAGACGTGACGATTTTCACTCTTGACGGGAGACGTTTCTATTTTTAGTTTCGTCGTCCGACGTCGAATTTGAGATCCGTCTTCTTAGTTAGCTCACATTCTTCATCACGATCACCCTGATATTTATTTTATAATTTTTGGAGTTCATTTGACCACTTTTATATTTTTAACAAGTTTTATAATTTTTTTAATAATTAATTTTTAAATTATTTTCGGCCAAATAAAATTTATTTGAGTTTAAAATGTTTTAAAGAATTTTTGAGCCAATTTCCAGCTCATTTGGACCAAGTCAAATCCTTGGGTGAGTTGGAGAAGTTGAATTTCAAATTTTAAATTATTTTAAACTCCTAATCCTATTAGATTTAGCCCTAGACCAAGTCAACCCATCTATACTATATAAACAGCCCCTAGGAAGACCTATTTTCGCAAGAAATTAACCCTAGCCTCTTCCAAAACTCAAATTGACGTTGCGACGATTCGTCGCAACGTTGCGACGAAGCAGCTCCGCACGACCGAGAGAACGGCCTCTTTTTCCCCGCTCTGACCGGTAGCTCCACCCGCACCAAGCCCCGCCCGCACCCGCTACTGTCGCCCACTCCGCTCCCCGCTCCGACCGAGGATTCCTCTCGGTCAGACCGAGAGGCTTCCCCGCTCCGCTCGCATCTCCGCACCGTTGCAAGCCCCCGCTCAGCGCCCGCCTTGTCGCCCCGCATCCGCTAGCGCCTGACCGAGCGGATCGCCCGCCTCCGCAACGTTGCAACGTTGCAGCGCCCACTCCCCCGCATCGAAGGCGCACGACAGACCCCTCCCTCTGCACCGACCGAGAGCACCAAGGCCCACACCGCACCCGCAGCTGCACAAGCCCGTTCCCCCGCACCGACCGAGCCAAGCCCCTGCATTTGGCTGAGTACGACCGAGAGCAAACGTCGCAACCCCGCACCCGTCGCACCGCTTGCCACTGTGGGCCCCCAAGTTCTCCAGAGGTATTGTGGGTCCCCCAATGGTCCCTAGGACTACTGTGGGCCCCACCTAGGTGCGTTCTCTTCGACGATTTGCTGCGTACGACGTCGTCGCACGTCGTAGCCCGTCATCGCACGTTCTAGCTTTGGAATCTGGAACCGTTGCTCCGGTTGATGCTCTGAACTTTCCAGCGAGGAAACTATATTGGAATCAGGACTTGGAGCGCGTTCTCTTATTCCAACCCCCGGCGTCGCTACCCGACGCCGGTGTAGCTTTCGCGTCGTGTTGAGGTAACGCTTTGCACCCCTAGGACCCCAAACCCAATGCATGCTAATCAAGACTAAAATCAGTATTTTTAAAGTATTTTAAATGTTTTAGAAATCACTAATCAAGATTAATAAAACGGTTGTAGGCCGGTGGACTTGTGCACGTAGGATAATTGTGATTTTTTGGACTCATTGGACGGTGTGCTCAGACGTCGTACTTGCAGGCAAGTGAAACTTGCCAACTCTTGCGTAGGGCCATGTTTTTAGGCCACTTCCTTGTTTTCAGCATAAAAGAGACTATTCAGTGAAATGATAGCTGGCTAGACGCCTACTTGATCTAGTTTGACTACGAAACTAGATCCGTCACCTGATTGATCTAGCTTGACAACGAAGCTAGATCCAACCCTTTTAAACTTGTTGTTCATGCATACTAAACTGTCACGTTTACTTTCCTTACATGTACGCACTTTTAACTGACATGCATTGCATCTTACATGTCATCCAAATTGATTGTTGCATCGTAGCACACGCTACAAAATACTTGTACAATCCGTATTTCCGTGTTCCCGGCTAGGTGCACCCCTATGCCATACTTGTTTAAAACACTTCCTGGCTCGTGGTCCAGAAGCGGGCCTCATGTGTTGGCTAAAAACCAATGCCCGATACACGTGGAGGGGTAGGGATAAACGGTCACTTGAGCTTAGGAGTGGCTTGATCAGCCCTCTAGCCAAAAGACGGAATCTCTGTGCACGAGGTGCTTACTTTCCTTGTCTTGTACTTGTCTTGTGAATGATTCATGCCATGCCATGCTCGTACTTTACTTTACTTTACTTTACTTTACCTGTTGCACTCATACTTTAACTGCCATGTCATTGCATCATGCTAGAACTGCTAGGTTGCTTTACTTTTGCATACTTCCAGTTTCCTTGCACAAGTCTCTTGTAGACTTGCTGACATGTGCCCCTTGCTCTTTTGGGCGTCACATGTTAGACCTGAGCCAGAGACCGTTGCTGTGTACGTGATGAGTTGCTGACGCTGAGCCTGAGTCCATGTCTGCCTAGGAGGAGTTTTGTGAATGTCAGTGATCTTTCTTGGTGACTTTTGCTGAGCTTTCTTTTGTTTTAGGTTTGTTGTTAGTTATCGGTGCGTAGCACCGTTGTTTTGTACGTTGTACTTTTGTTGGCCATGTTGGGCCTTTAGACTCTCTTTTATTTCTGCCTGGTGGCTTTTCTGCGATGTTGGAATTTATATTTATGGATATTCTGAGATTATTCTTTGGTCTCATCTCATTATTATTATCTTGTTTCGCTCGCATTGCAAGGACCTGCAGTTTTAAATTTGATTGACGCTTATCGGACTTGCAGCCTTGTAGCTTCAAGTCTGAGCGGATCTTCTCATGCTTCGCCTCCACGTTTTTGGGAAGCGGGGCGTGACACGTTGTGACTGCATACCTATATGGAAATATAGATAGGGAAATCTATATGAGAATCCCAGACGGATATAAACTACCGACAAAAATGACAGAAAGACCTCGGGACGTTTATTCTGTCAAACTCCAAAGATCACTGTATGGTCTAAACCAGTCGGGTAGAATGGAGTATAACAGACTCAGTGAATTCCTAGTGCAACAAGGATTCACAACAAATGAAATCTGTCCTTGCATCTTTATAAGAACAAAGGGAACATGATTCGTAATCATTGCCATCTACGTAGACGACCTAAACATCATCGAATCTCCTGAAGAGATAGGTGAGATATCCAAGAGTCTCACACCGACTTTTGAGATGGAAGACCTTGGCAAAACGAAGTTCTGCCTAGGCTTACAAATTGAATACTTGAGCGGAGGAATCCTGTTACACCAATCGACATACATAAAGAAGTTACTGAAAAACTTCCTTATGGACAAATGTCATCTGCTTAGCACACCAATGGTCGTAAGATCATTGGATATTAATACAGACCCCTTCTGATCACTGGAAGAGGAGGAGGAAGCACTGGGTCCTGAAGTACACTACCACGTGCAATTGGAGCACTCCTATACCTGGCAAACTGCATGCGTCCCAATATAGCGTTCGCAGTTAACCTACTAGCCAGATACAGTTCAGCATCCTCAAAGCGCCACTGGAACGGAGTGAAGCACCTTCTGCGCTACCTCCAAGGGTCTGTGGATCTGGGCCTATACTTCAAGAAAGGTGTATCCTTCGACTTAGTCAGTTATGCAGATGCAGGATACAGGTCCGACCCACACACGGCAAAGTCCCAGGCCGGTTTCGTGTTCACATACGGTGGGACGGCCATCTCATGGAGATCTGTGAAGCAGACTTCTACATCGATCTTATCCAACCACTCCGAGCTCATAGCGATCCACGAAGCTAGCAGAGAATGCTTTTGGCTTCGATCAGTCATCCAACACATCCTCAAGACTACCGGCCTGAAGATGGGAGATCTTGGACCAACCACCATGTACGAAGACAATGCTTCCTGCATCGCTCAACTACGAGGTGGCTACATCAAGGGTGACAGGACGAAGCACATTTCACCCAAGCTCTTCTGGACGCATGAACAACAAGTAGACAACCAGATCGACATCTAGCAGATCCAGTCTTGCAACAACCTGGCAGATCTATTTTACTAAAGCTTTACCTCGCTGTACATTTAGAAAACTTGTACTAGGAATTGGGATGAGACAGTTGAGAGATTTACAAGCCTGAAGCTTGTACATTTCAGGGGGAGTTAATGTCGGGCTGTACTCTTTTTCCTTGGCTATTGGTTTTTTTCACGCGTTTTCCATAGCCAAAGGTTTTAACGAGGCAACCACATCAACTCTGAATCCAGAAGTATCCACCTCTGATGTTATCCATCGATCAGGGGAATTTACAGAGACTTGTACTCTTTTCCCTTAGCCACTGGTTTTTCCCACTGGGTTTTCCATGTCAAAGGTTTTAACGAGGCAAGAACTCTTAAAACGTGGGATCCAGAAGTATCCATAGACCCATGATCAGAAAAGCTCTATGAAACCTTAAGCGTTCATTACGGCTTACAACAATGGATGGATAAGGAGAAGTGTTATAAACGGGCTTTTGGAGGCCCAACTTGTTATTGGGTATCCACCCATTATGTAACCATATTGCTATAAATACAGGGCTATGGAGTCTGTAACCACCAAGTTTTACAACAAATAATATTATTTCAAAAAACCGTTTTCAATCAATAATTGCACAAGTTGGCTGAAACTCGAATCCAATCCGAACTCGAGAACAAATAAGAGATACACGTTAAAACCTAAGTTCGAATCCAAATTTCTAATTGGGTCCAGGTTCAGGTCGGAATCGACGTCAGATCTTACATGAATTCAATCCGAAACTACCCGTTTACATCCCATGAAGATGAGATGGCCTTTTTCACCTTTTGGGTATTAATTTCATAAATAAATAATTTATTCTAAAGATGTTAAGTGACAGATTGTTATTTTCTTTGAAGAGCTTAGCGTTTTTAATATAGATTAACTAGTCATAATCCACGGTTCATTCCAGATATCACCTCAAATTCCCCCATCCAAAATGTAAACGAACAAAACCGAAACAGGGTCAAGCCAGTTAGGTTTCGATTTGCCCTCCTGCAGAACCGAACCGGAACTGACGATTCCGGTTTGCCCTACTGCAGTTCCCCGGTTCGATTCTCCGGTTCTGGAACCGGTGAACCGAACCAGTTCGGTTTTGCCTCTTATTCCATTTTTTTCACTATACCCCCCAAAATTGATTTTTGCACCCATCACCCTCCCAATCCTTATAAATACCACTCCACTTTTCATATATTTTTCATATATTTTTCTTTTCAAATATTTTCTAGTAATTTTCATATATTTTTCTTTTCAAATATTTTCTATTTGGCCTAGTTATTGCCTTTAAATTTGTTTAATTTTCATATATTTTTCACCACAACCGAACTGGAATAGGCTCCAAACCGAAACGAAACCGGAACCTAACTGAAACCGAACAGATTCTAAAGCGTTTCCAGGTTCTGCTGGAACCGGAACCGAATCACGGTCGGGTCTACTGCAAGGGACCAATTCTGATTCACACCTTTAAAAAATAGGATGAATTGTTGAAACCCTTTTTATTATGCGTTCATCTTTAAAAACCAAATAACCCAATGAAAATTAGGTTAGAACTCCATTGTACCACACCCGTCCATTCAAAACTTAAAACGAAGACATAATGCATGAGATTTTTTTTTTGCGGACTAAAGTGCAACAAAATGGGAATTTTTGCAATTTTTTTTTGAACTAAAGTACAATATATCATGACTCTTCTTCCTAGTTTTAATAATATACGGGGGCTTTTTTTAAAAAAAACACAGAACATTAGGATTTCATGACATTTACCCAATAAAATAAAATAAAACATGAAATAAAGAAGCACAGACAAAGTGCAATAAAGTGCGACTTTTTTGCTAATTTTTTGTGAACTAAAATACATTACATGAGTTTTCTGCTAATTTTCATAATATATTAGGGCTTTGAATTAAAAAAAATAGTAAATTAGGATGGCCTGATATTTACCCAATATAATATAATATAATATAATATAAAGAACTCAAATGAGGCAAAGCCTAAGGCTTTTTGTTAAAGCCTTTGAAGACATGATCACGTTCTCATAGTCATATCTCATTATTCCCCAAATGATGTTATCCCCCCTAAAAGAAATGTGCACCGTTGACTTCCAAAGATTAGCCTTGCGTTTCACTGGATGTAGCTGTGTTAAAAATTGGTGGGTGAGAATTTTGGCTGTCCTTTACGGGTCCTATCCGGCTTGAGTCGAATTAGTCGACGCCCAATGTGTTGTCCAAAAACCGATGATTAAAAACAAAAAAAAAGATTGGCCTTGTTATCTATTGCATGTCCTATGGTTTTTTGGAATCAATCACCAACAAGCTCCTCCCATCATAATAACAATATTGTTTCAGAGTGTTTTTTCACCACGAATATTGTTGATGGATGGCCTAAAGGATGCCGTTGACATGGAAGACGGTGGCAGCATTCGGAGCACTTGATGAGCTTGACTCAGGGTTGAAGAGACTTCAGACCGAGCTAAGGATGCCGGATTGAGCTGTTTATCAACTCTCACATGAGACCTAAGGGAGAGTGCATGTGGTAGAAAAGAGGTTTGCGTTTATCAACCCCCCAAATTAAGCGAAAAATTGGTGAAATTACGTCTACATGCAAAACGCCACGTATCTAACGAGATTTGGCGCAATTAAATCCACGTGATTCCCTCAATTTAACTTCCATTATTTTCAATTTCATACCCTTAAAAAAGAAATGGCAGCCTTGTAATTTAAGTTGATCTATGGGGGCGTTTGTCCACCCTTAACCGTACGAAAGTACGCATGTAAATATATCTGAGGTTTCGGTTACATTTTGATTTTGGCGCAGCGACGATGACGTGGATTTGTCGGCAGACGAGCGGTACGTTCCGGTCCGCTTATGACGAGCTGGAGGTGGGCCCCGCTTATGACGATGCTCGGTCCTTACAAAATAATTTAATTATTAGTCAAAAACATTGGCATGTTACGAATCAACTACTAGGGGAACCTTCAGCCGTTTATTTATAGACAAATAGGGAGAGTACAAACATGAGCTACATTGATATGGACTTATCTCTAAGATAGCTCAGAATCTTAACTAACTCGGTTTATAACCGTTCACAACACTCCCTCTTATTCAGGTGCTCCGTCAGGTTAGCTTCCTCTCTCCGAATCTTTGTATGATAGAGGCTTGATGAAAAAGGCTCTCAAAACGTTCAAGTATGGTTTTTACTCCATTTTCTTGAGACGTTACATACAGTAATTCATTCTCGTTTACATTTGATGTTTCCAAGTGGAATCCGTTCAGATAGATATCTTTGAAACTTAGTAAGTTTCGTTTGGAATTCGGAGAGTATAATGCATCTTTAATTTTAATTTCTCTTCCTTTTGGGGAGCAACAAGGTTGCATTCCGAGAACCTTCAATTACATCCGATGGCCCTGAAATGGTATTTACATGGCTCTTATACGACATAATGCAATGAAAATAACATTTATCCTGAAGGATCGTATGTGTCGAAGCACTGTCTACCAAGCAGTCATGAGAGCATTCCATCTATAAAGATGAGTAAAACATTTGCATTCAGAAACTAACTTTTATTCAAGGGAAATCAAATTACATAAAAGCTCTCATAAGATAAATTGTTCTGAAAATAAAAATGCTAAGATAAATGTAGTAGGCTAATCAAGCAGGTCCTCTGATTCGAAGTCTTTTGCAATGAACTTGACTGCAGTGTTTGCAGCCACTAGGTTTGTTTCAGCATTCTTTTTCTTGCTTTGTTTATACAGCTCCTGGAGATGCAGTGGGGTCCGACACACTCTGGACCAGTGGCCTTTCATGCCACATCTGTGACACTGGTCTTCCCAATCCCTCTTGGGTGGGGGTGCATCATTTTTCTTGTTGTCATTTCTGCGTCAGGTGAACTTGCGCTTCCCTTTATTCTTTCGCTGCTGTACTTGGCCCTTGGCTCTTTTGTGTTGTCCCCCTTTCTATGGTCTTTCTTTTCTTTTATTATCTCTCTTCTTTTTGAAGGAAGAGGTATGATGAGCTTCTGGTAGAGTGGCAGTGCCAGGGGACGCATGTTGTTAGTGGCGAGGAGAAGCTCTCTGTTTTGTTCGGCCATGAGTAAACATGACAGCAGCTCAGAATACTTGGTGAACTTGCGTTCACGGTATTACTACATAAGTATCGCATCTTTTTCATGGAAAGACGTATATGTCTTTTCCAGCATGCGATCTTCCGAGACTTTCTCACTACACAAATTCAGGCGTGAGGTGATGCTAAAAAGTGCTGAGTTGTACTCAGCAATGGACTTGAAGTCCTGCAGTCTCAGGTTCTCCCACTCATATCATGCCCTTGGGAGTATAACGTCTTTCTGATGTTTATACCTATTGTAACGACCGGTTTTTGTAATGACTAATATATGAATAATATTGGATGTTCTCTCCTTGTGTGTTTTCCTCCGTCAGACGTTTTTGTTCAGTTTCTTCTGATCTTTTATCTTCCGAAGCATATCTTGATGGGGCTTGGAGTAAGTATTCTTACGATAAGCTTCATAGCGTCCATATCTTAGAGCTAGAGTGATCCTAGAGGCCATAGGAATCTTTCCGAAGCGTCGCGCTTCGATTCGGCACTTCTGGTGCATCTTAGTTGGTTCATGAAGGAGAGCCAACCGACTAGATTTCAATCCAGTCGGTCGGCAACACTTCACAGACCGACTAGTTCTTCTCAGTAATTTCAGCTAAGTTACTGTTTACGTTTAGTCGGTCTAAGCACATTCTTCGACCGACTAGTTGCCCAACTAGTCGGTCAGGACTTGTACTCAGACCGACTAATTCTGAGTTCTTCTGTACAGCCGAGTTACTGTTTATAGTTAGTCGGTCAAAGAACATCTACCGACCGACTAGTTTCCAAACTAGTCGGTTAGAGTTCCTTCTCTGACCGACTAACTCTCAGTGCTTAATATCTATCTAATTTTACCCTTAGTCGGTCTATAAACATTCACCGACCGACTAGTTTCCAAACTAGTCGGTTGACGATTCTTCACAGACCGACTAATTATGCCTTCCCTGTACAGACACTGTTCACTGTTTGATTTTAGTCGGTGTCAGTTGGACGACCGACCGACTAGATCCCAAACTAGTCGGTCGACCACTCTTCACTGACCGACTAAATTGCCCAGTAAACCTAGGTTAAGTCGTAGCCGCCGCATCTTTTCTTTATTTAAACCCTCGATTCTTTCATTTCTTTCTTCACTTTTCCTAGCCATTCTTCTTCCCCAATCATCCCCCAATCGTTCTCTTGCCATCCCTCTTCCTCCCGAGCCCTATCTCACCCTCCGTTGCACCGGCGATCACCCCGCGAGCCGCCAGCCGATCTCCAAAAACCTCAAAATCCTCTTTTGCTCCAGATTTGCCTTATATTCCACATTCTCCAGATCCATTTTAGATCAGCCGCAGGAGATCCTTTCAGCCACAACTTCTCCCTCGGATCGCTCTTACGTTGTCATGCTAAGCTCGGTTTGGCAACGGCAACCCGAAGATCATCGAGATCCTCTTCTACCTGCAGTTCGTAGGCATCGTGATCGTCGTTCTTCCGCTACAAATACGCGAACCCTAATTTCCATAGAGTAGCGATTTGTGTGACAACTCTCGTCGATCAACAAATCTCGGTACCAGGCAAGTGAAACTTGCCAACCTTTGTTTTATGCCATTACCTTGTTTTAGCGTGAAAGAGACTAGACCGTGAAATGATAGAGGTCTAGGCGCAAATCCAAATTCTAGCTTGACAACGAAGCTAGAATTGCCCTTGTCATGTCATGTCATGCATTTGCCTGTCACGTTTAATTTCTTTAACGGTACACAATTTAAATTGAATATCTGCCATGCATTGCATCCTTTACATGCCATTTGATTTGTATGTTGCATCGTAGCACACGCTACCAAGTACATGTACAATCCGTGTTTCTGTGTTACGGCTAGGCACCCGTTATGCGGGCATAACCCTACGCCATCCTTGTTAAAAACACTTCCTGGCTCGTGATCCAGAAGCGAGCATTCCATGTTCGGGGGTAAGGCCCTGGCTCGATACACGTGGAGGGGTAGGGATAAACGGTCACTTGAGCGCAAGAGTTGGCCCGTACAGCCACTCTAGCCAAAGGGCGGAATCTCTGTGCACGACGTGCTTACTTTACTTGTATTAGTCCTTGTGTATGTTCCTTGCAAACTTGACATCCATGCCATGCTTGTACCTTTTTACTATACTTGTTGCACTCTTACTTTAACTGCCATGTCATACATACTTTAGGATTGATAGCTTGCTTTTTACCTTCTTTAGTTTCCTTGCACGAGTCTTGTTGACTTGCTGACATGTGCCCCTTCTCTTTGGGTGTCGCATGTTAGTTGCTGAGCCAGAGTTTGCTGTTGAGGGCGACGAGTTCGTGGAGTTCGTGCCCGATTCTGTTGCTGGAGTGGAGTACGAGGATACCGGTGACCAGTCCTAGTGTTCCTTCGCAGTTCTACCTTTAGTTGTTGTCATTGGTCGGTGAGTAGCACCGTTTGTTGTTAGATTCCTTGTTGGCCATGCTGGGCCTGTTCTTTTAGACTCTTTTGTTGCCTGGTGGCATTTCTGTGGTTGTTGAACTTATCTGGACATCGAGATTATAATTTTTTTTATTATCTGCCTCTTTCTATTATTCTTGTCTTTGTTTCGTGTCACATTACAGGGACCTGCTATTTTATGTTGATTGACGCTTATCGGACTAGCGGCTTTGTAGCTTCAAGTCTGAGCGGACCTTCTCACGCTTCGCCTCCATATTTTTAGGAAGCGGGGCGTGACACCTATCCTCAAGGGCAGTACACAGCTCAAGTGGATCTTCGACCGTAAGGTATTCAGCCTTTAAGGTCTTGTCCACATGGCGGCGAATATAAATGATGGCTTGCGCCTTTTCTATATCACTTACTTTTTCTTTTTCTGTTACAGCAGCAATGAGGGACTTTGCCTGTAAGTGAAACTTCACATCAAGCTGCCAGCTCAGATAGTTTCTACCTGATGCATCCAGCACTTCGAAATCGACGCTTGCAATTTTAGCCATTTATCTAGCTGAGCACAAATATGCATGAATTAATATTTTAATCAAAGAGACATTTTCATGCGGAGGCAATATATAATGAAAGGCTAAATGCGTGGATCGGCCAGTCCCACATAAAAAGAGTCCAAAGTCCATACAGTCCATATTACACAATTTAAAGCTTAAAAGGAAAATACAACTTTGGAAACCCCGTGGGTCCCATATAATATCTCCAGCTTCAATTGTGGCCTCCGACTCCATGGAAGGTGGTCTTCAGTCTTTGACATTTACATAAATTCCTCACTACAATTTCTCTCAAAAATAAAAGAAAAGTGCGGGAAATAAAATGTGGGACAGAAACAGCCGATCCAAAAACCGCATTTAGCCATTCATGCAGAAATATTGTGCTCATCAACATTTTCAATCACAAGCATTGCAGGCAGTTATATTTGCATGAGGATAAATAATTTAATCACTTAATAATTATTGGACCACTGGGCAACGTCATACACCGTTAGGATACGCGACTAACGGCAGAGCGGTCGCAGGATCTTCCTAATTATTAAGCTTAAATATAATGCACAACCACGCATAAAATATCCACAGAATAAGCCAGTGATGCAACGCATGTATAGATGATTTTACAGAAGAAATCATTTAATGCAAGGGTTGTGCAAATTTTGGGTTTATTCCAAGAATGGGAAAAAGAGCCCATATTTGACATGTTCTTCGCAAAAGGAAAAAGTTTTCCTTTCTAAATTTATCCCCAAAAGAAACCAAAAAATCCCCTGTTTTTACATGAATTTTTAGGTCGCCAAAAATGCCATTTTAATCAATCTTTAGCCCAAAAATCCTTTTCATAGCTTTTATCTTAGTTCCCCCAAATTTTTTTTGCCTGCGGGCCTGAGGCCCGCAAGGCTGTTTTCTATTTTTTTGAGTTTGGGCTTCAGGGCCAAAGAGAGTAGGGGCGGCTAGGGCTAGCCGCCGCCGCCGGGTTATCGCCGGGCGGCAGCCAGGGGTGGGTTTTGGGCGGAGCCGCCCCCCTTGGAGGGGGGCGGCGACGCAGCGCCGCCCCCTGTAGAGGGAGCGGCGGCGACGCAGCGCCGCCCTCCTTCTGGGGGGACGGCGGCGACACAATCGCCGCCCCCCTTCTGGGGGGAGCAGCGGCGACCCAACACCGCCCCCTTTGGGGGGACGGCTGCGACGGAATCGCCGCCCCCTGCAAGGGGACGGCGGTGCCCCGCACCGCCTCCCTGCGGGGGTACGGCACCGTCGCAGCGTCGCCCCCCTTCGGGGCGGACGGCGGCGACGGAATCGCCGCCCCCTGCAGGGGGACGACGATGCCCCGCGACGCGCCCCTGCACGGGGGGGGGGGGGGGGACGGCGGAGACGGAATCACCGCCCCCCGCAGGGGGGACGGCGGTGCCCCGCGCCGCCCCCCTGCGGGGGGGATGGTGGCGTCGCAGCTCCGCCCTCCTTCGGGGGGGGACGACGGCAACGGAATCGCCGCCCCCTGTAGGGGGACGGCGGTACCCCGCGTCGCCCCCTGCGCGGGGGGGGGGGGGGGGGGGGGGGGGGGAAGGCGGCGTTGCAACGTCGCCCCCCTTCGCCGGGGGGGACGGCGGCGTCGCAACGTCGCCCCCCTTCGCGGGGGGGGAGGGGGACGGCGGCGTCCCAACGCCACCCCCTGCGGGGGACGGCGGCGTCGCCGTGCCGCCCCCCTTCGCGGGGGACGGGGGCGATGCAACCGTCGCCGCCCTTCAGGGGGAGCGGCGGTGACGTGATGGGTGGAAGGGGGGCCGGCGGCTAGGCCGCCGGTGGGCATGGGGTAGGGTTGAATAAACCCTAAAAATTTGATTTTTGGGTGGAAAAGTTCGTCATTTTTAGGCGATTTAGCAAATCCCCATATCGATCTTGCGAGATCTATGGGTAGATCAACCATACGTATGATAAAAACATCGTTTTTAGCGGGTTTTAACTCTATATCCGTCCTCCAGATATAGCGACGGTTGAACGAAGCCTACGCGGATGACGATGCTCGATTTGAGGAAGCCTTGCACCGCGCGTGTGGATTACCGTCTCCCTTCTCCTTCGCAACGATCGAAAAATTATTGTGGAAAAATTTAGAGGCTCATGCTGATAACGTGTTATGAATCAACTACTGGGGGGAGAACCCCCAGCCCTTTATTTATATGCAAATAGGGAGAGTACAAACATGGGCTACATTGATATGGGCCTATATCTAAGATAGCCTATAATCTTAACCAACTCGGTTTATAACCGTTCACAACAGGTCGTTAATAATATTTAATCAGTTGTAAACCGATGTTGACGGGAGTTTGTATTATATCTTATCCACATGATAAGATCATAACAATTGTAATCCTATCCATGTACGCTCTTCCTTCTACTATAAATAAAGGACTGTGGTCTCACCTCAGATTTGATGCTTCACAACACGTTATCAGCACGAGCCTCAAAGATTTTTCCACAAAACCTTATCGTTGCGAAAGCGAATGAAAGGCGGTAGATCCACGGGCGCGGCTTCGTCTACTACAAACGGGCGTCATTTTCCACGTGTAGGCTTCGTCAACCGTCGCTAGGTCTGGAGAACAGATCAATATTGAGGCTTTTCGATACAGAGACTCTGTTAAAGACAGTATGGGCAAAGGGTAAAGCACTTTCTCCGCCCTTATGTTTATTCTTCCTTTTTCTTAACCCTCTCATCTCCTTGTGGGGGTAATGGTTCAAGAATATCAGGAAGATACTGAACTTCAGTCCGTCTTCCTTGCTTCTCTCCAAGAAGTTAATAAAAGTTTGCCATCTCAGCAAGTGATCAAAACTGATCGAGACCCAACCGAGGCTACCGAGAGCTCGTCCCAAGTAGCCCGAGACATTCCTAAAAAATATTAGAGCATCAGAAAAAGAAAGCTTCGCACCCTGGCTGGGATGGAAAGGGCTAAAGACAAGAAGAGGAGAAATGAAGCCGATGTCACGAGCTCAAGCTCTCCAATCATGGATGTGACCAAGGCTCTGATCATGACCCCTGAATGAACTCGGGCCCCCACTCAGGAGGAGTTTTCTCAGGGGTTGTCATCGCCTCGAGAATTAAGCTTTTATGAGGATTATTGCTTTTATAAGGATTATTGGCCATGGGGCAGCCTCCAACCTACAGAGCCATTGGCCAATGAAGTCCCTCCTGAATTTAGGTCGATCTTTTTAGTCGATAGTCGCCCCAAGCCCCTCCTGAGTGTCCTGATGACGTGCTTCATCTGGCCACTTACCCTGTTGGAAAGGGTGAGTCAGACTTCTTGGATAGTGGGACGAAATCTCGACTTGTGAAGAATTCAACTCTCCCTAGGGATATGGCCGTCTTGGAGAGGGTCAATCATGAGAGGTTGACCACCTTTATAACTTGACAAAGTCTCCAAGTGGCTAATTCCTTTCCTTTCTCAACCATATCGGGTGCCAAATTTAACCGTCTTGTTGCTTTGTGGCGTACAGATGGCCATGGCGGCTGCTTAGTTGTGACGACGTTTATCAGTAATGGCTAATTACGAAGCCAATCTAGTGGCCAAGCAAGAATGGATAACCATTGCCAAGGTAGTTGTTGACAATACGAAGATGAAAGTTAAGAAATCAAAGCTTCGCCGGGTCGAACTCACATCTCGCGTGAAGGAGATGGAAAATGAATTGTTAGCGACAAGAACAAGGGCCGAAGAAGAAGCAACCATCAAGAAGCTAGTCGAGCAACAACTGCTTGAGGAGGCCACCCTCAGAAAACAAGTTGAGGAGCGGCTATTTGAGGAGGCTAACTTTAGTAAGCAGGCCGAAGAGCAGCTGCTCGAGGAGGCAAAGAAGTGGGAGGCGAAGGAAGCTGACCTTCGAGCCCAGCTGCTTACGTATAAGGGGATCGACTCTTCGAAGATTGCTGAAGAGGCAGTGGAGAGGTACAAAGAAAGCCTCGGGTCCCTCGATGAGTTCTACGAGGCGAGCTTTAAACGATGAAATCTGGAGATTGAACAGAAATTCCCCGCTTCAGGGATTGACTCCAATCGACTGCCACTGATGTCTGATGATGAGTGCGGAGAGGAGAATGATGGTATCCATGCCGATGTCTCTGCAGATGGAGCTACATCCTCGGAGGGTAGACCACAAGACTCCATCGTCCCATTTATTTGCCACTTGCCTTAGGGTGTATAAGCCCTTCTTTTTGTATCTCATGAACAAAAATCGAATCAAAAAATTTATTGTAGGAAATACGTATTTGTCTTGTCATGATGATGTACCTTATTGTCTTGTTTGCACCCTTTACAGTTTAGACTCATGCATGTGAAGAATGCTTAGTGTGATTATTAAGCAATGAGCTTCTTTCTTAGTTTGAGGGTTTCTTTCTCCAGGTTGTAGGAAGTTCACCCCGAGTTGATAGAGGTGGCTTTGCCCCTGAAGAATTAGCCTAAAGAAAAACGAACCAAAGCAAGGGTTCAAATGGGTCTTCCCCATTTGTATTGTTGAATTGACCTGCGAGGATAAGGATATCTCATCCTCAATCATATGCCTCGATCGGCTCATGGAGGGTTGTCCCTCTGTTCGTATGGTCGATCGGCTCGTGATGGTATTGATAGCTCGTCCTCGATCGTATAGCTTTGTCGGTCCTCAAAGGGGATGACCCCTCCATTCGTATAGCCGAGCGGCCTCCTCGATGGTAGATATTGCTTGTCCTCGGTCGTATAGCTCGATCGACCCTCTGTTGGGTTGGCCCTCCGTTCGTATAGCCGTGTGGCTCGCGAGGCTATCGATATTTCGTCCTTGATCGTATAGCTCGGTCGGCCCGCGAAGGGTTGGCCCTCCGTTCGTATAGCCGAGCGGCCCGTGAAGTTATCGATAGTTCGTCCTTGATCATATAGCTCAGTCGGCCCTCGAAGGGGATGTCCCCTCTGTTTGTATAGCTGAGCTACTTCTTGAGGGTAGATATAGCTCATCCTCGATCGTATAGCTCGGTCGGCCCATGAAGGGTTGCCCCTCCAATCGTATAGCCAAGCAACTCAAGGGTATCGATAGTTCGTCCTTGATCGTATAGATCGATTGGTCTACGAAGGGAATGCCCCCTCCGTTTATATAGCTGAGCGGCCCGTGAGGGTATCCATAGTTCATCCTCGATCGTATAGCTTGGTCGACACGTGAAGAGGATGCCTCCTCCATTCGTATAGTCGAGCGGCCCTCGAGGGTATCGATAGTTCGTCCTCAATTGTATATCTCGTTCGACCGGCGAAGGGTGTTTCCCTCTGTTCGTATAGCCGAGCGGCCTCCTCGAGGGTAGATATAGCTCGTCCTCGATCATATAGCTCGATCGGCCCACAAAGAGATGCCCTCTCCCTGAGGATGCGTGGACCTGAGTACTAGGAATGAAAACGAGGTCGAGAGAAATGGACCTCGCAAGGCACCTTAGTCACACAATGTATTAGCTTGAGATAGTGGAAATGTTAACTGAAAAAGAATTTTATTCATTGGCTCATAAAAGAAAATGCGAACAACAGAAATTAGTACATGCGTTTATTCCATGTGAAGATAGAGGCGTCGCATTACACCTTCTAAGCTTTCATCCAACGCGACCCTCATTGTTGGTTATTTGACAACCTGGGTGACGGGCGAGTCAGGAAAGGCCCCCTTTCCGTTGTCTTTCACCTTCGAGGTGCCCTCAACTACTTTCGCCTGTGAGTCGACAAATTTCTTTAAGTGACCACGCTTGACTAGGGCTTCAATGTCCTTCTTTAGTGTCCAGCAATCATCAATGTCGTGGCCATTGTCTTGGTGGTAACTGTAATATTTATGGTCATCTCTCTTGTCGTATCTATTCTTCTACTTGGGAGGAGGTCGGTTGATGAGTCTCTCGTCCTTTACATAGGCCAGGACCTCGGCTCTGGTAGAATTTAATTTGATGAAGACCTTGTCAGTTGCACAGGTACGCCCTTTGGGACTCCTTTCTCTTCACCGTTGGTCTCTCGACTCTCGGTGGGAACCATCATGGGGTCGAGCTTCTATTCTTGCTTCTGCATGGGGCTTGGAAGAGATTTTTTGTCGAATGGCCAGCGCTTCCTCCGACACCATGTATCGTTCTTCTCTCGCAAGTAGGTGACCAAGGTCACGTGGAGGTCGCTGGTGCAATGATTTTACCAAATCTTCACAGTGAATTCCTTTCGTGAGAGCCGCAATGACTGTCTCGTCATTGCAGCCCTTGATGTTTAGCCTCTCCTTGTTGAAACGTGTGAAGTAGTCCCGTAACGTTTTCCCTTCTCCCTGCTCCACATTGAACAGGTGGGCTATGCATCGTTTCTACCTACGCCCCGCCATGAACTACTGGCAAAATGCTTGGAAAAGGCTTTTGAAAGGCCCAATAATGTGATTGGGCAACCCGCTGTACCATTCATCTGCCGCCTTGGTCAAAGTTCTGTGGAAAGCCCGACACATGAATGGTTCATCCACCCCATTTATCTCCATTATGCGCTTGTATTTTCAGACGTGCTTAAGAGGGTCGCCCATGCCATTATATTGAGCCAATGGAGGCAGCTTGAATTTCAGCAGTCGGAGAGCCGAAGTAATGTTCTTCAGTAAAGGATCACACTCGTCTTCTGAACCTGAAGCCAGACAAGTAGGACATGGTTCATCGCAGTGACATCTGGTATACCGACAGGTGGAGGCGCTGGAGGAATTGACAGGGCACCCTCTCGAACGATTGGGAGAGTTGGAGGGGAGAAGATTGTCCCTTCGAATCTTTCATTTCTTCCCAGTCGTGGGCTTCTGGGGAGGACTGCGACTACGATCCTGAGTGCGTCGATCCTTTGATTGCTCTATGTTGCTATGAGTAGCGCTGCAAGAAGCTCTTCCATTGTTGGAAGGTCCCGGGTCCTTTGGCCGTCCGATGGAGCGGTTGTTGCCATCCCTCTGGTCACCGTGGCCTCCATCAATGTTACCAACCCCGGGTCTTTAATGAGGTGGGGGAGTAGCATCAAGCAGAGGGTCGACTTGCCGTTCTAAGTTTGGCTCCTCGGCCCTCTGGCTCATTGGTGCAGATTGTTTTCCCACGGGGCTTGGTGTCGAATTGGGTGGCGGCTGCCCCGGGGCCTGGTTAGTGTGCCATTCGTTCTATGAGAGTAGTCAATGCTCGAAGGTTGGATTGACAGTCTACGAGAATGCGTTGAATTTCTCCTGTGTTACCAGACGTGGCTATGGTCTCCCCTCAGAAGAAGAACCAGAATCTTCTTCAATGAGCAGGGGATTAGGGTCTTTACTAGGGACTGGTCCAGTGTTGGTGGGTTGAGCCGACATTGTTGTTGCTTGTGATGTTCACTCTGAATTTTCCACAGACGGTGCCAACTGTTGACGGGGGAATTCGTCAAGCAGTACGGTGGATCTGATAAGGACGCCTCTGGTGACGTGGCTCTTCATCAACAGAAGAGTGGGACCTGCGGTTGCTTGAATCCGGGTCAGGGTGAGCCAAGTCTAAGCTACTGAGGTGGGTCTCGACCTAACTAAGTCGTTCTGAGTGATCTATCGAGCTATCTGCACCACAGACAAATTGTCAAGTGGGTCGGATCTTGGTTTCGACCCAAATCTCATCCGATGCTTAAATCAGTAAATGACTTAAAGTGACTCGGGGCAGGCAAGACTGACCGGTTGGGGCGTCGACTTATTATTGTCGTGCGGAGTTATGGAGGAAGAAATATAAGTGGAAAGTAAATACATGGAGAATAGTCAAAGTACCTAGTGCTTTGTATCTCTGGATCCGTCCTTTTAGTCATGTTGATGTTGGGACTATTTATAAGTAAGGGTGTTCCCTCAGTGCCGCTGGTGGATAACGGCCTTACAATAATAGTGGCACGATCGTTCCCCAAAGAAAGGAGTAACCGCTGTCCATTTATTCCACCCATGAATATTAATCTCATTATCAACTAATCCCTTGGAATTAGGGCCCTCAACGATCAAACGTGTCCGGGCCTTGACTAGGCAACATTTGGCCTTCCACATGTACTTCACGGGCTTCATGGGCTTAACTGGCTTAATGGGCCTCGGCGTTGCATCCTTCGTGGGCTCCTTCATTTAGATAAAAATTATCCCTTTCCTCTTTGAGGGCCGGCCTAATGTTGTAACAATAGTGTTTAAGGTCAAAGATATCCAACTATGTTTATGAATTCTACTTAGATTTTACCTTAACCCTATACATGTAGGATTTTAAAAGAAATATCTATTGACTTCTTTTCATTCATTATATAATGTAGGAATGCACTGGCAAGTGCCTTTTGACTGGCTTTTATTTGATATCTTGGCAAACTTACACACTGATATACAATAATGAGCTATGATCCTCAGTTTCTCAACGTAACATGTTGCCAACTAGATCAGAGATTACCTCAAGAAAAGGTGACCACAACGGGACTCCTCACAAGGTACTTGCCGGAATCCCACGAGAGCTGTCCTTCTGAAACCGTGCCTGCCATCGAGGGGATGCCCTGGATGCTCAGGCTGACGGTGAAGTCTTGCTTCTCGTTTGGCTGGGAGAACTGAAGGGTGGTAGGAGAGACATCCACATTCACTCCTCCTGGACTGTCGATGCGGATCTCGTACACTGAGTTGGCGTCACCGACATTTGTCACCGTTCGGGTTACGGTCTTCGTCGTCGAGCTCGGCCCAAGGTACACCGAAATGGAAGGGTAATTCAATTGTTCCGGGTCAATGGCTTGAATCGTGGAGCACGAGGTAGCATCGCCGACTATGGCCGAGACTTGTTTGTCGGTGAGTCGCATGCCGCAGAGGTAGCGGATGTAGTCGTGGGGCTCGATGTCGTAGACGAGGCCGGGCTCGTTGGCGGCCACCGGGTCGATATGCCCGGAGCCCATCGTGAAGGCGCCGGCGTTTGAGCCGTCGTACTGGTCCTTTATCGGATTCCCGTCGCGGTCCCGCGCGTACGCGGTCGTCATGATGGCGGACTTTATAGCGGCAGGCGACCAGTGCGGGTGGCCGTTCCTGAGGAGGGCCACGATCCCGGACACGTGAGGCGCAGCCATGGAGGTGCCGCTCAGCGCCAGGAACGTCTTGTCCGTGCCGGTGGGGGCGTGGGGGAGCTCGTTCGGCCAGGCCGCCAGGATGTTCGAGCCGGGGGCGATGATGTCCGGCTTTATGATGTTGCCGTTCCCGATGTAGGGGCCCCGATTGGAGAAGGACGACACCGTAGGAGCCGGGCGGCGCTCATGATCAAACACTGTTCCCTGAAAGGAGATGGCCGCAGTTGGGTTCGGCGACGAGTCGAGGTATCCCAGGATCTCCACCGAGTCGTTGTGGGTGACGTGGGAGGCGGGAAGGAAGTGGGGGAGGGCGTCCGTCACGTCTCCGTTCAACGGCCGGCTCATGATTATGACGGCAGCGCCCCCGCCGTCTCTGACGGCGACGCCTGCAAGCAAACTTGCCAAGGGAAGTGGGCTGTTCTCGCACAGCACGACCTTGCCCTTGATGTCGATTGAGTTTATGGAGCTGGAGTTGCATATCTTGGAGTCCTCCGTCTTCAGGATGGCGTACGGATGGACCAACGGCAGCTGGTCGGAGGTGAAGTTGGTCGGCTGATAGGCGGATTCTCCGTAGAACACCCGGCCGTCTCCGAGCCGCACGGTTGCCCTCAGCCTTCTGTCCGTGGTGCTGGACCCGACGGAGATGATCCATGGGGCCCCCGTGTCTACCAAGTTTGGAATGGGCCCCTCGTTTCCGGCCGCCTGGACGGGGACGATTCCTTCTGTGACAGCGGCGAACGACGCGATTGCTATTTGATCTCCGTACAAGGGTTTTAAGCGGGTGACGCCGAGCGACATGGAGAGCACGTCGACGTGGTCGCGGATGGCTTCGTCTATTCCCTTGAGCGCATCCGTGCTCCCGCCCGGCGTCACCTTGTAGACCGCGAGGTGGGCGCTGGGCGCTAGCCCCGAAGCGGTGCCCTGGGCGTTGCCGAGGACGCTGGCGTCGTCGACGGGGCTCCCCGCGGCGGTGCCTGCCGTGTGGGTTCCGTGCCCGCTGTCGTCGGCCGGCTCCACTAGGCTTCCCTTGCGGAAGCCCACCGCGCCGATGAGCTTGTTGTTGCACGCGTTTTTCTTCCAGTAGCATTTGCCGGTCCATTTCGGCGGCGGCGGCGGCGGCCCGCTGCCGTCGAAGGACGGGTGGCTGTACTTGATTCCGGAGTCGATCATCGCGATGATCTGACGCTGGCCGAAGCTGGAATCGCGCCACGTGCCGTCCCCCCGGCTCAGCCCCAGGAACCTCGGGCTGTAGGTGGTCCGGAGCTCGACCTCCTCCTCGGGCTGTGCGAGCAGAAACCCCTCCCGTTCTTCCACGGCTCCCAGCTCCACCGGAGTCAGGACCGCAGCGAAGCCGCTGACGGCGTGTCGGTAGGCGTAAACCATCCGCGGCTCACCGGAGTCCAAGGTGGCGTTGGGCAGGAAGGACCGGTACCATTTCTTTCGGTCTCCGAAGGTGAGGAACTTGGTTCCCCTGGGCTTTTGGACGTGGACGATGTAGGTCTGAAACTTGGCTGCGTCGAGCTGGCGCCCATGGACCTCAAGGAGAGAGGAAATGGATATGAAGATCAAGAGTAAGACTAGATGATGGGAGAGGGTGGTCGATTTATAAGGAGCAGACTCCATTGAACTGTGTATTTTGCTCAAAATTCAATAGCACAGTAGGTTATATATACTATAGGATCAATGAACGAAGACTGAACTAATTAATCATTGTTAGGGCCATTATTTAGATGTCGAGGAGTGCAATACTCAGTGGTGTGCATTAATTTATCCCAGTGGATCCGATCAGTGCGGTAGAGTATGCATGCAAGAATGCATGAATAATAGAGGCAGTGCACTGTGCATTAGTGTTGGTAATCCTATGCAGGAAGTAGGGGTGGGCATCCGCATCCGATTCCGATAAATCGGATCCCAAACATTCGGATTCTGGTTTGAAATCGGAAGAGGACGTTGGATCCGATATACGATTCCGATTAGGCCAGAAGTGACGCTGCAAGATTTGATCCCGCTGGGGGCTTTCGCAATCAAAAAACTTGTGAGAAACAAATTATTTTCCTTCTCTTTCTTCTATTTTTAGCAAAAAATGGCCCAAACTCTCATATACACCTTAGTTCACCGTGTATATAGCCCAACCCTTTTAATATAGAGAGTGTGTAAACTCGAGTCTCTTCATTCGTCTCGCTTTATTTGGACACGATGCTGAAACATTTGGGCTTAATTTTGGAAAACTATCTCATACTTTCAAAAAATACCTCTTATTTTGATGTAATCGTAAAACTAACTCATACTTTTCAAGTTTCGATAAACTCCCTCATACTTTGTGTTACCCCCGATACGCCCTTGGGCCGGTCCAGTACCATAACAGCCCATCGAGTGGTCGAAGTCCGACCAACCCGGCCCACGAGCCATCATTTGATTCAGTCAGGGCCCACTAAGCAATCCGTCCATTGTGTTCTTCCACCCAACGGATCGTGGGATTAATGCCGCCCTAATAAGGGGACGTGGCTGAGGCACTTAGCAGCTCTTAATCACATATAAATAGATGATTTAGGGGACAGAGCAAAGGTACGATCTCGCGTATACTCTTACCTCCTGCATTCCACTTATACATCCTCCAAACTTATCTGCAGAGCTTGCTCTGAGGCTTATCTCCGTGATACGTCCTCAACAACCCCAGATCTGATCGCTAAGTTCCCATCTAACTTAAACATCGGAGGGGATTTGGGTCGGAACACAGATCCGACCCCCCTGACGATGTTCTGTGTTGCAGGATCGCTAGAAGATCAAATCTCCCCGAATCTCCCTGATCGATCCTTCGATCGAGGAGCCCCTCAAAGCAACCCGAAAGTCGCTCAGCTGCTCATAGCGTCCATCGGAGGCCCTACGACCTTCCTGGAGCATTTACGACCTTCATTCCACCATCAACGACCCTTGCTCCTGCTGCCAAGAGTCCCAATTCACTTGCTGACCAGGCTCTGACTCGGCATCGGATTACACGTCAGACAACTTAGTGCTACGGACACTTTGATCCAAAACATTTGGCACCGACTGTGGAAAAACGTCGGTCGACATCCCAACAGTGTTCCCATTCGAGTCATGCCGACTGGATCCTCCGGATCTGGGCCTCCTTACGGTCCGGAACCACCTCGAACTGTCGGGGGTGTTCTCATTGAGGACATCTCCAACCGGGAGAACTCCCCCGAAGGGCACCAAGACGTACTCGAGGTGCCCAAGGTGTCTCAGGAGTTCTTTGATCGATTCGCTTCCCGAATCGAGAAGAGCATAAGCACGCTGGCGGTTGCAGTGCAGCAAAACATGGCGGCCAATCCCCCCGGAGTTGAGCCGCTCCCGTGCCTCAACGCGGCAACAACACCTGTCATGGATCTGCGAGATCCCAGATCGGAGCGACTAGAGAATGCTCAGCCGAATACCATTCCTCCAAACCGAGCGGAGGATACGGCGAGCGAGGATAGAGCCACTGGGTCACAGGGAAGACCTAACCCCACCAACTATCAGTAAGCCACCCGCCGCATATTGGACCAGGTAATCAACGGGGCCCTCCTTAGCCCCGTTCTCTGGATTTTGCAGGTGGTGACGAGAGGAGGCTGACTGATCGCCTCTCAGGGGCCAATCATCTGCCAAGCGGGGAGGGCCATTTCCGTTTCACCCAAGCAGTGACTCAGTAGACCCCACTGGGGAAGGCCATCATCACTGCCCCCCAGCCCCCGAAGTTCAAGCTTCCAACCTTACCGGTGTAAGACGGCAAGGGCGATCCATGGGCACACATCCGAAAATATCTACGGGTGATGCTGCTCCATGAGGCCAATGAGCCCTATCTCTGCAGGGCATTCCACGCCACCCTGACTGCAACATCGGAGGCCTGGTATGACGACCTCCCCGAGGGAAGCATCGAGTCGTTCGACGAGTTGGCCGAACTCTTCTGTAAGCAGTTCGTTGCCAGTCGACGGCCCAGAAAGAAGTCCTCCTACCTCTTCTCCATCAAACAAAAGGAGAAAGAATCCATCCGAGACCTCGTCAAGAGGTTCAACGATGAAAGGCTGGAGGTGGAAGACACTCCGGACGTGACGGTCATCGCGGCTTTCACCCAGGCGGTCCGCAACAAGCATCTGTATCGAGCTCTCCATCAATTCCCTCCGAAAACCGTCATCGAGCTATACAACATCACGGACCGGTTTACCGTATCTGATGAAGCGGAGATGGCATATGAAGCCGAAGAGAAGAACCTCCCATCACGCCGAGGGGACGTCATGCGAGAAAGACCCGCGCATGCAACCCCTCACAAGGAGCCTCATGACAAGAGGCAAAGGGAGAGGAGCCCCTGCAGCAGGGAGCGTCCTTGCAATCCAAGACCAAGCACTCCGAGAGCCGAAGTCTTGGCCTACTCCCCTCAGGAAGGACTCACCCCCGATTCCTCGAAGAAAGGGCGATATGAAAAGAGAGACGATCTGAAATTCTGCAAGTTCCACAACGAGCATGGGCATGACACCAACGATTGCTGGTCCTTGAAGAAGGAGATCGAAGCCATCGTTAAACGAGGACACCCTAAAGGCTCCTCCAACGGTCAACCCAACAAGGAGGAAACCTCCAAGCAAAAGGGGAAGGCCAAAGTGGTGGATTAGCATGCAACTTTACAAGGCAAATAAAGCGACGACGGTCGCCGACCTAAATCCCGACCCTTGTACGCATTTCTTATTTCCTCTTTTCAGCATGTCTTAAATAAAGTCAATTCTTAATTCCACAATCAAGCTTCTTGAAAACTAGATCAACAACCTTGTGGGATTGAATGCGACTTTACCTCGAAGTCGTCAGCCATAAGACAAAGGGGCCAACCCCTCGCAACTAAACGACCTTGATCATATCTTCGATCGTATTCGACTGGTTCCGACCCCTCGTTGTCGAAGAATTATCTTCGAAATCGTCAGCCGTAAGACGAAGGGGACAGCCCCTCCAACTAAATGACCTTCGATCATATCTTCGATCGTATTCGACGGGTTCCGACCCCTCGTTGTCGAAGAATTCTCCTCGAAGTCATCATCCGTAAGACGAAGGGGCCAGCCCTCCGGAACTAAACGACCTTCGATCATATCTTCGATCGTATTCGACGGGTTTCGACCCCTCGTTGTAGAAGAAATCTCCTCGAAGTCGTCAGCCATAAGACGAAGGGGCCAGCCCCTCGCAACTGAATGACCTACGATCATATCTTCGATCGTATTCGACGGGTTCTGACCCCTCATTGTCGAAGAACTCTCCTCGAAGTCGTCAGCCGTAAGACAGAGAGGCCAGCCCCTCGCAACTGAACGACCTTCGATCATATCTTCGATCGTATTCGACAGGTTCCGACCCCTCGTTGTCAAAGAATTCTCCTCAAAGTCGTCAAACAATATCCTCATGGCATACCCCAAATGATATTTCCAAATGATTTCAAAGCTAATATACCCAATGTATGAAAGTAAATAACAGATGACACTCCCCTCAATCCAATTCAAAGAAAAGTAAGGAAATAAGCACCGTATCACACTCTTAGGGATATATCACAAATGACAAAGTTTCTAACTTTCATGGAAATGGCCAAAACAAAAGAAATTCCTCTAAGTGGTGGGAGATGAGATTGCATCACTCATATTTCTTATTCTTTTATTTATTCATTCAGTTTTTTCTTTTTCTTTTCTTTTTCTCTCTCTTTTGTATTCTTTTGGATTTTGTATGTTTATGTTTTGCATTCACGCGATAACGCTATGAAATGCAAACACCGCCCCCTTTTGCATACACGCGATAACGCTATATAAGCAAAGAGATGGAATGATCCCCTAAATCTCATCTTTGGCGTCCTCCCCAATGTTTCGTGGTGCACCGGCTACTCGATTCAATTAGAAAGAAACATTCACTTATATAACTCTCTTTCTCATTCTAAACACAAGTTAGCAACTCATCCACCCACCTCTAAGAAGGAAACAAAACATACACAATTGGCCAAACCCAATCCAACCAAAAAACTATACCATTCATCCCAATTCATGCAATCACTTACACCAAACTTTCCCAAATTGTTTCAAAGAGAGCATCACAACATATGAAATAGTCTCATACATGGCATATTAGCATTTGAATCTAAATTGGAAAAGAAATTAAAACAAGCCAATCAAATATCCATAAGTTTGATGCCAAAATGATAATCCGAAAATTGCATGTCATTAAGCATGTAGGGACTAAGCACAAAGCAAGCGGCGTATGGACAAGGAGGACAAATAAGATATGCAATAAAGCGCAATGGGTGATGGAAACATGGAGGGATCTCAAAAAAAATTTAGGCTAACATCAAAAACATCAAAATCCTAAAGATTCTAACACTCCCCCCAACTTAAAATAAACATTGTCCATAATGTTGGAAGAGTATTAGATCTCGGCAAAAGATCCTAGAAAAGAAAAGAAAAGCATACGAAAACATTAAAATAAAACATTTATTTATTTACACTATTGGAAAGAATACACCTTAGCAAATGACGGATCCAAAATGTATAACGGTGGTGGCAACTGCTCGATCATATCCTTTTGCTCCTCCGCCAGCTGCTTTGGAGCAAGGCCGCCACCGGCCTCCTTGGATTCCAGCAATGCAACTCCCAGCGTCCCCTTTGGGTAGTATGTGTCATGTGGGAGACGAGATGCATCAATCCAAGTCATTTCCTCATGCCCTGCAAAAGCATTCCAAAACGGGTCGTCAAAACAAATAAAAGAATGTAAATGCAATGGATGACAATATGAGGCAAATGTATATGGAAGTGAAAATTTTGGTTCAGAAATGTAAGGCATGAGATGGTGGGGACTTCCCTGAATAATGGTGCTAGGTGTGGCATGATACTCTGCCTCAGGAGGAGGGGAAGCGGCTGCAGAAGAGAATCTGGAGGAGACGACGGCTCAGGCTCAACGTAAACCATCTTGCAATTGTCCTCGCTATCAGAAAGTGTAGGTCCTGCAGACCTCCCCAGACTATGAAGTGTATCCTGAAAATCTCCATGAATGATGGTCTGGTGCGTATCCTGAGATGAAGGGTATATGACTTGCTGCACTGAAGTAGATGGAATGTCTGGCTCGGGCTCCGTCATGGTCTGTAAACTCACTCCCTCGCCAAAATCATCCTCATCGTCATCAAAGAAAACTCTCCCAGCAGTCCGTCCCAAGCACTCGTACACTTCAAAATGGGCGGATATAGTAGACGGGAAACATAACTCAGGCTCTCCGATATCATCCATATCGCTCGTGCCTTCACATGCATCCACCACATCACTACCAACATAAAAATGCATCGTGTCATCAGCATTGTCGACATGCACTCCATCATCCATCTCCCCCGGCTTATCAAAATGTATATGCTCAAACTCCTCTACTTGGCCCTAATGCACCCTCTTCACAGGTTTCTCTTGGTATTCCATAGGGTCGCATTGGAATGAGCCCTTAGCTGGCTCCTCAGGCTGGACCTGAACCTGCTGGACTGTCTCCTCATACTCTGCCAGGTCCCTCAGGTAACACCATGAATCCTCGGTCGAATAATCAAAGAATTCTCCCCGCAGCTCATCTGCACAAAATCCCGCCCTGATGGCGATAATCCAGTATAAAATATCTGCAGGAGATGATCATCGTGGAAACGATGGTGCGGGCATGCCAACATCAAATCACTGAACCTCTGCCAAGTCTGATGGTAGGCCTCCCATTCAGCTTGGGCAAAGCTCGCTATATGCTGCTCTATGGCCTGCCGCCCCTGTACCTGCTCCAAGAAAATAGGCAAAACACTCGGAGAAATTCAGCCTGAAATGACAACCAAGTAAAAATGTGAGTCGAGAGACAATGAATCAAACCACAATCTAGCATCATCTTGCAAAGTAGAGGGAAAAAATCTAAAGTATATGCAATCATCATATATGTTCCCACCAATACATGAATGCATCCACTCTTCAAATTTTTTAATATGTAAATGAGGGTTCTCCCACTCCGAGCCATGAAAGTATGGCAGAAGTGAGGTATCCTCCAAATCAACGTCGGAAAAATCTGAAGATGATGACATGTGTTTAAAAAAAATTCCAAGAAAATGAAAATAAACAACCAAAAGACTCAATAAGAGGAAAATAAATAAACAAAAAGACACAACACTAAGAGATAGAAGTATCACACTAAAGCTTTCAAAATCAATCAAAAATTGCTAATAATAGAAACAGTTGTCCCCGGCAACGACGCCAATTGGTTGAATCGGAAGGACGCGCACGGGACACGCCTTCCACTCCCAAGCGTAGTAGTGTCAATGCAATAAAAAATAACCGGTAAGTACCGGGTCGGATCACAGGGACAAGTCGTTCTACATTCACAAGTTTGATCGATAAAGAAAAATAAAGTGTGTTACAACCACCTCTCTAACGGTGGAAAAATGTGGAAAAACGTGGTGAAACTACGATTTTATCCTAAGTTGGTAGGGTTAGAGAACCAAATGGGGATTTAGGATAGCAAGGCGAGGAGCATGGGTTGTGGGTTCACTAATATCGGCGTTAATCAAGCTCTAATTACCCACATATAACTCAATCGGTCATCCAGCTAAGGAAGCCCAATCGGAAAATTTAACATTCAAGCATACAATAGTTTGCAATAGGGATGGACGTATCATCGTAGCACCAATCAAATTAAGATCATGGTCTCTTCTCGAATTGTGCCCTGTCGGAACTTTACCAATGAAATTGTGCCCTAATAATCACCCAACATTAACATGAAATTAGGCAAGAGAAAATTAGAACTATAATTAACAACCCATCATCAAGAATCACAACCCACACCAATCACACTACCCAATCATACCAAATAAGATGGAATTCATAGACAAATTCATCAATGGTTCAATACAAAAGAGAAATACAAAAATTACATAAAAGAGAGGAAAGAGATCACCAATCTCTCAAGTAATGAAGCTTCCCTCTCACTTGGGCATCTCCTCCAAGCTTCTCCATCATCTAATGGCCTCCTCCCCCTCCAAGCTCCCTTCCAAGCCCTAAAAATCAAAAAAAAAAACCGAAACTGATTGAAGAAGCCCTCCCAATTTCGCTACAGGCAGATTTAACCCAAGCAGCGGGCTGCAGGTCGGGCGCGCAGTGTGCCCGACCCGCCCAATTGCGCTCGCCGGCACGGTTATGGCGGAGCGGGCGGGCCGGCTGGGCCGGCCCGCGTCCGCTGCTGCTCTTTTTTTTATAAATTTTATTTTTTTTTAATAAAACGGCCCAGCGGCCCGCTCCAAGAGTGGGCTGCCAAAAAACAATGGGCTTTGTTTTTTTTGTTTTTTTAAAAAAGCCAGCGGCGGCCCACTTCAAAATCCCTGCTGGATCGGCGCCACGTGGCGCCGTGAGATCGCGCCACTTGGCGCCCCCAATAAAACCTTTTTTTCTGGTTTTAATCCCTTTTTCTCATCCTAATAAATCCAAAAAAATACTTAGAAATCTCAGAAAAAATCCCAGAAAATTCTGAAAAATCCCCAAGACTCCCAGCAGTACCTGAAAAATAGGAGAATGTGAAATTAGTCAATATGATGATAAAATTAATATAATGATATTAAATATTAATATTGACCTCCCAAAATTCATATAAAATAATCCATTGATCAAATAATTCTCAAAAATTGACAATATGATAACAATAATACCAGGAGCATATGAAAAATATCATATGAAAAATATCAGAAAGCCAAATAGGACAATAAAACCCGTATTTTGTGCAAAGAATGAGATTAAGCCATAAAACGACATAAAGCGAAAATATACCCAAAAGAGCACGATTAAGTATAATCTTTAGCACAAAATGGGGGTAGTTAGAGGGTATAAATATACACTTTTCACTCCGAATCAGTGCATATATGGTATTGTATGGCTTTTATGTATGTTACTAACCATAACCCGTGTCCGCGGGCACGGTTCATTTAAAATTTTATACCGTGAAATCTTTGTTCCCCAAAAATTTATTTCCACAGCCAAAATTACGCGGAACGACAAATTAGCGTAAAAATATTTAGCAGCGCGGACGCCTTCGGCGCAGAACGACAAATTCGACGCAGGCACCTTCGACACGGAACAACAAATTCTGCATTGGCGCCTTTGACGCAGAACAACAAATTCGCATAAAAAGATTTAGCAGGCGCCCTCGGGCCTTCGACGCGGAACAACAAATTATCGAAATTTAGCAACAAATTAGCATAAGCGTGTGGGCACTTTCAGTGCGGAACAGCAAATTCAGAACTGGCGCATTCAGCGCAGAACAACAAATTCGTGTAAAAAAATTTAGCGAGCGCCCTCGGGCCTTCGGCACGGAACAACAAATTAGCGAAATTTAGCAACAAATTAGTGTAGGCACGCGGGCGCATTCGACGCGGAACAACAAATTAGTGTAAAGAAATTTAATAACAAATTAGCGTTAAAAATTTTAGCGGCGTCCTCGGGCCTTCGGCGCGGAACAAAAAATTAACGAAATTTAACAACAAATTAGCGTAGGTGCACGGACGCATTCGACGCAGAGCAACAAATTAGCGTAAAGAAATTTAGCAACAAATTAGTGTAAAAAAATTTAGCGGCTCCGAAATTTAGCAACGAATAGCGTAGTAGACGCAATGGCGCCTTCGACGTGGAACAACAAATTAGCGTAAAGAAATTTAGCAACAAATTAGCGTAAAAAATTTAGTGGACACCTTCTGCGCGGAACAATAAATTAGCGTAAACGGGCGCCTTCGACGTGGAAAAATAAAATAGCGTAAAAAAATTTAACCGGCGCTTTCGGCGCAGGAAATTATTCTCGTCTTCTTGCCACTTGCGTCGAAGAGACGATGGGCCCTGCGTTGAGGAAGAGATAATTCGATCTGCGGCAGCATTCGATCTGCAGCATTAAGTGCAAGTTAAAGTTTTTTTCCCCTAAATGCATTAATTGCGTGCACTCTGCTATTCCCCAGAAACTTTCATTCGCCAAAAAGTTTCATTTCACCAGAAACTTTCATTTTCCTAGAAATGTTTTTCCTCCAAAGCTTTCCACAGAATCTAATCTCAACCATTCATTCCTCAAAATTAAATCCAATCTGTATTTCTATCAACCTGTTTGTGTAGAAACTAAATATCTAGATGTGTACAAACCGAATAACACAGATCTAGATATATAACATGCGGAATCTTAAATCATTGACCTACTCGGATTTAGCGGAAGCGTACCTGAGTCCATCGCTAATAATCTGAAAGATCCTGACGATAGCACAACGGACGATCTTCCAGAATAGCACGAATCAACCGTTTGGAGAATCCCTTTAGCCTTCTCCCGGTTTCTTTCCTAGCGACGGGACGTAGAAAAGACGGCTCAACTTTGTTCGTGTATTCCGGGGATCATGACCGCTAATATTTATAGGCTAGCCTCCATAGCCCTAGGGTTTCCAACTCGGCCCATCAACGAGTTGAAGCCCAATAGTCTCTACACATAAAGGCCCCGCAACCTGTTTAACTCATTTAGCCCATTTAATTAATTAAAACCAGATCACTAATATATTGGGCTTAATACGACAGCGTAGCACTTATATAATTATTCACCGCATATTAGCCCAATATTGGATTAAGATCCAACTTAGTTGGATAAGTTCCAACAATCTCCCACTTGGGCTTTATGCTAAACTTTATAATTATATTTCATAGTGCATACAACCAAATAAGATCTTAACTTGCTGTCATTTCTTTAATGAGTCAAGAACAATCCGGTCCATCAATTATATTAGCAAGGGATCAAAGAGATCTTCGCCGCAGCAATTGCAGCTCGCCCCATCAGTGGTCACCGTGCTAATACAAAAGAATGACATGGATTATGAAGTGGATGTGTAGCATGGAAATTACATGTAATGTGATCTAACATGTCTATTTCCAACTGATCCTCCTTAACCTTAGTGAGATCATAAACAAACCAAAATCGGAGTGAAGCCGAACTGAAACCAAAAACTTTATTTCTGATCAGAAAATATCCTCAAGCTTAAGCTGGAGACTTAATTTTGTCTACAATATGAGCACCCAAAAGAACAAACTCCCACAAAACTGAATGTTCTTAATGAAATGACATCCATATGAGTAGCTAGCTCATAAAAACCTTTTGGATGACATTTCCTTACTATAATGGATCCGTAATTGCGTGGTTTGTTCCGATGTGCTCATTAGACAATTATACACTCCTATTATTAATCAACAATCTAGGAACTTGATCTCTGAATATCTAAACTTTGTCGAGTTCCTGTTGTTGCTGGAATATAAAACTGCAGACTTCATTGTCACTAAATAAACTGTGTGGTGTTTCAACACCATCCCTAATTTGCAGCATAATGACAAAATATGCAGATATATTTCATGATTTGGATGTCACATAATATGATATGAAATCTAAAGCCGTGTTAGAAGAGACTATATAAAAGGGACCATTTAGATCTCTTCTAGTAGATGGCGCCTAACATAGATTTTCATATATTCTTTGCATCCAATAAATGATCAGAGTCAGTATACCAAAATGATCTCAAACCTTTTTAACTATTGATCCTTGAACATGTAACCCTTTTGTTCTCCATAAATACCGTAAGACACATTTGGCTGCTGTCAAATGGTCAACTCCTGAACTTAACAATCTGCCCAACACACCTGTAATATATGCAACAACCAAATGCATATAAAAACTGAGCATACTTTAGACTCCCTATAGGTGAGATATAGGAAATCTTCTTAAGATTATTCTCAGGGCAATTTTGAGACTAAACTTGTCTCCCACAGAACTTATCATTCATTACCACATAGATATTATATAAATTACATGCTCCCACAGAACTCAGATAACATCATTAAATATCATCTCAAAACCGAACGAGGTGATCACTTAATGAAAGTCAATATATCATCAACGATATTGAAATGCTCTGCTAATGCCATTTAAA
The DNA here is from genome assembly GCA_030789695.1 of Scilla litardierei. NCBI lineage: Eukaryota > Viridiplantae > Streptophyta > Magnoliopsida > Asparagales > Asparagaceae > Scilla > Scilla litardierei. Next base: position 348,767,323 of record CM061133.1, on the reverse strand, counting down.
ACCTCACAGAGACTTTCATGAAAACTGAATAGAAAGTCTCTTTACAATTAATGCATTCTTTTCCGTATAAAGTCTTTGAGTGATACACTTTAAATCTTTTCTTAATACCCTTTTGAATTCCTTTTGATCATAAAAACTATTTACAATCAATAGGTTTCAAACCTTATGACGATGAGAAAAGATTTTAAGTATCATTCAAGGACTTTCTTAATTAATGCATTAATCCATTTAGAGATGTAAAACCTTTTATGACTTGATGTAAGTCAAACTTCCATCATCCTAATGTCAACAGTAAACTTGTCATCTCTTTAATGGATTTTCCTGAATGGCAATTAGTTACTTGAGGTGCTAGAGTTTGTCCTTATGAACAATTTCCCGAATGGGAGGAATTGCAACATTATCTTGAATTTATTGTGTCTCGAACAATGTCAGGAATACCATCCTGAACAATGTCAACAACACCTGTGAGGATATAATCCTCTTCAAGAATAATGTCACTAACTAAATTTCCCCCCTCAAACTCAGCATCCTCAAATAGGTGTGCATTTCCTAATTCGTAAACTAACTTAATAGTGGGATTATGTAAAATCGTACAAAATAATATCAACTTAAAAACTATTCAACAAAATTAGAAAATCATTAGCATTATGTCCTATTACTTTATTAGGCTTATAAAGCCTTACCTTAGTTGGACATCTCCAAACATGCAAGTGATTCATTTGTTGAAACTTTATTAAGGATGTAAGCTGCAAACAAAATATAACTGAATTCTAAACTGTCAATTCTTTCATTACAACACATGTTCATTAATGCAGGAATTCTGTAAATGAAGCAATATTTCCAAATAAATGAAGATTATAATGATCTTTCAAGCAACTAGAATAAACTAATTTTGAATCAAGAGACAACCAAATTTTCCATTCATGATTGAACACTTATAACCAAATTTGTTCAAAATTAGAAATGGAAATCCAACTTCCGTTAAAAACGGTACGTAATAGTCTCATGAAATTCAAATACAATCTAGCCTTTAAAAGAAATAATCTAAATTTAATTTGCTTCTACTGGAACCATCTTGCCATTGCCCATATCGATGTATCTTTCACCATCATTTGGCTCTTGGCATCTTAGACAATCCTGCATAGACACAATGATGTGAATGGTTTCACCAAAATATATCCATCACGTGTCTATAAGTACCGAAGGTTGCATGAAAAGAAATTAACTTAGAATTAAACCAAATTTCGCAGCATACCTTTCTTATATTTTAGTGGTAGAGATCATATGAGCACTTTCTGTCTTCCTTGCTCAAGCCTGTTCTCTTCCTGGACACAGTGCGAGATGAGCTCATCCAGAGACCAAGTCTCATCCTTCAGATTGTAGCTCATCTTAAACTGGTTGAACTGTGATGGAAGAGATATCAAAACAAAATGCACTAGCAGAGCCTCAGAGAGGTCTGGCTGAAGTGCTTTCAACCTTGAAGCAACATTAGACATCTTCAATATGTGCTCCCTAATGTTTCCCGTACCCTTATACCGCATTGAATTTAGAATTGTCAAGTGTGTACCAATTTCACCCCTTTCATTCTTGACAAATCTATTTTCAACATCAGAAAGGAATCCTTTAGCTGTAGTAATTTTATCTGAAATAGTGCCCCTGAGATTTTTTGGAATGGCAGAGCAAACAATTTTTAACCAAGGCATCCCCCACTACAATAATAACATGCCAAAAATAAAACTTCATTTGGGCCGAATTAAATTTGCATGCATTGAACTCACTAATCATCACCTTGTCTATTGCCACAGGTGCGCATGAAATGGTAGAGAACGGTAATCTTCCTTTGGGCCGATTTAGCATTCTTACGCAAATCACGGGCACATTTGATTCTTTTTATATTCATGAAATGAAATAATGCAAATCAACAGAGCCCACTTTGGCGAGGTGATGATTGCACGAAGTCATTTCAAAAATATATACCTTTGCAAAAGTTGAATCTAAGTCGCAATTTAATACATGAATATACTTTAAGTGGAGATATTCAAGTCCACTTTTATTTAAAATCAAATTTAAGGCAACCAAAATTTTCATACAAAAGTATGTATTCAACTTGTTATATTTCGATTAGAACTAATCTTCACAAGAAAACCCACTTTGGTGAGTTGATGATCCAATCATTCTATATTCGAAATATATAATTAATTGTGCCAAAAATTGAAATTGAAACTAAACTGAATTTAACACAAAATGATTACATTAAGTGGAAATATAAATAAGAACCTTTTATTCCACCATTCTAATCATTTATATTGAGTTAAATAAAATCCATAACTTCAACACAAATTTTCTTCTTAAAATGGGGTATATATGTATACTAATGTGTATATGAACATACATATAAAGTTATATATTTAAATATACACCCTATCCCATTTTATATATAACTTTAAAATGTGTCAAATTTCCTTAAGGCCATTTGCTTGATGGTTAGTGCACAAAAAAAAACTTTAAGGCCTTTCAAACTTATTCTTAAGGAGAAATATATGTTAAAACCTTTTATTTGCTCCCGAAGAAAATACCTGAATTTTGTGTTTTAATTTAAATCTAAATTTCGGCAAACTGAATTTTCATACCAAGGTATGAAGTCAACTTGTTATATACCGAAGTATATATATATATATATATATATATATATATATATATATATATATATATATATATATATATATATAGGAAAATTTTCAAATGAGAACATTTCGCACCGTGCTAACGGGTGGATGGGTGCTCTAATCCCCAACGGGTTCACCCATTATTTTCCCTGGGGTATATAATTGTATGGATTAAACATCAAAAAAAGAATTTTTGAAAAAAAAAATTTCAAAAAAAAGATAAAAATCTTTTCGCACGGTGCGAAAAGCCTCTTTTTCGCAACCGAAGATCGCCCTATATATATTTATATATATATATATAGTTTTATGCCATAAACTTCGAATTTAAATTTATTTTGCACAATTAACACAAAATTTATCTTTGAGGGGGAATATACATATAAACGTCTTATTTCCTCCTTCAATCTAAATTAAATTCAATATTGGGCAACCAATCATACAAAAGTATGTATTTAACCGTTTATATTCCGAAATAATAATAATTTAACAGTAAAGCCCACTTTGGTGGGATCCCGTAATAATTAAGATTATTTTGAAACATATAAACTAATTTGCCCAAAAATTGAATTCAAATTAAATTGAACTTAAATGTAAATATAATTGAAAACCTTTTATTTACTCCCTCGATCCGTTTAAAATTCATCCAGGCAACTGATCATACTGAGTATGTATTTTAATCCGTTTACATTCCGAAATAATAACAATTTTAATAGTGGAATCCACTTTGGTGGAATTTCACAAAAAATTAGAGTTATTTAGAAATGTATATATAACTGAATTTTGCCTAGAGAAAAAAAAAACCGGAATGAACTTAAAGACACAAAATTGGGCCTAAAGGAAATATATATACATAACCATTTATTTCCCCCTTTAACGAATTTAAATTCAAAATTTTAGGCACCAAATTTACATACAAAGTATGTCCGTAACCTTTTATATATCGAAATAAGAGTAATCGTCATGATAAAGCCCACTTTAGTGGGGTGTTGATTACAATCATTTCGAAATATATATATGATGAAGCGTGCCAAAATTGAATTTAAAATTCAAACTCAATTTTAACACAAATTTTTACTTTGGGGAAATATATATAAAGATGTCCATTTATTTCCCCTTCCATTAGTGTTAAAATAAATCCAAAACAACCCCAAATTTGTGTCCAAATGACCCAAAAATTGGGTCCAAAATTAGCCATGAGGGTGCCCAAAACTGTTTTGCAATAAGCCTAAATGAAGGCTAAATCTGGTTTGCAGTAAAAGGCCCATAAAAACGCCCAAATAACCCAAAACAGGCCCACTGTTAAAAAGCCCAAACCCCTTCTCTTTTAAAAACAGCGCAAAAAAAAATTTTTTTTTTAGCCTGTGTGGGCCGGCCCAGGGGGGACCGGCCCACGGTGCTGTAAACCGTAGGGGGTAGGGTTTTTTTTTCGATGGGGGCGGCGGCGGCCGCCGCCGCCGCCGCCCCCTTGTTACGAATCGAAGCCGGAGGCCGGCGCCGGATCCCCACCGGGGGCGGCTTCCGCCGCCCCCTCTGATGTCGATGGGGGCGGCAGGAGCCGCCCCCCTTTGACGCCGACGGGGGGGGGCAACCGCCGCCCCTCTCTGAACCCCGACGGGGGCGGCGACCCGCCCCCTCTGAGACGCGACGGGGGCGGCGGGGGGCCGCCCCCTCTGAGAAACCGAACGGGGGCGGCGAGCCGCCCCCTCTGAACCCTAACGGGGGCGGCCAGCCGCCCCCTCTGTTCTTTACCGCCGGTAGGGGGCGGCTGGAAGCCGACCCCCCTGCCCCCCTTTTTTTGATCTTACAGGGGCGGCTTCGCCGCCCCTTTCTGGAACCGTGTCGACGCCGGCACTGCCGGCGCCGATCTGCCGACGGGGGCGGCAGAGCCGCCCCCTTTTTGCCGTGTCGGACAGCGGCCGACGGGCCGCCCCGATCTAGGGTTTGAAAAATAAACCAATTTTTTTTTGGAAAAATTAATCAAAAACCCAATTTTCCATAGATCTGAAACTTAAAACTGATAAAAAAACTAATTTTTATCAGATCCGAAACTTTAAACAGATTAAAAATCTGATTTTTATCAGATCTACAACGAGCAGGCAAAAAAATTTAAGATCCACAGCATGGTGGCTCCGATACCACTTGTAGAAACTAAAGATCTAGATGTGTACAAACCGAATAACATAGATCTAGATATATAACATGCGGAATCTTAAATCATTGACCTACTCGGATTTAGCGGAAGCGTACCTGAGTCCATCGCTAATAATCTGAAAGATCCTGACGATAGCACAACGGACGATCTTCCAGAATAGCACGAATCAACCGTTTGGAGAATCCCTTTAGCCTTCTCCCGGTTTCTTTCCTAGCGACGGGACGTAGAAAAGACGGCTCAACTTTGTTCGTGTATTCCGGGGATCATGACCGTTAATATTTATAGGCTAGCCTCCATAGCCCTAGGGTTTCCAACTCGGCCCATCAACGAGTTGAAGCCCAATAGTCTCTACACATAAAGGCCACACAACCTGTTTAACTCATTTAGCCCATTTAATTAATTAAAACCAGATCATTAATATATTGGGCTTAATACGACAGCGTAGCACTTATATAATTATTCACCGCATATTAGCCCAATGTTGGATTAAGATCCAACTTAGTTGGATAAGTTCCAACAGTTTGTCCTAGTTAGCTTATCCTAGTCAGACCTAGAATTCAAAAACAGTTGTCAAATGTAATATAGAAGTGTTTAGTATACTTGGAACAACTTAGGTACATGTTGCCCACTTTGGTATTTGTGTATATTTGTATTGTGTATGGGCTTAAGATAGTAAGTGGACATAAAAATCATTTGATGTATAAGTTTATCCTTGTACTATCTGGTTGTCAGCATTCTAGATGGATCCTACTATAATATCTTGTACATCAGTTGAACTTATTTTGATTATGTTGGAATCATGGTTGCCTATAATCTGATAATTACGTCCTCAACCTAAACCAATGAGCATTCTACAATCCAAGTAATTATATACATGTTTGTTGATCCAACCATCCACATGAACTAATATTAAGATGTGTCCAGCAAAAGTATTTGCAAATTAATTTTGCATTTCGCTCGCAAAAACAGATGGATAGCACAAAGACAACTACAAATTGTCCATTTAAACCCTTGGAACAAAACCAGCGCCCACACAAACGAGATTGGAAAGGCATGCTCCCAATTTTGTCATCCCTCCCTCTCAATAACAGAGAATTGCTAATTTGTTAAACAAAATTGTGCACAACTTAGCTACACTATAAAGAATAATTTGCACTAAATGCAGAAGCTTCATATAATAATTACAGCTGCTGAAGAGAGACAGATGCACGTATCTACAGAAGGTTGTAGTTTTTTCGATAGCTCCCATATCAAACTGTAACCCTACTTTGACAGCCAATAAACTAAAATTAGGAATGTACAGACGGATGCAACTAGCGAAAGGATGATGGTATCCATTGATTTCTTTCTTCTTATTGATGTGAGGATGTGATTGACCTAGTCGCAACGTTAAGAGCACCACATGTTAATCAACAGCTAATGGCACTGAAAGAAGCAAGTTAGGATGGGAAAGGAGCATGGTTCTCTTACCGTAGGTAGGCGACTGCTAACGTTGGTTAGCTTCGATCCAATACCACTGAATGTTGCACGTTGCATTACAAGTGACCCCAGAGTAGCTTGAGCTTGTGAAATAACGGTGTCCATCTGAGAAGAACAGCTGCAAGAGTTAAACAGTGTATCGCCCAAAAGTTTATTGAGAAAGACTTTATTTAAGAAATATGGTCTGTTTTCAATAGTTCAGTTAGCAAATATGTTTTTATTCATGTAAGACTATGGCAGATCCAATACCACTTAAGACTATGGCAGATTTAAGAAATATGGTCTGTTTTTATTCAAGTTAGCAAATATGTTTTTATTCAAGAATATGGTCTGTTTTTAGTAAAATTTTAACATTACGTAATCAGAATATCGTCGTCGCCATCAGCCGTCTTCTTTTTTTGGGGTGTTTATTAAAATATGTGTTTAAAACACCCCTCCTCCTTCGGTGATGAGTGACAACTGAGGTAGGTTTGTTTGTTTGTTTTTTCTTTTTTCTTTTTCTTTTTTTTTTCGGGGGGGGGGGGGGGGGGGGGGGGGGTGTGTGTGTGTGTGTGTATTAAAATTTTATCTGTCGTGGGGTGGGCTGTGTGTGCAGGGATGCATGACGTAATGTTGATCTTAATCTTACGTATCTCTCAAATAGTAACAAAGCATGTGTTTCTGTAGAGTTTTGGGAAATTGGTGATTCGCCTCTAAATGAGCTAACCCCTCATATATATAATATCCCCTGATTTGCTTTACACACACACCCTACTACAAATAACACTCAATACTCCCCCTCAAGATGAGCAAAAGATATTTATCATGCCCATCTTGTTACAAGCATCCTCTACTCCTTTAGAGTTTAACCCCTTTGTGAGGCAATCTGCTAATTGCTGTCCAGAGGTAATATAGGAGATCTCCAACTGCTTTTTGTCCAGTCTCTCTTTAATGAAGAACCTGTCAATCTCTATGTGCTTTGTTCTATCATGTTGCACTGGGTTGTTGGCAATATTAATTGCTGACTTGTTATCACACAACAACCGCAATGGTCCCTCTCTCAGCAGGTGTAGCTCATGTAGGAGTGATCTCAACCAGATCATCTCACAGGTACTAAGCACCATAGCACGGTACTCTGCCTCTGCAGTGGAACGAGCCACCAAATCCTGCTTCTTGCTGCGCCAAGAGACCAAATTGCCCCCAACAAACACACAGTAGCCCGAGGTCGATCTCCTATCATCTAGGCAACTTGCCCAATCTGCATCACAGTAGCCTGTCACATTCATGTGACCATGACTACCAAATAATATGCCTTTTCCTGGACTATTCTTCAGATACCTCAGTATCCTGAAGACTGCCTCCATATGTCCAGTCCTAGGATCATGCATGTACCTACTTACCACACTGATAGCATAGGCAATGTCAGGTCTAGTATGGCATAAGTAGATGAGGCGTCCAACAAGTCTCTGGTACCTCTCTTTGTCCACTGGCTCCCCTGATTGTGAATGCAACCTATGATTCTGATCAATAGGAGTAACTGCTGGACGACACCCCAACATACCAGTCTCTGTCAGAAGATCCAGTGCATACTTTCTCTGTGAGAGAACTATACCCTTCCTGGACCTGGCAATCTCCAGTCCAAGGAAGTATCCCAACTGTCCAAGGTCCTTGACCTCAAATTCTCTCGCCAACCTCACCTTCAAGTGAGAGATTCCCTCTTCATCATCTCCAGTGATAATGATATCATCAACATACACAGCCAAAAGAGTGATCCGTTGCCCTGAATGTCTATAGAATACAGTATGATCACCATTACTCTGCTTGTAGCCCATGGTGATGACTGCACGCCTGAACCTGTCAAACCATGCCCTTGGAGATTGCTTCAGCCCATACAAGGACTTGTCCAGTCTACACACCTTTCCCACCGTCTGTTGTGTGCCAAAACCAGGTGGAACCTCCATGTATACCTCCTCCTGTAAGTCTCCATGCAAGAAGGCATTCTTTACATCCAACTGATGCAATTTCCATCCAAAATTCGCTGCACAGGATATCAGTACTCTCACAGTACTCATCTTTGCCACTGGGGCAAATGTCTCATCATAATCGATCCCATAAGTCTGACTGTAGCCCTTGGCAACCAGCCTCGCCTTGTACCTGTCCACCTTCCCTTCTGCAGTTTGCTTTACTGTGAATACCCACTTGCAGCCCACAGCCTTCTTCCCTGCTGGAAGTGAGACAAGTCTCCATGTCTTGTTCTTCTCCAATGCCTCAAGTTCTTCGAGCATTGCTTTCTTCCACTGGGGATGTTGCTTTGCCACTCGCCAATCACTTGGTATAGGGATAGACTGTAAGGATGAAATGATAGCCCTATATGCAGGTGTAAGAGAGGCGTAGTAGACATGATTAGCAATATCAGTCTCATATCCATACCGTACAGGAGGCCTGCCGGCATTGATACGAGGCTCCCTACGAGATGCAAGTGGAAGATCTAAACTAGATGAAGGCAAAGAAAGGTTACCATCCGTGGTAGGAGAGGAAGGCAGTAAGGAGGTCGGGACTCTAGCAGGCGTGATAGACTGATCAATCTCGACATGGGGCAGAGGAGCTAGTGGTTCTTCAGTGGGGAAGATGTCTCCTTGCTGTTCCCCATCGCCATGACTATCCTTCTATCTCCTGCTATATTTCCTGCCATACAACCTGTCTTCCTCCTCTTCCATCAAGGTCCTTTCTTCCTCCCAGCTATCAGGACCAGTACCAGTAGGCCTGACAGGGCACGGTATAAGTCCAACCACTACCCTCCTGTCATCAGTCTCCCCCTCTCGACCAACTCCTCATGTGCTTGGAGAGGCCCCAGCATCAAATACTGATGTAGAATCTGTCAGTCCTCCATAAAACGGTTCAGTCTCCCTGAACGTCACATCCATGCTCACAAACAGTCTCCTTTCTGAGGGACTCCAACACCTGTAGCCTTTCTGATTTGAAGGATACCCAACAAATATGCATTTAATTGCCTGAGCATCCAGCTTCCCCACAGAGGGTCTATGATCCCTCACAAAGCACGTGCATCCGAACACTTTTGGTGGAACTACAAAAGCGTTCTTTCCCATAAGAATCTCACATGGAGACTTCATACCAAGGATCCGTGAAGGCATCCTGTTGATAAGATATGTGGCTGTCATCACTGCTTCACTCCACAGTATCTTAGGTACATTCATGGTGAGCATGAGTGACCTAGTTACCTCCAACAAGTGTCTATTCTTCCTTTCGGCAACTCTGTTCTGTTAGGGGGTGTTGGGGCAAGTGGTTTGATGAGTTATCCCACTCTCAGATAGGTAGGATGCAAACTCCCTGTTTACATACTCTGTCCCATTATCCGTTCTCAAGACACGGATCTTGGCCTCATACATATTCCTGACACTTCTATGGAAGTCCTGGAAACACTTCAGCGCTTCACCTTTATTTTTCATCATATAAAGCCATGTCATCCGAGAATGACAATCTATGAAGGTGATAAACCACCTGAACCCACTCACTGAAGTCACTGGGCATGGCCCCCAAACATCTGAGTGAATAAGATGAAATTTCTCTACACTCCTCATCCCTACACTAGGATATGACGTCCTAGTGTGTTTCCCAAATTCACATGCATCACATTTTAAATTCACTTCATTCACTCTATTCAAAATATCGGGATACATTTTACTCAAAGTATCAAAAGGTAAGTGTCCCAACTGACAATGCAACAAAAGTACATCTCTTTCCTTCTCTCCACAAACGACAGTCAGTGCAGCATCCCCACTAGCTCTGTCAAGATACCACAGTCCATCACGCCTGACGCCAGTCCCAAGCCTCCTCCCAGTCTTCCTTTCCTGCAACACACAATGAGTGGAGTCAAAAGTGATGCTACAATCGAGATCATCAACAATGGAGCCAACAGATAAGAGGTTGACTGGAAATGATGGGACGTGAAGGACTGAAGAGAGGCGTATAGAGGGAGTGCACTGAATAGTACCAATCCCTCTAATGGGTTGGGACGTGCCATCAGCTGTCTGAACGGTTTCATGAATGGTATGTATATGTGGAAAATTGTCTATATGCTCCTGACACATGACTAGATGCACCTGAGTCAATAATCCACTCTATATGATCTCTACATGAAAGGGCTAATCGGTTACCTGAGCCTGTGTGAGCGAAGTGGGCAAAGTTACCGAATGGCGAGGCAATATCCCCAGTCTGGTCTGCATGACTCTCCGAGCTCTCAGTAGTAGACCTGGAATGTCTCCTCTGCTCTAGGTCTGAAGCCTCAGCTGGCGTGGCCTCGATCATCACTGTCTCCTGTCGTCCGTCAGCTGTGGCAAAGTTGGCCCGTGGGCCACCGCGACCTCGTCCACGGCCTCCACGGCCCCAACGACCTCCTCCTCTACCTCCTGTGCCACGTCCTCGCCCACTGCCCTTCTATGGGCAGTTGAAGCTCAGGTGCCCCTTCACCCCACATGTGTAGCACTCTCGATCCTCGCTCACTACTGCCACTGCCGGTACAGCCAGTGCAGCCCGAGTGACCTGAGTACCCTCATCCTTCATAGCCCTCAGTCTGGTCTCCTCCTGTGCCATTGCAGCTATGGCCTCCTCCAGGGATGGGATGGATGATAGGTGACACATACTCGCCCTCCTGCCCTCAAAGTCTCCATTCAGGTTCCTCAGAAAGTGTATCACACGCCTACGCTCCACCCACTTCCTGTGTATCGCAGCGCTCCTAGGATCAGGCAGATCAATAGGGTCATAGTGATCTAACTCTGACCAAAGCCTCTTTAACTCCGCAGAGTAGGCTAGAATCGTCATCTCCCCCTGTTTCAAGGTGTCGACCTTGCCCTGAACCTCCATCATGAGCATCACATTCCCTGCTCCAGAGTACATTTTTTCCACCATACTCCATATCCCCGCAGCACTCTCTATGGCCTCCACCATACCAGCAATGGGTGGAACCATCGATGTCATCAACCAAGCAGCCACCAGTGAGTTGGTGGTGCTCCAGACTTTCCAATCGTCCCCATCCTTGTCCAGCGGTTCCTTGCACGAACCCAGAACGACGCCTTCTAACCCCTTCGATCTCAGAATGAGAAGCACCCTCCTGGACCAACTGAGGTAATTCTTCGTCCCTTCCAATTTCACATCATTGGGCATCAATTCCAGCTTCTGCACGGGACGAGAAGGCGTCGATCCACTCGAGGATCCCAACTCCTTCGAAGCAAGCAGCTTCGTTATCTCTCCGATGAAGGCCTTCATGTCCGCTGAAGTAAGATTGTCCCACATCTCTCCTCAGATCCGCAGATCTCTCCTCTCTTCCTCCTTAGATCCGCAGATCTACTTCTCTTCTTCTTCTTCTAGGGCATACCCTAACCGTAAATCTATGGAGTCATCTTCATGGCTCGACCATAGATCTAGGGTTAGGGTTTTTGTGGATCCTCCTTAGTAGCAGAGGATCAGCAGCAAACCAGAATCAGCAGCGGCAGCGGACAGCAAGGCAGGTGGCGGAGCTAGTGGGCGGAGGCGGCTGCGCAGATGGCGGAAGCGGCTGCGGCGACCTGCGGGTGCGGCGGCTGCAGCGGCCTGCACCGCAGGTGACGGCGGCGGAGGCCTACGAGAGCAGCGGCGCGCGCAGCCTGTGCAGCAAGTGGCGGAAGCAGCTGCAGCGGCCTGCGCCTGCGGCGGCTGCGGTGGCCTGCACCGCAGGCGGCGGGTGCGGGGGGGCTTCGGTTGGTGGAGACGAGGTCGCGGGGGCCTTCTGGGAGTGTGGGCGACCGCGGATGGGAGGCGGGTGGCCGCTGGTCGAGATTGGGTGGAGGCGCAGAGAGGAGGAGGCGGCGGCGGCGGGAGGGTTAAGGTTAGGGTTTTGTTTCTTTTTCCCTTTAGGGCTCTGATACCATGTAGAGTTTTGGGAAATTGGTGATTCGCCTCTAAATGAGCTAACCCCTCATATATATAATATCCCCTGATTTGCTTTACACACACACCCTACTACAAATAACACTCAATAGTTTCCACCAAACTGCACACTTTCTTCACTGTCTTCAACAACTTATTTTTTACACCCAACTAAAGGATCCATCTCCAAAGCCCCATCTCATGTCGAGAGCTGCGCATGTGTCTATTGCTCCAGCTTGCAAAGATCAAAGATCTCTCAGAAAAAACGCAACCCAAAGAGAACAAAAACTATACTCCAGACCAGATCAGAAAGACACGTTCACTTATTAAGAGGTAGAGTCCTCAACAACCAAAAAGAAAATGCAGGGATGATAGCAAAGGGTCACTTCCAAAGTGAACAATAAGAGAATTGCAAAAGCTATGAGGATTGCAAAAGCTCACTTTGCTACTTTGGCTTCAGATTCTCTCTATGACTTCTGCCAACCTTCTATTTCCAGGCACAGATCATACCTATTTAGATGCATTTACAGTTCAATCTTACATAAGTGCTTATATCATTAAGCTTATAAATTAGAAAAAAACAAAGCATGTTGCAGCGCGCATGAAACAGTTGATGCATGCTTGACCTTAGAAAGTTGATGCAGACATTGTCAAGAGCAAGGTTAGAGGTGGTTTCGGTTTCGGTTTCAGTTTCGGTCTATCGACAATTTTAGGTTTCAGTCAGATTTAGCTCATTCGGCGATTTCGGAGTTTCATTTTCATTTCGTCCGTATCGACAATTTTTCTAATCATTACTTGTATTATTGATATCAAAATGTATAATGTTAGATATTGTGTCACTTCATATAGTTTGATGATTAGCAAACATATCATCTAACTTGAGTGCAGGAATCCAAAGCATATACTATGAGCATTCAAGATAATTAATGAGCTAAACCAAGGCCAAAGAACCAAAGAAGCTAAGCAAGGAGCTTGGGGCATGCAATGCATCTTTGGACTTCAATGTAAATTATATGATTTTTGATGTATTTTATGTTAGCATGTTAAAGCCTTGATAGAAGCTCTCTCACACTTAGGAACACACTAAAAATAGTTTTAAAATGTTTTAAAATGTTTTCATAAAGTTTTCCTAAGTTTTCCTAAGTTTTCAAAGTTTAAAAATCCCATATCAGAAAAGTAGTCAACTGATTATGAGTTTAGTCGACTGATTTGAATGGGAGAAGAGCTTTGCTCTCTATACCCCAAAGTAGTCGACCTCCGTTATAAAAGTAGTTAACCTATTCTAACACAGCGATCGACTAAATTTAACACTGTGGTCGACTAATTTATGATTTTAGTCTACTAATTTATGATTTTAGTCGACTAATTTACTATTCACATCCGAGAACATTTTCATTTCTACCCTCGTTTTCTAGCCGTTTGAATGGTATTTTGGGGACAGTTTTATGCATAATTTGGGCTCTACAAATAAGGGTTTGGTACAAAATTTATTGAAACATTCATTGATCAATATTTCAAGAGAAAAACTCATTTTTCTCACTCAAAGCTTTTAAGCATTAACCCTCGTCTTTTGGTTAAGCTTCAAAAGTTTTCAAGTTTCTTTTAGGCCCAATTTCTTGATCTTCCCTAAGCTTAACTTACTCTTTGGAGATGAAGAATCATCACCTATAGCATCACTTCAACACGAAGGCTTCATTCAAGGCTATAGGTATTTTGTAAACACTTCTACATCATTGTAAGTATTTCTCACTTGGGTTGGTGAGTGTAAATCTGTGTTGGAGGCAAGGTGTTTTGTAAAAGCCCGCTTGTAGGGAGGCAAGAAAAATTCCTCATTGTATGTGAGGTGTTGTAACTATTTATTTAAATAGTGGATTAAGGCTTGATGGATATTCAAGATCTGGACGAAGCCCTAAAGGGGTGAACCAGGATAAATTGGTGTGTTTGCGAATTGTGACATTATCTCTATATTTTACTTGCATTTCATTTCTGCTACATATCTTTATTATTGCAAGTATTATTGGTTGATTAATATAATTAGGTAACACTAATTTTGATCTTAGAGAGATATTACTAGAGAAAGTTTTATTTTTCACAAACACTATTCACCCTCCTCTACTGTGTCCTTGCCATCTCAAGATCAAACACGTGGTATCAGAGCCCGATACATGATGGAATCAACCGACAGCAAGTTCTCCGAACATCCACTACTCGTCCAACATTCCTCACTGGATCTAACTACGAAAGTTGGAAGAATCATATGAAGGTGTACTTTCTCTCCAACTCTTATGCACTTTGGAAGATGGTGGAGAACCCATACGTAGAGCCTATCCTAAAGGAAGAGAAATGGACCTCAAAGGAGACAAACATGATAGCACTCAATGCCAAAGCCATGTCAACACTATATTGTACTCTTGACACAACAGCGTATAACCGAATCTCCATGGCAACCTCCGCACATCAAATTTGGAAAATGCTTGAGGTGACTCATGAAGGTAACAAAACGGTAAAAACTTACAAATTCTCTCTTTACTCTGTCCGGTATGAACAATTTTCGATGGAAAATGGAGAATCCATCAAGGACATGTACGCACGAATCACTGAGATTATCAACATGCTTGCGGGACTTGGAAAGAATATCTACACACAAGATGACCATATATGCAAGATCCTCTGATCCCTTGCACCCGAGTGGCAATCTAAAGCATGGTCATAGAGAAAGGCAACGACCTCTCGAAGCTTTCATTGGAAGAGCTCATCGGTAGTCTCATGGCATACGAGCTCCAAATGCAAGAGAGGAAAGACAATGAGCAAAGCCAAAAAGAAGACCATTGCATTCAAAGCGGCTAATACATCTTAATCCTCTGAAGATGAAGTTGAGGACCAACTTGCGCTCATAATAAACGGATCCAAAAAAATTATCAAGTCAGGTAAGCTTAAATTTGGGAATCAAAAATTATCTGACAAAACGGGTGTTTGTTATGGATGTCACAAGCCAGGTTACATAAAGAATGATTACCCATTAAAAAAGATTAAAGGAAAGGAAAAAATGAAACCATACAAAGGAGGAAGCCAAGAAAAAAAGCTTTTGCTGCTTGGGATAGAAGCGATGTTGAAAGCTCATCCTCCTCCGATGAAGAAGAAGAAAAGAGTGAGAGAGCCTACTCATGCTTCATGGCTAGAAGCAACACCGAGGTAAATTCTAACTCCGACTCTAGTGATTAGGATAGTGATGATGATGAGTATGATTGAAAGTAGGAATTTCAAAAGCTGTATACTAAATATAAGGACACTTTGAGAGAGGTTTTAACTCTTTAAATGAAGCATAGAACTTATTAACCAAATTCTCCCGATCTTGAATTAAAAAAGATTAAGGAAGAGAACTTAAAATTAATTAGCAAGAATAATGAATTGATTGAAAAGAATTGATTACTTACTATTGAGCTTAAAGCTCTAGGAGATAAGTTTAGTGACCAAGAAAAGACCATGACCGCCATTAAGGCAAAGCACGATAACTTATATAGAAATGTGGATAGGTTTAATAAGGGCAAGGAAAAGCTAGATAGCTTGATTAGCTCACAAAAACCATTCACTAGCAAATTCGGTCTAGGTTATAATGTGACCACTCAAAAAGTTATGGTCTCTCATCATCAAAATAGAATTCATAAAGCTAAGAATGTGTTTATCAAAGTTTGGATACCTAGAAATGGGACTATCCAAATGAAGGATAAATACATTGATAGTTTCATGAACAATGTGCGTTATAATGTTAATTATAGATTTGTTCATGATAGAAAATTTAAACCCAAATGGGTTTGGTTCCCAGTTGATTGAGATTATTATTTGTGGACTAATACCATGGACTCGAAAGAAAAGAGTACCAAAATCTTGATTCTCGTATATACTCACATATTTGAAGGGATTAATTGCTTGCCCCAAGATTCCTAAGAACATGCATTTTTTAGGGGGAGTTAAAATATTATGCAATTTTGTAGGGGAAGAACAAATTGCTAATGCATTGCTTAAACATGCAGTTTTATTTGCGTATCTTAGTTTTTATATTTTTTACATGTGGTTTATGGTTTTGATATTGTGTCTCTATTCACTTTAGATTATTTTTGACACACATGTAATTGGAGATGGGGGAATTTTGTTAAACTTGCATATTTTTCAAAAGGGGGAGAGATAATCCTACTTTCATATCCTTTTTAATGATAACAAAAGGGGGTGAAAGATTAGATGACCATGCATGCATAATATGAATTGCAACACTTAGTTTTTAGTGTATTCGTTTTGCACTAACAAGTTGTGTTGTAGGAAAGGTAAGCTTTATCATTAATTCATATTATTTTACATTCATGTTTGTAATAATCAAAAAGGGAAAGGATGTTAGATATTGTCACTCCATATAGTTTTGATGATTAGCAAACATGTCATCTAACTTAAGTGCAAGAATCCAAAGCATATTTTTGCATTCAAGATGATTAATGCGCTAAACCAAGGCCAAAGAACCAAGGAAGCTAAGCAAGGAGCTTGGATCACGGAAATACATCTTTGGACTTCAATGTAAATTATATGATTTTTGATGTATTTTATGTTAGCATGTTAAAGCCTTAAAAGAAGCTCACACATACTTAGGAACACACTAAAAATAGTTTAACAATGTTTTAAACTGTTTTCATAAAGTTTTCAAAGTTTAAAAATCCCATGTCAGAAAAATAGTCGACTGATTTATGATTTTAATCGACTGATTTGAATGGGAGAAGAGCTTTGCTCTCTAGACCCCAAAGTAATCGACCTCCGTTATAAAAGTAGTCGACCTCCGTTATAAAAATAGTCGACTTATTCTAACACAGCGATCGACTAATTTTAACAATGCGGTCGACTAATTTATGATTTTAGTCGACTAGTTTACTATTCACAGCTCGGAACATTTTCATTTTTACACTCATTTTCTAGCCGTTTTTCTAGCCATTTGAAGGATATTTTGGGAACAGTTTTGTGCATATTTTGGACTCTATAAATAAGGGTTTGGTGCGAATTTATTGAAACGTTCATTGATCAAAATTTCAAGAGAAAAACTCATTTTCCTCGCTCAAAGCTTTTAAGCATTAACCCTCATCTTTTAGCCAAGCTTCAAAAAGTTTTCAAATTTCTTTTGGGCCAAATTTCTTGATCTTCCCTAAGCTTCACGTATACTCTTTGGAGATCAAGAAACATCACCTATAGCATCACTTCAACACAAAGGCTTCATTCAAGGCTATATGCATTAGTAAACAATTCTACATCATTTTAAGTATTTCTCACTTGGGTTTGTGAGCGAATCTGTGTTGAAAACAAGGTGTTTTGTAAAAGTCCTCTTGTATGGAGGCAATGAAACTTTCTCATTGTAGGTGAGGTGTTGAAACTATTTGTTTAAATAGTGGATTAAGGTTCGACGGAGATTCAAGGTCTGGACGTAGCCCTGAAGGGGTGAACTAGGATAAATTGGTGTGTTTGCGAATTGTGCCATTATCTCTATTTTACTTGCATTTCATTTTCACTGCATATCTTTATTATTGCAAGCATTATTGGTTGATCAAGATAAAATTAGGTAACACTAATTTTGATCTTAAGAATATATTACTAGAAAAAGTTTTATTTTTCATAAACATTATTCACCACCCTCTAGTGTCTCCTTGCCATCTCAGGATCCAACATATAGTACTATCACAAATTTACTAATACATTGCTAATCATGTTATTTGTATTTTGCTAACATATTAGTAACATTACTTGTACTTTGCTAGATATATTTTACACGTTTTTGCAAATTTGACATTCCCTTCTAAAAGATAATGGCAAACTTGTAAATAACTACAACATTGTTAGCAAAATATGTAAGGTGAATAGCAATTTCAGTCGTGCTGGTGTCTAATTACACATTTTGATACACAATTTACATTTATTTACAAGTTTGATGTTCCCTTTGGTTAAACTGTCTGAAAGAGAATGACAAACTTGTAAAGAAATGCGATATGTTTAGCAAGTGTGTAATTTGACTAGCAGCACTCGCTCCTCCAACCTTTTAACATCAAACGAAGAGCTCGATCCCTCGTCGTCATATCTAGATAGCGCCAGATCAATTTCTAGAGAGCGGCGAGAGACGACGCCACGGAGGGATCTCTGTTTCCTCCGAATGGTCACTCCAGCTCTCTCTCTCTCTCCCCCCCCCCTTCCTTCTTCTTCTTCCTATTCATCTTCCTCTTCTTTTTCTTTTTCTTCTTTTGTTTTTTGATGTAGCTGTAGATGTAGTTGTTGATGATGCTAATGTTGCTCATTTCTCTCTTCTCCCCTTCACGGATTTTTAAAGAGTTTTATATTTTCGCAGCTATTTTCTTTTTCTTCTTCATAATTTCATGTGAGAATATTTTTTCTTCATTTTATCCTTCTTGTTTTTATTCGCTTCAACCGGAACGGCAAGTTTTGGCCGATTTTGATCAAAACTGGCCGGAATAGCAACATTCCGGACGAAACCGAAACTTTCCCTCAGTTTTATCTCGGTTAGCTTCGAAACCTTTGAAATCCGAGACGAAAATCCCAATACTGATACATATCGGGCGAAACCCATTACCTTGGTCAAGAGATTATTCCATTAGTATCATCATCTAAGACCCCCACCAATCTTGTTTTCTTAACGATATTATCCTTGCATAATATTCGCATGACTTGATAGTTGTCATTTTGTGCCATCGCTTTGGTCCATAACCCTCATCAACATCAAATTTTCTTGTAACCCTCCTCTCTTGTATCTCCAAACACACATAGCTGCGTTAAAATTATAGCATCTCTTTTTTCTATTTTATTTCTCCATACACTTTTTTCACTCTAATTTTCATTATCATAGTATATTTTAACGGCATTGTGTTTTTCAGGCATTTATGCATCTTGACATCTAGCTCGTGCCCTTTATTTTTATTTTCTCTCTCCAAAGATTGAACAAAGACTGGAGTGACCAGAATAGGTATTACAAGACAGCTCTTCACGCTAGTGGCATGGGCAAAAGGGAGACCAAACTCCAGATTTGATCTATATGTTGCAAAACCATGCAGGTGTTGAAAAGATTTGATGAATCAAAATTTGTGCTGAACTGTTAACAATAAAGCATGTTGGTTGATGTCCTAATTCTGGAGGGTTCTTTTGATCTTTCTGAAACCACAATGTCAACTAATTTTGATACTATTCCAAAGATCAATGAATGAAATGATGATGTTTTGTATGTTACTCAACTTGTATTATTGACCTGGTTTTTCAGCATCATAATTTAATTCATAGGACAACTTCCAAAAGAGAAGCCCACATGTTATGACTACATCTGGATCTAACAATTGATCCAAGAATATATCAGTTGATCAGTTCTTAAGACACATTGTCACTGAATTTTTTTAAAAGGAACAGCTAAGGGCGATAACTACAAAAGAGGAGAAAATGGCAGAGAAGATATATACCTGCCCAGTGCTTCTGCCAATAATTGCTTGCTCTTTTAGGAGAGCCTGATCAGGGTAACCCCCACCATCTTCCAAGTCCAATCTGGCACTGTCAAAATCTCTGAAATCCAGGAGTGATGCATGTTCTTGCTTAGCTTTAAGACTTGATCGAAGCCGATAAAATTCCTAGAATTGAATGTTAACGGTCATGTTGACAAAAACAATGATTCAATTGAATGCTTAACTGCATATTAAACTGTTGAAGCTGATGCACAATAAAAGTCAGACCAAGTTATACTAATAATTACACTTAGATACATAAGATGACCATCCCTCAGATTTTAGCTTGAATATATTATAGTAATTCATGAACATTATGCCCAGGTGAGGGATTCAACGGGTCACCTGAGAAAGATCTTGCAAAATCTCTCTGTGCCGATTCAAGGTATGAGAAAGGATTTCTGAGCCTCCTGATGACACCCAGGCATTCATCTGAGAGTTCACTTGCTGGAGTTGTGTCAGTAGTCTATCTATGGTGGATTCAAGATCAGTCTCCGAACCATCAGTTCTTGTAGCAACCAGCCTACGATAAGTATTCAACTGCTCATCCAACTGAGCTTCCAGTTTCCTTGCCTGTAAGTGAAGAAATAAGCATTAACAGATTAAACTGGAAAATAACGACTGCTAATGGATGTTTAGTTAATGACTAGCAGCTCAGCATTTGCCTAAAAAGGTTTTTAACAACTACAGCTTCAATTAAAATTGATTAACAATATCATCCCTATGTAGCTGTAGTCCACCTACCTGACAATACATTTTTCATTTTTATCAACTTAATTAGATGAATAACTGAAGATTTAATATCTGAGAGATAAATATGTACAAGACTCGAAGAATTCGGGAAGAAAACCTAAGGTAAATGTCAAAAGCTGAATAAAAAATCCAAATTCAGAAAAATTAAGAATATCTCAAAAGTTTAATGGGACACTTAAAGGAAATCATGCCTCATGAGTAACATAAAACTGTTGCCGAAAGAAAGTATGGTTGACCCTTCAAGAGTACGTAGAAATAGAAAGTTTAACTTTAGATTAAAAACTCTAGAAGGATTAGGAAAAACAATATACTGGAGAAAGTTATTTCTAGATATGCATAACAACAAAGGCAACACCATCATATACAACAAGTCTGACACAGGAAGAACTAACCAACAATGCTTGTCATCAAATAAGTGCTTCCCCAAGTCATTTTTTTCTTCTCAATCTTCCTCAACATGGCTATAAATGGGTCAAAGAAGGAATGGAAGAGGAAGTCTAGCACAACTAACGTTATCATTCTATATGTCTGCCTTGTAGGAGTAGGGTTAGGTTCATTCATAAGCATGTAGCTTATATATTTTAATCATACTTGGGAAGGCACAGACCTTTGTAGCTCTATGAAAATGCTGTTATCTGTTACATTTCCAATCATCGTTTACTTCCATATTTGACTGTTGGCTACCATTACTGTGCTATTGTAAGGCTAGAAGGAATCTAGATATTGACATGATGTTATTTGATTGTAATTATGGGAGAATCTGAGAATTCTGAAATGGCTCGTCATGTTTCTTTCTTTGAAAAATAAAGGCGGAGAAAGCAAACTGCCAACAAATGCAACCTTAAAAAATCACTTCGCTTGGATTCTTCAAATTACCATTAGGCTATGCATCAACATTAGCCAATGCATCTAACACTATAAAAGTCAACTTGCTGGAGCTTCAAGTCTCCAAGCTACAATATATCAATCGACCTTCAAATGGACCCCCAAGTCCTTAACTTGGATACGTCTCAAAATTGAATTTATATTTACTCCTAAAAGAAAAATAAAAGAGCATCCCAATTCATTTCCCCCAAAAGTTTTTCCTAACAAGGATACATGCCTTATTTATTGATCATTATGAAGATTCCCACATTCCTATGTAAGATATATGGTAAACTAAATGAAGAAATCCATCAGGATCTAAACGTAGTCAAAATGTAGGAAATGTAATCAAATCTGTCCATATCCCTGTACCAGTCAGCTCTAAAGACTATATTATTCTCTCTTCTTTGTAAAATAATGTACATCTCTACAACTATAGCTATGCGCATATATGTAGATTACAAATAGAGACGACTAAACTAGAATTCCATCGAATTAAAAAGAAAATTGTTGATAATAATAATAATTAATTAAAGTTCTGATAAATAAAAGTAACAAAGAATCTAAATGTATACAAACTCGATGAAAACAGATAGATGGTTAAAGCCAACATGATTATTTCCTTAAGAAACGTCTTTCACATGCATGACATGTGCATAGTATTAGAAATCAAATCCTCAAAACTAGATCTGGATCCAAATCTCAAATGGATATCTAAGTTCCTACACAAGGTTAAAACTCAATTTCATATAAAGCTCAAGTTTGACTAGACACAAAATAACAACTAAATGCACCTTCTCCAATTGAATCAAGTTCAATTAAGGCATACCAATATGTCCTAAGACTCCATCTAACATGTGACCTCTGAGACCTGGTGTAGAAGACACTTCAAATGCAGTACTTGTTAAGTCCATTATCAGAATTCAATTCAAAATCAACTGACATCTAAGTCCTTAAATCAAAATCCCAATACTTTCTATTCCTCTGAACCTTAACTCTACTAAAGTTCCTCCAGGTTTTGCTTTTTTAAGTGTGTTTGAATAAATGAAAAGATCAAACATTTCTACATGAGCTTCCACTGGTTCATTTAACCACACGTGCCCAAAAATGCTGCATTTTTATAGTCTGGAAGCTATCAGACCCCACGTAATATGTACATGTATTCTGCATGCATCTTTTCCATTAGGAATGATGTGCATGGTTTAAAAGCAAGGTTAGAGAATTCGGTTTCAGTTTAAAAGCAAGGTTAGAGAATTCGGTTTCCATCCCTTTAAAAAAGTTTGGTTTCGGTTGAGTTTGTCTAGTTGCAATGGTTTCGTTATTAAGTTTTCGTTTCAGTTTCGGTATATTTTTATATGTTTATGTTTAAGTAATAATGCATAGCTTAACCATTTAGTTTTATACGTGCTTTCATTTGGGCCGCGAGCCCATATCTTAATCATTTACTAAAACCAAAAGCCCAACTGTAATTTTTCTCTTTTGTTTAGGCATCAGCCCCATGAGACCCAACGATGGGAGTGTTGCTAGTCATGTTACACAGTTTGCTAGTCGCATTACATTTGTTTATGAGTTTACCATTCCCTTTTGGTGAACTTCTAAAAGATAACAGTAAACTTGTAAATAGTATAATATGACCAGGAAAATTTGTAATGTGACTAGCAGCACGTAGCAGCCACTCACTCTGATCTTTCTCTCAATCTCGAAGGGAGAACGAATTGAAGCAGCGTGGAAGACGACAAAGATAAAGATGACTGCGACGACCACTGTCTATTTGTGAGAACTTCAAATGACGAAGACGAAGACGGCATTGATGAAGACGGCGTTGATGACGACGGGATAACTTCAGATCTTCTTCATCGAAGAAGAAGAAGACGACGATGACATTGATGATAAGTCAAATTCACCAATCGTCTTCCATAAAGGTTGGATCTTTTATAAAATTTCAACATGAAATCACATGATAATGATATTGCTAATTTGTCGGGGTTTTTTGAAAAATTTCAGTTTTTGTTAACTTTTTGTTATTTCTTTCAATTTTAAGCGTTGCAAAACTGAGATTTCAGTGCCGTTTTGAATTGGTCACCTCCGAAACCAATCCGAAACGGTCGAAACCCAAAGCTTTCGGCCAAAATATCATGCCTTGGTTTAAAGAAATAATCACATTGAAGTTAAACTTCTTTATCCCAAACATCATACAATTCCACACTTCATAAGATAAGTAATATGTGATCCAACACATACACAAGAGACATTTGATTTTGATTGCAGTTTATTTGCCACTAAACGAAATTTTCCGCTAAGGTTTGACCATGTTTTGAGTGGTGTTGGACTGACACACCATAGTTACCACCCCCTGGGGCCCTCCCCACCCCCTCGCCAAAAAACTGAAAAGAAAAAAATCACCAGACATCAGGGAGTAAGATGCAGGCAATAAAGATGTGCTTAATGGAATTTCAACTATCTTAATCAAACAACCACTAAGAACCATATTTGATGGGCATGGTAACAACTGCCATTACATCAAAATACAGAAAAAAGGGAAAATGGTAGGGGGATCCAAAGAACAATTTGTTCTACATTGGCAGTTCGGCATCCCTTGAGAAAAAGCTGACAGTCACCTCCTTTCTTCCGCCGAAATGCTTAGCCAGAAGTGACATGGGGGGGAACCAGGGAAGGCTACAAATGGCAACAATGGGAAAACTGACGTAGCACCTTTACCCCCCATCACTTAATAGAAATTGTTATGAACTAATTCACTGTTTGTTACCGGGTCATGTGTTTGGAATTTACATATCATACATTGTTATGCATGCATTTGCAATGAAGAAAGATCCAAGAAATTGCAATGAGGAGGCCCCAGTAATCACATATGCTCACCCAATGTTTATCTCTCTTCGCTTATAAGATAATATATTTTTTCTTCACTCAATGCATTTTTAACCGACGTTAGGCTAAACAGCTCTAAGCTCGAGATTGTTTCCATAAAACCAAGTGAGATGCTTAAAATTGCTTTGCTACACGTACTGTAGCATGACAAAATTGAAGGAGAATTGACTTATCTTTGGTGAAGAAAAAACATTACCAAAATGTCAGCACACCTAGAACTCTAAGAAAGGTAAGAGTAAATATCAAGGTATCAACTATTGACTAATACATATTGATACATATCATGAACATCATGTCAGATTATGAAGTAGCTGAGACTATACCAGATGATATGATGTGAATATCACTGGCATTTTCCTAGTATCAGACACTATCAGATTCATACTGGTCGGTATTGGCAGATATGAGTCCGGACCATCCGATATCACTGTATACGAAGCATTGTCACCCAAATCTTGATTTCAGTCTAAATGGCTTCAGTCTAAATGACTTCCCCATAATTTTGAAAGGAAATGATGTAAAAAACTGCAATGGATCCCCTTTGATGCACACCTTGACGACTCCTGAATATCAAAGTGCTCTTTTAGTTTTAAAGAGTTAAATTATTACTCTGTATCTCCCATCAATTGCGAAATTACAATGGCCTCACAGGGCACTCTAAGCTTTTCGGGCTATAAATCAACTCCAGCATTGAAACACCATATCTATATATAGATTTTTATTGCATCAATTATTATATTCTAAGATATTTTGTCAAAATATGATAATGTTCCATCAATTGTCCTCTAGGAAGCATAGGCATAAGTACATGTACTGGTACAGACACAAACATGACAGATTTGTAAATCATAGTGTTATGACAGAAGTAAAATTCAAATAAAAACGAAACAAAAGATTTGAAAAATGACTTTTTTTCCTAATTTTATTTATCACCCATCAAACCAAAATTCATGAATCTTACAAGAATTTCTCAAAAATATCCCAAAAAATCGTTACAAATTCTCACAAAAACACATTGACTGAATTGGATCTAAGACCTATCATTTTCGTCTAATCAAAAGGCTCCTAAATCAAATTAAACTCATATTCATAATTGTAACCCAAATTAGACTCTTAAATAACATAGAGCTCACACAAAAGGAAAACATAAAACCCCAACTCATTTAAGTCTCAAATTAGATTTTAAGTCAAATCCTAACACTTCCCGCCGCGACTCAAAATCAATCAGTTCATCTGTAGACACCAGTTGTCTGCCATGCCATAACATTTTAAAATTCATAAATAACTGAGCAGAGATCTACTTCATCTACTTCATCGTAAACCAAAATTTCCTTAGAATCTAACTTGATTCTTCACCAACACATCAGAAGCCATCACACCCACTTTGCTTTGTGTTTAGCATCACCATCATTTTCCTTCCTTTATTATCAACAACACCTCAAAAGATACTTTCTTATCTTTGTGATCTATCAACTCAATTAAATACACCACATGCATAGTAAATTAATATTGGTTAAAAACCAAAGAATCTCATCAAATCACTAACAAACCATATCAACTCTAATTTCTAAGCAATTTGTTTTTTCATTTCTTCTTCTTCTTGGTGACTTTCTCAACCGTTGACTCAACGCAATCTTGGTCTCTATCATGAAAGCATGAAGACAAATCCATCACCTCAACTTTGAAACTAGTTTTTTATAATAGAAGCAAAATTCAAATAATAAAAAAACATATTACTTAAAGGATGAATTGTTTCCAATTTTATTCATCGCCCACCAAACCAAAATACATAAATATCACAAGAATCTCTCAAAAAACAACCTAAGAAACCCTTACAAATTCACACAAAAATATATTAAACTCAATTTGATCTAAAGCTCCTTATTTCTACTAATCAAAAGGTTCATAAACAAAATTGATTATTATTCATAATTGTAACCCAAATTAGACTTTTAAATAATATAAAAATCACAAAAGAACAGATATAAAAAAGAAGACCTAACTCAAGTAGAACTCAAATTAGATTTTGAGGCAAATCCTAAGGGATAGGATACAAGAGCACATCTATATAAAGTATTATATTATATTATATAATCAAACACACACAACAATCATAATATATAAAAGGTGATATCAAACAATATAATCTTTAAACACATAAGTTAGATAAGTTTTAGAAAGGATGGATATGAACCTGAGATATTACACAAGCCAGACTTGGTGGGTGACATAACAATATAATAAAATGTAGATATGGGGACACTGTGACAAGACATTAAAATATGTAAAAACAAAAAAGAATACATGCGCTCATAATACGCTCATACATGTCTAAAAGTACAGACAATTTTAATCACATAATGCATGCAATGATTACAAAATATCACACATTTTCATTTTTTTTCCTTGGCTCTTCAACTTTCTATATGCATATATGCACACAGACAAAAACATGTCCATGCGTCTGAAAGTACAAACAAAATTATACGCATATAATGCATGCAATGATTACAAAATGTCACACATTATCATGATTTCAGAAAAGGAATAGTCCTTAGCTCTTCAACTTTCTATATAGAAGCTTAATGTATCTCAATCTTCCCATCAAAATATACTTCAACTCAATAGTTTCAAATACTTCTGGCCTTTTCAGTTAAGGTACAGATACTTATATACAAATACAATTAAATAATCATTTCAAACATATAGGAATATGTTATGTGAAAAAAGAAATGTATGAGTCATGTAAATGTGTCTTCAATGTTTTCGCATAGTATTATATAGTATATAACTCACAAGTAAAAAGTGTCAACGACATGTTTGAGGGCTCCAATAAAGCATCATTGTTTGGTACCGGTGTCCGCGTGTCCAATACAGGTATAGCTTGATGATATGCGTACACATGCTACATAATCTATCCTAAAAACATCTCAAAATGTTGCTGCTTATCTTAAGAAATTAATAAATTCTAATTGGTTTTAAATTGTTTAATAAGCAACCGATACCACCAATTCCCACAACATATGTTGCTAGATATCGCCAATATTAATGATAATGATACTATAAACTTTCGGCAGATGCTGAAGTTGACGCCGGTATCGAGATTCCACAATCCAAACCATGGTATGTATGCATGCCCTAAATGAATTTGTTGCCTATTAATATGTCAGATGAAATTGATTTAGAAATCCTCTACAAAAATTGATGCTTTAATTTATCTCCCATGAAATATATTGGGATTTAACTCAATTGCAATAAGGTGGCCCAACCAAGTGCAGATGCCCACCGCAAGCAATATCCTTATTCACGTAGCAGCTGTTGAAATCATTCAGAGTGGATACAGACAACACAACTAATGCTTATAGATGGTTTCATGTGCATATAGAAGTAGAAAGGTCCAAATTGCTCGTCTACGAGCGGTTCAAGCATTGTAGATGGAGGCAAAGTTTTCAAGACTCAAGAAACTGAGTTTTTAATGTTTGTTTTGCTTAAAAGAGGACCAAATAGGTTGACTGCAACATTAAGAAAACAAGGAAAAGTAATTCAGACCTCTATAGCATGACTTCAGTGTAATAGAACTAAAGAATAAAATATAATATTTATCACCAAAGTGAATAGACCAATGATTTTCTTGTATTACTGCTAGTCTGCTTCACAAGATATCCTTACACACTATTCACTTGTTACTTGGCGAACAAATGAACGAAGTAGTATTATTTGCAAACGTCAAACATATTTTATGCATAACAAACAAGAGAATCCAATTTTTTGGGTATTTCACCTTGAATTTCCTAAGTTCTAACACACAAGACACACCATGATGGTGAACAGGTTCGAGGAATCCGATTAGATCGTTGTTACTCTTAGTGTTGTAGGTTTCATCACATTTTTCTACAACAATTTTCCTTCTCCATTTATGCTGATTCAGAATAGCAGCAGATAAATTGATTTAGGGAATCAGATCAAGGTCTAATCATGGATCTCGTATTGAATTGGAGATGAGAATCATAGATTGAGAGAGCGCGCGCGCGAGAGATCGTACCTATTTTCTTAGGGCATCCCACGATATCGATTGAAATTCCATCGCTTCGCTCTTTCTTTTATTTTCGTCTCTCTTTTTATTTTAATTCTCTCGCTCTCTTTCTCTCTCGCTCTCTTTCTCTCTTCTCGGGGGTGGAACAGAGATTGGACATCGGAGAGAAGGTTTCGGACGGAGAGAGTGAAAAAGAGCATAGCATGTCAACGGTCGTGGCTGCTTCGTTTTCTTCTTCGGACACCCAACACAAAAACTCTTTCACCTACTAACAGAACAATTTGTATAAAAGAGAACAATCAGTATCAGTTACATGGGAGCTACTTTGCGAACATACCATATTGATCCGCTTAAAAAAATTTTGAAAAATAACAAAGCTGTGATTTTTATAAACAACAAAATAGCCCCCTCCCTCCCCCAGCCAAATTACTCATTGCACATACCAAATTACTCACCGTGTACATCCCCTCACAAAAACTACTTAGCGCCATACCAAATTACTCACCGCGCACATCTCTCACAAAAATTGCTCAGCGCACATACCAAATTACTCACTCTGCACACACCTCTTCTTCTTCGTCTTCTTCTTATTAAAAATATTTTGCTATCTTTTCTCTTCTTTTTCTTCTCTATTTTTCTCTGTAGATCTTCTGCTTATAACACATACCACTTAGCTCAAAGAAATTAATTAAAGAAACTAATTACACTTAACTAATTACACTTACATTATATATAACCGATCGTATAATCTCCACCCTGCCTGCCAACCATAAAAGTTGGGATGACCAACCTGCCAAATATTTCCTACACTTATCAATGAGGGTAGATACTGTCTCACCTACGGATATGAAATGAATAGAGAAAGGTCCATATAGCGGTGTGGAAGGGAACCAAGGGGCACACCAATAACTGTTGTAATCTCACGAGGGATCGGACACTCCTTGCTACAAAAGAGCTTACTTTTATCTTTGTTAATGTGTAAGCCCACTATATAGCTCAAAGAGTCAAAAAAGGCTATTCAGATTTCCTGCAGTTTTCAAATCTCCATGGAAAAAAATAAGTCATCCGCAAATAATAGATGTGATGGTTTCAGAATAAGATACCGTTTCAAAATAGGATACCTCTTCATTGGTTTAACAAACCCTTCGGCCACTACCAAGTCCATCATAATAGAGAAATATTCCATTACAAAATACAAACAAATAATGGGATAGTGAATCACCTTACCTTATACCTCAATTACTAGAGAAGTATCCAGATAGTGAACCATTAATGAGCACAGAGAAAGTATGACTGGATATACATTCTCTGATCCAATCTATCCAGCAAGCCAGGAAACACATGTGATACATCATGAAATAGATAAATTCTATGTTGACAGAATCAAAGCCTTTCTAATATTTACCTTGAGGCACAAGCGACTATCAAGAGGCTTACTAAAATCTATAACAAGTTCATGGGCCAATAAAGAACCGTCACTGATAAGACGACCCTTCGGAAAAGCGGATTGATGTGGAGATATGCGATCGGAGATAACCTTTTGGAGTCTGTTATAGAGAAATTTAGAAATAATCTTGTAGAGCATATTACAGCATGAAATAAGAGGCTTGTAGTCATTGAGTTTAGAAGCTAAATCTGTCTTAGGCACCAGGCAAAAAGGTATGATTAAATTCATTTACAATTCTCCTAAAGA
Source organism: Scilla litardierei (assembly GCA_030789695.1). Classification (NCBI taxonomy): domain Eukaryota; kingdom Viridiplantae; phylum Streptophyta; class Magnoliopsida; order Asparagales; family Asparagaceae; genus Scilla; species Scilla litardierei. The sequence goes on along the minus strand of CM061133.1, from coordinate 348,737,373 downwards.
TTAAGAAAGATTTCACTGCATTTATCACATCACTGCACATAACTGTCCCAATTTAACTGATAGGAGAACGCATTGTAGCCATCTAGACCTGGTGCTTTCTCAGCCTCCAATTGAAAAATACCCGACTTTATTTCCTCGGAAGAGACTGTGCGAATAAGCCAAGCAGCAGCGGCTTCAGTTAACTATTTCTTAACTGGAATGTAGGGAAAAAACATTCCAATATTCTGTCTGATTGAAAAGATTTTCGTAGTATGAAGGAGCTGTGGAATGAATATCTGCAATGCAATCTATGCCATCAGTATTGAATAAATGAGACAAGGAGTTCTTAAAGTACATGGCCTTGATAGCAGTGAAGGAAAAAAAGTGTTGTTGTCTCCCTTAGTAAGCCAAGAAATTTTGCTCTTTTGTCACTATTTATATTCATCCAGCTATAACCATCGATCCAATTCAATACTTAAATAGCATAATCGATTCTTATTAGCCAATATAGTATCACGATTGTTTACGGATGTTTTCTCACCGCAGGATCGTTGACCCGAGACTGAGTGGTCAACGCGGTCAAGGGGTCAATGGTGACCCCTCGGGAGCTCCGAGCGGACGTGCATTCAGTGCGGGCTGGAGATAGCGTCGGGGTCGAGCGCCGGATCCGAGCTGGGTATCGGCTCCTGGTTGAAGTCGAGCGGAGGGGAAGCCTCGGCTCGGTTTCAATGGATTCGGCCTCAGTTGGACGAGCGTCGAGGGGTAGCCTCAGCGCCTCGACCAGCTTCTTCCTGTATAGACGAGAAACTCGTCAGGGTGGCCGGACCTTGGTTCCGGCCGTATCCCCTCCAATGCCTTAAGTCAGATTAGGATCTGAAGAATGCTCGGCAGGGCGGGTATGACTCGAGGGGAGATCAATGCACTGACCCACGTCGCGAGCCAGGGGAGGGGAAAGGAATGGCGAAACGCTAAGGTCCTTGATGGTATACCTTTTGGTTAGAATACCTGGGGTTCGATCCCTTACTCCGTTGTCCCTCTGGTCCTTTTATAGGTGAATCCGCCGCTATCGCCTCTCGCCCACGTCGCCACGCCATTCCCCACTATGGCGCATGTCGCCATCATGGGGGAGCCGCTTGCCCTTGGTCATACCGTCACGACGTTCGCCGCTATCCGCCCCCTCGAGATTCGTCCCCACGATGGCGCCTGCCAACGTCATGGGGGTGTCCCTCTCCTGGGCCTCTTGATTTGACATTTAAAGCCTTATAATCTTCGGGAGTGGTTCCTCCGGGGGGTCACGGACCGGTCCTGAGACTTCTCGGGGGCCTCACTGATCGGGTCGTGTTTTCTTCGTGGGCATCGTCTGGCGGGGCCCTACCTTGCTGGCAGGCTTCTTGCCCGTCGCTTGACTTTGGGCCTCCAGCCCTTGGGACTTAATCACAAAAGCCGTATCAATTGCCCCCATCGGCCGTGTCGATCCCATCTAGCTGGCTCGTCTCGACCGATGTGACTTCTGCTGATTTTGACAGGCGCGTCAGTCGAGGCCGGTTCATTAAATGGAGACCATCATTAAGCGGCCCGTTCGAATCCTTCTGGTGCTGGTCTCGAAGCACCGTCGGCCTGCGGATGCTGCCACGTGCCCTCGTGCGTCCATCTACGTCGCTCATGGGGCCGTCTTGAGGAAAGAGGTGTATAGAAAGGGGATCCGCCACCCTTCGGGCGAGGGTCTGCCCTTTTCTATCGTCTTCCCTCCTTTTCGTCAGGTTGAATCCCGATCGAGTTTCATCTCATGTCGTCCTCCTCTGTTGCCGTTTTGGGTTGTCCGGAGGACGTTGCTGACCCTAACCCAGCCGGCGGGTCCGTTCCGGCGGTTCGCCTCCATGGGGGCGTGCTTCCGGGGTACCTCCCGAGGTTCTCGGGTGTCCTTCGTCCATCTGTGCCACCACCATCGGGAATATGTGCACCAGCTTCCTTCTTTCCCCCTATTCTGTCCAGGCCCCGGAATCCGATGAGCGAATCTGCTTTCCCCGGCCTCGGGAGGTCGGGGTTTATGAAAAGTGTTTTCGGTTCGGGCTTCGGTTTCCTCTGCACCCTTTTCTTTCCGAGTTTCTTCGAACCCATAGGGTGGCCATATGCCAGTTTTGCCCCAATGCCATTGGTCTCATTGTCAGGTTTGTCGTTCTCTGCGAATTGAAGGGGGTGGTCCCCTCCCTTCGACTCTTCGCCCAATTCTACCGCCTGAGCCATCATCAGTCGGGGGCCTGGATTTACATCAGCGCTCGGCCAAATAAGAGCCTGGTGCTGGGGCTGCCGAGCTCTCTGAAGCTCTGGAAGGGTGAATACATCTTCGTCGTTTTCCCGTCGGACGTGGACTTCCCGTCTCGATGGAGCAGCGCATGCACGCTGGCTCTCAAGCTGGGCGACCCCACTGTCGCCGATCTTGAGTCGGTGAAGGCCCTGCTGGCGGAAGGATCGGAAAATTAACGTTCTCTTCGATGATTCTAATTTGCGGAAGACCACTTGGCCCCCGGGTGAGTTCCGCTAAGGTCGGCCGTGTAGAGCTATCTCGGCCTATCCTGACCCTTTCCTCTGTGCTTTTTTCAGGCGGGTTTTGCCCTTGATTCTGCTCCTGACCCTTTCCCACAGACGGCGCCAGATGTTTACGGGTGTTTTCTCACCGCAGGATCGTTGACCCGAGACTGAGTGGTCAACGCGGTCAAGGGGTCAATGGTGACCCCTCGGGAGCTCCGAGCGGACGTGCACTCAGTGCGGGCTGGAGATAGCGTCGGGGTCGACCGCCGGATCCGAGCTGGGTATCGGCTCCTAGTTGAAGCCGAGCGGAGGGGAAGCCTCGGCTCGGTTTCAATGGACTCGGCCTCGATTGGACGAGCGTCGAGGGCTAGCCTCAGCGCCTCGACCAGCTTCTTCCTGTATAGACGAGAAACTCGTCAGGGTGGCCGGACCTTGGTTCCGGCCGTATCCCCTCCGATGCCTAAGTCAGATTAGGATCTGAAGAATGCTCGGCAGGACGGGCATGACTCGAGGGGAGATCAATGCACTGACCCACGTCGCGAGCCAGGGGAGGGGAAAGGAATGGCGGAACGCTAAGGTCCTTGATGGTATACCTTTTGGTTAGAATACCTGGGGTTCGATCCCTTGCTCCGTTGTCCCTCTGGTCCTTTTATATGTGAATCCGCCGCTATCGCCTCTCGCCCACGTCGCCACGCCATTCCCCACTATGGCGCCTGTCGCCATCATGGGGGAGCCGCTTGCCCTTGGTCATACTGTCACGTCGTTCGCCGCTATCCGCCCCCCTCGAGATTCGTCCCCACGATAGCGCCTGCCAGCGTCATGGGGGTGTCCCTCTCCTGGGCCTCTTGATTTGACATTTAAAGCCTTATAATCTTCGGGAGTGGTTCCTCTGGGGGGTCGCGGACCGGTCCTGAGACTTCTCGGGGGCCTCACTGATCGGGTCGTGTTTTCTTCGTGGGCATCGTCTGGCGGGGCCCTACCTTGCTGGCAGGCTTCTTACCCGTCGCTTGACTTTGGGCCTCCAGCCCTTGGGACTTAATCACAATAGCCGTATCAAAGATCATTTGCTAGAATCTCATTTTGCATCCTTCTTAGATCTTTGATATGTGAGGCATGGTCATCAAAAGAACCATGTATCCAAGATTTGAGAAGAGATTTTAGCCTTTTGAGCTTAGAGACTACCTGAAATTAGGGAACACCATACGGAGTAGCACTCTAGGCTCTAAGCAAACTTTTGTGAAAATCTGAAAGGTGGGACCAATGTAACAGCCTGAATCCGTGACTACACATATTTCCCTATTAACATTATTAGAATGATTTTAAATGATTTCAAATATGTTTATACGATTTTTAAATATTTTTCTATATTTATTTCCTATTTTTCTGAGGCCAAAATGACCCTAAACCCGCAACCCCGCAACCCGCGATCGATAAACATGTTTTGTCTCCAAACTTATATTTCCATAGCTCAAAACAATTCCAACAACTTATTTTGCTTGATATCACCAATAGTAATGAAAATGATACAATAAACTTTCGGAAGATGTCGATGTCGGCACCGATGTTGACATTCCACAATCCAAACCACGGTATGTATGCATTCCCAAAATGAATTTGTTGCATATTAATATGTCAGAGGAAATTGAGTTACGCATCCTTCACGAAAATTGATGCTTTCATTTATCTCCCACGAAATATAATTGTGATTTAATGCACTCAATTGCAATAAGGTGGCCACCTACGTGCAGATGCTCACCCCAAGCATTATCCACATTCACGTTGTAGCTGTTGAAAGATGAAATTGAATTAGGCATCCTCCACGAAAATTGATGCTTTCATTTATCACCCACGAAATATATTTGGGAGTTTATGCACTCAATTGCAATAAGGTGGCCCAACTAGTCCAGATGATCACCCCAAGCATTATCCATATTCACGTGGTAGCTATTGAAATCAATCCGGGTGGATACAGACAACACAGCTGATGCTTATAGATGGTTTCCTTTGCATATAAAAGTAGAAAGCTCAAAACTGCTCGGTTACAAGCGGTACAAGCATTGTAAGTGGAAGTTATCGAGACTAACGAAACTGAGTTTTTCATGTTTGTTTTGCTGGAAATGGGACCAAATAGGTTACTACACTGCAACATTAAGAAAACAATGAAAAGTAATTCATACCTCTATAGCATGACTTCAGTCGAATAGAACTAATAAATATAATATAATATTTATTCCTAAAGTGAAGAGACCAATGATTTTCTTGTATTACTGCTAGTCTACTTTACAAGATATCCTTCTGCTTATGCACTATTCGCCCCATACATGGTGAACAAATGCATGAAGTGTATTATTTGCAAATGTCAAACATATTTCATGTAGAACAAACAAGAAAATCCAATTGTTAGAGTATTTCAACTTGCATTTCCTATGTTCAAACACACAAGACACACCATGATGGAGAACATGTTCGAGGAATCCGATTAGATTGTTGTTACTATTAGTTTTGTAGGTTCTCTCACATTTTTCTACAACTATTTTCCTTCTCCATTTATGCAAACTAAATGGAATCCCAAAAGAAAGAAAAAGACTCAATTGAACATCTTGTCTCGTTTTTCAGCATCAACAGTCGCAGCCAATAATCAATATGAGATGAAACAAACACAAGTAGACGATAACGCCTATGACGAGATGAGACTTTAGCTCCATTATTAACAAATCAACTACGAACAATCAAAAAAGAACAATATCCCCGATCAAAATTCTACCTTTTCACATGTAAAAGACCCCGACATTCAAACTATCACATGGATCTACACGGATCCGACGTGATTATTTACTGCTATCTAAATTCCAGATTCATAATAGCAGCAGATAAGTTGTTTTAGAGAAATAGATCAAGATCTAATCACGGATCTCGTATTGAATTAGAGATGAGAATCATGAAGAGAGAGGGAGAGGGAGAGATCGTACCTGTTTTCTTAGGGTATCCCACGATGTCGATTGAAATTCCATCGCTTCTTTTTTTATTTTCGTCTCTTTTTTATGTTAATTCACTCCCCCCCTCTCTCTCTCTCTTTCTCTCTCCTCTGGGTCCGGAAGAGAGATTGGACATCGGAGAGAAGGTTTCAGACAGAGAGAGCGTGTGTGAAAAAGAACAGATCGTGTCAACGCCAACGACCGTGGCTGCTTCGGTTTCTTCTTCGGACACCCAACACAAAGACTCTTGGGAGTTGCAACCCACACGTACCGTTTTACTCCCGCGCACAGTTGAGATTCCAATTATTTACAAGTTTGATATTGAGAATTGCTCACCACGCACATCTGTTCGAAAATGGTAAAAGTATCCCGGTTGTCTGCGGTGAGTAAAAACCCACGTAGCCGACGGTTTTGCTCAGCGTGCACAACTAATTACCCTCTTCAGCGCGCACAATCGCTCAGCCCACACAACAGCCTCCGTCCCAACGACGGACCCCACAGTCCCCTCCACCGACCACCCCAGCCCCCGTCGAACTCCCCAGCCACTCTTCATCTCCCTCTCCTCCGCCCCTCTCCTCCGCCATATTGGACCAACTTACATTCATCGAAATTGGTTTTGTTCAATTGAACCAATTACTTCATCGTCGGCACGGAGTTCGACGTTAGTCGAAGGGGAGTTCGTCAGAGGCGGGGAGTTTGGTTTTGCTTATCGACGGCGGCGGCAGTTTTGCTCAGCGGGAGTTCGTCGGCGGAGTTCGCCGAAGGAGAGTGGGGGGTCGACGGAGTTCGTCTGATCTTAGTTCCATCTCCTTCGATGAACTCCGACGGTCAGAAAGTTGCCCCTGTTCGTCGGCGGAGTTCGTCGGCGGTTTTGCTCAGGAGGAGTCCGTCGGCGACGAAAACGTCGAATGAGTGGAGTTCGTCGGGGAGGAGTGGAGTCCTTCGGCGAAAATATGCACATACCGTTTTACTCAGGGCGCACAAATACTATCGCGATGAGGATAGAAGCGGTGTAAATTTTGAATAGCAAACTTGTTGATGGTGGCTGTGCGTGCTGGGCAAAACAGTATGTGCACATAGCAATTCCCAAACTCTTTCACCAACTACCAGACCACTTTGTATAAAAGAGAAAAATCGGCACCAGTTACATGGGGTTACTTTGCGAATATACCATTTTGCTCCTCTTAAATTTTTTCGAAAAAATAATAAAACTGGCATTTTTTTAAAAGCCCCCTCCCTCCACCAACCAAATTACTGGCACACATGCCAAATTACTCACTGTGCACATCCCCCCACAAAAATTGCTCGTGCCAAATTACTCACTGTGCACATCCCCCCACAAAAATTGCTCGTGCCAAATTACTCACCGTGCACAGCCCCCGCAAAAATTGCTCGGCGCACATACCAAATTACCAACTACACACATACCACTTCTTCTTATTAAAAATATTTTGCGCATCTTTTCTCTTCTTTTTCTTCTCTCTATCTTTCTCTCTACTTCTTCTGCTCAGTACACATATGTAGAAATTGGGGAAAGTGTGATTAGCCTCCAAAGTGAGGCTATCACTTCTATTTATATGATTTCACACTTTCTTTACACACACCCAATTTACTCACACACACACACACACTACTCAATACTCCCCCTCAAGATGAGCAAAAGATATTTATCATGCCCATCTTGTTACAAGCATCCTCCACTCCTTTAGAGCTCAACCCCTTCGTAAGGCAATCTGCTAGTTGCTGTCCAGAGCTAATGTAGTAGATCTCCAACTGTTTCTTGTCCAGTCTCTCTTTAATGAAGAACCTGTCAATCTCTATGTGCTTCGTTCTATCATGTTGCACTGGGTTGTTGGCAATATTAATTGCAGACTTGTTATCACACAACAACTGCAATGGTCCTTCTCTCAGCAGGCGTAGCTCATGTAGAAGTGATCTCAACCAGATCATCTCACAAGTACTAAGCACCATAGCACGATACTCTGCCTCTGCAGTGGAACGAGCCACCAAATCCTGCTTCTTGCTGCGCCAAGAGACCAAGTTGCCCCCAACAAACACACAGTAGCCCGAGGTCGATCTCCTATCATCCAAGCAACTGGCCCAATCTGCATCACAGTAGCCTGTCACATTCATGTGACCATGACTACCAAATAATATGCCTTTTCCTGGACTATTCTTCAGATACCTCAGTATCCTGAAGACTGCCTCCATATGTCCAGTCCTAGGATCATGCATGTACCTACTTACCACACTGATAGCATAGGCAATGTCAGGTCTGGTATGGCATAAGTAGATGAGGCGTCCAACAAGTCTCTGGTACCTCTCTTTGTCCACTGGCTCCCCTGATTGTGAATGCAACCTATGATTCTGATCAATAGGAGTAACTGCTGGACGACACCCCAACATACCTGTCTCAGCCAGAAGATCCAGTGCATACTTTCTCTGTGAGAGAACTATACCCTTTCTGGACCTGGCAATCTCCAGTCCAAGGAAGTATCCCAACTGTCCAAGGTCCTTGACCTCAAACTCTCTCGCCAACCTCACCTTCAAGTGAGAGATTCCCTCTTCATCATCTCCAGTGATAATAATGTCATCAACATACACAGCCAAAAGGGTGATCCGTTGCCCTGAATGTCTATAGAATACAGTATGATCACCATTACTCTGCTTGTAGCCCATGGTGATGACTGCACGCCTGAACCTGTCGAACCATGCCCTTGGAGATTGCTTCAGCCCATACAAAGACTTGTCCAGTCTACACACCTTTCCCACCGTCTGTTGTGTGCCAAAGCCAGGTGGAACCTCCATGTATACCTCCTCCTGTAAGTCTCCATGCAAGAAGGCATTCTTTACATCCAACTGATGCAATTTCCATCCAAAATTCGCTGCACAGGATATCAGTACTCTCACAGTACTCATCTTTGCCACTGGGGCAAATGTCTCATCATAATCGATCCCATAAGTCTGACTGTAACCCTTGGCAACCAGCCTCGCCTTGTACCTGTCCACCTTCCCTTCTGCAGTTTGCTTCACTGTGAATACCCACTTGCAGCCCACAGCCTTCTTCCCTGCTGGAAGTGAGACAAGTCTCCATGTCTTGTTCTTCTCCAGTGCCTCAAGTTCTTCGAGCATTGCTTTCTTCCACTGGGGATGTTGCTTTGCCACTCGCCAATCACTTGGTATAGGGATAGACTGTAAGGATGCAATGATAGCCCTATATGCAGGTGTAAGAGAAGCGTAGGAGACATGATTAGCAATATCAGTCTCATATCCATACCGTACAGGAGGCCTGCCGGCATTGATACGAGGCTCCATACGAGATGCAAGTGGAAGATCTAAACTAGAGGAAGGCAAAGAAAGGTTACCATCCGTGGTAGGAGAGGAAGGCAGTAAGGAGGTCGGGACTCGAGCAGGCGTGATAGACTGATCAACCTCGACATGTGGCAGTGGAGCTAGTGGGTCTTCAGTGGGGAAGATGTCTTCTTGTTGTCCTCCATCGCCATGACTATCCTTCTGTCTCCTGCTATATTTCCTGCCGTACAGCCTGTCTTCCTCCTCTTCCACCAAGGTCCTTCCTTCCTCCCTGCTATCAGGACCAGTACCAGTAGCCCTGACAGGGCATGGTATAAGTCCAACCACTACCCTCCTATCATCAGTCTCCCCCTCTCGACCAACTCCTCCTGTGCTTGGAGAGGCCCCAGTATCAAATACTGATGTAGAATCTGTCAGTCCTCCATAAAACGGTTCAGTCTCCCTGAACGTCACATCCATGCTCACAAACAGCTTTCTTTCTGAGGGACTCCAACACCTGTAGCCTTTCTGATTTGAAGGATACCCAACAAATATACATTTAATTGCCCGAGCATCCAGCTTCCCCACAGAGGGTTTATGATCCCTCACAAAGCATGTGCATCCGAACACTTTTGGTGGAACTACGAAAGTGTTTTTTCCCATAAGAATCTCACATGGAGACTTCATACCAAGGATCCGTGAAGGCATCCTGTTGATAAGATATGTGGCTGTCATCACTGCTTCACTCCACAATATCTTAGGTACATTCATGGTGAGCATGAGTGACCTAGTTACCTCCAACAAGTGTCTATTTTTCCTTTCAGCAACTCCGTTCTGTTGGGGGGTGTTGGGGCAGGTGGTTTGATGAGTTATCCCACTCTCGGATAGGTAAGATGCAAACTCCCTGTTTACATACTCAGTCCCATTATCCGTTCTCAAGACACGGATCCTGGCCTCATACATGTTACTGACACTTCTATGGAAGTCCTGAAAACACTTCAGCGCTTCGCCTTTGTTTTTCATCATATAAAGACATGTCATCCGAGAGTGACAATCTATGAAGGTGATAAACCACCTGAACCCACTCACTGAAGTCACTGGGCAGGGCCCCCAAACATCTGAGTGAATAAGATGAAATTTCTCTACACTCCTCATCCCTACACTAGGATATGACGTCCTAGTGTGTTTCCCAAATTCACATGCATCACATTTCAAATTCATTTCATTCACTCTATTCAAAATATCGGGATACATTTTACTCAAAATATCAAAGGGCAAGTGTCCCAACTGACAGTGCAACAAAAGTACATCCCTTTCCTTCTCTCCACCAACGACAGCCAGTGCAGCATCCCCACTAGCTCTGTCAAGATACCGCAGTCCATCACGCCTGACGCCAGTCCCAAGCCTCCTCCCAGTCTTCCTTTCCTGCAACACACAATGAGTAGAGTCAAAAGTAATGCTACAGTCGAGATCATCAACAATAGAGCCAACAGATAAGAGGTTGACTGGAAATGATGGGACGTGAAGGACAGAAGAGAGACGTATGGAGGGAGTGCACTGAATAGTACCAGTCCCTCTAATGGGTTGGGATGTGCCATCAGCTGTCTGAACGGTTTCATGAATGGAATGTGGTTTATATGTGGAAAATTGTCTATATGCTCCTGACACATGACTAGATGCACCTGAGTCAATAATCCACTCTATATGATCTCTACATGAAAGGGCTAATCGGTTACCTGAGCCTGTGTGAGCGAAGTGGGCAAAGTTACCGAATGGCGAGGCAATATCCCCAGTCTGGTCTGCATGGCTCTCCGAGCTCTCAGTAGTAGACCTGGACTGTCTCCGCTGCTCTAGGTCTGACGCATCAGCTGGCGTAGCCTCAATCATCACTGTCTCCTGTCGTCCATCAGCGGTAGCAAAGTTGGCCCGTGGGCCACCGCGACCTCGTCCACGGCCTCCACGGCCCCAACGACCTCCTCCTCTGCCTCCAGTGCCACGTCCTCGTCCACTGCCCTTCTGTGGGCAGTTGAAGCTCAGGTGCCCCTTCACCCCACATGTGTAGCACTCTCGATCCTCGCTCACTACTGCCACTGGGGGTACAGCCAGTGCAGCCCGAGTGACCTGAGTACCCTCATCCTTCATAACCCTCAGTCTGGTCTCCTCCTGTGCCATTGCAGCTATGGCCTCCTCCAGGGATGGGATGGAGGATAGGTGGCACATACTCGCCCTCCTGGCCTCAAAGTCTCCATTCAGGTTCCTCAGAAAGTGTGTCACACGCCTACGCTCCACCCACTTCCTATGTATCGCAGCGCTCCTAGGATCAGGCAGGTCAATAGGGTCATAGTGATCTAACTCTGACCAAAGCCTTTTCAACTCCGCAGAGTAGGCTAGAATAGTCATCTCCCCCTGCTTCAAGGTGTCGACCTTGCCCTGAACCTCCATCATGAGCATCACATTCCCTGCTACTGAGTACATTTTCTCCACCATACTCCAAATCCCCGCAGCACTCTCTATGGCCTCCACCATCCCAGCAATGGGTGGAACCATCGATGTCATCAACCAAGCAGCCACCAGTGAGTTGGTGGTGCTCCAGACTTTCCAATCATCCCCATCCTTGTCCAGCGGTTCCTTGCATGAACCCAGAACGACTCCTTCTAACCCCTTCGACCTCAGAATGAGAAGCACCCTCCTGGACCAACTGAGGTAATTCTTCGTCCCTTCCAATTTCACATCATTGGGCATCAATTCCAGCTTCTGCACGGGACGTGAAGGCGTCGATCCACTCGAGGATCCCAACTCCTTCGAAGCAAGTAGCTTCGTTATCTCCCCGATGAAGGCCTTCATGTCCGCTGAAGTAAGGTTGTCCCCCATCTCTTCAGATCCGCAGATCTCTTCTTTCTCCCTCCTTAGATCCGCAGATCTACTTCTCCTTCTCCTCTTCTAGGTCATACCCTAACCGTAAATCTATGAAGTCCTTTTCATGGCTCTACCATAGATCTAGGGTTAGGGTTTTTTTGGGATTCCCTTTTTGTGGCTAGGTAGGGCTTTGTGGGGCTAGAAGAGGACTTGAGGGAGGAGAAGAAGGCTATCGGCAGCTGCGGAAGCTGGCGGCAGCGGCGGCAGCAGCAGCGGCGGCGGCTGGCGGCTGCGGCAGGCGCAGCGGCAGCGCGCAGCAGCGGCGCACGCGGCAGGCGCAGCAGCAGCGGCTGGCGGCAGCGGCGGCGCGCTGCGGCAGCGGGCGGCGGCAAGCAGCGGCGGCGCGTGGGAGGGCTAGGGGTTTGGGTTTTAGGGTTTTAGGGTTTTTAGATCTGATACCATGTAGAAATTGGGGAAAGTGTGATTAGCCTCCAAAGTGAGGCTATCACTTCTATTTATATGATTTCACACTTTCTTTACACACACACCCAATTTACTCACACACACACACTACTCAATAACATACCACTTAACTTAAAGAAATTAATTAAAGAAACTAATTACACTTACCTAATTTTAATTAGTTTCAAATCAGGCTAATAGCAGAGGGGAATTGCTATGCGAGCATACCAAATTGCTCAGTTCATATACTTTTTATTTTGAAAAATACGAAAAATACAATTTTTTTAATAAAAAAATCACGGAATGCACTTTTCATAATTGCTTAGTTCACATACCAATTGCTCAGCACACACATATCTTTCAAAATGCTCTCATCACTACACTCCATTTCAATGCTCATCTTCTCCTTCTTCTTCTTATCTCTCTCTTTCTAGTGCATCCTCTGCTCGGTACACATACCACTTAACTTAAAGAAACTAATTCCACTTGGCTTAGCTAATTCTGCCTTGCTCACTCCCACTCCGCCTCCCACTCCGACCCCTCCCCAGCCACCCCTCCTCCCGAGCCCCCAGCCCCTATCTCAGTCCCCTCCCCAAGCGATCCACGCCCCCCACTCCTGGCCCCTAGGCCCCTCCCCGCTTCCAGTATTGTGCAATTTGGGTTGTGTAATGAGCAATTAGGCCTATGTTTTAAAAAATGATTAGTTAACATGTAAAGTGGTATTTGAACCGAGCAAAAATTGAAGAAGAAAAAGTTCAATTTGAGGGGGCTTTCATACCACGTAACTTAAAGAGTTAATGGCATTTTGGGAAATCTGGCACGTACACTGAAGAAAAATTGGGGTTTTTAAAGGGAATTGCTATTTACACAGACCCTTTTGCTGCGTTCATATACCACTTATTTACAAGCTTGCCATTAAAAATATTTTGTTGAGTTCACGGACCACTTATTTACAAGTGTGCCCTACTCATCCCCCTTCCCTCTTCGTTGTTACTCTTAGTTTTTGTAGGTTCTCTCACATTTTTCTACAACCATTTTCCTTCTCCATTTATGCAAACTAAATGGAATCCCAAAAGAAAGAAAAAACCTCAATTGAACATATTGTCTCGTTTTTCAGCATCAACAGTCGCAACCAATAATCAATATGAGATGAAACAAACACAAGTAGACGATAACGCCTATGACGAGACGAGACTTTAGCTCCATTATTAACAAATCAACTACGAACAATAAAAAAAGAACAATATACCCGATCAAATGTCCACCTTTTCACATGTAAAAGACCCAGACATTCAAACTATCACATGGATCTACACGGATCCGACGTGATTATTTACTGCCATCTAAATTCCCGATTCATAATAGCAGCAGATAAATTGTTTTAGGGAAACAGATCAAGATCTAATAACGGATCTCGTATTGAATTGGAGATGGGAATCATGAAGAGGGAGGGAGATGGAGAGATCGTACCTGTTTTCTTAGGGCATCCCACGATGTCGATTGAAACTCCATCGCTTCTTTTTTTATTTTCGTGTCTTTGTTTATGTTAATTCACTCCCTCTTTCTCTCTCGCTCTCTTTCTCTCTCCTCTCGGCCCGGAAGAGAGATTGGACAGCGGATAGAAGGTTTCGGACAGATAGAGAGTGAAAACGAACAGATAGTGTCAACGCCAACGGCCGTGGCTGCTTCGGTTTCTTCTTCGGACACCCAAGACCCAACACAAAAATTCTTGGGAGTAGCAAACCGCACGTACTGTTTTACTCCCGCGCACAGTTGAGATTCCAGTTATTTACAGTTTTGCAATTGAGAATTGCTCATCTGTTCAAAAATGGTAAAAGTATCTTGGTTGTCTGTGGTGAGTAAAAACCCACGTAGTAGCCGGTTTTGCTCAGCATGCACAACTACTTATCCTCTTCAGCGTGCACAACCGCTCAGCCCACACAACAGCCTCCGCCCCAACCGCTGAACTCCACAGCCCCCTCCACCGACCACCCCCGCCCTCGTCGAACTCCCCAGCCCATATTCATCTTCCCTCCTCCGGCCCTCTCCTCCGCCATGTTGGACCAACTTACATTCATCGAAATTGGTTTCGTTCAATTGAACCAATTACTTCATCGTCGGCATGGAGTTCCACAGTCGTCGGAGGGGAGTTCATCGGAGGTGGGGAGTTTGGTTTTGCTCATCATCATCGTCGTCGGTTTTGCTCAGCGGGGAGTTCGTCGGCAAAGTTCACCGGAGGAGAGTGTTGTTGGAACTTATCCAACTCAGTTGGATCTTAATCCAACGTTGGGCTAATATGCGAATATAATTATATAATGATACACTGTCATATTAAAGCACGTTATATAAGTGATCTCATTTAATTGGTTAAATGGGTTTAAATGAGTCGATCAGGTTGTGAGCCTTTATGTGTAGAGACAATTGGGCTTCACTTCGTTGATGGGCCGAATTAGAAACCCTAGATCTAAGGAGGCTAGCCTATTTATATGCGGTCATGATCCCCAGAACACACGAACAAGGGAGCCGTCTTTTCTACGTCCTATCGCTAGAAGAGAAACCGTGAGAAGAGCAAAGGAGTTCTCCAACGGTTGATTCGTGTGGATCTGGAAGATCATCCGATGCGTCATCCGAATGATCGTCTTCATGGATTCAGGTATGATTCCTATCAGAGAAGGTAAAGTTTTAAGATTCAGCATGCCTGCATCTAGATATGTATTATTAGGGTTGTATACACATCTAGATCTCTAGTTCTTTTAAGTGGTATCAGAGCCTGCTTGTCTGGATCTTATGATTTTGCCTGCTCTATGCATAGATCGGATAAAAAAGGATTTTTAATCTGTTTGATTTAGATCTGGCTAGTTTATGAGGTTTTTAATTGATTTTTTCATTTTTTTCAAAAAAAAAATCTCTAATCCTAGATCGGGGGCGGCCTGCTGACCGCCGCCCGACACGGATCGAGAGGGGGCGGCTCCGCCGCCCCATTCAAGCAAATCGACGCCGGCCCTGCCGGTGCCGATGCAGTAAGAGGGGCGGCCTGGCCGCCCCTGTCGGACACGCAGGCACCTCCGGTGCCTGCTGCAAGAATTTAGAGGGGACGGCGGGTGCCGCCCCCCAGTCAGCGTACGGAGGGGGCGGCGCCCTGCCGCCCCCCTCCGTCGGAAGAGCAGGCCCCAATCGGGGCCTGCCGTGGTTCTACAGAGGAGGCAGGACCCACCGCCCCTAGATGCAATCGGAGAGGGGTGGCGCCTTGCCGCCCCCATTCGGAACCCAAATCGAAGGAGGGGGCGGTGCCCTGCCGCCCCCCATCATGAACCCAGAAGGCTGCCGCACCCCCCCCCCCCAGTCGACGATCAGAGGGGGGGCTTCCCCCGGCAGATCGGAAAAAGGGGGGTGGAGCCAGCCTCCCTTTGCTGGGAAAGTAGGCGCTCCCCACGCCTGCTTCGGGGGAGAAAAGGGGCGGTGCCATGCCGCCCCCTGTTGGAAGACACCGGCGCCGACCCCCTTTCGGCGCCGGATGCGAAGGAGGGGGCGGCCGCTGCCGCCCCCCTGAATAGCCACCTGCTAGGGTTTCCAACCCTAGCAGGCCTTTGGGCTAAATTAGGCCCAACCAGTTTGTTTTCAAAAAAAATTCAGAATATGGGCTTTAATTTTGAGCCTGTTTTGGCTATTGCACAATCTTGGGCTTAATTTTTGAATTATTTGGTCATTTTGAACCCTATTTTTAGTGCTATTTAAATTCTTTTAAGCCTTGATTGGTTATATTAATGCGCTAATAATGAGAAGAAATAAATGATCATCTTGTATATGTTTCCTCATACGTTTTATTTGTGTATTAAATTTTATTTGTTCCATTTAAATTCTTTTAGGCACACTTTATTTATACGTTTCGAAATGATATTAATTAATACGAAATCCCGCCAAATGGGCTCTATTGTAAAGATTATTATTATTTCGGAATGTAAACGGTTAAATACATACGTTGTATGATTAGTTCCCTGAAATGAATTTTAATTTGGATTAAAGGAGTAAATAAAAAAATTTACATATATATTTCTCCTCAAGGATAAAGTTAGTATTAATTGTGCTAAAATAAATTCAAATTTTGATATATATATATATATATATATATATATATATATATATATATATATATATATTGAAATGACTTGGTGTAATCATCATTTCGCCAAAAATGGGCTATGTTGCTTTGCATTAATTTATTTCATAAATATAAAAGGAATTTTATGTGCATAATTTCATATGAATGTTAAATCGGCCCAAAGGAAGATTACTGTTCTATATCATTTTATGCACATCTGTGGCAATAAACAAGTGATGATTGTTGAGTCTTATTCATGCAAATTTAATTCGGCCCAAAGGAAGATTTAATTTTGGCATGTTATTATTGTCTTTATTTGATTGCTGCGACAAGATGCATTCACTAGTTAATAGATTATCCAAAGATAAATATTAAGCTAGTACATGATATCTTGAGATGGGAACATGCAATTTTGAATTTATAATGTTGCTTCTAACTAAAACTTATGTGAGCATATTTATCTATGTTTCTTTTTTGAGCTGATACTCCCGCAAATATAACTGCTAGCTTGAACTCAATTCCGGTGATGAATGGCTCTAATTTTAAATCCTGGAAAGAGAACTTACTCATAGTTCTTGGGATACTGGATCTGGACCTTGCGATTAGAATAGACTATCACCCACTTACTACGGATAAGAGTACCTCTGAGGAAAAGATGGAGTATAAGAAGTGGGAAAAGTCTAATCGCATGTGTGTCATGATCATGAAGAGAGCCATCCCGGAAGCCTTTCGGGGCTCTATGTCTGATTCGATCACCACAGCTAAAGGTTTCCTTGCATATATTGAGAAAAGATTTGTTAGAAACGAAAAGGCAGAAATTGGTATGCTTCTGACAAGTCTTATCTCAATGAAGTATAAGGGAAAATGCAATATAAGGGAATACATTCTGGAACAGTCCCACGTTGCTTCAAAGTTGAAAGCACTTAAGCTTGACATCTAAGAAGACCTGCTTGTGCATTTGGTTCTTATATCCATTCCTACTCAGTTCAACCAGTTCAATGTTGTCACGCCCCGCTTCCCTAAAATGGAGGCGAGACGTGAGAAGGTCCGCACAGACGTGGAGCTGTGAAGCTACGCGCCTGATAAGCGTCAATAAAACATATGCAGGTCCCTGTAACCACGAGCAGAACAAGATAATAAAGCAAGGAGATACAGAAATAAAATTCCAAATCTCAGAATTGTCCAACATTAAAATTAAGTTCAACATCCAGAAAAGCCACCAGGCTAAACAGAAAGAGTCTAAAGGCCCAGAACAAGGCCAACAAGGACAAACATAAACAGAGTATTGGTGCTACGCACCGACAACAAAACAATCTAAAACGAAGAACACAAGCAGCCTCTACGACTGATCGCCCGTGTCCTCGTACTCCTCAACGGACGCAGGCTCTGACTCAGCATCAGCAAACACCACGTCCTCCGCAGCACTCTCAGGCTCGGGATCTAACATGTGTCACCCAAAAGAGTAAAGTGGCACATGTCAGCAAGTCTAACAAGACTTGAGCAAGGAAACGAAAGTGAAGGCAAACTAGCAACCTAGCAGTTCTAGTATGATGCATAACATGGCAAGTATAGTATGGAAGTGACAAGTAAAGGGAAGTACAAGTAGCAAGTAGCAAGTATGGCATGGATAACAAGTTTTACAAGTAGAAACACGAACAAGTACAAGTCAAGTAGTTCACGTCAAGTGAACACGTCAAGTAAACAAGTTGTGCACAGAGATTTCGTCTGCTGGCTAGAGTGGCTGATCGGGCCAACTCGTAAGCTCATGTGACCGCTTATCCCTACCCCTCCACGTGTATCGAGCCAGGGCATTACCCACGAACACGGAATGCTCGCTTCTGGATCACGCGCCAGGAAGTGTATTTGGCATAGGGTTGTGCCCGCTAAAAAGCAGGTGCCTAGCCTGGCCTAGGGTTATGCCTGCAACGCAGGTGCCTAGCCGGAAACAAGTAGATCGGGCATTGGCTATCGACCAACACACGTGGCCCGCTTCTGGAACACGAGACAGGAAACACAAGTATTGTAGCGTGTGCTACGAATGCGACATTCAACATGGATGGCATGTAGTAAGGCGTACAGATAAGGAATTAAACATGGCAATTTAATATGCATGAACAACAAGTTAAAAGGTTTGATCTAGCTTCGTTGTCAAGCTAGATCAATTAAGGTGACGGATCTAGTTTCGATGTCAAACTAGATCAAATAGGCGTCTAGGCAGCTATCATTTCACTGTCTAGTCTCTTTTACGCTACAACAAGCAAATGGCCTAAGGCATGGCCTAAAACCCTAGGTGGCAAGTTTCACTTGCCTAGTACCGAGGATGACGATCGCGAATGTTCGTCTCACAATCGCTACTCTACGGGAAAGTCGCTGTTATGGAGAAACAATCATCAAAACAACATCCATATTTATTAGGGTTTTACAAAATCACAAATGGGTTAGGAGAATATTATAGGTGCGAGTTATTACCGAATCGTTAGCGGAAGAACGATGCCGAGCAAGCATGGCGACGGAAGAATGATCCGGGAAACCACGGTTCAGATCTGGAATGGATGGAGAAATCTGGAGAAAATGGGATTTTGAGGGTTTGAGGCGGCCTAAAGCTTGAAGGCCGGCCTAAATGGAGAGGGAGAGGGGCTCTTGAGGAAGGAGGAGTGGCTAGAGGAAGGTTGGGGAAGATCAGAGGTCAAGGGGGAAAGGAAATGGCCAAGAGAAGAGAAAGAAAGAAAAGAAAACGTTTGGGGTTTAAATAGAAAATCGTGTGGCGGTTGTGCGAAACCTAGGGTTTCGACAGCGGTTAGTCGGTTAAAGAAGGTTGGCTAACCGACTAGTTTGAGAACTAGTCGGTCGGCTAACTGTGATCGACTAACACCAAACAGTAACTCAGGTCGACAAAATGGTCAATGAATTAGTCGGTTAAAGAACAAAGGCTGACCGACTAGTTTGTAACCTAGTCGGTCGAAAGACGTTCTTAGACCGACTAACGATAAACAGTAACTCAGGTAAAATTAATCAAAGGAACTAGTCGGTCTGAGAGCAAGTTCTGACCGACTAGTTTCACATCTAGTCGATCGGTGGTTGTTCTTAGACCGACTAAGAGTAAACAGTGACTTCTGAATTATTGATTCAATGAACTAGTCGGTTCCAGTAGAGTTCCTGACCGACTAGATCTCAATCTAGTCGGTTGGTCCCCCTACTTGAACCAACTAAAGTGCACAAAAAGTGCCGAATTGAAGCGCGAAGCTTCGGGAAGATTTCTATAGCTTCTAAGATCACTCTAACTCTAAAATATGAGCGATTTGAAGTTCGTCATGAGTGACTTACTCCATGATCAACGATTCTAAGGAAGAAGCTAGAAAATCACGACGAAACGAACAAAAACGAAAGCTACGGAGACGAAAACCACACATAAGGAGAAAATCCACCAAAACATATATATTTAATATAGATAATCCAAATACATGAAAAACCAGTCGTTACAAATGTGAGCTATAACAGTCAGACAGTGACTTGGTCTCTAAATGAGCTCATCTCGCACTGTGTTCAGGAAGAAATAGACTGAAGCAAGACAAGACTGAAAGTGCCAATATTGTCTTTACTCCTAAGGACAACAAAAGAAAAAAGAGTAAAGAAGCTGCAATTACAGCCCCACCTAAGAAACAACAAAAGAAGCATGTTAAGGCTGTTAAGAAAGATAGTTGTTTCTTTTGTGGAGCCGAAGGACATGTGAAGAAGCAGTGCAATAATTATCATGCATGGCGTTCTAAGAAAGGTACTCTTCTCAATTTGGTTTGTCCAGAAGGTAATTTAACTTCTGTACCTATAGACACATGGTGGTTAGACTCTGATGCAACTAATAACATCAGTGTGTCTATGCAGGGCTGCCTGAAATTCCGAAAGCCAAATGATGCTGAAAGATTCATCTCTATGAGCGATGGCAAGAAGGCTAAGGTTGCTGCAGTTGGGAATTTCATATTATAATTAAAAACTGGAAACTGTTTGGAATTATTTGAGACATTTATTGTACCGTCATTTCGACGAAACTTGATTTCTATTTCTGCATTAGACAAATCTGGTTATTGTTATTCTTTTGCGATGGAAAATTTAGTTTGTCTATTAATTCCAAGTTAATTGGTTCTGGTTATTTATCTGGTTTTGATAATCTGTATATGTTTGATACAATTGCTACAGTAAATGAATCCTTGCACGTGGGTACACAGGTTTTAAAGAGAAAATTAACTGATGAGAATTCATGTTCGTTATGGCACAAGAGATTGGGTCACATCTCCAAAAGGAAAATTGAGAGAATTGTGTTAAACGATATTCTCGGTCATTTAGATTTTTCAGATTTTGATGTCTGTATTAATTGTATAATGGGAAAACAAACTAATAAAGGGAGATTTGAAGCCAAAAGGTCAAATGGCGTCTTAGAACTTATACATACGGATATTTGCGGACCATTCCCTTCGGTTGCTTGGAATGGTCAGCAATATTTTATAACGTTCATATACGACTATTCAAGATATGGCTACATTTATCTCATACATGAAAAGTCTCAGTCCTTAGACTCGATCAAAAAATTTAAGCTGAAGTTGAACTCCAACTAGGCAAACGGATTAAAACTGTCAGATCTGACCGTGTTGGTGAATACTACGGCAAATATGATGGTTCAGGTGAAAAACTTCAAGGACAATTTGCTAAATTCCTAGAAGAATGCAGTATTGTCCCATAGTACACCATGCCGCGTTTGCCCACTATGAATGGAGTAGCTAAAAGACGAAACAGAACGCTTAAAGACATGGTAAGAAGTATGACTAGTCATTCTTCCTTACCAGAAAGAGGGTGGGGAGAAACAATAAAGACTGCAGCTTACATCCTAAACAGGGTCCCAACGAAAGCAACTAACAGAACACCATATGAGCTTTGGACAGGCAAAACACCTAGTCTAAAGCATATGCACACATGGGGATGTCCAGCTGAAGCAAAGCCTTATAGGCCTAATGAAAAGAAACTTGACACACAGACAATTAGTTGCTATTTTATTGGGTATGCTGAAAGATCGATAGGTTACAAATTTTACGATCCCACAAATAAGAATATTTTTGAGACTAGACATGCTAGATTTCTTGAGGATACCGGGGTTGCTGGGGGTATTTAGGAAGAGACATTGTTTTCGCAGCGGAATATGTAGATATTCTCACATGTGATCTTGTTCTTAATCAGGATTCCATTCCTGTTATAGAACAAGACACAAATATTCAAGACAATGTTGTTGCTCCTCTTGTTCAAGAAGAACAAACCCTTGCACTTCAAGAAACATTGCCATTAAAGAGATCCACTAGGGAGAGGAGAAGTGCAATATCAAGTGACTACATTGCATATCTCCAAGAACATGAGGTTGATATTGGAGTGATGGAAGATGATCCAGTCAACTTCCATCAAGCCAAAAATGGTTCTAACTCTCTAAAATGGATAGATGCCATGAGTGAGGAAATAAAGTCAATGTAGGACAATGGCGTTAGTGATCTTGTCTCATTACCTAAAGATGCGAAGCCCATTGGTTGCAAATGGATATTGGAAACCAAGAGGAATTCAAAAGGTAATGTGGAAAGATATAAGGCACGTCTTGTCGCTAAAGGCTTTACTCAAAAGGAAGACATTGATTATAATGAGACTTTCTCTCCGGTTTCCACGAAAGACTTATTCAGGATAATAATGGCATTAGTGGCTCATTTTAATCTTGAGTTACATCAAATGGATGTTAAAACAGCGTTCCTTAACAGGTACATTGATCAGGTAATTTATATGGCACAACAAGAAAACTTTGTGTCGGGAGACCCACAGAATATGGTTTGCAAACTTAAGAAATCCATCTATGGACTCAAACAGGCGTCTCGACAGTGGTATTTTAAGTTTCATCAAGTTATCATCTCATTTGGATTCGAGATGAATTTGATTGATGAATGTATATATTATAAGTTCTGTGGAAGTAAATTTGCTTTTCTGATTTTATATGTCGATGACATTTTACTTGATAGTAACAATGAAAGCTTGTTGCATGAAACCAAGAACTTTCTAGCTAAGAACTTTGAGATGAAAGATCTAACGACCCGCTCTCGGGGCCAGTTACTGATTAGGGTTCAATATTGTATATTTTACCCCTCATTAGATGGCATTTTATGCATAATTTGTATTCATTTTGGCTCCGATACGCGCATTTTGATGATATCACTTAATATTGGAGCTTACCGTTTTTATATGCTTAAAACATAATTTTTACAGCTTATTAGCATCTTCATCTTGGTCTTCTATTATTTTTCAGTTGAATTTCGTGAAGTCCCGATTCCAACGCATATTTTTTCAGAATTTTTGGAGGTCGGAGCAATTTACTACATTTTTTGGAAGACAATGTGACGGTGCTGAAAATTTCTTGGCTAGAAAGTCTGCTTTTCCCCTCTTGTGCAGAATTCTGCTATCATTTCAGTATATATTCCGACTTAATGATATTTTTCTGGTATTCTACACTTTGTTACGGTTCCATCGCCGCCTGGAACACGTCATTCTGAGGTCGGATGATTTTTCTAGAATTTTCGCAAGACAGGGTGGCGGTGCTGAAAATTTCTGCAGATTTGCCCTCTATTGTGAAGAAATCTGCTATCATTCCAGTATATATTTCGGCCTCCTGATATTTTTCAGTGATAGTACACTTTGTTACGGTTCCATCGCCGACTGGAACGCGTCATTCCGAGGTCGGATGATTTTTCTAGAATTTTTGCAAGACAGGGTGACGGTGCTGAAATTTCTGCAGATTTGAGTATAAGTTGCGGGTTTGGGCGCGGATCCGACCCGTTTGGGCTGTTTTCAGACCCGAAATTCTGAGTTATTTCTTGGGCTTTCCTCCCCTCTATTCCCTGCATTCCTTCTTCCCCATTCTTCATCTTAGGGTTAGGGTTTTGGTGGAGCAACAAAGAAGCAAGGAGGAGCATTTGGTTTGGGTTTTGTTCTTCATTAGAGATATTGGTGAACTCTTTCCCTCTCCTTGTGTATTTTGATTTAGTGAATTGTAATGATAATGGATGATGTTTTTAGAAGTAAAAATCTCTCTTTTCTTGTTATAATGAGCTAGATCTTCTTCTTGTGTGGTTGTATGGTGATTTGTGTTTGCTTTGGCTTTGGTTTTCAATCTTGCATGTTTTAATGATTATGTGGTAGAATTGATGAGATATAATTTGAATTAGGGATCCTAGTGGGTGTCCCTATAGTGGAGTTTGCCTAGTGGTACCATTCTTGTATGCTTGGTTGTTTATTATCTCAATTTTTCATACCCTACTTTCATTGCACACCAAGTGTTCGATAAAATGCCACATCCTCCGATTGCGTTTTCCTTAGCCGGAAAGACAATTGAGTTATCCTCGGATTGAACCCATATGCTTAGCAACCTCATTCCCACACACCACACAAGCTTCCTCGCCTATTTGCCTCTCCGATTCTCGAACCCTAGGATGTTGGTTTGGTAGATGGTTTCACACACATTTTCACACACTTCCACCCCGTTAGTGTAGTTGGTTGTTAACCGACATTACCCTTCCTACATCAATTGAATTTGTGATTGCAAAACGACTTGTCCCCGTGATCCGACCCGGTCTCACCGGATATAAATTTATTACTTAACGTCCTCCTACACTTGGGAGTAGCGCTCAAGCATCACATACTTGAGACGCGTTCAAGCAATTGAAGGTAATCAAACCACTCAAAAACTTTTATTATCTGATTTGGATTCATCTTCCCTTGCAGGAGATTTGTGTGAAGATGGAGAGGACGAGCGTAAAATTTTGGATGGAGTGGAGGAGGAGACTAGTAGGGCCACGAGCTTATCGATCATTTTGGTGGAGTCCGAACCATGCTCTCCTCCAATCTTGTCCCAAAATCCATCATTCCTCTCCCCCGTGGGCATGCATCATATGGAGATGGACGCAATCACTTTAGGGAGTTTTCGTCAACTTGATTTAAATTCTTTATCTTATGTTGACGACTATATTTGGATCACTTTTGTTGAAAGGCAACGGTGTCGGCTTTGGATTGACACACCCTCTCTCTCGCAGGGCACGATTGGAAATTTTATGGAGGGAGCACTTGTTGGTGTGTTGCTAGAGTCCAAAGTGATTTGTGGAGGGAAGACGCTTGCGGAGGAGTGTAAAGATCTAATTGAGCAACTTTCCTCACCGTTATACATCCAAGATCCTCCTTTTGACCCCGGTGATCTCCTTCTAGTAGTATAGAAATTTTAATTTAATGCACTTTCTATGCTTTTTAGGATAGTTTTATTTCAATAAACCTCTACTTTTTCAACATTGAGGACAATGTTTGTCTTTAGTTGGGGGGGGGGGGAGAGTAGTAGGTGGTTTTAGGATGTTTAGTTAGTTGTTTTCGTTTTAAATTTTTTTTTGTTGGCGACATCCATTTTGACATCACCAATATCTTGCGAGCATATAATTGACCCTCCTTGCTCATTTGCTAGCTTTGTGTTTAGTCCCTTATATGCTTCATATTCATGCATACATTTGGATTCAAATCTTATGTTCAAACTCCTAAATAGTGATTGTCATGCATTTTATTACTTTTTCTTCATGGGATCAACTTTAATATGCCATTCATAAAATAGTGCATAATTCGATGAATTTTGTCTTCAATGTGGTTTGGATCAGTTTTGTGCAAACTTTGTGATGCACGAGTTGGATTAAGTCATTAGTGTAATTTGGTGTTCAATTTGATGGAATTTGGCCTTGGATATACGCTTGGTTTATGCTTGAGGAGTGGTTGATTGGTGTGTTGGATCAAAAAAAAGAAATAAAAGAGAAATAAAAGAGAAGAAAAAGAAAAAAGAAAAAGAAAAAAAAGAATAAGTGCATCGTTCTTCTAGTTTTGTCAAGTAGCCGGGTCCTCATGAAACATTGGGGATTCGTGTCGAAAGATAGGATTTAGGGGAGTGCACGAGAGAAAAATAAGTGAATCTTAGGTGATTCGAGTTACTAGGTCCGCGGGGTCCTTTTTGGCCCAATGCCCCAAAATCTTCTGATTTGGGAGTCATTGACCGAACCCTCGTTACATGGGTCATTCTAAGTTTCATATTAAAAAACATGAATAAACATTATCCACATATCAAACTTCCATGAATTAAGAAAGCTAAATGTTATTTTTGGCCAAGTTCTTGAAGATTGTAATACTATGACACGCTTATGTTTTAATCTCAATGAATGCAAACTTTGCTTGTACTTTGTTGGTTTGAGCCATATTGAAGTTTTGGTCTTGGATTTGCTCTCTTTTATGAGTTGGTATATTGGAATTGAGTTTATATTGAAAAAATTTCATGTGCCATGAATATTGTGCAGTTTGATGTGTGCTATATTATGAATCCGAATATATCGCTTGTTTTGCTAGGGACTAGCAAAACGCTAGTTGGGGGGTGTGATTAGGGTTCAATATTGTATATTTTACCCCTCATTAGATGGCATTTTATGCATAATTTGTATTCATTTTGGCTCCGATACGCGCATTTTGATGATATCACTTAATATTGGAGCTTACCGTTTTTATATGCTTAAAACATAATTTTTACAGCTTATTAGCATCTTCATCTTGGTCTTCTATTATTTTTCAGTTGAATTTCGTGAAGTCCCGATTCCAACGCATATTTTTTCAGAATTTTTGGAGGTCGGAGCAATTTACTACATTTTTTGGAAGACAATGTGACGGTGCTGAAAATTTCTTGGCTAGAAAGTCTGCTTTTCCCCTCTTGTGCAGAATTCTGCTATCATTTCAGTATATATTCCGACTTAATGATATTTTTCTGGTATTCTACACTTTGTTACGGTTCCATCGCCGCCTGGAACACGTCATTCTGAGGTCGGATGATTTTTCTAGAATTTTCGCAAGACAGGGTGGCGGTGCTGAAAATTTCTGCAGATTTGCCCCCTATTGTGAAGAAATCTGCTATCATTCCAGTATATATTTCGGCCTCCTGATATTTTTCAGTGATAGTACACTTTGTTACGGTTCCATCGCCGACTGGAACGCGTCATTCCGAGGTCGGATGATTTTTCTAGAATTTTTGCAAGACAGGGTGACGGTGCTGAAATTTCTGCAGATTTGAGTATAAGTTGCGGGTTTGGGCGCGGATCCGACCCGTTTGGGCTGTTTTCAGACCCGAAATTCTGAGTTATTTCTTGGGCTTTCCTCCCCTCTATTCCCTGCATTCCTTCTTCCCCATTCTTCATCTTAGGGTTAGGGTTTTGGTGGAGCAACAAAGAAGCAAGGAGGAGCATTTGGTTTGGGTTTTGTTCTTCATTAGAGATATTGGTGAACTCTTTCCCTCTCCTTGTGTATTTTGATTTAGTGAATTGTAATGATAATGGATGATGTTTTTAGAAGTAAAAATCTCTCTTTTCTTGTTATAATGAGCTAGATCTTCTTCTTGTGTGGTTGTATGGTGATTTGTGTTTGCTTTGGCTTTGGTTTTCAATCTTGCATGTTTTAATGATTATGTGGTAGAATTGATGAGATATAATTTGAATTAGGGATCCTAGTGGGTGTCCCTAGAGTGGAGTTTGCCTAGTGGTACCATTCTTGTATGCTTGGTTGTTTATTATCTCAATTTTTCATACCCTACTTTCATTGCACACCAAGTGTTCGATAAAATGCCACATCCTCCGATTGCGCTTTCCTTAGCCGGAAAGACAATTGAGTTATCCTCGGATTGAACCCATATGCTTAGCAACCTCATTCCCACACACCACACAAGCTTCCTCGCCTATTTGCCTCTCCGATTCTCGAACCCTAGGATGTTGGTTTGGTAGATGGTTTCACACACATTTTCACACACTTCCACCCCGTTAGTGTAGTTGGTTGTTAACCGCCATTACCCTTCCTACATCAATTGAATTTGTGATTGCAAAACGACTTGTCCCCGTGATCCGACCCGGTCTCACCGGATATAAATTTATTACTTAACGTCCTCCTACACTTGGGAGTAGCGCTCAGTTACTTACTCGGTTTATTCGCGGGTCCCGCAGTTTACCATCGAAATCAGCATAGCCACAACGCAGAGATGTACCAACAACACACAAACCAGCATACAACGTTATTACAGTCCGAACATGATTACAAACCAGCAGCTGCACTCTCTCACACAAAATACATGAAAGGAAAAGTACGGAAAGGAAATACAGAATAGAAATACATCTTACAACACGCACACCAGCACAGATAACTAAAACTCCGTGGCTTTTGGGTCGTACGCAGGCTCCTCGTACTCCGGAGCAATCTCCTCGATCAGGTCGTCGTCTGCCGGTGCCACAAGTGGAACCGAAGGTAAGTCACAACGATTCTAAACAAAGAAAAGGAGTACTGTACAAGTATGACAAGCGGAAGTAAATTAAAGTACGGTGTAGTGTCTGTACAAGTGTAGAAAGTAAAGTGCATGACTGTAAAGAAGTAACCGTGCAAGCTCCACTAGAACTACGTGACTCAAGTCAGAGAGTACAATATGTGACCGTTCAGTTCGTCTCTTGCCTGGGTGCTACCCAGACGAATGCCGAAACCCAGGCAGCAGGATGGTTTGCCGAAACGCAGGCAGCTAGACAAGATGCCGAAACACAGGCGGCTTGACATGTAGATCGAACTCTAGTCACTCCCGTACTCTTGCAAACTATGAGTTACCCCGAAACCTGGTGATGTGTCAAGTACAAGTTCTTCACATGACGTTCTACGGGACGTTCCAAGTGAATTGTGCCAAGTACAAAGGATAAAGACAAGTCCAACACAAGAAGGTGTCGTATGCTTCCGTGCTTCGAGCACGTAGTAGTGCGGTTCTACAAGTTCGTACAAACACAGCGGACTAGATTTCTAAATTTAGAACATGTCGTGACTTACCAAAATCAGCACCGTCGTAGTAAGCTGGAAGAGGATCTAGGGCTTCCTCTAAAGTTGGTACACCAGAGTCTATACCTGCAACATAAAATACTTAGTTAGAAAACACGACTTTTCCTATTTAAATAATTAGGTCGTTCTGATTTTAAAACTCGTTAAAACGGTGTCGGAAATTATTCAAATTTTTTTTATATAAGCCTAAAATAATTATTTTGATTTTACTGCAAGAGAGGAGAATTTTCAGAAGCTTCTGTATTTTTTATAATTTTTAGAAACTTTAAAAATAGCTTAAACCCCCTAAAATACCTAAGTGACGTATATCTTCCGTAATTTCTTCCGGGAGAAATACTCGTCAAAAAAGCTTGAATGAACAGTCAAAATGACCGCCTCGAAGATTACTTTCACATATAATAATAGGGTTTTTCTCATATTAGTCCCTTAAATTATGTGTATTTTGATATTAGTCCCTTAAATCTTTGTAATTCAAATTTAGTCCTTTAAAGGGACTATTTAGGTTAAACTTTAAACATTTAAGGGACTATTTAGGTTAACAAAAGGGACTATTTAGGTTAATGTTAAACATTTAAGGGACTAAATTCAAATTACAAAGATTTTAAGGACTAATATCAAAATACACAAAATTTAAGGGACTAATATGAGAAAAACCCATAATTTTATCACATATTATTGTGAGTGAAAACAGCGAGTTACGATTGTTAGAAAGAATTACACTTACTTAATTTTTAAGTTCAAAAAATTATTCTGAAAAAAATAGGCGTCTGATCAAGATGAGATCAGCGCCATTGGGTCCGAAATAATGTTTCTGATTTTCCAGAGCTAGCCTCATATTTTTATGGGCCCTGTATATTTAGTTATGGATTTAAAACCAATAAACACATTTAATAATTAATAAAATAAAATAAAATATGAAAATTTCCCCGTATTACGCTTGTGCCATCACGATATCACGCACCCACCGTTCATTCGTGCAGCAGCGGCGGGGGGTGTTCGCGCGTCGGCGGGGGGAGGCAGGGCGACCAGGGCTCGGGGCGGAGCTCGCCGCTGCTCGGGGGGTCGGTGCCGCGGCGGGCACGGCGGAGCAGCGCGAGCAGGCGGCGGGGGGTTCCTTCGAAGCGGGCGGAGGCGAGCAGCGATGGCGGAAGGCGGCGGAGGCGGGTCGAGGCCGAAGGAGACGAGGGCGGGGACGGTCGGCGTCTGCGATCTCGTCGACGTCGTCGTGGCGTGCGGAGGGAGAGAGTGAGAGAGCGAGGGAGAAAGAGAGGCGGGGAGAAGAGTCAATGCTCTTGGGGTTTTTCGAACAGTAAACACAAAGAGAGAGATAGAGAGAGAGAGACCGGGTGATTTTTTTAAAAGAGCAGGGTGAGTCTTTATATAGTATTCAATATAGGGATGTTGCCTGTAATAATAAAAATTATAATAAAGACTATTGTGATGAATTTGGGTGGGTGGATGTCGGATCTCAGCTACCAAAGGGAGGTGGGTTAATGGGGTAGGTTAGGGAAATGATTAAGGGTATATCTAGGGTTAAGGTAATAGTAAAATGGTAATTAGTAATAGTAAAAGTAATTAGTGAATGTAATTAACAAAAGCGGAGGAATACAAACACGTTTTCACAAACGACTTCGAAAAATTACGAAAACATACCCACGAGATCGTATCGACGCGAGGATTGCGAATACAGGATCCGTTCCGGGATTTGAGCTACGGAAATACTAGTTTTAAGCCAAGACGTTTAGAAAGTGGGTCTGCGGGTTCTAGGCTGAAATGATGTCGGAAAATTATGAAATTAATGTGGGAAGCCCTAAATGATCATAGGATGCTACTGTAGACGTTTGAAAATGTTTTGAAAACGTTTGAATAGAAAATAAATTCGTCGACCCAAAACGGTAATTATTGAAAATGAATTTTTATCGAAACGATTTTAAGTATTTGAGGAAATCTGAAATTGCTGAAATACAATATAATAAGTCTAGTGTCTCAAAATATTTTTATAAGAATTTTTGAAATCAGCTTTGTTATAAAACTCTTGACTAACATTTATAAAGTAAAATTTATTTTTAAAATACGTAAAAATAAGTAAATTGAAGTGTTGAAAATTACAGGTCGTTACAATCTTGGTGATGCGTCTTTTGTATTAGGGATCAAAAATACACCAAGATCATTCTCGAGGTATACTTGGATTATCACAAAATTCCTACATTGAAAAGGTTCTGCAAAGATTTGGCATGGAAAGTTGTAAACCAGGAGATGCCCCGGTATATAAAGGAGACAAGTTTAGTCTCAATCAGTCCCCTAAAAGTGAAATTGAGAAAGCACAAATGAATGATATCACTTATTCTTGAGCAGTTAGGAGTATCATGTATGCTCAAGTATGTACACATCCAGACTTAGAGTACATTACAGGAATGCTTGGTAGATACTTGAGCAATCCAGGATTGGACCATTGGAAAGCAGCCAAAAGGGTCTTACGATACTTACAGATGACAAAAGGACACATGCTCGTATATCAGAGGTCGGAAAAGCTTGAGATCGTATGATATACTGACTCTGATTTTGCTGGATGTCAAGACAGCATGAAATCTACTACAGGCTATGTTTATACATTAGAAGAAGGTGCCATTTCTTGGAAGAGTGCTAAACAGACTATTGTAGCCTCTTCCACTATGGCTGCAGAATTCATTGCTTGTCATGAGGCATCCAATTATAGTTTATGGCTACGGAATTTTGTCACGGGGCTGCGAATTGTAGATGGCATTAAAAGGTCAATCAAGTTATTTTGTGACAATATGTCCTCAGTTGCATTTCCAACTAACAATAGGAGCTCATCGAAATCAAAGCATATTGATATAAAGTTCCTGATTGTTAGGAAAGAGTTGGAAATAAGCAGTTGTCTATAAAGCACATTAATACAAACTCAAATATTGTGGATCCGCTTACTAAGGGACTGCCACCCAAAACGTTTCATGAGCATGTTGCTCGTATGGGTGTCATGTCATCTAAAGATGCTCAGTTTTAGTGGGAGTTTGTAATTTTGTAGTTCTCTTATTTTTAGACAACACTTCAGTCTCCAGTTTATGCATATTTGGTTTATTTCTGCAGAAATAAAGTACAGTTTTTTGTTTTGCTTTATATTCCAATTCTATGTTTATAACTGCATGTGAAATTATGTGTTTATGTTTATGATCTTACTATGATTAAGAAGGATCAATTGGAAATAGACATGTTAGATCACATTACATGTAATTTCCATGATACACATCCACTTTATAATACATGTCATTCTTTTATATTAGCACGGTGACCACTAATGGGTCGAACTGCAATCGCTGCGGCGAAAATCTATTTGATCCTATGCTAATCTAATTAATGGACCGGATTGTTTTTTGACTCATTAAAGTAATGACAATAAGTTAAGATCTTAGTCGGTTGTATGCATAATGAAGTATAATTATAAAGTTTAGCATATGGCTCAAGTGGGAGATTGTTGGAACTTATCCAACTCGGTTGGATCTTAATATAACGTTGGGCTAATATGCGAATATAATTATATAACGCTACACTGTCATATTAAAGCCTGTTATATAAGTGATCTCAATTAATTGGTTAATTGGGCTTAAATAAGTCGACCAGGTCGTGGGCCTTTATATGTAGAGACAATTGGGCTTCAATTCGTTGATGGTCCGAATTGGAAACCATAGGGCTAAGGAGGCTAGCCTATTTATATGCGGTCATAATCCCCAGAACACACGAACAAGGGAGCCATCTTTTCTACGTCGCGTTGCTAGAAGAGAAACCGTGAGAAGACAAAGGAATTATCCAACGGTTGATTCATGTGGATCTGGAAGATCATCCATGGCATCATCCGAATCACCGTCTTCATGGATTCAGGTACGATTCCTATCAGAGAAGGTAAAGTTTTAAGATTCAGCATGCCTACATCTAGATCTGTATTATTATGGTTGTATACACATCTAGATCTCTAGTTCTTTCAAGTGAGGGGTCGACAGAGTTCGTCTGATCTTAATTCCATCTCATTCGACGAACTCCGACGGTCAGAAAGTTGCCCCTGTTCGTCAGCGGAGTTCGACGGCGGTTTTGCTCAGGGGGGTTCGTCAGCGGTGAAAACGTCGAAGGAGTGGAGTTCGTCGGTGACAACGTCAGAGTAGTGGAGTTCTTCGGCAAAAACGAGCACATACCATTTTACTCAGCGCGCATATACGCTATCGTGATGATGATACAAGTGGTGTAAATTTTGAATGGCAAACTTGTTGATGGTGGCTGTGCGCACTAAGCAAAATGGTATGTGCACGTAGCAATTCCCAAACTCTTTCACCAACTATCAGAACACTTTGTATAAAAGAGAAAAATCGGCACCCGTTAAATGGGAGTTACTTTGCGAACATACCATCTTGCTCCGCTTAATTTTTTATATATAATAAAATTGGCATCTTTAAAAACAAAAAAAAGATACACACCTCCCCCAAACAAAAAATACACACCTCCCTCCACCAACCAAATTACTCGGTGCACATGCCAAATTACTCACCGTGCACAGCCCCCACAAAAATTGCTCGTCGCACATACCAAAATACCAACTGAGCACATACACTTCTTCTTCTTATTAAAAATATTTTGCGCATCTTTTCTCTTCTTTTTCTTCTCTCTATCTCTCTCTTCTTCTTCTGCTCAGTGCACATACCACTTAACTTAAAGAAATTAGTTAAAGAAACTAATTACACTTAACTAATTTTAATTAGTTTCAAATCAGACTAATAGCAAAGGGGAAGAATTGTTATGTGAGCATACCAAATTGCTCAATTCATATACTTATTTTTTTGAAAAATACCAAAAATACCATTTTAATTTAAAAAATCACGGAATGCACTTTTCATAAATACTCAATTCACATACCAATTGCTCACCACGCGCATATCTTTCAAAATGCTCTCATCACTGCAATCATTTCAATGCTCATCTTCTCCTTCTTCTTCTTATCTCTCTTTCTTTCTAGTGCATCCTCTGCTCGCTACACGTACCACTTAATTTAAAGAAACTAAATAAAGAAACTAATTCCACTTGGCTTAGCTAATAATGCATCGCCCACTCCCACTCCGCCCCCCACTCCGACCCCTCCCCAGCCTCCCCCTCCTCCCGAGCCCCCAGACCCTGTCCGAGCCCCCTCCCCAAGCGATCCAAGCCCCCCCACTCCTCGCCCCTAGGCCCCTCCCCCTTCCAATATTGTGCAGTTTGGGTTGTGTAATGAGCAATTAGGCCTATGTTTTTAAAAAAAGATTAGCTAACATGTAATGTGGTATGTGAACCGAGCAAAAATTGAAGAAGAAGAAGAGCAATTTAAGGGGGCTTTCATACCACGTAAAACTTTAAGAGTTAAGTGCATTTTGGGAAATCTGGCACGTAAACTGAAGAAAAATTGAGGTTTTCAAAGGGAATTGCTATTTGCACAAACCCTTTTGCTGAGTTCACAGACCACTTATTTACAAGCTTGCCATTAAAAATATTTTGCTGAGTTCACTGACCACTTATTTACAAGTTTGCCCTACTCATCCCCTTTCCCTCTTCGTGTCGCTGTCCACATTCTCCACTGTCGCTGTCGAGGACCCCTCGCCGCCCCCGCCTCTCATCGCCGGCGGATAAGCTATATTAGATAGAAAGAAAGAAACCATCAATCTTACCAACCAAAAAATGAAAATAAAAGGAAGAAAAAACGATGATTTAATCCTGAATCGGAATTTTGAACAGACCTAGCATCTCATTTCTACAGAGTTCGAACAAAATCTAAATATACATGCGAAACAATGAAAAAATATTAGTTAAATCTAAAACAACAAAACGAGTCCAGTTTCTCTCTTTCTCCTACCTCGTGATACTTGAGAATTTCTCGAACTCTATGTCTTACGATCTCTTCGGATGATCCCCTTTCGGCAGTAGCCACCACCATTTTCGCTCTCTCCACTCGCCGGTGATCACAAGCGATTTGGAGACGGATAGGGGTTTGGATGAGCCCTAGCTCCGGGTGGTGTTGTTGACGAAGCAGAGGTTGCCGACGAGGACGAGCCCTAACTATAGGCTCGTGAGGCTGAGGCCCGTCGCTTGCACCATCCGCGTCGACTCCGCAGCGGTCCGCTTCTCTGCAGGCAAATGGAGGCGACGAGGGGGGCGGCGAGGGGGGCGGCGAGGTGGAGAAGGTGGACGTCGACGCGAAGGGGAGGGGGAAGGAGTAGGGCAAACATGTAAATAAGTGGTCTGTGAACTTAGCAAAATATTTTTAATGGCAAACTTGTAAATAAGTGGCCGCTGAACCCAAGCAAAGAGTCTGTGTAAATAGCAGTTCCCTTTTTCAAAGCAGCGAGGAATGTGCACTGAATAAAAGGTAAGCAATTTGTTACTTTCGCATATCAATTCCCATTGCAGCGGTCCTATTTCTCTCTTCAAACAGTGATGGAGGCCGTCGGCGCTCGCATGGGCCGGTCGTCGACGAGGTACGGCGGTCCGGCGACGGTCTTCACCGGACCTGTGAGGACCTGGAAGAAGATGTGGGTCCCACTCTCGAACCATAACAACAACAACAACAACACTAACAATTCCAACACTAATGGCAACGATAACAATACTTCCTCCCATCTCCTCATCTACAAGTGGATCCCAGTCTCCAAGTCCTCCGCCGCTTCCGCCGCCGGCGCGCAGCCCGAGGATCCCCCTCGCAGGAAGTTCCGATACATCCCTGTAAGCTTCCCCCCCTTTAGTCTATGGACATTGGGAATTATTTTAATTAATTAATTTATTTTAATTTTAGTTTGGAAACGTTGCAGGTTGCTGTAATAGAGGAGCAAAAACAAGAAGAGGATGTGAAATCTGATGCCGAGGTTGAGGCGGCAGCGCAGCAGGCTCAAACGGAGGGTTCCGATACCGAGCCTGACGAGAATGAGGTCAAGGAGGAAGAAGAAGAAGAAGAAGAAGAGGAAGCTGAGGTATAATTTTCGTTTTTTTCTTTTTCAATTGCTTGTTTTTGTGCTGCACAAGTCAAAAAGAACTTGAATTCTTCCTTAAAAAGAAAACAAAGTTAAAAAACTTTCATAAATCTAAAACGCTAACAGACTAATTAAATCAAACAACTAAATCAAATCAATCTGAATTACTGAACGTTTGAACTCTAAAAAAAAATCCAAATTCCTATCTTTTCCTATGTGCACTTGCAGGTAACATGGTGAAATCCGTCAAGTAGAGTAATCCTAATTAATTTACTCAAATGCTATGCCTCTTAGCTCGTTGTTGTAACTTGGTGATTCTCCTACTTGAAGTATCCGCAGGTTTATAAATGTTTGTAAACACATATGTACTCCTAAATTAACTCATTCTAATTTGCATATTGGTGCACTTGCTTCTTTTGGAGCTTAGAAGTTGAAG
This sequence comes from Scilla litardierei, assembly GCA_030789695.1. Lineage (NCBI taxonomy): Eukaryota > Viridiplantae > Streptophyta > Magnoliopsida > Asparagales > Asparagaceae > Scilla > Scilla litardierei. Next base: position 348,701,811 of record CM061133.1, on the reverse strand, counting down.
ACATCGTGCTTTAATTAATATTGTAAAGATGGCATCCGTCTATTTTCTTAAAAAGCTTATTATCTCCGCAGTGCTATGATTCACAAGTGTCAGGAACAGACCACGATTGGAGGTTATGGGTTTGATCATTTTATGTAATTGGTTAGTGTCTAGAGATAGGAGGGGAAGATGACGAGTGGGTGGGTTCAATTTGGTGTTCATATTTAAATTGGGGTATTGGGCTGGGAATTAATTTGATTCAAGGAAAGAGGAAGTTGATGGCTTATACTACGTAAAGAATTGAAATTAAGATCACTCTCCAAATTAGGGTATTGGTGCAATTTACATAGCTGAATGAATATGATAACAATTCTTATTCTAATTCTTATTTCTAATGAAACTCTAGTTATCGGCCATAATCTAAATCTAAAATATTGCATACTTCTACACAAGTTCTACTTTTACATATTGCTTATTAAACATATTCCATTAGACCTCATTTGGCTGCAATCAATGGTGCTACACAAGACTTTAAACAGTTCCATACAACTCGCGACCATAGCCTCATAGAAGTATTCTCTAATAGTCTTAGTCTTTGTTGCTACTTCATCTTTGGAAACAACAAAACCCAAGAATAGCATTTGAAGTTGTGAAAATGCACTTCTTCAAATTTATGTATAAATTTTTCTTATAAATGTGTCTCTAAAATCCAAGTCAAATGAAGAAGATGCTTACCTTAGGATTGAAATTGAGGATGTCATCAAAGCATACATTGACATACCTCCAAGAAAAGGATGTAAAACTAATGTTATAACTCACTAGCATACTTGCACATGCTGTGCACATTAGTAAAAATAGATCTTAATAAAGATCATAGTTGAAACTGTTTGGATATTGCGACACTCCCAATGAAGTTTTGCTGATGTTCACAAATGATACGGTACTAACAATTTCAATCAAGTGTGTAGGATATGAACATTGTGATGATCAAAGCTTTAGAACAAAAGAAAACACAATATAAAGGCATGGAGAACAAGTATGTGAAGTAGCTCAAGGAATGAACAAAGAGATAAAGCTATGAACATGGAGTCATTCAAGAGTCAAGATCTGAAGCAAGAATTTAAGATTACAAGCTCAAGAGGACTCAAATGAAGTGTAAAGGCCCAAGACATTGTGGAGACTGTGTCAAGTTGTGTAAGTTTTGTTTAGTTGTAAAAGCTTTAGATTTGAAGCTACACACACTAAAATATAACAAACATGATCTTAAATAATATTAAAATGTTTTAAAATAATATATAATTTTTTTGACAAAGTTTCAAATCATTTTGAAAGGGAAAACCCACATATCACAAAATAGTTAAACACCCTGATAGCCGACTATTGTAAAGTGGAAATTGAAATAAAATTCTCTACCTTGTAATAGCTGACTATCCCCTTTGAATAGCCGACTATCGGCCACAAAATAGTTGTCTATCATTCTGGATAGCCGAGTATCTGGGTGAAACGGCTATTCTATCACAAAAAGCATGATTTCCACGATGCTCTGAATTCTAGCCGTTAGAAGAACATTTTAAGGACTCGTTCTGAATTATTTTGACCCTCTTTACATACTAGAGTGTGTAGAATTATTATATATCAATATTTCATCAATTTCTATTATATTCTAAGTTATTTTCAAAAGCTATCTCTTGCTCTAAAGCTCTCTTTGGTCATTGTTCTTGAATGTTTTAAGATCTCTTTTTGAACCTGTTATGATCATTTTTTTGGCCTAAAAAACTTGTTTTCAAATCTCCATTCTTAAGTTTCATCTGTAAGAGATTTTAATTCAAGTTTTCTATTTGATCTCCTATTCTTTACTTATATATTTTGAGATCAATAGATTCGATTTTTCTTATAGCCACAGAAAAGCACTTAAATCTCCAATCTTTGGCTATAAGATCAAGGGTGTAATCTACATTCATCAACAAATGTTTGTAAGCCTCAAGGGGGGCATTTGGTAAGTGGATCGGTAAGGTCTCGTGTGAATTGTAAAAGCCTCAAGTCAGGTCCTCGAAAGAAGTTGTTATGTATTGATTCCCTAGTGAGAGGGAAGTGGATGTGAAATCCTAGTTAGTGGTATAACTAGTTGTGTAGGAAATTCCTAGCGAGTGAAGCTAGATGCTTGTATTGCTTGTTGCAATAGTGGATTAAATCCCGAGAGAGGTCGGGGACTGGACGTACCCAGTGGTGGGGAACCATGATAAATCTGTGTCTGCACTGTGCTTATTCTCTTATTGCTTATTATATCTTACTTGTGATCTAGTTTTCCACTATGCACATTATCTCATTGCAAGCAATTATTTTTGTGTTGATTAAGTACCAAGAGAGATAAATCTTCCTGGAGACTTAGGCAACCAATATAAGGGATTTTATCTTGCGAAAAGGTTTATTGTTTATATACAACACTATTCAACCCCATTCTAGTGTTGTCTGTCATCCACAGGATCCGATATATGGTATCAGAGCATTATGTGAAGACGATGTCATCAACTTCATACCACTCTAATGACTCCACACCCAGCGACCACCATTGTTCGACGACACCAACTATGCAAATTGGAAGATACGAATGATGATACATCTTCAGTCCGTTGATATAAATTTGTGGACCATCACAAAGAACCAGTACACATCCCCTGAAATAGAAATGGAGAAATGGTCAGCTGACGAGAAAAAGAGATAATCTTAACGCAAAAGGTTACGAATACTTTATTTTGTGCAGTATTAGGATATGAATTCAACCGAGTATCTCAATGCATAACGACACATCAAATATGACATACATTTGAGGTGAGTCACAACAGAACGGAAAAGGTAAAAGAATCTCGAATCATTATGTTAAATGTGAAGTTTGAGAGTCTCAAAATGGAAGAAGGTGAAAGCATTAGCGATGTAAATATTCATTTTACCAATATTACTGAAGAGCTTGCCGGTTTAGGAAAGAGACTTTTTAAGTATGATCAGGTAATGAAGATTATGAGATCTCTTAGACCTTAAGGGAATGGAAAGAAAATAGCGATCCAAGAAGCACATGGCATGATGAAGATCACACTAGAAGAGCTAATGAGAAATCTCATGGCATATGGGATAGAACTTGAGGAAGACAAGAAAGTGGAGGACAAGCCCAAAAAGAAGGATCTGGCATTCAAAGCAAATTACAAGAGTTCCGAATCCGAATACTCTGATCGAGACAAGAAAGAAATTGCACTCATGTCGAGGAATTTCAAGAGAATCCTCTGAAGTAAGTATGCTAAATGAACACCTCGTTTTACTAATGAAATTATCTGTTTTGGATGTAATAAGCCAGTGCACGTGAGAAGGAATTGCCCCTGGAGAAAAATCATGACAAATGGAAAGACAAAGAAAAGGAAAATGAGAAGGGAAGAAGATACACAAATAAGAGTTTGGGAAGCCAAAGAAAAAAGCGTTTGCAGCATTTGACCAAAGCAACGTCTCAAGTTTCGACGAGTCAACTTCAACTGATGAAGAGGAAGTAAGGGAAGAACGAGCGCACATGTGTTTCATGGCCTCAACTTCTGCTAAGGTAAGAACATCTATTCCTACTCCATCGCATCGTGATAGTGATGCTCTTTTAACAAGTGATGAAAATATTGATGATGACAATTTTGATGTAAGAGTTGTATATGATGAGTTATGTGATGTAACATGAAAAGTTTATCAAAGATTATCATAAATTAGACAAAAACTTAAGGATTTGCACCAATAAAAAGGAAGATCTTGAAAAAGAGAAGGAAAATTTGATGAATATAAATAAAGTTCTCAATGATGAGATCATTGGACTTCATACTAGGATAGGTGACCACAAAGAAGAAATATGATGATTTTCATAAGATTGTGGATAATTTCAATAAAGGAAAGCTAGATGATTTGATTGATAATCAAAAACCATCTGGAAGTTGGTCTGGGTTAGGTTATGATCAACTTCATGCTAGGCCTAAAGTTAAGCATCATAATTCTAGAAACCAATTTATTAAGATATGGATTCCCAAACATGGGACAAGTCATATGAAGGATACATATGTATCAAATTTTATGCCTAACATTCATTTAAATAAGAATTATAAATATGTATGTGATGAGAACACTAAACATGTATGTGATGAGAACACCAAACCCCATTGGGTTTGGTTACCTATAAAATTATATTTTTATATCATGACTAATCCCTCGGACCTTAAAGAAAAAGGGATACCAAAGAATATATATTTGATTTATTTTCAGGTATTCAAAGTTTGGCAGGAATAGAAAACAAGCTTCTCTTGCGATTCAAAGATTATACGTGTCAAGGAGTCAACAAAAGTTTGTAAGAGATTTAATTGATTTGTCACATATAAATGTTAATATATGACATGCTCATTATAGTACACATTATGAATTGTTAGATGTATGTTAAAACCATTAGAAATCATAAGAAATTAATTTGATAAAATCTGGAATTCAATTGAGATTTAAATCACATTTTTCTTGCAGATAGCCGATTATCACAACCCGATAACCGACTATCGCTTGTCAGCCCCAAAAATTGCAGTCGACTATTTTGATGGGATTTTCGGGTCTAGTTTGGTTCTTTTGGATTCATACCCTTCATACAACTTTAATCTTATAAGATAAAGCCATCTTGGCCATTCATTTTGCCTATATGGCTTGGATTTCTTATCTCTTCACTCAAAACTCTAGAGTTTTCCCCAAAATTCTTTCAGCTCCTTCATCATGAGCCTCCAACCCAATTCAATCTTCAAAATCCTTCAAACTCTTCAACTTCTCAAAGCTTGACCCAATGATTTTTGAATCATTTGGTGGAGTTCCAATTTTTCTTAGGTATACACTTCATCTTAGCTTTGTATCTTTTCATAAGATTGCATTTTCATATAGAAATCATGCATAGAAGTAGAGCTCCCATACCCAAGAAGAGGAGATCTACTTTTTCTTCATCCCAATCTTCTCAAGCTCTTCTGGAGAGGGAAATTATCCTCCCATATCTCTACAAGCCCGAGCTTATTTCCAATATTGACAAAAATTCTAACATGGCCATCTTGCAAGAAAGATTAGTCAAAATCAAAGATCTTGATAAATGTGGGATATAAATTTTTTAGAGGACCGAGGGATTAAAACTTCATTCTCTATTTCTAGTTCATGTGGGTGTTACCCTAAACTTGTAAATCTGTTTTACACCATCATGACTGCTAATAAAGTTTCATGTAGGTTCACTACCAAAGCCCTAGCCATTGAGATGACCCTAGACACTTTCTTTAGGCACCAGTCTTGGTATTCCCAGCTCAAGGACTCTCTTGAGGGAAATTAGCATGGATGATGAAGATGTCTTGAGGTAGATGTTTCTTGAGGGTAGGCAATATATATCATCTTTTCCTACTAGTGACCTTCAGTTCATTGCTAGGATCTTAGCCAACCTTTTCTCCTATAATATCAATCAAAAAGGAGAAAATCGGGATGTTTTATCCGTTAACCAAGCAAAGTGTGTTTACGCTTTGCTATGTGACATTAAAGTGAATTGGACACAAATTATCATGGAAAACATTCATAGGGCCACCTCTAGTAACCCGGCAACTCCATTACATCATGGATGTACATTTTCTCACACATCTTTTTAGGAATCATGAGATTGACGTAGATGCTGAAACCACATTCATAGAGCCAACGACTAGGTTTGACATTCATCCACTCACTAGGATGGGACTTCACCCCGATCCTTCTAAAAACATCTTTGAACACGCTAGAGAAGAAGAAAACATCAAGATGAAACAATTCAACCATTGCATCATGGACAATCTTCACCCTCTTCATCTATGGATCCCCCTCCTTATTTTGCGCAATTTCAAGCCATCATTCTCTCTAAAGTTTAAGAGCATGCAACTTGAGGTGAAGCAAGATATGACCTCCTAAGAGAAGTGATTTGTACCAAAAGATGGAGAATCTTAAGGACACGATTATCTTAAGGCTTGACATATCCGATGCAATCAACATGGAGATTCAAGAGAAAATTGCTGAGATTAGAGCCGAGATGCAGGGAAAACTACCTCCTAGCTAGAGATGGATGCTTGTGTGCTTGGATATTGAAGTTGTTGGTAGTTTGTTTGATCCATATTCGTGATGTTTGTTGGTACTCTCATTCTCACACTTTTGCCTGAAGTATTTGGTGAGAATGAACCTTGGACTTATGTTTTAAATTGCAATAATTTGTTAGTGGTACCCTTACAATTTTTGGCTTGCAATATGTAAGGTTGTCATGTGATGAACTTTTATGTTATGCATATATATGAAATTTGAACTTCATGTTCTATGATATCGAATATGCTTTGTGATGTTTAATGTGTGATAAAAGCTAATTTTTATTTCCTTTTGGTTGTGTACCACGTCAAGATGTTACTATATTAAAATATTGCTAGAAGAGCATGTATATGTACGTGTTATATGGATATTGAGACTAGCAACCATGCTTCTAATCATATGGTTGTTCGTAAGTGACTATGCACACACTATTACTCACCCTTCAATCTATATTCCTTTTTATGAGAAAGAATTCGACACATGCTATCAATTATTATTATTCTTTTGTGATAAGACAAATGTCGAGGAAGAGAGAAATGCATATAAAATATTGTTATTGTTATTCATGGCATATGCCATTGTTTTGCTTTGATAACACACTTGAGATATAATATGAATGTGCATATTTATGCTTATATCTAATCAGCCTTGATGCAGGGGAAGTAACTTTTCCATAGCAATCATGCATCTCTGCAGGAGGAGTAAGTTATCTGATTGAATTCTCATATTATATTTATATTTTACATCATTTGTTGTCATCATCAAAAAGGGGGAGAGTGTTAGGATATTGAGACACACCCAATGGAGTTTTGATGATGTTTCCAAATGATTTGGTAATAACACTTTCAATCAAATGTGTAGGATATAAACATTATGATGATCAAAGCTTTACAACAAAAGGACGCACAATATAAAGCCATGTAGAACAAGGATGTGAAGTAGCTCAAGTAATGAACAAAGAAATAAAGCTATCAACCTGGAGCCATTCAAGTCAAGATTTGAAGTAAGAACTGAAGATTACAAGCTCAAGAGGAAGACTCAAATGAAGTGTAAATGCTCAAGACAAATTGGACAAGACTGAAGATTCAAAACTATGTCAAGTTGTGTAAGTTTTGTCTTAGTTTGTAAAAGCTTTAGATTTGGAGCTACACACACTAGAATATAACAGAAATGATCTTAAATAGTTTTAAAATGTTTTAAAAAAATATATAAAAGTCTTGACAAAGTTTCAAATCATTTTGAAAGAGAAAACTCCACGTATCACAAAATAGCCGACTACACACACCCTGATAGCTGACTATTGTGAAGTGAAAATTGAACTAAAATTCGTTGTCTTGTAATAGCCGACTGTCCCCTTTGGATAGCCGACTATCGGCCACTAGATAGCCGACTATCACTCTGCATAGCCCACCATCTGGTTAAACCACTATTTAAGCACAAAATCGTGATTTCCACAATGCTGTTGAGTCTAGCCAGTAGAAGAGCATTTTAGGGACTCATTTTGAATTATTTTGACCATATATATATACACTAGATAGTGCAGAATTATTATATATTAATATTTGAGCAATTTTTATTATATTTTAAGTTATTTTCAAAAGCTCTTTCTTGCTTTAAAGCTCTCTCTTTGGCCATTGTTCTTGAATGTTTTAAGATCTCTTTTTGAATTGTTTTGATCATTTTTGTTGGTCTGAAAAGCTTGTTATCAAATCTCCATTCTTAAGCTCTATCTTTAAGAGATTTTAATTCTAGTTTTCTATTTGATCTCATATTCTTTACTTATATATTTTGAGATCAAAAGATTCGATTTTTCTTATAGCCACACAAAAGCGCTTAAATCTCCAATCTTTGGATATAAGATCAAAGGTGTAATCTACATTCATCTACAAAGGTTTTTAAGCCTTAAGGGAGGCATTTGGTAAGTGGATCGGGTAAGATCTTGTGTGAATTGTAAAAGCCTCAAGTCATGTCCTCGAAAGAGGTTGTGTTGTATTGATTCCCTAGTGAGAGGGAAGTGGATGGGAAATCCTAGTTAGTGGTATAACTTGGTGTGTAGGAAATTACTAGCGAGTGAAGCTAGGTGCTTGTATTGCTTGTTGCAATAGTGGATTAAATCCCGAGGGAGGTCGGGGACTGGACGTACGCAGTGGTGGGGAACCAGGATAAATTTTTGTGTTTGCGCTATAATTATTCTCTTATTGCTTATTATATCTTGTGATCTAGTTTTACGCTGTGCACATAAGATATTATTTTATTGTAAGCAATTATTTTTGTGTTGATTAAGTACCAAGAGAGATAAATCTTCTTGGAGACTTAAGCAACTAATAGAAGGGATTTTATCTTGCGAATTTTTTATTATTTATATACAACACTATTCAACAATCCTTCCTTCTAATATCGTCTGCCATCTACAGGATCTGATAGAAACATAGTTAAATTTCAATAGTAGTGTGATTAATAAATGATTAAAAGAACTGGCTCCTATGCTAAGAAAGTAAGGGAAGCAAACAAGTCCATCACATATAAATAAGACTGTTAGTAAATTGAGTTTAAGGAGGTGATGACTTGAAAAAGGAAGTGTAACAATGTAAATTGGAAAACAAGAACATACAAAAGAAGATAGAGATTTGAGAAACATATATATTTGTATACAAATATGATTCAATTACACAATTTTTGGTGCACAATCTAAAGAATAATTAATCACAATACAAAATCTTAAGAATTACTAAAAATTTCAAAATATAAAGAGCTAATTATGCAGACAAAACATTATCTTAAGAATTATTGATGTGTGCTACATCTGCATATATTTTATACTTTTTTCATGTGCATTTCATACCATTTCATCCCCCATTTCTCGCTATTTTCCCCGGTTTTGTTTCCTCTTTGCACTTTTGGTATTTCTCATGTGTTGCAGGAGAAATCATGGATTTTTGGGCTCAAAAGTGGGAGAAAAGTGGATGAAATGAAGCGAGAAGCGATTGGAGATCAAAACATGGGAGAGAGAGCTCAAATGTGTCACACGCGGTCGCATGGATTGATCCACGCGGCCGCGTCGACCAGGACACCCCAAGGCAGCCATAGCATGAAGCTATGCGGCCGCGTCGTCAGAGCCAAACGACCGCGTTGCCAGGAGCTGAGGAGAGATACATCTGAAGCCACACAGACGTGTCATCCACTCCAAACGACGTCGTGATGAGCTAAAAGGAAGAGAAGTTTGCAGCGACGCAGTCGAGTCACTCCAAGTGGAGCAGAAGCCAAACGGTCGCTCCACCACCGTTTTAGGTCAAAATTTGATGATGCGGTTTTGAAGCGACACGGGCACGTAGCCAAAGCGACGCAGCCGCGTCGCCTGTAGTTGAGAAGCCCTATTTTGCGCAATTTTGGCCACACGGCCGCGTCATTCTCGACGCGGTCACGTTTGCTAGGGTTTCTGAGCCTGAGTGGGTGCTGTGAAGGGCATTTTTGGGCTTTCTGGGGTATTTTGAGGGACTATGTATACTTTTCTTGTACCTCTGCAATAGAGAACGCTTTTTGGCAGATTCTTTAGAGCTTTTTAGGGGATTATCAGGTGTAAACATTCTTATTCCATGTTACTTTTAATTGTTCTTTTTGTTGTTTTTGTTTTCTAGTTTGATTTTTGAATAGTGAATCCATATATTGATTGTTTTGTGATTGTGGATTGGTTTCCTGTTGAATCTCTACCATTTCTATTGCAATGAATGCTTTCTCAATGAAATCAATCATCTCTAATTGCATGTATTGTGAGTAGTGATTCATCTAGAACCAATGGGTTGAACCTCATCAGATGTAGCTATGGATTGGTGAAATGCTGATAAATTGTTGAGTAATTGAGGATGAGGGGTATGTTGGGATAATTATTATTAATGTAATTCGAATTCCCCCTTCGTGGGTAATTAGAGTAATTCATGGTTGGAGCTGGGGTTAATCTAGGGTTTCCGATTGCATTGATAGATACTATCGATGCGGCTGACGGGAGTCAGGCATCGATCAGAGCCCTCCTAACATAGATCCGAATCCTAATCCACAGGAGTGACGTGGAGAAAGATTGTGGACATTCGTCGGACGTAATGCACATAACGCGTATCGATGCATGACGGGAGTCGGTATCGATATGGGTTAAGGAGTTCTATCATGTGCCACGGGAGTGGGGAATATGGTTAATATAAGGGGATATCTTATCATGTGCCATGTGAGTGTGGGGTAAAAGAATACCCTTAGATTAGACGACCTCTCCCGTACCTCATGAACTCAACGATCAGTTAACACTAATCAAATCCTAGCTTAGTCCAATGGTGGGGATATCCAAGCCCTAGAGCTTTTCAATATTGACATTTTCTATTAGTTTTTATAATCCTCAATCTCGTACTCGATCACGTACTTATTAAATTAGGAAGAAATTAGTAGCAACAATTACCTCCCAGAGGACGACCCGCATAGTGCTACAACAACACCGTGCGCTTGCGGCTATAAATATCAAAGCTCGCGACGTCTCGAACAATCTTTTGGCGCCGTTGCCAGGGAGGCAAGGCTTGTTATTAGTTTCGAACTTTGTTGATAGTTTGAGTATTTTTTCCTTTTCTTTTTATCCTTTTCTTCTATTAATTTTGGTGCTATTGACGTTTCCTTTTGTGTAGCTCTTTTTGTGTATACACAGGAGATCACAGGGTATTACGGATTTGCATCCATTAGATCCTGAAATCGAAGCCACTGCACGGAAGCGCAATGCCGAAAGGAAGAGGAAGCTAGTGCTAGATTCAATGATAGAGATTGACGATCTACCTCCTGCTAAGTCCCTCATTGACTTTTCTATGCTCTTTAACGGGTCGACGTCGAGCATCGCAAGACCAATGGTGGAGGCCATTAATTTCGAATTGAAGCCATCGTTGATAAGTTTTATACAGCAGGACCAATTCAGAAGAACGCTCATGAAAAATCCCAATAACCAACTAAATACCTTCCTTGAGAAGATGGATACGCTAAAAATGAGTGGTGTCACTAGTGACGCCATCAGTCCAAGACTCTTTCCCTTCTCACTTATGGATAAAGCTAAGGACCTGCTTAGAAGCCACGATCCTGATACTTTTGTTTCATAGGATAATCTTTCACGTGCATTTCTAACCAAATTCTTTCCTCTAGGGAAAACCGTCAAAATGCGTAATGAGATCACGTCATTCACCCAGCTTGACCAAGAGTCATTGTATGAAGCTTGGGAAAGGTTCAAGGACATGCAATGAAACTGCTCATATCACGGTGTGCTAGATTGGCTCTTGATCCAATCCTTCTACAATGGACTATCCCGTGAGGTGAAGATGTCGATCGATGCCGCCGCAAACGAGGCAATTATGAGCAAGACTCTCGAAGAAGTGAAAAAGTTGTTGGAGAACATGGCTACCAATAACTACTTGTGGAGCAATGAGAGAGCTACCTTAAAGAAAGGAGATAAGTATGAGCTCGATGAAGTTTCCATGTTATCCGCCAAGTTTGATGCATTGACGAAACAAGTATCTAGAATAGGGCTTGGTGCTGCTAATCCGCCTACAGCGACATTTTGTGAAGTGTGTGGTGTGCAGGGACACCCAGTAGAAGAATGCCTATCCACCCTTGCCACCCCACCGGGAATGACTATAGAGCACGCTAAAGCTCTATACGGTAATCCGAGACTGCCCGCCAATCACTACTCGAACACCTTCAACCAAGGGGTGGAAGAACCATCTGAACTTCTCATATCGGAATGAAGGATTGCAACCGTAAGTACCGTTTTCGCAACAACAACAACCTTATGAACATCCTCTACAGAATTTCCAAGCCCCTAACCAACAACCACCCCTCCCCCTATTAAATCAAATCTTGAGAAACTGATGGAAAGTTTTATTGTGATGCAGGGGCAAAAGGACGACTATTTTCAAACATCCATTCAACAGCTCGTCACGGGCCAAAAGTCCGTGGAAACTCAGGTTGCGCAGCTGGCAAAGCAGGTAGCACAGCTGAATAGGCAACATGGGCAATTGTCGGGGCAACCTGAGCCCAATCCACGAGAGCACGTCAACGCTATTACTACGAGAAGTGGTAAACAAATGGAAGACCACATGATTCCAACAATTGAGGAGAGGGAGCATATGGTTGAAGTGGATCCCCGCATTGAAATTGAGCTTGAGGAGAATGACTGAATAGCACCACCAACTGCTAAACCATCCATGGAAAAAGAACCTGAAAGGTTGATGAAGAAGCCTTGATGGAGCCTACAAGAGTTTATGTACCGAAGGTTACATTCCCTTCGAGATTGGCAAAAGCAAAGCCAGAGGAAAAATACGGGAAGTTCTTTGACATGCTGAAGCAACTACACATAACAATCCCGTTTCTGGACGTCATCTCAGAAATCCCGTCATACGCCAAGTTTCTGAAGGAGTTGATCACTAGGAATTTCGTACAAGCACTTGTATTTTGAGCCTAGCTTTGCAATTACACATAACACACAAAGAGGACTTCGTACAAGCACCTAGCTTTCCTCGCTAGGAATTTCCAACACAAATACCTAGTTTCAACCAACTAGGATTTTCCAACAACACCTTTCCCTTATAACACGGGAATTACAACTTTCTTGCCTTCTTCAAAGGCTTTACAACAAATATGAAATTGATTACAAGATTTCCTAAAGCCAAAAGAATACATTTGTGTATATGTGGCTTAAAGAATATCGAAAAACCCTTGATCAAATTAAATGCTAAAGATGAGCACAAATTTGATCAAAGGAGTTATCTTGAAAATCGATCTTCTAAAAATATGCAATTGGGCTTTTAGAGATCAAAGATCAAGTCTTTTTAATCTTTGAAAGAGTATAATTATAAAACACAAAGATTAAAAAGAACGACTTGTATTTTGAATCTCAATATAAAAAGCTTTTAGCTTTGGAGATAAAAAACAAGTAATTCAAAAAGTTGTCTTGAAAATGGTCTTCTAAAATATGCACTTGTGCTTTAGAGAGCTAAGAGATTTTGATCTTTGAGAGAAATATAAAAGTTAAGAACACAAAGATAAAAAAGAAAAACTTGATGTTTGAATCTCTTATAAATGCTAGAAATAATTAGAAAAAATAATTGCGAAATTAAGCACAAAAGAATTAAAAACTTAGCCTTTAGAAAAACTGAAGAACTTTGAGAGCCTGAGTTTGCTTGAGAGAATTATAACTTTGCTCAAGAATGGATGATGAGAAAAAATGATCTCAATGGTTCTCTATTTAGAGAGCTAAGAGAGAATTCAAAAGAATTCAAATCAAGTTTAACTTTAGCCCAAAAATCAAGCTAGGAATAAATGGAGAGGCAATCAAGGAAGTCAAATCGCACAGCTGGTAGTCGACTCCCAGAGGAGGTAGTCGACTCCCAGTGAGTTTTCACTGAAAATACTGCTCACAGCTGGTAGTCGATTCCCTCCTTTGGTAGTCGACTCCCAGATCATTTTTTCACTAAAACTCAACTAAAGAATGAGTACTTTACTCCTGAGTGTTTGGAGATTGACTACGAAGATTAAATCAAATAGTTATGCTCTCAAAGAGTTTTAAAACGAGTTTAAAAACTTTTGTTTCGAAAATCATTTTGTGTGTGTGTTTATAGAATATTCATTTGGCTTTTACATTCTAAATACACAACTTACTAATACACACATCTTTAGCTCTCGTTCTTCGATCTTTGACTTGAGCCATCTTATCTTGCTCTTAAGTCTCTATATACTTCATATTGTTGAGCCATCATATACTTCATTTCTTGGCCATAAGTAGACTTTCGAGCATGGCTTCTAAGTCCTTTATTTAGCTTTTCAATGCATTTGAACTTCATGGCTATAGAATAATAGATCAATGCTTATACACACTTGAATTAAACATGTAAGTACATATATCACTTTGTGCACATCATCAAAATCCACTAGGGTGGGTCTCAATATCCCAACAGAAGCCTCAACTTTTGATGGCCATCAGCGACTTCTTGATCAATGACATAGTTTAACCCAGGATAGCAGATCTGTATGTGCATACGTCGACAAATTTGATGAGCACATAATAAGATGTGGTGTTTCGAAAGATGTGAGTGTGAACTTATCTAGGTTTAGAGCTGTCCTTAGACTTGACCTCCGAAAAGAGCTAATCCTCTGTGATGTGCACAAATTAGAGCTTGCTTATCAGATCCAGAGCCATGCCACCATGCAATAGCGTCTACCATCATCTTCGTGCATTGCACACCTCCTTGTTTTCGCCCCCAAGTCTGCAGTAACCCAATCATCAGCTGCAACAGACTCTGCTCTAATCTTTGCACGAAATGCATTATATGTCAGCAAGTCGGATGCATTGCCAGCTCCCTATAAGTGATTTTCAATTTCTATTCATTCATCAATTCATCATTTCAATGTCAATTTTCACATAACCAATAATGAAATGCACATAACCAAGTGAAATTTCAATTCATCAGTAGTTTTTTTGGCAAGATAATAGCACCACAAAGAATTTCATCAACACTTAAACCCATTAACATTCGGTTTACAAATCATCAGGATTACTACTTGAGAGTGTGAGATTATTACCTGAGAGAGAGGGAGACTTCAAAGAAAGAAAGAAAGGAGGAGGATTGGCTGCTGGCGGAAGAAAGAAAGAACGAAGCAACGAACGAACGAACGGTACGAGAGAAAGGGCAGCCGCGCAGCTGCCTTTAAGTTTCTCATTGGCCGCGGTTTGAAACCGCGGCCAAATTGCGTTTTGGCCGTGGTTTCAAACCGCGGTCAAGAGTGAAGCAGCCTCCACGCGCGTGCGCCGAGCTGGACCAAAGTTGGTCGGTTTTGAGAAATAGTTTTTAAGTTGGCCGTTTTTAAATATTTTTTAAAAATTGGCCTAAATGCAAAAATCATCCCTTCAAATAAAGATAAAGACATCGCATCGTCATCAAAGGGGAAGGGGAAGGGGAAGGGGAAGAAGCAAATGCTTGAGGAGGAAATGTTATGTTCTTTATGTCATTCATCTTCAGAGGATAGTTTTGTATTAGAGGCAGATGATGATGAAGGACAAATGTAAGAGATGAGCGAAGAATGAGCATGTTAAAGAATATGTGGCAATTCAATCTTTTTGGTAATCTTTAATTCATTTTCTATTCATGCATAATTTAAATATTAATATTTTGTTAATTTGTAAGGTACATAGTATGTTAGTGATAGCGGTTACTCAATACATTATTGTAACATTATTTGATTCTATTGGTGATATTTTGGTATTTATGATATTATAAATACTCTTTAGTCAAAAAAATTGTAATTTATATTGTCCGATATGAGCAACCCGATATTGACACATATCTTCGATATACCCCCGATATCTGGTATCCGATATGAAAATTAGTCATTCGATACGATATCGATATCCGGAATTTAAACCCTTGCTCATATAGCATCATTATAGGAGCGTTGGGTGGCAAAAGCCGATCGATTAGATACACTAGCAGGTATCTTTGGGCACTCTTAAAAAATTTGTTGCAAAGTATGACATGTTTATGGTAAGGACTTTATTGATTAACTGTCAATAGTCTGCTACCGTGTCGTCTCAGAGCGTAAACTACTGAAGAAAGTTAATACTACCAGTGCCTTTCTTTGCTCCTGCATCTTTTGAACATGTGGTGAGATTGGAAACACGATAATCAATTCATTATAATACTGGTAAAAGTCTGCATAATGCTATGAGACTGTCTTCTCTTTCTGCTTATGCCTGTTGAACTACTGCAAAACATCGGAGGTTATAAATTTATTGTTTTCCCTACAAAAATTACCTTCAAGAACTCCCACATTTTCTTTGCTGTCTTGATGTGCGTCATAGAATGGCATATCTCCTCCATAAAATTCACTGACTAAGAATTTGGCTATTATCATGGTACCATTTCTCTCATACCGAGGAGCTAAGTGATGGTGGTTCATCTGTCAGGTGTTTATACTTTCCTCTACCTTGAAGACCACGTGCAATAATCCTTTTTCATATCAAGGAATTCATTCAGTCTATTTTTCATTTAGTGAACTTAAAAAACTAGTTCTGGTACAGCGGGCCTCATTTTTGCTTTTGATATGATGGCTCCTCCAATCAATTCATTTTAATACTGGTAAAAGTCTGCATAATGCTATGAGACTGTTTTCTCTTTCTGCTTATGCCTGTAGAACTACTGCAAAACATTGGAGGTTATAAAATTATAGTTTTTCCCTACAAAAATTATCTTCATGAACTCCCACAGTTTCTTTGCTGTCTTGATGTGCATCATAGAATGGGATATCTCCTCCATAAAATTCACTGACTAAGAATTTGGCTATTATCATGGTACCATTTCTCTCATTCTGAGGAGCTAAGTGATGGTGGTTCATCTGTCAGGTGTTTATATTTTCCTCTACCATGAAGACCACGTGCAATAATCCTTTTTCATATCAAGGAATTCATTCAGTCTATTTTTCATTAGTGAACTTAAAAAACTAGTTCTGGTACAGCGGGCCTCATTTTTGCTTTTGATATGATGGCTCCTCCTAACAACTAGATCACCAAACTATCTGAACTGTCCTAATTTATTATCCTGCCTCATAATCTTACCCTCACATGCAGTCAATTACAGTCAATTACAAGCTAAGATCATCCCTCTACGATCATCCCTCGAGATCGAATAAACTCATCCACTAGCAGAATGTGATCATCCATTAGGATCAATAACAATCAAATATCTGAAACATATCATAAAGCCACATCAACTACAAATTTTTTTTTGTTGATACAGTTGTAGTTGTTTACTACAGTTTGTCTTTAAAGGTTGTTTTATGTTGTAAAGATCAAACATTAAGAGTAAGAAGTAACATAGGAAGATGAGGAGAAATAGTAGACATCTCAGTCACCATCACATAGGAGGAGGATGACAAGGATGATGAAGAGTTATCGATGGGGTCTTGGGTGGCTGGAGATAGTTGGAGAGGCGTGGTGAGAGCCGAAGTTGGTTGGAGAGGTGCCGACGGTATCAGGGTTGGTCGGAGAGATGTAGCATAAGTTGTGGGTGGTTGGAGATGGTGTGAAAACTGTCGTATGCTGTCAGAGACATGTGGATCTTGCCGAAACGATTGTCAGATTTTGCAGAGGTTAAAACTACATCGTTTTGGGTCGGCAAGGTCTGGATCTGCATTGATTTGGGTCGATTAGGGTGGGATTGCGAAGATTTTGGTCAACGAAGTGTTCGAACGTGACAATGAGATTGTTGGGACCACCGAGCATTGCGGTGAGTTGTGACGTGGGAGAGAATTCTCTTATCATATTTAGTCTCTAATAAGAGGATGATTACATGGATATTGAATTAGGCTAATCTAATTTAGGGTTATTGTTTAGATTAATATTGGATCGGATTAGGCTTTGATACTATGGGAAGGTAGAGAGAAGAAATTTGGGGGGAAGGGTTAGAGATGGGTTAGTTCAGACCTCTCTCTATCAATACTTCATTACATATAGTGTGTAAAGTCTACCTAGAAGACCTCACTATTTTAATTTTACACTAACACCGAGCAAGTAATGGGATTCATTAATAACAGAATTGGGTTCTCTTCAGGTGGACTGCACATATGATGTGTGCCTAATGCATGTGAACCAATGTTGAAATTGCATATGCAGGTCCTCAAATGGTGTGTCCGTGCAATAAACCTGCTTAATCTAAAAGCCAGTCTCAAGTTCTCATGGACATTTGTGTTCATTTGATTTATGATTTATCAAAGATATTTGCTTGAGAACTATAAAGCTTGTATGGATTTGTTGCTTAATGCTTAAACTAATAAGTTGTGTAATGGTTGTTGAATTTGTATCTTGTTCCGGATTAATGCCTTTATTCTGAGGAGTAAAGTGTAGGGTCTGCCATCACTTTTTAACCATTCTTTTATATTGGTGAGGTATGTGTTTTGTTTGCATTCTTTGAGTGGGGTGCATCATGAATACGAGGATAGGTAGCCAGCCTCTTAGAAGTTTTTTTGTTAGATTGATACAAATAGTATCCAAGCCAACACTAGCCATTAAGTCTATGGAATTAATTGCCACAACATCTAAACAACATGCTGAACTCAGTCATACTATTTTAATGCAATGCATTGGGTAATTTGCTTTCAACTTGGTGTCACAGCCTTTTTCCCCATTATTGTTCTCTCTCTTTCTGAAGTTTAATTCATTAAATGTAATTGAATAAGGATCAAAATCCTAAAAAATCATTGAACAAGGTTGGTACAATTAAAAGGTCAAGCTTCTAGGCATCTTTAATGTAATTGCATGTGCACTATGCATGTACTAAAAGACCTGGTGGCCATAATTTGAATTGTATAATCCCATGTCATGTAATGGTTTATGTTCTTGCTTTTCCCCCATGCTATACTCATTGCTTGATGGTTGATGCTCCCTCTTGCCTGTGGGGTTGAGTGTTTGTCTGGTGGGGATGCCTGATTAGTGAACTTTGGGAGTATGGTATGATTCATAATGACAACAGTTAATAATTTGCTGTGGGCTTGGTCTGGGAAGATATGTTTCAAATATTTAATGAACCTTGAGAACTGTTACTAGCAATGTGAGAGAGGAACCTTTCAAGCATGTTAGGGTAAGATTGGAGATAGGTTGGCTGACATCGTGGGAAGTCCTTATTTGGGGGCTTCTACTGTGAACATCCTACTTCAGCTAAATATGTCTTGGTGACTGTTGCACCGCTCATATTATGCTGGACTAATTAATAATCTGATTTGATTTTTTTTAAATTAGATCAGATATGCTGTACTTCTTTTATGATGTTGGACTAATTAATAATCTGATTTGATTTTTTTAAAAAATAAGATCTGATCTGCTGTGATTTCTATGGATTTCAGAGAGATTTGGGGAGGAAACTGAGGTCTGATGATTGTTTGATGTGATAGTGAATTAAGGAATTGGCTTGACAGTTGTTTTGTTGAAGAAATCTAATAAAAATTATAGAAATGGCTGTTTTGTTTAGATTTTAGGTCTAAAATATTTGGACAAAATAAACTAAGATTCAGGTTTTAGTCAGGGTTTCAAAACTCCAGATTTATGGGTTTTTGGTCGGTTAGGGGTTTGCAACGAAATAATAGAACTACAAGAAAAGAAAGAAATAAAGCTTAACATTTGTGATTGGGGCATTATATCCTAGATCTGGAATCACATTTAGATTGAATCTTACCCTATAAGGCATCACACGTTATATAGATAGCGAAGGACAATTTCATAGTATCTGCTTATAAAACAAAACCAATAACATTCAATTATTTCATCCAAAAACCCTAATATTAATATGTATAGGGCCATATTTACAAAATTATGCAAATGTCCATGGGCTGTAGAAGGTTCAAAAAAATCACAAAAAATATTTAAAAATCAAATAAAACTATCTACGCATAATAACTAACCACTAACTCAAAACTAACAATCTAAATGCTAAATCTAAGAACTCTTTGATACTCATCACTTTATTTGGCATATTGAATTTTTAGTTTTCTTATCGAAGCTCAAGTGATGGCAAAGCAGACTACCAAGACAAGTAAGTTATTAAAAATCTATAGTTTGGGGCATCAAATTTTTAGTGGGTTTGAAATATTTTAAGAAAAAGCATCTCACTACTCTCGATGATTCATTATGCATGGAAATTCCAACACAAATTATGTAGACAAAAAGTGTTTTTGGCATCATTGAAATCCAATGGGAAGTGTTTGCATCCATACCATTACGGAAGTAGACAGCCTGTGTGTGCATGTGCTTTCATGTGTTCGTAGAGTTACATCTGCAAATTACTAGAGAAGATTGTAGAGTCAAGAAAATAGATCACGAGTACCATTACCTTTCCTAACCTTTCACTGCTACATTTCTCCCCTAATTGACCAATAAATTAGCATTTCCGCTGGCTTGCTTAACAAGGGTCATATGTGTGACAAAGTTGCACCCTTAAGCGATTAACATCATATTAGTAATGAACTCTTAATCTTCTCACGTGGTTCATTTAGAGTTATGTATCACATGACTTCCGTTTTTTCCTCTTCTGAGCCTCGAACTAACGTCTGCATCGTTTTTCAGGCTGCAGACAAGGATGGAGCTCCATCTGAAGTGATCAAGGAGACCAACTTGGACCTGAATTTAGGATAAAGCTGGTGATGGTGACAGTTGAAAATGATCCCAAAACGGTAGAAGGCGAGGGTAAGATCGATTGGAGTGGCGACCTTGTATCCTTGGGTGAAATTATGAAAATGAGAGGAAAGCCACATGGTCTAACCTAAATGTGAGAGGAAGGATGTTTTACATTTTATTTCCCTTCGTTGAATGCATGACTGTACTATCAATTCAATATCAATGATCTGTATTTTGCATTTGCAACTGATTTATTTCCTTCACACCCAAACTATACTCTTGAAATAACCTTCTATTTAGATCCTCAAAATTTTCCTGCTGGTACAAATTGCTGGTGTTGCCTATAGTAGCCAGTGTTGCATTTTTGCGCTGTATAGGAGAGAGTTTCAGTTATGAGCAGTTTCCATGTCTTGAATGTATCTGCCATAACCTCTATTGGGGTACTCCATGGGGATACTCTGTGCCCGCCGTATACATAATTTTATGATCTACATTTCCATTGTATCTGTTACTTCTGAGAGTTCTCGTCAATATACATTTTGATATTGAATATATTTCCTATTTCATCATGTTAAATTATAAAATCTGTTATAAATATTCTAGAGTTTTACTTTTTATCTCAATTAGGAATAAAATTACATTAGGATCTAACATAATTGGCATACATTATTCTTCTCTGAATCAGATTTAAGACGGTTAAAAATGCATGAGTTGTTGAATCTGTTTCTTTATTTTCAACCTATGAGATGGTAGTGATTAACATGTGTTACCTTTGATGAAATTACTTAACCTAGCATTTGCTATATTTGAGTAAAAAAAAGTATATTGCATTGTCCTGTCATAATGTACTATGATTTACAGTATGGGATGCCCATGCTTTTTTAATGCCTGTAACCCTGCTGAACTTTCCTATGCCTTCTAAAAACTCCTATTAGGTCCGTCGTTTAAAAAATATTGTGTGTTTTGTTATGTGATTATTTAATGACAAAGTTACTCTTATTCCTTATAAAATAGGTCTTGAGTTGAAAAAAATTTAAAATTAATAAAATAAAATTAAAGATTGTTACATCAAATACATACATAAAATCTTTAAAATAAATACATATTTAAAAAAAATCATGTATAACTCATTATTATCAAAATTAAAATATAATAAAAATGGTTTTCTAGGAAAAAATACATAAAAATGTTTAAAATCGAATACGTTATTAAAATACTTATGCAACTATTTATTTTTAGTAATATATATATATATATATATATAAAATAATTTTCCATAGAAAATATAAAAATGTTTAGGGTGTTTTTGGATTGACAGAAAATGTACGAAAGAAAAGTGAAATGAAAATGAAAAGGAAAGAAAAGTGAAATGAAAATGAAATGAGATTCTTTTTCATGTTTGGTTACCAAAGAAAATTTTGAAGAAAGTTGAAAGGAAAATAAGGAAATTTCTTCCATTATGTTATTAATTCAAAATGAAAAAAATTAGGAGGTGTTTTTGCTAAATGGTTTAAGAGGTGTATTTGCTAACTTTATAAATAATTTGCTTAAAAAATTTAAGAGGTATTTTAGTCTCATAATAAATTAAAAATTTGTTAGTTATTCTGAATAATTCAGAAAGTTAGCAAATAAGTTACGAATTCTAACAAATAATTCTCTAATCCTACAAATATCATGATTCGTAAATAATGCGATATTAAACATAAATAATTTACAAATTATAGGAAAAGGTTGGAAATAATTTGCAAGCTATTAGAAAAATTCGTACATAATGCGCGAATTTTTCAAGCAAAACGCGAAAAACACGAATTGTTCGCTAATTTTTCGAACAAGTTCATGAATAAATTTTTTTAAATAATCATGAGTTTCAAAAAAATTCCAAATTATTCACATACTATTTTGAAAATTTTGGGAAAAAATCGCAAATTTTGAATAATTTGCGAATTTTAAATAATTCATGTGTAAAATTTGATAATGATTCGTGATTTTTGGAAAATTGATTCTTAATTTTTTGAAAAAAATCATGAATTATTCAAGAATTCATTAAAAATAGGTACTAATTATATTTGTTAAAAAACACAAATGCATGAATGTGAGAATAGTTAGTTTTGCTTTCTTTTTTCTCATTTTCCTTGGGTCAAGAGAAGGAAAACTTAAAAGAAAAGTTTTACTATTTATTTTCCACTCTTTTCCTTCATTTTCTTTTTCTTTTCACTTTTCTTTTAAGTCAAACAATGGAAAATCATTTTCCTTCTTACTTTCTTTCATTTTCTTTCCTTTTCCCACTAACCAAACACACCCTTAAAGATTAATACATGCAAAAAAATTGCACAATAATTTATGATGGTCAATAAAATATAATAAACCATTAGCTTCTTACATCAAATACATAAGTCAATGTCTAGGCATTGGCATTGATACATCAGTAACAATATATATAACTATTTATTTTTAATAATTATAATAAACATTATTTCTTTAAAAATTCATGAAAATGTTTAAAATTAATGCATCATTAAAAATTATATAAATATTTATTGTTTTGAATTTCTAGTAAAAGAAATATTATTATAAAAGCTATAAAGGATATAATCATAATTCAGCTAAAAATAAATATTGTAATACACTGTATTTTACATATTAATTCCATTAATTAATTTGCAAATCTTTCCATATGTTTAATTGTAGTTTTCTAATCATTTTCGTTTCTCTTTTATTTTCCCTTTCCTTTTCTTTTCTTTTCTCTCGACCTAACAGTAAACCCAAGCCCCAACCCACAACCATCGCACCCTTTCTTTTAAACACCAAAGCCCACGGCCCACGGCCCCATCTAAAAACCCTAGCCCATTCATCTCTCAGCCTTTTCCCTTCTCTTTTCGCATCAACCTCGATTCTCCAGCAGAGAAAACCCTAATACATGTTCTCTCTCACTCTCACCGACAGCTCTCTGCAAATCCATCGCCCTTTACAGACATCTGACGCTCCTCTCTCCCCTCGTGTCACACCTCAGCCCGATAGCCCCACAAGAGCCTCTCTCGCGCGTAAAAACCCCCAATCACGGAGAGATTTGCCCCGATGCACGCAGCCTCTCCCCTACATGATTGAATCGTTATCATTTCATATCTCTTCAGCCCGTCATAAATTTTCTCTCTTGTCATTCAGCCATGATGTAAGTCGTCCCCACCTGAGGCCATCGATTTCTGAGATCCGTCGTCTCCTTTCACTTTCATGTGTCTATGTACCTCTGCAGCTTCCCTGCTCTTCTATTTAAGGTTTTACTGTTGATCTTTAATGGTTACTCGCAAAAAATGATTTTCTTTTCTCAAATATTTTTGATTTACTGTTAGTCATCGGATTTTGCGGTGAAGGCTTGGTTCTTCTCGGGTTTTCACCTCTCCGGTGAGCAGTCGCAGCCGCTCAACAGTATGATGTCTAAGCACGTCGGTGAACGGTAAATTTGATGTAATTCTAATTTCAATTTAATTTGGGTTTATTTTTTATTAGGGTTCTTGTAAGGACCCTGTCTATGGGGAAAACACTAGAAGGGGGGTTGAATAGTGTTTATGCAAATTTAAAAGGAATTTACGCCAAATAAAATGCTAACTAACAATATAATGAGGAAATAGAATTAAACCCAAATACGAAACAATTGCAAACACAATTATGTTTCTAGGGTTCAGATTACCCAAGTCAACTCTCGACTTGTTCCCGGTAATCCTACGCCCCTTCCACCCGGATACCACCGGATACTCAAGTTAGAACCCTAACTTGAGGTTTCCTTAAAACCCACTTGTAGCAACCCTACAAGTGCAATCGAATACAATCGATGTCCTTAACTCCCACAACTTGGGAGCAAACAAAGCCACTCTCACAACCGAGAACAAATCTCAAATAACGAAAGTTATGAAATAATGAAAAACAACACTTACAATCACCTATGCCTTGAAGTAGAACTTGAAGGAGGAGTGTGATGTGTGTTGAAGAACTCTCTTGGAAGAGAGGAGAAGCCCTTTCTCTTGACTGCACAAATTGCCTAGAGAATCACTCTTTGGTTCTAGGTTAGAGAGCAAGAGATCAAAGATTTGGAATTCTTAGGGCTTTGGATTTGAGAGCTTTAGACTTTAGAAAATGAAAGCTTAATATCAATGAGTAACCTTTCAATGGAACAGTAGAAGCCTTATTTATAGGTTTCTCAAATCCACAAAACAGCTTAGACAAAAACCCAATTGGAATCCGTGAGAAAAATCTCAACGGATAGAAACTGAACCCGCAACAGTCGACTGATGAAGAAACCTCAGTTGACTGATGCACAGTCAACATGGGTAGGTAAGAATTCATAACTGTAACTTACCACGTGGACAGTCGACTGTTAAACCAACAGGCGACTGTAATTTCTTCTACAGGCGACTGGCCGAGAGATGATAAGTTGAATGAAATCTGGAAATCCCACCAGTAACAGGACAGACGACTGAAGTAAGGAACACAGTCGACTGTTAATCAGAACATGCGACTATAAATCCTTATACAGACGACTGTCAAATACCCTGAGAATTTCCAGAGAGCTGAGTCAATAAATTGGCTCACAGACAGGCGACTGATGCAACATACACAGTCGGCTGATCCAAGAGACAGTCAACTGTATATACAGCATTAGTCGACTGGCCGTAAAAGTCAGATCAAACAAAGTTTGGGCAAAGGATAGACATGCGACTGATTTACAAAACACAGTCGACTATCACTTGGACAGGCGCCTGTGAATCGTTCATCAGTAGCCTGTGCGAAATAATCAGAGAAGGTCCAAAACTATATTGTAAGAGTCTGTGCATAACAGGCGACTGTAGAACAAAACACAGTCGACTGTTTTTGAGACAGGCGATTGTAAACTGTTAAGCAGTCGACTGTTATAGACAATCCTTGCACAATCAATAAACAAATGAATTGGGGTCAAAGGACAATTGATCTAAAGATGTCCTACGACCGAATGTAGATGCGTGTGAGTGCTCCATCAATGTTCTACTTCTAAGCTACATACTAGAAGAGATAAAAGAAAATTACATTTGACGAATAATCTCTTCTTTCCATCGTATGAGCTTGAAGTCTTCACGGAGCTTCAATCATCATCTACGATCATCCAATCCATGTAATTTGCCTTCAATGAACTTTGTGAGTCATCCATTGCTAGTAGATTTGCATACTAGTCTTAGGCAATGGATTAACTGCAAAATAGGGGATTAGTCATAAGTATTTATGTTTGCTCATCATTAACACCAAGTAGGGAGAAGTCCAATACTCAACATTCTCCCCCCTTTTGATGATGACAAACAAACTTAAACAAAGAGATAAATAATTATGCGTAATGAAAACTTACTCCCCCTATATAGATGCCAATCAAGTTAGTCAATAAATAATAGGGCATCTACATATCAATTGAAGCAAATGAGTAAGATATGCATGAATTTAATTCAAAAAATCTAGGAATTAAAATCCATATTCATTGTAATCTTACTCCCCCTGAATCTAAGGCGACTTCAATCTTAGATTCAAGTGTTAGAACATACTTAGCACATTCATTATGAATCTTGTATGTTTATTTCTCTCCCCCTATGGCATTATCCAAAAAGGTGGGAGCAAATAACAACAATAATAGTGCTAAATACGAACTAACAACAATCAAAGAGTATAAAGATTTAACGAATCAAAACTCATAAAATTACATCATATACACATGTGAGTAATGGAATTGAAGTCCAATATCAACATTTTAGATATACACAACAAAAATAGTTTCAAAAATGATTTCACAAATGCATCAATTCAGAGATAGCATGAAAAATCGAATATCAAATTCATATATTGTCTCAAAAGCACATCAACGAGAGCATATCATACTCGGAGACAACATAACATACATCACACAGACAAGATAAACATTATAGCAAAGTGTGACACATGATAAAATAGCAACATCATATATAGATATATAAAAGATGAGTACATCTGTCCATCACAAAATACGTCATGGTCAAGACAAAAAAAATAAATACATCGTCATGACAACATCGAAGTACATCACCATACAGATATAAAATCAACATCAACATCATCCAGACTCAATCACAAGAGACCACTCAAATACTAAACCAAAAAAAATCTAGGACTGAGTGTCGTCATGAGCTGCAGAGGAAGAAGGCTCTGGCACAGCAGGGGTATCCTCTGGATGAGGGTCAACAGCAGCAGCACCAGCATCAACAGAAGCATCAACAGCAGCAACACCAGCATCAACAGCAACATCAGTGACGATGGGCTGAGGAGGCTCATGAGGCTGAGGAGGGACAAATCGTCGCAGATGCTCAGGGAAGGGTATTCCCTGATAGTGGAAGGATATGGAGAGCAACTCATAAATACCAGACATCATCTGACGAAGAGAGCCAGATGCAGGAGGATCAGAGGAGGATGGCTGGTCAGCTGGAGGAAGAGTAGAGGAAGATGGAGCTGAAACTGATTTCCTCTTCTTCGATGCAGACTGCAAGGTCGAAGAGGACTTTGCCTTGGCAGCATCATCTAGGAGAGGAGCAAACGACATGGGCTCAAAAGGGGACAAATCAATGCCAAAACACGAGTAAGGAGTCCACCATATGGAATGTGAGACGAGGAGGACGTGAACTCGACCTTGTCCATTCTATCAAGGAGGACACCGGCCCAGTTCACGGGCATGCCAGAGAAAATAGCATACATACACTTCAGAATCTCCTGAGATGGCTGGTCAGACGATCCATACTTCGGTAGGATGTTGGACTTCACCACTAGGTGAACGGCCCAACCCCTAGCCGAGAACATGGATGACCTAATCCCAGAATCTAGGGCAGAAGGTATCTCTCGAAACATATCCCGGAGGACAGACTGGTCAAGCTCATCAATCTCGGAGATGCAGATATCAGTGGGAAGGGAACCAACAGAGGGAATCCTAAGAATAGTCCCTAGGAGAGTGGGAGTAATCTGGATGTGGGTTCTCTGAACTACGGTATCAAGAACACCGGTAGTCGAATACTCACTGCGAACGCGGTTAGCATAGAAGAGCTTCACCAGAAATGGGTAGGCTCTAGGGGACTCGCTCTGAGAGAAGCGAAAAAGGTCGGCTAGGTGAGTAGCAGATAAGATATCAGAAAGTCTCTCAGTGGTGAAGGCGGGGAAAGCAATGTACCGCTCCCTAAGAAGCTTGATCCCTAGAAGAGAGTGATATTTTGCCAAGCAAAGATCATCTCGGCAAATAGGAACTAGGGGATCAGAGGGGGGCACAGTAGGAGATTCTTCTGCAGAACTCGAAGCAGAAGGAGAGTGATGAGGGTCCTCAGCAGCAGGCTCACTGATGTGAACACCAGTGGGCTTGCGCTGACGCGTGATCAGGGGCTGAGCGTCGGAAGAAGTAGCTGAAGGAGAGTAACCCTGCGAAGAAGAATGCACGGGAGACTCGGCATGCTTGGTTCGGGCTTTGTAGGGTTTCTTTTTCTTGGCTAAAGGTTTCTTGGGTGCCCTACGACGCTTAGGAGCAACGATTTTCTCTTTTCCATTGGTTTTGGGTGCCATGGAATCGAGAGAGAGAGCAATGATAGTCAAAGAAATCGAAAGACACAAATCGAACGAAAGACTAGAGAGAGAGAGAGAGAGAGAGAGAGAGAGAGAGAGAGAGAGAAACCAAGTGGAGAAGGTGCGAAGACTCAACGACGAAGCAATCGACGAGCGAGAAGGCGGAGATCAACGGCAATGGCTGAGAAAAGAGCGGGAAGATGAAGGATTCAATCGGAGGAGAGAGAAGATCGTGGCTGAAAAAGAAACGTCTCGCTCAATATAAAAGTTGGGGAAATAATCTGGGCCGTTGGATCAATGAATCGACGGCTCAGATCAAAGCACTTGAACCGTCTCAACAGTAGACAGTCGACTGATGAACATAAGTCAGTCGACTGGATGGAGTGAAAAATAAAGCTCAGAAAGAGGGGCAGTCGATTGTCAAGTAACATACAGTCGCCTGTCAGTTTGACAGTCGACTGTAAGGTACGCAGCAGTCGACTGTCCGAGAATCAATAAACTTCATCAAGAATACAGAGAGCTCTGTAGAAAAGTTGACAGAGAGTACAGTCGCCTGATGACTAAAATTCAGTCGCCTGTTAAAATAACAATCGACTGTAAAACAATCATCAGTCGGCTGTGCGAAAGATAAAAATTCTCAGACTGAGGAGATAGAGTAGGGCAGTCGACTGTCGAAGGAAAGACAGTCGTCTGTCCTGGTCCAAAAATGCACAGTGAGATAGAATTCCAGAGAATAAGAACACTCACCCTAGGACCTATACTCTAATCACAAATACATCGTAAAAACAATGTAAAAACAATAAATCCATTGAAACACAAATCACTAAAATCAATCTCAAAAACTCATGAAATCAAATAATTCTCAATTGCCTTTCTTAAACACACATATATAATAAAGCACATGAAGATAAACAAAAAAAATATGAGCTCAAAGAGTGTTATAACATGAAAGTTGAGCTTCTAGATTTCAGATTCACCCATAATTCCTAATTCTCCACACGACCTCACAAATGAATCTTCTTTAAGAGGTTTAGTGAAGATATCAGCAATTTGTTTATGGGTTTCAATGTACTCTAAGATGATGTCCTTCTTAGCTACATGATCATTTATGAAATGGTGTCTCACGTCTGTGTTTGGTACGTGCGTGATTTATCAGATTCTTGGAAAGACAAATAGCACTTTGATTATCAACCATGACAGAGCAAGTATCACAATTGACACCATAGTCACTAAGTGTGTGTCTCATCCAAAGAACTTGTGCACATGCAAGACCCTCAGCAATATATTCCGCTTCAGTCGTGGACAATGACACCGAATTCTGTTTCTTAGACAACCAAGAAACTAAGGAATTTCCTAAGAAATGGCAAGTGCGACTAGTACTTTTCCTGTCGGACTTGCATCCGGCAAAGTCGGCATCACTATATGAGATTAACTCATATGTGCTAGACTTAGGGTAAAGTAACCCATAATCTAGAGACTGATTGAGATAACGAAATATTCGTTTAATCGCAATCAAGTGTGACTCCTTAGGTCTAGCTTGATATCTAGCACAAAGGCATACGGAAAACATGATACCGGGCCTACTAGCGGTTAAGTAAAGTAAGCTACCGATCATACCTTGATATAGACGAACGTCTACATCTTTTCTGCTCTAATCCTTGTGTAGATGGGTAGTAGTACTCATGGGAGTCCTTTTGCTCGAAGACGATTCCATCCCGAATCGCTTAATAAGCTCACATGTATACTTTGTCTGATGTATGAATGTGACATTCTCCATTTGTCGAATTTGCAATCCAAGGAAGTAGGTGAGCTCTCCCATGTGGCTCATCTCAAACTCATCCTTCATTGACTTGGAAAATTCTTGACAAAGATTAAAGTTAGTAGACCCAAAAATAATATCGTCTACATAAACTTGAATCAAAAGAATGTCATTTTCATAATCTTTAATGAAGAGTGCAGAATCAACTTCTCCCATTTTAAAACCTAAATCCAAAAGAAAGGTCTTAAGGCGATCATACCAAGCTTTAGGAGCTTGTCTCAACCCATACAACGCCTTCTTATGTTTGAAAACATGGTTTGGAAATTTTTCATGAATAAAACCGGGAGGTTGAGAAACATAAACTTCTTCATTGACAAACCCATTTAAAAATGCACTTTTAACATCCATTTGAAATAGTTTAAAATTCTTATGGGATGCAAAAGATAAAAGCAACCTAATAGCTTCTAATCTAGCTACGGGGGCAAAAGATTCTTCGAAATCAAAACCTTCCTCTTGCCGGTAGACTTGAGCTACTAACCTTGCTTTGCTCCTTGTGATTACCTCGTTTTCATCATCTTGTTCTTGAAGATCCATTTAGTCCCAATGACTTGGTGACCACTTGGAAGAGTACGAGTTCCCAAACTTCGTTTCTCTCGAATTACATTAGCTCTTCTTCCATTGCCACTATCCAAGAGCTATCCTCACAAGCTTCTTGGATGTTTGTTGGCTCAATGGTAGAGACAAATGCGCAATGAGAGAATTCTTCAATTCTCGACCTCGTTCAAACACCCACACCAATATCTCTAATTATTTGGTTATGTGGATGATTGCGAACGGTCGGGTAAGCTTTGGGTATACCTGTATCACTAGGAACAACTTCAACAATTTCGTTAGAAGTGTTAGTCTCAACAATGGAATCATTAATCTTAACATTATTAAGAGAATCATAAAGAGTATCTACACTGTCATCATCAACATGAGGAAAATCAAAATCTTCATAAAAAGATACGTGAAGTGATTTCTCAATCGTTGAAGAAGTTTTGTTGTATATCCGGTAGGCTTTGCTACGTGTGGAATATCCAACAAAAATTCCTTCATTGGATCTTAGCTCAAATTTGTCTAAGTTACCAAATGTGTTTTTTATAAAACATTTTGAACCAAAAACACAAAAATACTTTACTTGAGGCTTTTTGTTATAAAACAATTCAAAACAAATTTTGTTCGTACGGGGTCTCACTAGGATCCTATTGAGCACATAACATGCCGTGTGCACCGCTTCTGCCCAAAATTGTAGTCCTAAATGACCATCATGGAGCATAGTGCGAGCACACTCAATAAGAGTCCTATTCTTTCTCTCTACAACATCATTTTGTGGTGGTGCCCGAGGGAAGGAAAAATTATGAGTTATCACGGTGTCATCACAAAACTTAGTAAAGATTCATTCTCAAATTCTCCTCCATGATCACTACGAATAGTGATAATGGTGGATCCTAAGAAATTCTGAATCTTCTTTGCAAATTTGGTAAACTCTT
Organism: Scilla litardierei; assembly: GCA_030789695.1. Lineage (NCBI taxonomy): Eukaryota > Viridiplantae > Streptophyta > Magnoliopsida > Asparagales > Asparagaceae > Scilla > Scilla litardierei. The sequence continues at coordinate 348,670,658 of CM061133.1, read as the reverse complement.
CATAAGCTTCATTCTTATTAGTTAAGAATGAAACCCAAGTAAATCTAGACAAGTCGTCGACGACAACTAATCCATAATGAGCATTACCTAAAGAAGCGGTTCTAGTTGGCTCAAACAAATCTAAATGAAGAAGTTCTAGGGGCCTCTTAGAAGTAATCCCTTCTTTAAGCTTAAATGATTACTTAGTTTACTTCTTTGACACGAATCACAAAAGTTTTTCTTATTAAAAGTAATCTTAGGAACACCTTTGACTAGATCATGTTTAGCTAACTTATATAAGTGCTTGAAGTGAACATGACCAAAACGGCGATGCCATAATAGTTGTTCACTTGTGTTAGCAACTAAGCAATGTTCTACGGTTTTAAGCAAGCTCAAATAATAAATATTTTTACGTCTAATACCAGAAAATAAAACATTTGATTCACAATCAACAATTGTACACAATCCTTCTCCAAAGTTAACCTTGTAACCTTTGTCACAAAGTTGACTAATGGAAATGAGATTGTGACATATAATCAAGGGTTTTGAAGGATTACCGACAATACCTACTCCAATGATGGTTCCCTATTGATTACCTCCAAAAGTGACCGTTGCACCATCCTTGATGCTAATCACTTCGGAGAGCAAAGAGGGATCTCCCGTCATGTGTTTGGAGCAACCACTATCAAGAATCCATCCTTTCCCTTTAGAGCTAATGAGACATTTATTGTTCTTCTTCTTTCTCTTAGGTACCTATATAATATACCATAAGCTCATGGTACCCAATGTTTGTTGGGTCCAATGGGATTAGCCCTTTGGAAGCCAAGTCCAAGTGGACTTCCGCTTCCCAACATAATTATTATTTCTAATCACATCATGAAAATAGGAATCAACATAAGCATTCCTATCATTTAGGCTAGTATTCTTAGGACCCCAAATAGTGTAAATCTTGGGAGTCCTTTTCCTAGTTGCATGCATATGTGTTGGATTTCTATGTGGTGCATGCTTCTTAGGCACATGGTTTCTAGCATAAACATGAGGTGGAGGATATGCATTGTACATTCTAGGATGATATGTATGCTTGGGAACATGCATGTTGTATGAAGCATATGGATCATGCATGACATGTGGAGGATGACCATACATGTAGGAATGATGCGTATGAGCATACGGGTGTATAGGCGCACGTACATGAGTATTTCTCATGTGTGGATTTGTACGTGTCCGTGGGTGTGGAGCATAAAAAGTGGCATGATTATCCACTTGTGAAGTAGGAGGTTTCCTACGTGGATGAGTGTTAGTGTACATATAAGCATGACTTCTCTTTTGGTTTCCACCCTTAGTGGGTTTCTTGCCAAAAGGAAGAGAGGGTGAAGTGGTGACTTTCTTGGTAGGTTTGCTACCTATAGTGCTTTGACACCACTTGTGGATGCACCGGAGGAAGGCCTCACAAAATCTATAGTGACACCACTATAGGAGGTGCGATCATTTGATGCATTTGCTTTTACAAATCTAAGACCAACACGATGTGTGGCCGGAAATTGGTTTGCAAGTAAATCATCCAATTGTCCTTTTCTCTTATTGAATCTCACAATACGGGAGGATATGAGCTCATATTTCTCCTTTAAAGAAGAAATGTTGGTATCCAAGGTGGACACCCGTGCTTTGAGCTCGTGCACTTGAGTTTTAAGAGAATCATTCTCTAAACTCAATTGTGTGTGTCGTGTAACTAGATCACTATTATCCTTAGGATGTGTTTGATCTAGTTGAGATTTGAGGGAATTCACCTTATCTCTCAATGTGACATTTTGAGAAGATAAGTTTGCTTTCTCAAGAGTTAAAGTATCAACAATGGTGTCATTGTTGATAATGCATGGAATGGATGACTTGCTAATATTTGATTTCTTTAAGCTAGTATATCTAAGCATTAAAGATTGATATTTAGCAAATAATTCTTCATTAGCAATACGAAGTTCATCCATTGTTACCTCGGTTTCATCCGTGTCGGAGTCACTCTCATCGGAAAGTGAGTCTTCTCGTGCCATGAAACACATGTGGACGCTCTCACCCTTCTCATCATCGGAATCACTCGATGATTCATCACTTGAGTCGTCAAATGTACCTACGAGTCCTTTCTTCTTGTCTCTCTTGTTTTTGTCGGACTTGTGGTACTTCGGTGCCTTCCACTTCTCTTTGTTCTTTAGCATTGGGCAATCCCTCTTAATGTGCCCTGGCTTATTACATTTATAGCAAAGAGAGGAAGTAGCATTAGTAGACTCAAAACGTTTGTTGGATGAAAATTTACCTTTGCGGAAGAAGCGTTGGAACTTCTTCGCCATTTGGGCCATTTCACCCAAATCCATCTCGTTCTCGGATTCATCACTATCGGAGGATGATGAATTGGCGTTGAATGCCAAAGCTTTCTTCTTGGCCTCCGAGGGATTAATCATAGCTCGAATCTTTAATCGGTTTTCTCGTCTTACCTCATAAGACATGAGAGCCTCGATAAGATTCACCACGGTGTAGTTCTTCAAGTCATTGACCTCCTCGATGTCGATCGCTCTTCTTTCCCTATTGGAGGTCATTCCCATGATGGTCTTCCTTACCTTATTAGGTTCGGAGTATATTTGGCCAAGAGCTTCCAATTCATTGATGATGTCGGTAAAACGTCCGTACATCGATGCAATGCTCTCATTATCCTGCATATGAAACAAATCGAAGTTTTGCACGGCAACATATAACTTTGAAAGTTTTACCTTATTCGTTCCCTCGTGGGTAACGATGAGATGGTTCCAAATTTGATATGCACTCTTACATGTGCATATCTTGTTGAACTCATTCGGGTCTAACGCACAATAAAGAGCGTTCATTGCTTTAGCGTTGTTGACTTCAGCGGACTTCTCGGAAGACGTCCATTTTTCGAAATCCTCTTCGGTGGGCTCGACGTATTCCTTGTGGAGGGTTCTCCAAAGCGAAGCACTCTTAAGGAACGTCTCCATCCTGTATTTCCAATAGCCAAAATTTGTACCATTGAAACGCGGAGGGCGCACCGTAGATTGACCTTCGAAAAGTGTGGACGCTCCATCACGATCGTGATTGTTGTACGAAGGCGGCGGAGGGATGTTGTTGTTGTTGAATGCCATAGATATAACCTTGCGCTTTGATACCAATTGTAAGGACCCTGTCTATGGGGAAAACACTAGAAGGGGGGTTGAGTAGTGTTTTTGCAAATTTAAATGGAATTTACGCCAAATAAAATGCTAACCAACAATATAATGCGGAAATAGAATTAAACCCAAATACAAAACAATTGCAAACACAATTATGTTTATAGGGTTCGGATTACCCAAGTCAACTCCCGACTTGTTCCTGGTAATCCTACGTCCCTTCCACCTGGATACCACCGGATACTCAAGTTAGAACCCTAACTTGAGGTTTCCTTAAAACCCACTTGTAGCAACCCTACAAGTGCAATCGAATACAATCGATGTCCTTGACTCCCACAACTTGGGAGCAAGCAAAGCCACTCTCACAACCGAGAGCAAATCTCAAATAACGAAAGTTATGAAATAATGAAAAACAACACTTGCAATCACATATGCCTTGAAGTAGAACTTGAAGGAGGAGTGTGATGTGTGTTGAAGAACTCTCTTGCAAGAGAGGAGAAGCCATTTCTCTTGACTGCACCAATTGCCTAGAGGATCACTCTTTGGTTCTAGGTTGGAGATCAAGAGATCAAAGATTTGGAATTCTTAGGGCTTTGGATTTGAGAGCTTTAGACTTTAGAAAATGAAAGCTTAATATCAATGAGTAACCTTTCAATGGAACAGTAGAAGCCTTATTTATAGGTTTCTCAAATCCACAAAACAGCTTAGACAAAAACCCAATTGGAATCCGTGAGAAAAATCTCAACGGATAGAAACTGAACCCGCAACAGTCGACTGATGAAGAAACCTCAGTTGACTGATGCACAGTCAGCATGGGTAGGTAAGAATTCATAACTGTAACTTACCACGTGGACAGTCGACTGATGAAGCAAAGACAGTCGACTGTTAAACCAACAGGCGACTGTAATTTCTTCTACAGGCGACTGGCCGAGAGATGGTAAGTTGAATGAAATCTGGAAATCCCACAAGTAACATGACAGACGACTAAAATAAGGAACACAGTCGACTGTTAATCAGAACAGGTGACTGTAAATCCTTATACAGACGACTGTCAAATACCCTGAGAATTTCCAGAGAGCTGAGTCAATAAATTGGCTCATAGACAGGCGACTGATGCAACATACACAGTCGACTGATCCAAGAGACAGTCGACTGTATATACAGCATTAGTCAACTGGCCGTAAAAGTCAGATCAAACAAAGTTTGGGCAAAGGATAGACAGACGACTGATTTACAAAACACAGTCGACTGTCACCTGGACAGGCGCCTGTGAATCGTTCATCAGTAGCCTGTGCGAAATAATCAGAGAAGGTCCAAAACTATATTGTAAGAGTCTGTGCATAACAGGCGACTGTAGAACAAAACACAGTCGACTGTTTTTGAGACAGGCGATTGTAAACTGTTAAGCAGTCGACTGTTATAGACAATCCTTGCACAATCAATAAACAAATGAATTGGGGTCAAAGGACAATTGATCTAAAGATGTCCTACGACCGAATGTAGATGCGTGTGAGTGCTCCATCAATGTTCTACTTCTAAGCTACATACTAGAAGAGATAAAAGAAAATTACATTTGACAAATAATCTCTTCTTTCCATCGTATGAGCTTGAAGTCTTCACGGAGCTTCAATCATCATATACGATCATCCAATCCATGTAATTTGCCTTCAATGAACTTTGTGAGTCATCCATTGCTAGTAGATCTTCATACTAGTCTTAGGCAATGGATTAACTGCAAAATAGGGGATTAGTCACAATTATTTATGTTTGCTCATCATTAACACCGAGTATGGAGATGTCCAATACTTAACAGCTCTTTCCTCTTCTAATTATGATGTGAACTAAGCTATGCATGTTATACTTGGTGTGTTTGCTTGAGTGCTCTTGCGTGATTTTTGGTGCTGTGCTGATTTATTGTGGGGTTTCTCCCCTCTGATGCTTGCGGTCATTATTGCCCAAGGCATTTTGGCCCTGTATTCTGTTTCACTTAGGAGCTTTGCCTCCACTGTTCTTGGCCATGAGCACCCTAACCCTGTTCACTATTGGCTTGAGGCTTTTGACATATGTTTCCGTTGGCCGAGAGCTTTGCCATGTGAATAAATGATGTGGGCTTTATTGTTTGGAATCTATTGACTTTGAGCTTTCACTTATTGAAGCATTAGGGTGCATGCCCCACGGCCAGTTGGAAAGAGGGAGAGAAGAGTGTGTTTGAGTGTGGGTATTGTGCAGGGATAATTTGGGTATTCCACGGTGGTTTAAGGATTTTAACATTTCAATGGCACACTTGTAAATAAGTGGGCCTGGAGGTGTTTTTGGGCTGTGAGGGTTGCATGTGGGTGATGGATGGGACATTGCCATAATTGGAAACACGTGAATAGTCCCCCTCAATTGTAATATAGATTGTGATTTAATTGTAACCCTACATATATTTATATTGTTAAAATTGTATATCCTCTTTTGATGATATTGTAATAATAAGAAGCATGTGAAATTAGAATTGGCCCTTAAAGTGATCGAGGATGAGACTTCCTATGAGATTACAAGTTCACCATTCTCCCATGAACTATCGTGGAATTACTCTTTATGCATGCAAATGATTACATAATACTTCTAACATCAATTAAGGTTATATGGTTGGGTTGGGTTATGTTGAATATGTACTTGAAGTAAATTGTAACTCATGTATGCCATATTGTTGGTTTATTGGACTCATTGGATAATGATTCATGATTCATATTGTTCGAAGGTTGATTTGTTGATATGTTGGCTTTTAAACTGTTGAAAATCATGAACTTAGAATGGAGTTGAAATATATAGCACCCCAACCATATAGGCTAATGATGACCTGGCCTCTTAGACTTGTTGAGAGACTTGTTCTCCTTTTTACTTTTATATGATGCATGCTAGAGTAATCACTCCTCCATAAAGGAATTGATTATATCACCACTAATACATAGACGGCCACTTGTTTCTACTATTTTAAGGTATGAAACACTGAAACAACATGGTAACTTGACTTTAGAATATTACCTAAAACACCTTCATTGATCACCTGAAACAACACCTTCATTGGCACTGAAACTTTATAACCTTAGATAAACACTTAGCATTCAGACTCAATTGATTTTGGGGTTTAACTTATATTTAAGAGAATACAAGAACAACTAAAGCCATGCTTTTGATTATAACTAATAGAATTACATTATCACATCTGGTATCCGACTAGGCTTCATTCATGTATCGGTTTGGACCCACATTAGTATCGTTAGATAGTTTTTGAGTCCCCTTCTTGTTCCTGTTGGACTTGGCCCATGTGAGCGCCTCATGGTACATGGTGGTCTTTGGGTTGTTTATCATAGTCTTCTATATAAGTCGCGTCTTAGGATTTTTATAGTTGCTATATTCACATGGACTAGAACATTTATAACATAGACTTAAACTGTAAAATGATTTATATTCATGTCTTTAGTTTATCATAATGTCCCTTTATATATACTATGTTCCTATTTCATTTCAGTCATGCATATATACATTGTTTAAATTTCGAATTTTAAAATTATTGTAAATTTATTCTGACCTAGCGGTCCTATTTTGTTGCATCGTTAGGTGCTTATCAAAAGTACAAGGAGACTCCGGCTTACAAGGAAGATACTGATTTTCTGTACAGGACGTAGACTTTTGAGTGATTAGGTTATGTGTGAATATATTTTATTTTGTATCTGGAGACATTGTAACCTTTATATGATAATCAGATTTCGAATTTTATACGAGTATGTTGGTATATTTTTGCTATTGGCTATATTATTTTCAATGATAGACTTGCAATTCATATTGTTGCGGGGTAAATCCGCACACGATGAGATTTATTTTGAAGTGCGGAATTAAGTGCACAATGATTACAAGTGTAGGGTTGATGACGATGCTAATCACGATTTGAGGGCGATTTGTATTTGAGGATCTCAAGGTCACCCGTCAATCGGAGTGGGTCGTCCTCTAGTTGGTGAAGATCGCTCGGCAGTTAAGAAAGGTCGCCACAGGTCGCACGTCCGTTGGCAGCTGGGGCGAACTTCCTGCAAGGTGAGCAACTCGTCAGAAAGGCTGGGCGGGCTGTCTGCCCATAGCCCCTCCGATGCTTAAGTCAGTTGATGACTGCTTGGAGAACGTCGGACACACAGGGCGATCTTAGGGGCAGATCGGCGCTTGCGTGGCGAACTAGTGTGGAAGGCGTGAATATATGGAGGATATTCGGCCTTGGGTATAAGTAGATATGTTATATGTTTTAATTGACCAGTTAACCACCCCCTTCTCGTTGGAGGAGAGGTGGTTTTTATAGGGTTGATAGGCGGTGTAGAGATATTTTCCGCATTAATAGTGTCGAGGGGTGTCAGGCGCATCAGGTTGTCAGAGCCGTAAATGTCAGGCGCGCTTTCGGCAGGCTGTCAGGCGGCGAAGCGGTTAGGTGCGCTTTTGTCAGACTTTGTCTGTAGTGAGACTGGCAGTGATATGTGTGGCGGGTTGCCTCCCTTCTTGGGCCAACTGCTTCGGGGCGAAGAGGTAGGCGAGCCGCCTCCGAGGCGAGCTACTCTGGAGCGAGCTACTCTAGGGCAAGCTAGCGTAGAACGTGTGCGGTCAGTCGGAGGGTTCTTCTCTTCAATTCAGACATCGAGCTTGTCGCTCTGCTTGGGCGAGCTTCTCTAAGACTAGGGCGATTTGGCGGGCCATGGCTTGGGCTTGGTTGATAAGCTGCGATCCGCAAGGGCGCACTGCTCTGAGCCTCGGCGAGCTCTTCTTAGTCTCGGCGAACTGGTCCTCATTGATGAGGATTGTTGATGGGTTATTTGAGTGGGCCGTTATCAACTAGGCTGGCTTTTAGGGCTTTACAATTGCCCCCAACATTTGGTGGGGACAATCTTCGGCCAGAGGAGACACTGAATGTTGAGTAGACACGGTAGCAAATTATTAGAGAATCTCTTCGTACCTTTTGTTTGATAGCGAGCTTCGTAAGCCTGGGTGACCTATCGGGGGCGCAGCTCGTACGCTTGCCCCGGAGTGCGACCGTGGTGAAGTAGCCCACCCCTAGTGATCATGCCGATCTTGGCCTAGGGTTTCTCATATATCTAAAACACAAAAAGTGCGTAAGTTGAAACATCAACATATGTCGGAGATAGAGTGAAGACCTGTTTGGGTGAGGGCGCAATCTGGAAACCTGCCCCGGACCCATGGGTGATCTGCCGGGGGAGGATGACCTTTGCCGAGGACAACCTTCACCTGAGGGCGCCCTTTCGGGGGTGCAGTTTCGGAGCCCGTCCTGGGTCTCTAACAGGGAAGGGTCGAGTTACGCAGTCTGTCCCAAGCCCTTGGCGACCTTTCGGGGGCGCAGCTCGGAAGCCTGCTCCGGATCTTTGCTGCGAGGTAGTTTGCTCTTTTCTCCGGTTTGGGTAGCGAGGCCCGACCTGCTACGGGTAGTCAGGCCGCGACATGCCCCGGAGGGCTTCGAGAGGGTGAGTCGGGGTCGTGGCCCTTCCAGCACCCCTGGGGGTCCTATACCCCTGGCGCCTTTCGGTGGCGCAGCACGTGGCCTGCCCCGGATCTTTGGTAGGGAAGGGTCAAGGTGTGTAACTCGTCTCCAGCCCTTGGAGACCTTTCGGGCTCACGACTTAGAAACCTGCCCCGGAGGTGTGGTTTATGGCGAGTCAGCTCGCCTCCAAGGATCGGGTCGATCTTGACCTAGGATTTCTCGCACACAAGGGGCGCATAGTCGACCCGATCTCGACCTGGGGCGCATAGTCGACCCGATATGGACCTGTATTTTCGTATCCCAGGTCGTCATGCGAGAGCTCGAGCCTTAGGGCGCGTAGTCGGCCTACTCGGAGGAGCTTCGATTTTGGGTTGAAGCTTTATGGAAGCGCTTATTGAACAACCGCTTCTTCATTGAGCCGCCTATGTTGAGCGGCCTCGATGTCCGCATCGAGACGTCTCTATTGGGCCGCTATCTCTTCGTTGGGCTCCTTTTGCCGGGCGGCCGCCTCTTCTTCGATCTGGGGGTGAAGGCTGCGCCTCACGTTCTGGGGATTAGGGAGACGGTGGATGCCCCGACCCCACCCGCACCACAATCATTCGTCATTTTTGTAAGGGCTTCAAAGCCTTGGTGGATAGCGCGGGCCGAGGCATGAACAGCCTCTGCCGTCCCCTCAAGGGGTACATCCGTCGGGGGAGTCCCTCTGAGAGGGCGCGGCTCTTCTTCCATGGGATGTCTGCCACGGTTAGAACTAGGATTGAACTGTATGGTATTAGACATGGGTGTGACCCTAAAGTTCCCACAGACGGTGCCAACTGTTGCGGGGTAAATCCGCACACAATGCGATTTATTTTGAAGTGGGGAATTACGGGCACAATGATTACAAATGTAGGGTTGATAACGAGGCTAATCACGATTTAAGGGCGATTTGTAGATGAGGATCTCAATGTCACCCGTCAATCGGAGTAGGTCGCCCTCTAATTGGTGAAGGTCGCTTGTCAGTTAACGAAGGTCGCCGCAGGTCGCACGTCCGTTGGCAGCTGGGACGAACTTCCTGCAAGGTGAGCAACTCGTTAGAAAGACCGGGCGGGCTGTCAGCACATAGCCCCTCTGATGCTTAAGTCAGTTGATGACTGCTTGGAGAACGTCGAACACGCAGGGCGATCATAGTGGTAGATCGGCACTTGCGTGACGAACTAGTGTGGAAGGCGTGAATATATGGATGATATTCGGCCTCGGGTAAGTAGATATGTCAGATGTTTTAACTGGCCAGCCAACCAGCCGCCTTCTCGTTGGAGGAGACGAGGTATTTATAGGGCTGAGAGGCGGTTGCTTGACATCCTGTCAGCTGTCGAATCCACCCAGCTGGCACCCGAGTGGTGAAGCAATAAGGTGGCGAGCGGTGTCAGAGATATTTTCCGCATTGATGGTGTCAGGTGGTGTCAGGCGCATCAGGCTGTCAGAGCCGTAAATGTCAGGCATGCTTTCCGCAGGCTGTCAGGCGGTGAAACGGCCAGGTGCGCTTTTGTCAGACTTTGTCTGTAGTGAGACTGGCAGTGATATTTATAGCGGGTTGCCTCCCTTTTTGGGCAGACTGCTTCGGGGCGAAGAGGTAGGCGAGCCGCCTCCGGGGCGAGCTACTCTGGAGCGAGATAGCGTAGAACGTGTGCGGTTAGCCGGAGAGTTCTTCTCTTATATTCAGACGGTGAGCTTCTTGCTCTGCTTGGGCGAGCTTCTATAAGACTCGGGCGATTTGGCGGGCCATGACTTGGGATTGGTTGACAAGCTTGGCAGTCCTTAAGGGCGCACTGCTCTGAGCCTCGACGAGCTCTTCTTAGTCTCGGCGAACTGGTCCTCATTAATGAGGATTGTTGATGGGTTATTTAAGTGGGCCTTTATCAACTAGGCCGACTTTTAGGGCGTAACACATATAAAACTGTTACGTGTTTCGAGAAGCGGAGCATGACAAATATAATTTTAAATCATAACATATTAAAAATTATTTAAAATAGTATAATTTTTTTCCTTTCTCGTGCCCTGTCATCATCTTGAATCTTATGGATGTAAACCGATTTGTGCTATCCAAATTAGATCCGTATCCGTGTCCTTTTGGGTGCAGATATGGCTGTCAAAATATCCAATCTAATCTGATAACACAAATTTGGATAATGAAATTTGATTGTGGACCTGGATAATGATATCTGATATTGCCAATGTATATTAAACCCACTACTCATTTGTCGTTAGCTACCTTATCTATGATCATATATCGCCGTGTATTTGTTCAGTACTTGACCCAAACACAATGACATAATAAAATTGTCAATTTTGTTGTGAACGGTTATTTAACCGTGTTGGTTGAGATTCTGGGCTATCCTAGAGATAGGCCCATATCATTGTAAACTCATCTTTGTACTCTCCCCATTGCCTATAAATAAAGAGCTGGGGGCTCCATCCCCCACTAGTTGATTCATAACACGTTATCAGCATGAGCCTCTAAAAATTTTTCGCAAAATTTCTTTTCGTTCGTTGCGAAGGCGAAGGCGATAGGAGACGGGAGATCCACGAGCACGGTGCAAGGCTTCCTCAATCGAGCGCCGTCATCCGCGTAGGGCTTTGTGCAACCGTCGCTATATCCGGAGGACATATATAGAGGTAAAAACACTAAAAACGATGTTTTTAATCATACGTATGATTGCTCTCCCCCTATATCTCGCAAGATCGGTATAGGGATCGATTGTCGCCTTGAAAACGACGAATTTTTCATCTCAAAAATCAAATTTTTAGAGCTTTTGCTGTGTAAACCCCACCATGAGACCGCCGGCGGCTTTGCCGCCGGCCACCCCCCCCTCCCCGCGTCGCGACCACCCCCCCCCCCCCCCATTGCGGGAGGGGCGGCCGACGCCTGGCCAATCCCCCCTTGCGGGGGGCGGCCGCCGCCTTCCCCTGTAGGGGGGCGGCCCCCTGCCCGTCGCCCTCCCCCAACAGCGGGGGGCGGCCCCGCGCCGCCCTCCCCTGCGGGGGGGTGGCGGCCGTCGCTCCCCCCTGCGGCGGGGGGCGGCCCTGCCCCGCCGCCCTCCCCTGCAGCGGGGGCGGCCCCGCCCCTCGCCCCCTCTGCAGGGGGCGACGCCTCCCCCCTATCCGCCGCCGGTGGACGAAAGGGGGCGGCGGTGGCTATCCCTAGCCACCGCCCCCAAAACCTTAGTGGGCTTTTTCGGCCCATTTACAAAAAAAAATTTGATGCCTTGCGGGCCTAAAGCCCGCAAGCAAACTGCGGGCCTTAGGCCCGCAGGCTTTGTTTTTCAAAAAAAAAATTCGATGCCTTGCGGGCCTGAAGCCCGCAAGCAAACTGCGGGCTTCAGGCCCGCAGGTTTCGTTTTTCAAAAAAAAAAGAGAGAGAGAGAAAGCCTTGTGGGCCTGAAGCCCGCAAGCACAGTGCGGGCCTCAGGCCCGCAGGCTTTGTTTCAGAAAAAATGGGGGAAGGTTAAAAATAAGCCTTAAAAGGCTTTTTGGGCTAAAAATTAATTTTCAAGAGGGCGTTTTAAGGACCTATAAATTCGTGAAAAATCACGGTAATTTACGGGGCTATCATCGGGCATACAAGAATTTTATTGAGGACTTTTGGGGGTTATTTGTGATGATTTAAAAAGGAAAAACCATTTTCCTTATACAACGAAAATGTTAATTTTTGGGCTCATTATTCAATTTTATTGTTTAAACCCACTCATTACAACCCTTGCATCGTAATGATTTTTCTGTAAAAATCATCTTTAGATGCTTTACATCACTAGGCTTATTTTGTGGATATTATATGTGTGGTTGTGCATTATATTTAAAACTTAATCATTAGGAAGATCCTGCGACCGCTCTGCCGTTAGTAACCTAACCTAACGGTGTATGACGTTGCCCAGTGGTCCAATAATTATTAAGTGATTAAATTATTTATCCATCTCTGCGAATATAAAATGCATGTGATGCCTGTGATGAAAATGTCTGATGAAAATGTTGATGAGCACAATATTTCTGCATGAATGGCTAAATGTGATTTTTGGATCGGATGTTTAAGTCCCACAGGTTATTTCCCGCACTTTTCTTTTCTTTTTGAGAGAAATTGTAGTGAGGAATTTATGTAAATGTCAAAGAAAGAAGACCAACTTCCATGGAGACGGAGGTCACAGTTGAAGCTGGAGATATCATATGGGACCCACAGGGTTTCCAAAGTTGTATTTTCCTTTTAAAGCTACAAATTTGTATAATTTGGACTGTATGGACTTTGGACTCTTTCTTGTGGGACTGGCCCATCCAAGCATTTAGTTTTTCATTAAATATTGCCTCCGCATGAAAATGTTTTCTTTGATTAAATATTAATTCATGCATGTCTGTGCTCTGCTAGATAAATGGCTAAAATTGCAAGCGTTGATTTCGAAGTACTGGATGCATCAGGTAGAAACTATCTAAGCTGGCAGCTAGATGTAAAGTTTCACCTGCGGACAAAGTCCCTCATTCCTGCTGTAACTGAAAAAGAAAATGTCAGCGATATAGAGAAGGCGCAAGCCATCATCTATATTCGCCGCCATGTGGACAAGACCTTAAAGGCTGAATACCTTACGGTCGAAGATCCACTTGAGCTATGGACTGCCCTTGAGGACATGTATAAACATTAGAAAGATGTTATACTCCCAAGGGCACGATACGAGTGGGAGAACCTGAGACTGCAGGACTTTAAGTCCATTGCTGAGTTCAACTCAGCACTTTTTAGCATCACCTCACGCCTGAAGTTGTGTGGTGAGAAAGTCTCAGAAGATCGCATGCTGGAAAAGACGTATACGTCTTTTCACGAAAAAGATGTGATACTCATGCAGCAATACCGTGAACGCAAGTTCACCAAGTATTCAGAGCTGCCGTCATGTCTACTCATGGCCGAGCAAAACAAGAGCTTCTTCTCGCCACTCACAATATGCGCTCTCCCAGCACTGCCCCCTACCAGAAGCTCAACATTCCTCTTCTTTCAAAAAGAAGAGAGATAATAAAAGAAAAGAAATACCACAGAAAGGGGGACACCCGAAAAGAGCCAAGGGCCAAGTACAGCAGCAAAAGAATGAACGGAAGCGCAAGTTAACCTGGCGCAGAAATGACAACAAGAAAAATGATGCACCCCACCCAAGAGGGATTGGGAAGACCAGTGTCACAGCTGTGGCATGACAGGCCACTGGTCCAGATTGTGCAGGACCCCAATGCATCTCCAGGAGCTGTATAAATAAAGCAAGAAAAATAAAGCTGAAACAAACCTGGTGACATCTGATGCTCTAGTCAGGTTCTCAGCTGACGACTTCGAAAATGATGACTTGCTTGATTAGCCTTTATTTTTATCTTAGCAATTTGTTTTGAGAATAATTTATGTTATGAGAGCATTTGAATTATGTAATTTGTTCTGAATGAAAATGTTTATCTGAATATGCATGTGCCTATACGATTCATCTTTTAAATGAAACTGCTCTCATAAATGTTTAGTAGACAATAAACAAATACGATTTTTCAATACAAAGCCCAACATTAGGGCCATATTGAAGATCCAGGGAACGCAACATAGTTGCCCCCCAAATGACACAGAAACAAAAAATAAAGGATGCATTAAATCTCTCCGAATTCCAAAAGAAACTTTCTAAGTTTCAAGGACATCCGTTTCAACGGACTCCAGTTGGAAACATCAAATGTAAATGAAAAAAAAATTATTGTATGCAACGTCTCAAGAAAAAGGAGTAAAATCCATACTTGAACGTTTTGAGAGCCTTATAGGCCTCTACCATACAAAGATTCGGAGAAAGGAAGCGGAATTAAAAGAAGCATCTGAAGTGCCCGACATCAGCCAAGTTTTTACTCTGGCATGATGAACTTGGCCACCCTGGATTTCTAATGATGCACCGCATCTTATCCTATGGGTATAACTTGAAGAACCAGAAGATTCTTCAGAAGGGAGAATTCCCTCGCATCCCTTGCTATAAGGGAAAACTAATTTCAAGGCCATCTTCACGAAAAATTGAAAAAGAATCCCCACGCTTCCTCCAAATGAATACAAGGAGATAAATATGGATAAAATCCACCACCCCTAGTGGGCTATTTCGGTACTTCATTGCACTGATAAATGCATCCTCAGAACACTCGTATGTGTGTCTACTACAGACCCGCAACTTAGCTTTTCCAAATCTATTGGCACAAAAATAAACATGTTGCGGGCACATTTCCCAGACAATCAAATGTAGAAAATAAGTCTGGCTAATGTTGGGAAATATACCTCCCGGTCATTTCAAGAGTACTGCCAAGCAACGGAAATAAAAAATGAACATACAAGTGCCGCATGTTCATACCCAAAATGGGTCGGCAGAGTCACTGATAAGTAGACCCCAATGGATTGAACGTCCATTAAATTCCGATTGCCTATGGATACATGGGGACATGCAAATTCTGCATGCTGCATCGTAAATGAAAATAAGACACTTTGGAGGTCAGAGTCTCCAATGCAACTTGCATATGGAATGCCACCGAACATTTCTCATCTGAGAATCTTCGGTCGCGCAGTTTTAAATCCCCATTGCACCACCAAAGAGGACCAAAACGGTACTCAATGTCGCCTAGGTATCCATGCAGGGTTTGACTCACCCTCACTTATGAGATACCTAGAACCCCAAACGGGGGACGCATTTAAGGCACATCTTGAAGACTGTGATTTCGATGAGACGAGTTTCCCCAATATAAGCCCAGATACTGGAAAATCTGACGCGAAGCAAATGTTAACATGGAATACAAATAGCTTGACCCACTAATGATTCGGTAACAAAACAAATGTGAAGATGTGTTCCTGAAGATCCTCCACAGAACAATGTTCACCACTTACCGAACTCATTTACTGACAACCAGAAGATTGTCAGATCACACATCCCTGCTGTAAAAACTCCAGCTAGGATTGACATCCCCGAGAATGGATGCAACCCACCACCAGCAGAAGTGGCTGATCCTCAACAGAAAAGAGGCAGACCACCAGGCTCCAAGGACAGAAACTCCTGGAGACCTTAAGACAATACTACCACAGGACAATGAGCTCATGTCCACACCCTCACCCGTCCCGGAATCCACTGCAGAGGAATTGCCGGGAAAAAGTGAAATTAAAAGTAAATGTTGTACGTATTGGGGAGGTGTTGGACAGATAGAATATAAATTGTCGATAATGTATTCACGTATCATATTGCATATACATCGCAAAAGCGATGATGTTTATAAATTATCGTTCCATACTCCGTTGCTAGAAGGCAAACGTAGAGATTGGCCAAAATGTGGAACAAGGCAATAAAAGATGAGCTGGACTTACTTATGAAATGTGAAATGTTCGGACCTGAAGTCCAGACACCAAAAGGTGTCAACCTTGTGGATAAAATAAAGTATTGCACACATAAGAAAACTAAATACAAAATCGTATGCTATAAGGTACAACCTATAGCCCAAGGCAAATTTCGCTGAAACTAGGGAGCGAACAAATCAAAATGAGCATGTCTCATAAATGATGCATCACTCTCCCTAAGTTATCAAAAGCGAATACCTTACGATTTGGCGAAGGAAAACTTTGGATATGCTGTTATTGGATGTTGTGACGGCATACCTTCGTGGATATCTTGGTAAAGATAATTTCCATATTTCCTTAAAAGCCTGAATAGACTTCGGGACGTCTATTCTATTGAAGAAAAATAATAAAAGTAACGTACAACCAAGAGAATTGCTTGACAAAGCAATGATCCTTACTGAAGGTTGTCTTTGCATCTGAGCAAAGAGCAGGATTTAAGATCATAGTTGTAAACAACTAAAATCTTATCGGATCTCCTGAAGAGAAAACCGAGACATCTGTTCAAGCCTGACTTTTAAACATGAAATAAAAAGACCTAGGCAAACATAAAGTCATGGCTCAATGAATCCTGTTACATACGCCCAGAAGTGCGTTGAAGAAATTAAAAGGGCCATTGTCATCCAAAGTACACCTACGGGAGTATACTTAATGGATATACTAAAAGAACCCTTCCGATCGCTGGAAAAGGGGGAGGATATAACTGGTCCTAAAGTCTCTTATCTGAGTGCAACCAGGCACCCCTGGCTAACTGCATGTGTCCCGATATAGCAATTGCAGTAAACTCATTAGCCAGAGATAGTTGGCACCTAAAAAGGGCCATTAGACCGGAGTTAAGCCTTCTGCGCTTCCTCCAAGGGTCAAAAGATTTGGACTTATAATATGAAGTAGCCTCCTCCAATGTTTATGCAAATGCAAGTTATAGGTCCGGTCCCTATACTGAGAAATCACAAAACGTGTACCCACAGTGGGATGGCCATCTACCGCAGACCTGCAATGCAATTAATGAAGGCAACATCATTCTACCATTCAGAGATCCTAACCACACCAATGGTGTATTCGAGGGCGCCTGCTGGTACATCACATCCCAGTGACGATTGGGATAGAGGCTGGTATTATGGAGCTGACCACATAGTCTGAAGACCACATCAGAGGCGACGATACTTAGCACACCTCTCCAGAGTTTCTGGATTCAGCAGCTACTTAATTGTGATAACTTTGTAATCTATGTATATTTTCGGAATGTTGTAAAGAGGAGTGATGAGATGAGCCTAAGAGATCTGAAAGCCTAAGAGCTTTTACATATCAGGGGGAGTTGAGGGAATTTGTACTCTTTTCCCTTAGCTATGGTTTTTCCCACTGGGTTTTCCATAACCAAAGGTTTTAATGAGGCAAATAACATCAACTCTGGATCCTAAAGAATCCACCCCTCTGTGACGCTCAGAATCCAGAAGTATTCATGAGCAGAGTCACTTGTACAAATCAGGGGGAGTCAAAGAGCATTTGTACTCTTTTTCCTTAACTATGGTTTTTCCCACTGGGTTTTCCATAGCTAAAGGTTTTAACGAGGCAAATCTCACCAACTCAGGATCCTGATGTATCCACCCCATGTGAGACTCTTCTACGCTCAGAATCCTGAAGTATTCTCGAGCAAAGTCCACACCTATGGCTGGATAAGGGGGAGTGTTGTGAAAGGTTATTTAACCGTGTTTGTTGAGATTCGGGCTATCCTAGAGATAGGCCCATATCATTGTAAACACATCTTTGTACTCTCCCCATTGCCTGTAAATAAAGAGCTGGGGGCTCCATCCCCCACTAGTTGATTCATAACAAATTTTCTGTTTTTTTGTTCTCACGTCTCTTCATTTGATGAGATGTGTATTATTTATACCAAGAGAATAATGGCTATCATACGTCATATGAGATTTGCTCTCATACGCCCTCTCACATAAAGCAACCAAGTACAATCAAGTACAAGCCCATGTGGGCTTGTACTTGGTTGCTTTATGTGGGCTTATACTTGGTTGCTTTATGTGAGAGGGCGTATGAGAGCAAATCTCATATGACGTATGATAGCCATTATTCTATTATACCAAATATGGCCATTGTTCATATCATATTCATATATGAATTCATTATTGTAGACGCAGATAACAGATTTTCTTTCTATACATTGTCTACACACGTATCCTAAAATGATTCTGGATACTTAGACAGATACTTACACTGACAAGGACCATGGCTAGCTTTAATATAAGCTCTTCGAACTTTTCCATATTTATGGTCATAATTCCGGATCATGTTCTAATGCGTTATATCAAACTCGTCATCAATTTCAACTCTTTGAAATTTTAGAGCAGGATCGTCAGAATACACATGACTCTCCATCGCTATCGCTGGAGTTTCAATACTTTTTCTTTTAAAGAATGAATCAATTGTTGACTTTTTCATCTAAAAATAGAATATAATATGGATAACTTGATCTGAAACAACAATCAATATCATAGTCGAATGCCAGCAACAATTGGTCTTAAATATTTTCGTCGATTTACGATAGCTCACAAGTCTAGCTACACAATTGTTAACTATAACAACGACACCATATGTAAATCAACACAATCAAACACGCATAAAATAAAGAATCCTCTAAAGATGATCCAATTTTAATTAGAACCCATAGAAAACCAAATAATTTAACACGTTATGTACAAAAAAATAATTCAACATATTAAAGACTTTAGACTATCAAGACAAACTTCTAATTTTTATCCAATTCCCCAGTGCATGCACATGCTTAGAAACTTAGTCCTTCATCTGCACCAACAACTATTGACCCAGCAGAAGAACCAAAAGCCCATCTTGCGACATCCTACCACTTTATGGTTTATGATTTCTAGGTGCTACTTTTTACAGAATTTTTTCGTGCAAGTTTATCCCTATAATATTATAATCAGGTCAGTTTTTCATCCATAAGAACATGAACCAACTTTGGATCACGAAGTCGAACCCTTATAACAGCATACATGATTATTTAACACAATGTGATAGTGGTGCATCTTCATCGAACCCTTATAACAGCATACATGATTATTTAACATAATGTGATAGTGGTGCATCTTCATCATTGATCAAGAAAATTGCATAATGAATCTAGTTTTATTCTATATTACAACTTCAAGCATGAGCTTAAAAAAATGCTAAGTGAAAACTTGGATCATTTGGTAGCCGTTTACTCATCAGAAATAAAAAGAAAAATCCAAAAAATTGCTTACCAAATTACAGAGAGATGGGATCTTATAAGCTTGGGTCCAACGGAAAATCCAAAGGGAGAATCAGCCCAAGAACAAGAGCGTGTAGCGACAATGACGTGCCCTAATTTTCGATCCAAGTCCAAAGAGAGAATATGAACGAGATTACTCAGCGAAACAAAAGGGAAAATCAGAAACAAAAGGAAAAATCAGAAAATTTGCTTCGTTTGCCATTGTTCAAGTATTGGATTCATCTGCGTGTGACAGCCGAACTGCCTCTGAGTAAAGGATGATTTTTTCATTCGTACAATGGATGGATTCTTCTTCTGCAAGTTGTAGGTTTTACCGTTGAACAATATCAGATCTAAGAAAGAAAATATGCGAACAAGACAACACTTGGAAACTGAACGAGCAATAAAGTCCTTTGAAGCTTTCCGCATACAACATATTTCTTAAGATTCAATCTATTTCAAGCCTACAAATATGACATGCATTATTCCAAACGCTAAACAAAAAGAAACAACTCGGTGCTAACCATTCAATACAAAAAGGTACTATTCAACAATTGATTTTAACAGCTGTTCGAGAAGCTCATTGAAAAACAATGTTCAATAATTCAATCGAACAACGTTCAATGCTTCCTCTCAATTGAATTTGAGCAGCGATTGATAGAATTTGAGGAGGTAAGATGGTTGGAAAACAGAAAAAACACAGAGCTAGTGCTGGTGACCACGCATCCATTCGACAAAATTGTCCAAAATCAAAGGCCAAGCAAGCTCTGGGTCATAATTGTCAAATGATGGAAAGTTTATCTGTAACAGAAAGGATAACCAGGATCAGCACTCGCATCGCGCATAATACAGCAATAATTAGCAGCACCAAACTACTCCAAGAACTAAACAGTTACACGCATAACTGGAAGACAATGACAGGTGAGTTCAAATTTGACCTCATTGCTAAACCGGAGGAAGCTCATCCACTGATCCATGTTTATCACCTTGTATTCATGCTGGTTCTGCAGAATATACGCACTCAACTCATCAAACAAATGGCAAAAGACATGATAATACTTCGGAACGAGGATTAAGACAATTAGGTTGTAGGAAAAATCTACCTTGAGATACTCCACAAGTTTGTCGACTTGGGTGCGAAATTGAAAGCCTAATACAAGATCCAGTAGCTCGCAAGCACTCTCCATGTCTATACTCTTCTGTTTGTCCTCTGGAGAAACAGACGGAAATTAAACAGGTCAAGATAAGGCAAGTGCAAAAAGATTCAAGCTTCAATGCATATGCCTAGGGAACAGCAACTGATAGGATAAAAATAGTTGACTTGAGAATATACAGATGCATGAAACAACTGATAGGATAAAAATAGTTTGTTCATGAAAGTTAAAAGTAGATCCTACTACCATCGGCCCTTTGGCCTAGTGGTATGGTACTCCTCCCCTGTAGTGGTAGGTCAAGGGTTTGACGCCCTCCTTTGTAACCAAAAAAAAAGTAGCTCCTACTACGGACAGATGAGGGCGGAATCACTTAAGTTGGTTTGGTCCGATATAGCAAAGAAGACCAAAGTGTGCACCAAGTGGACGTGAAGGATCATAGTTGAAGGAGTGCCTAAAAGTAGGGCAAGACTAGTAATGAACAGGGTCATGTAACAAATGGATATGAAAATTTCTATAACAGAGATGGGCTCCTAACAGAGATTAGGGGAGAAAAAGGAGTTGCAGTATGCCATCCCAAATATTCTAGTAAACGATTTATTTGTTGTTTTTGAATGTAGGTCTATAGAGTAAAAGCCAACAAACGGAGATTACTATACCTGTTAAGCAGTAACGGAATGAATACGAATAGAAATCCTGGAAATTTTGTGACCTCGACACCTTAGAAATGGCACAAGAAAATATCAGTACACACCCATGTTCCAGCAAAGATCGCACGCATACGCGCACACAAGAAAATCTCATTGCACACCCATGTTTCAGCAAAGATCTCGTGCATGCGCGCGTGCAGAGGAATCAAAAGCCTCGAACCTCTTTCTCCAATTCAGGAAGTGCCTTCTTTAGTTTGCTGATGGTATCTGCTCGAAGTGCTTTTAGGCCTCTGCGCCATTCTTCCTGTCATATATGAGAATTACATGTTAGACATGTGACTCAAGAAAATATAATAGATTGACTAAAAGGTAGTGAGGAGCTGCACTTTTTCTGTTGTTTTTTCCTTTTTTCTTGTTTCCTTTTTTCTTGTTTCGTTTTTTGCCTGTTTGTGTGCACGCACGCATGGGGGAGGGGGTTTGAATTTATTTGATTAACAACATGGAACTAAATAATGTCTAAGCATTATGTGAAATATAAAATTTTGAAAAAAGATATACCAGGGTAAAATATCCTTGCTTTTCAGCTTTCATCTTCCTGATCATCAAATATCAGTTATCAATACATGAAATAAGAAACTGAACCACAATGAAAATATAAAAAAAGAAGTGCAGAGTATCGGTTAAAGAATACCAGGCAAGCATGAGTATCCTGACATCAGTATGATCTACTTCCACATCAGAGCAGAAAGATTCAATACCTTCAGGGCTGTTGGAAAGTTAAAACAGTAATAAGTAGAACAGATTTTTTTGCTGTGTTCTCTAAATATCTACAATAAAATCCCACGATGGCATTGAGAGTTAGAAGAAATATGAAAGAGACGAATATACAAGTTCTTAGTTCTACCCAATCGATCTCATACAATTTAGGAAATAAGCTGTATTAATTAAGCAACAAGTCAACAATAAGTCAAGGAAACGAAATGGGGTAGAGAAAAGGCCATAATGTATGATTGATTGTGGGCCTAAGATTAACAGTATAAGAATCCATGCCAGATCCATAGGCAAGGTAAGCACAACCAACAAGGAACCTTACCATTCTATCATGACGACCGCTTGTATATTATGTGGTTTAAGCTTGTATATGGAAAAGTTCTCAAATCACCCTATAACAAGAAAGGGTGCAAGGAAGAGTTAAGAGATTTGCTGGAGGAAACACAGTCGTCTCTATAGAAAATCATATAATTTTACATTAACGTTATTAATTGGAAACATAATATCATTTTGTTCTGGCCAATTTTATGCGTTAATACATATCCAAAGATATACATAATGATATTAAATGACATTTGGTCTCTGACCACAAAATAATAAATGAACTTTTGAATTAAGCCAAAAAGGAACAGAACTAGTTGGAAGTAAGATATGGGGGATCCCTCTATGACACATCTGCAGATTGTCAATATCAAGAGAAACAATGAATGGGGCATAAATAAATCCCACTCCGTGTAACTCCAAAGCCTGCACTTGAGTGCAAACCTTAATCTCCTCGACAGATTATTGTAAAAAAGACGTGAAAGAAAACCAAATAATTAAGACACACCTAAGCTGATGGGGGCATCCAGGTTTACACATGAAAACAGATACGGAAGACATCGTTGCGAGGTCACGAGGAATGTGTCACCGACTATATCAGCATCAACATGGTTCAGAGTCGCACAGTTCGTTGCAGCTTCGAACCCACACAGTTCGTTGGCTCGAATCCGACCCAATGCAAACTAGCCAACCCAGTCCAAGCCGACCAAGCTGAACTCGAGCCGACCAACTGAGCCAACTCGAGCCAGCTGCTACATGTCGAGCCGCTTGGTGCAATGCAGCTTTCGATTTTTCAACAATTTTGTGGGATTTTTTGATAATGAACCGTGCGACTTAAGAATTTTTGGGTATTTTCTGAGACGTTTTCAACCATTTTGCGCAAAGTAAGTTATTTTGAATATTTTGAAATCATTTTCAACCTAATTTTCGAACTGTCTGAACCCATTGCAAGCTAGTTCGAAATAGTACATGTACATGCCTTCACTAGACATGTTCATCTCCTGTTCCATTGATATTCCCTGCAAGCCTAATCAGGTTTGAATTTCTTCCCTGAAATTTAGATTTTACGAATAATTTTATTGCTGCTACTTTTGCATAAATAACCCAATCATTATATGAACATGTGACTAGCCTTTTGAGCCATTAAATTAATTTCTTCATATCCTTTAGGGCTGCAAGAAATTCATTCTTAAAAGAAAATTTATCCTAACATGCGAGACTTTCTTAACTTCCAAAGATCAATTCAAATGAGTACAGAATTGTCCTACATTGCATTCATAGCTCCTTACATTCACATATCACTAAATGACATTCTTTAAAAATTGTTGTACTCATTAACGATAGTTTATATCTCAACTGTTTCTGTGAAATCTGTTAACCTATCTCCACGTAAGCATTGCATTAGCATGTCCTGCATCATAAAATATTTACATTTGAACATTTTATTTGTCAAAAAATTAGAAGAAAAACTAAATATTATAGTTGCATAGCATCATTCATACATTTCAAATTGCATTCATTGCATGACCACCCACAATGATATGGCATACCAATCATTAGATTCCTGGTTACCTATAGATACCGACCCACCAAATGCTTAAGGAGATAATCAACAGACATATAACTTTAGAAATAGTTTTTCATGAGGGTAAAATAGAGCCATGTGAGCTTAGAGACCATGTTGTCCACATAAAGATCTCATAGAGAGAGTCAAGTGATGGTTAGCACACAAATAGGGATCTGAATCCTTGTAGAAAACAGAGCGAGACCCGATCCTAAATGCCATGACCCAGATTAAAGAGTGATTAGGAGCATCAAGATATAGGCACATACTTTTGGTCTACCTCTCTTTCTCTTAACCTCAACATTCATATGTTCTGTTTCTTTAACATGTATATCAATAAGTCGAAGTGTATCAATAAGTCTTCGACGTATATGGCCAAATCATCCCAAATGATATTCTCTCATTTATCCTTATAGGAACCATGCTTATCTTTGCTCGGATTTCCATGTTTCTTACCTTATCTTTTCTAATATTTCTACATGTCTGTAGCAACATTCACATCTGTCTCACACCCAAACTCTGTTAATGTTTCTTGATAATAACCTGACATACTATACCATAAAACAAAGCCGGTTTAATCGCCGTCCTATAAATTTATCATTTAATCGTAATAGTACATTTTTATCGGATAATATTCATGTTGTGGCTCTTCACATCAACCATACTATTTTAATTCTATGATCATCTTTCTTAATCAATGCATCCTTTGGATAACTGACGTGAGATACTTAAAATACTTACTGATGTACATTCATCATCCAGCTTCACAACTCTATGATATTCTTGTCTCACTCTGCAAAATTTACATTATATATACTCGGTCTTGTTCCTTATAAGTATGAAACCTTGAGTCTCTAATGGCTACCTTCACAGTTCTAACCTTGCATTTACATCACTTTAAGTGTCATCTACCAAAACAATATCATCTATAAATAATATACACCAATGTACCTCATCTTGAATATACCTAGTATGTTGATCCATCAATATAGCAAAGAGAAACGAGAGCCTTGATGTAACACGATGTTAATCGAAAAATTATCGGTTATTCATCCACAAATCTTCATATTTGTAACTGCACCTTGATACATGTCTTAAATTAAAGTAACACACTTTAGAGTGTCCCCTTTTTATTAAAGCACACTATATAAGTTCTTTATGAACTCTATTGTAAGTTTTCCATGTCAATAAAGACCATTTACCAATCATATAATGTATGGTCTCATATGCGTTTTCACACCTTAATAGGAATCTCATCTAGTCCATATGCTTTTTTAATTTCACTCTTTTTAAAGCTTCTCTCACCTCTCATACTCTGAATCTTCACATAAAACTATAATTCAGCTCTTCCGGGGGAAGCTCATTATCTCATATATCCCGAGTATGACTTATATAAAATAGTTTATTAAAGTATCCTCTCCACCTACATTTGATCTCCTCATCTTTGACCAAAATTTTTTTTGAAGTTTCGTCTTTAATGCATTTAACTGCACTGCGCAAATTCTTTTACTATTTCTTCCTCATTTGTGCTCATCGATAAATGTTCTTCTCTTCCTTAAATGTATCCAACTTATAAGAATCTGTATATACCCTCGATCTAGCCTCTTGGATAACCCTTTTAAATTTCTTCTTGGTTAATTAATATTTCTTTAAGACATTATCCCTACATCTTTCAAGATTTCTATAGTTATCACGTTTAATTCTAACAGCAACATTCACTTTCACGTTCCACCAAGATGTCTTCTTACCTAGTGATGCAATACCTTTACATACACCAAGTTCGTCTATAACTCGTTCTAATGCAATCCGTCATCTTCATCCATACATCACGCATGTTCTCAAGAACATTTTCTTTGAATCTTCCTTGTATATCATCCTTTAATTTTCACCATTTAATTCTAGTATCTATCTTAACTTTATGACTAGTTATTATCTCATACGATGCACAAGGATCAAACTTCTATACTGGATAGTAACACTCTCTCATGTCACTACCTTACAATCTTTGCAATATCTTTTATCTACCTTTTTAGTTAAAAAATTATTGAACTGACATTTGTTCTGCTTTTAAAGTTTACCAAGTATAAACCGCTTTTGCGAAATAAGTTGCTCTCTAACATTAAATTATAAATAATGGAGAAATCCAAAATAGATTCTTCGGCTTTATTTCCATCTCTGAAACCAAAACCTACATGCACACTCTCGTAACCCATCTTGTTTGAGCCTACATGACCATTACGATCGTCCTTGATAAAAACATTTTCTCCAACAGGTGTCTTTTGCACTACATCCTCCAAATTCATCCAAAATTGTTGCTTATTTGCATTATCCAATATTGTTTGAGGTGCATAACTGCTAACAATACTCGTCACCTCCTTCCCTAACACCAATTTAACATGCATAATCTTGTCACTAATAGTGTGTATCTATAACAAAATAAAATTTTAAAATATTACTTAAAAATTTCATAGAGAGAACTGATAATTTGAACTAAGATGTCAGAAATTTCAAACCAGAAAATCTGTAGTCAATCGTAAATATCAAGTTGTATCTTGATTCGGTCCTCCAAGCCTACTCTAGTCTCTAAGCCAATCACACTTGAGATTTTCCACTATAATACTCTTGCAAATTGTAAGAAATTAACAACTTGACACCACACTGTTATCAAATGCACAACAATTTCTAAATATCCAAGAGATTCTTTATAAAAATAGAAGATAACAATCTCCTATTAGCCTTGAATGATCAATACAAGTGATTCTTAAGTATGATAGGAGGAAATTTATGTTCTAAAATGGGAAAGTATGGAAGTACAGAAAGCTATAACTTTTATAAAGTTTTTTGTTAAAAGAAATCAAAGTATATGAATTAATTGTGTATTAAATCAAAGAAGGGGTTGTGTATGCATGTATAGGCATGAAATCAAATGTTGAATAGATACAAAAATATTATTGTTGTAACCATTTTAAATAAACAAAAATTTAAAATTCAACAGCCAAAAGCTACTAACTACTTGATTAGTCAAGTAACTCTTCTAGTCAGATACAAACTAATGCAAAAGACATTTTATTAGTTAATTATAAGGGTAATTAATCGACTATCAATACTCAATTTAGAATAAACTAGTTTTGGATTAGTCAACTAGAAAGAAGAATTATTAGTCAGCTAACTAGATCAGAAAAAGATTTTAAAATGCTCTGGATGACTAGAAAATTGATTAGTCAACTAAATAGATTAGAAGAAGATTTTGAAGTTCTCTAGATTAGTTTATTCGAAAAACATTGGTCCACTTTTCAAGTTGAATTTGAACTAGTATATATTTTTGTTTCAATATCAGTCGACTAGAAGGTCATATTAGTCGACTAACTATATGAATTAAACAAATAATTCATGAAAAACCTCAAGAACTAAGTAATCTTAGTTCGAAATTGATTTATGTGGTAATTCTACAGAAAAATAGCTATGAGTTATGATAGTATCTGTACGATCAAGGTTAAATACAGAAAACTAAAAATAAACAAAAATTACACCATGAATTTTATAAATTCTTAATTTGAGTCGTTCATAACCATTTTCTTGATGAGCTTGTAAGCATATCATTTATCCATGTTCTGTAACATTATCATCATGATTAATGGATTCATATAGTGCTGCAAAATATGTTAGTATAATTTATATAGTTTGTAGATCATCAAAACTTTCACTGTGAGATTCCAACACACATTGTTTACACTATATTCTAGGTGTTTCTCTTTATGTATGATTTTGTCATTCCAAGTGGTCTGGGTTTCTACTTTATAAGAACAATGAGTCTAATTCGTGTTTCTCAATCGTGCCATAGCATGCTTCTTTCATATGTGTACACAGTGAGCATAGATAGATGCATGCAAAGCACTGGCCTCAAAAGTCCAATAATAACCCTAATAACCCGAACAGCAACCACCACCATCACCACCATCCATCAAAGCTATGGGTCATCAACGCTAGCATTGTGTGAGAAGGAATTTCTAGTTTGAGCCTTTGATGCTTTGTGTTTCTGTTATGTTGTTTGATCTTTGAAGTCCCTTAAACTAGTACCGATTGTGTTAGATTTCTTATGTTTGTGGTGCGTGGTATAACTAAAAACGATTATAGTGCTATTTATTGTGCGGTTGCAGTTATGTGTTTGCCTAACTGGAAATTACATGTTATTTTAGTTAAATTCTGATTTATTTTGTGATTTATTTTTACTTTTTTTTTTATTTTCTGTGATTTTAAATGGATTGTACTATGTTTGGGCCAGAAATAATTACACAATAATTCAAGGGAAGTTGGAGTTGCTTTCTCTAAGCTTTTTGAATTCTCATCTTCTTAAAAGAGTTTACACATTTACTATGTAAAATTCAATTTGGATCAAAATTGGACCAAGGCCCAAACCGTTTGGTCCAGACCAACTAGCACGTAGTTTTGTGGTCCGGTTCAAACAAGTTTGGCCATGAAACTGGTTTGGTTTAGTCCGGTTCCATGAGAAAACCAATTCGGTCCTATTTGGATTTTTTTATCAAAAACTGAACTAAACCAAACCGTGCTCACCCTTAATGCTTGTAAGTGGAATTGTGAGGCACCTAAGTAGAAAGCCTGAAAGGTAACTCGAATCTATCAAACCTTAGATCTAATTCTTCTCCAAATCCATAAATAATCAAAGCTACGGAACCCTCCCAAACCATTCGTTCGGGACCAATAGTCCATAGCTTTACGGTCCGGTTCAAACCAGTTTGGACATGAAATTGGTCTATATTTTAGAATGGTTCCATAAGAAAACCGGTCCGGGCCTATTTAGATTTTTTTGCCAAAAACCGGATCGAACTAGACTGTGCTCACCCATAGTGCTTGTAAGTGGATGTGTGAGGCAAATAGGTAGAAAGTTTGAATGTTATGGATTGTGCTCACCCTTAGAGCTTGTAAGTGGATGCGTGAGGCGCCTAGGTAGAAAGTTTGAATGTAATCCCTAATCTATCAAATCCTAGATCTAATTCATAGAGCCATAAATAATCACTACTACATGACCCCTAAATCTGATTTCGTAATCATGTTCCATATCATGCATTACTACATTGCATTAATTTATACCACTATCTATAACTAATAGCCCATTGCAAAAAAACCTCACCATTACGTCGCTGCCTCCTTACCAGAGCTTCGCCATCACACGGCTAATTACGTGCTATTATTGCTATTACTGATGGGAAGACTGAAGGTGACAACATGAGAACATGAACGAGAGGAATTAGGGGTCAAACGCCCTATTTCTCTCTCCCCTCTTAATCTTAACTAATGGGTTATTAGGTATGAGTTTCAGGTGGGTCACAATATTAAAACATTAATCTAAATTCACATATTAGTAAAAAACTGAAAAGCAGATGCTTTTTAATACTGCTATAGTGACCAATATATTGGTTGATGTCTAGTGTTAAGTGCATATTTTGTACATATTTGCATCTCCTCTCCCACGCATATTTTATATGTTATTCGCATCTTCTATCCACTTTTTGTTTATTTTCGTTCATATCACGCTTTGGGGTTGTTTTGTGTATTTCAGGGGGGAAGCGTATAAAACGATGAAAGGAGATGATGGGAGAAGAAGCGGAAGGGAAACGACAGAGACCGAAGATCAATCGAAGATGAAAAGGCCAAAATACGGGGCAACATGGCCGTGCGTGTCAACACACGGCCGTGCCATCATATCAGTCTCAAGAATGTTGGTGCTTCAGCAGCACGACCGTGCAGCCGTGGCACATTTGCGGATCATCCAGAAAGTTGGAGAAAAAGGCGGCGCGGCCGTACAGCTTCATTGCACGGCTGTGCTCATCTTGCGAAAGCTATAGCGAAAGCTGAAGCTGGATGAAGCGGCACGGCCGTACACAAATCGTGGATTGGGGATGACCTAGGCTTCCTGACAAAGGCACGGCCGTGACGATTAGCGACACGGTCGTGCACCCCTCATTTTTACGGGTTCAAACCAAAAATCTGCTTGTTTTCTTTCAGAGATTATAAATAGAATTGTGAGCGATTGAGAGGTGGCTTCTTCCAGGTTTTCTTCCCCCTTTGGGGGCTGCTATTCCATAGATTTGTAACATCTTTTTATTACTTCATCTTTTGTATTGAAGATTGAATCTTTTATTTTCTTCTTTATTAGCATTGCTTTATCTTCTTTCTTGCCACGTGTGATGTGTTTTCTATGAGTTATTTGATGTTCATTTCTATGTCTATTGAGTAGATTTTCTTGCCTTGTGCAAGGTGAAACCCTGGTGTAAATGATTCATGTGGGTTGATCGCCCAAAAGATCGTTCTATTAGATTATTGCTAGGGCATAGTTGGATGTGTGCCTACATCAACCTTGCCACTAGGTTGCTACACAACCCTAGACTCCGACGAGATATCGGGGATTTGTTGGATATACAACCCTAATCGCCGACAAGAAATCATGGTTGGGTTTGATGTCCGTAGTAGTGGGTTGATTTTCTACCGATGAGGTTATGACGAGACATCAAGCCGAAGTCGTTAGAGCAACTAGGATTGGGACTTCCGACAAGACATCAAAGTCCTGATAGAGGTCCAATCTATGCTCTGAGTTCTCTCTTGTGTTAGACGGGGAGAAAATGAGTGAGAGTAAAATCTCATCGACGGCTTTATCTCTATAGAGCGAGAAGCTAGACCAATCCCGTGTTTAGTTTGCACTAGTGGTGATGCCTAGCACCTGGCATCGTTCTTCCTTTTTACATTTTTAAGATAATTTTCCTATCTCCGACACTATTCGAGTAGCTAATTGAATCCATGATTAATCGGTACTCAGACCACTGCCTCCCCGTGTTCGACCTGTTTGCTACACCGACAACGTATGCTTGTGGTTACTATAACTCCCACATCATCTAATATACCGCTCTATCATCCCCAAGATGTTATAGCCTATGAAGAAGCCTATAGTGACGTGATTGGCATCGAAAACCGCTATGGTGGCTGCTATGGCTACTATAGCAATGCCATATAAAACATTGCAAGAGACAATGCTTTCCGAGGAGCTATGCACGCATAGCAAATGCTATGATCAAGTTCAACATTTTATGCAGCTCGTTATAGGGGTGGATCATTTTGACAGTGTCACATCCAAGTTGTGTACTTTCTCATGAAGTACCTAGTGAGCTAGCACGAGTGGACGATGGGTTGGTGTTCAAACATTGGATATCGAGAACAAAAAAGCAATATAAGCAGATATTCATAGTGCAATTTAAACAACTTGACAGGAGCCAAGTGCATTCCAACCAGGGGATAATTGATGGACTTGAAAGTAAATAAGGTGGTTGCAATATCCAATACAGATAATTTTGTGAGTCTACGCTTCAATTAGATAAGGTTTACAGGCTTTAGTCACAGGTTTAATTAGTTGGATCCATAAGTTTATGCACCAAGTTTGTAGGTTAAGGAATTCAAGAGTTCTAGTTGGTTACTATTTTGGGTTACTATTAGCCAGCAATGAATAGGCTAGTTATGTAACTCAAAGGTTAGTGTACTGGCATATACAAAGAGGCTGAATCGAATGGGGGAAAAGGGGGAACAATGATTTGATTTATCAATCAAACAAAGACCATATCAATCAAATGAAGACCAATGTCTTTGTATCTCTACCACTTTATCTATTAATATTTTCTTACTTCTATATTTTTTAACTCAAGTATGGACCTATCGCTCTTCAACCTCTTGTTCTCTCCAAACAGTCCATTTCAACTTGCATCATCACTTATTGGATCGCTGGCATCATGCAGATAAGAATAAGCATCCCAAGTAAATAACCAAGTACACGGATAATCGTCTTCCTAATAAGATGGTTGAAGATGGAGGTTTTATGATTAGGGTTCCAGTAAGCAAAAGAATGCCCAGAGTTTTCTTATTGTATATGAGATGCCAGCTCATTTAACAAAAACAAACTTGTGAGAGGGGAGAGCATTGAGGCCCACCCAACTAGTCACATTGGAAGAAAAAGCAGGTGGGTGCCCCCCCCCAAAAAAAATAATAATAATAATAATAATAATAATAATAATCTCACCTTTTTAAAGGGAGGTGTCACCTCATACCCATTATTTCCAACGAAATATAATTGAAGTATACATAATAACATGCATTTATTTATGTGTGGAAGTATATATAGCTTCTTAAAGTTCTGACAAGCTATCAAATAAGTGGCACAAACCAGATTTTGATGGTTCTATCATAGTTAATTATTGAAAGTATGAATTCAAAACCATTCAGAACCCTAGCTACAAGAGGAAGCAACCATAGAGTCATCAGATGTTTCAAGTACATGAATCCCGATAT
Source organism: Scilla litardierei (assembly GCA_030789695.1). NCBI lineage: Eukaryota > Viridiplantae > Streptophyta > Magnoliopsida > Asparagales > Asparagaceae > Scilla > Scilla litardierei. The sequence continues at coordinate 348,638,539 of CM061133.1, read as the reverse complement.
AAAGTATACTTACGATGTCAAATTCAATAAAACCTCTATGCCAACCTGATTTCAAGTGCATGCATCTGTATTCAGATAAACTTTGTAAGTATACAGAGGTAACCCCAAGGATTGCATATAGCATTGAACTATATTCAGGGACACCAATCTTTACTACTTAATATGGAACCTTGCCTAGTTTAACAATTGAGATGTGCAAGCTTTTATTTTTCAAAAGATATGGTTAACCTTTAAAAGGAATTTGAACAATGCAAACAGCATCTGTAGCTACATGAGGGTTGTAATGGCGAGCCCTTCCATGAAAATGTGAGATATAAGAACCAAAACATACATGGAGTTGATCCAGCATCATCTTGAGGATTAAGGTCTGATCCCAGAGACATGCTGCACAATCCAGGACCAGGAATGATGCCATTTTTGCAACTTAAATTTATTATGTCGGTCATCTGTTATGACAGATGATTAATTCAACTTAACTATAAGCATTAACTTCAATCTTATGGGGATTTTAAACAGATTGACTCATGCAAAATTACAACTGCCTACTTACAGTTTTTAAAACAGTGACATAAAATGTTCACATCATAATAAAGTTGTTCGCATTTGAGAAAAATAAAGAGAATTTTAGATTAAAGCAACAGTAATATACAAATCTGCAAACTTTCAAATCGTTTCCCTTTTAAGTTCCCTTCACAACCCAATAAAAAGTTAAACGTTAGATACAAAATTATCTTGTGACAAATCATGGCAACATGAATAATGAGAGCCGTAGGCGTTACGCTGCTAATTTTAATGGCTGCATTGATTAAATCTTCACATAAATATTAGTTTTTTCCTGTTTCTTTATATCCTCATTACAATGTAATGTTATATACCTATTTCAGTTTGCGTGTGCGCGCGCGCCTGTGTGAAATTTAGATGAGGAGATATATTGTATGACTTTTAAACCAAGTTTGTCTTCTAATTATTTGCTTCTCCCCTTTTTTGAACTATCTCATCCATTGCATTAAAGAATTAAACTATTTGCTTGCAGCTTTCTGTCAGCATTTGATCCATATTAACAAACTTTTACCTTCTAACTACTTTCTTTCTTTCTGCTAGTTACCTATTTTCCTATTTCCCACCAACACATCAGACTATTTTCTCTTCTTCAACCCTCTTTTTAAACCAAATTTTAATTTCTAACTATTTGATTTTTTTTCTACTTCATGACTATTTCATTCCATCACGTCCAATTATTTTCTCCACTCCCACTCTCTTTCCTTCTCAACCAAATTTTAATTTCTAACTGGTTGCTTTTCTCCCTTTGTCTGACTATTTCCTCCCATCAGATCACATTCCATTTATTCAGCTTAAGCCAAATTTTTAATTTCTGACTAGTTGCTTCTTTTTCACTGCCTGTGTCACTCTTTCCTCGAGCCCATCAACCTCCTCTTCGGCTTTTAAACCAAAATCTATTTTCTAAATGTTTGCTGCATGTTTCATCATTTGTCAGGCTACTTCCCACCAATACATCAAACTTCCTCCATCCTTGTAAACAAAATTTAATTGCCAACTGTTTGCTTTTCTCCTTTGTCAAAGTGTTCCCTCCCATTGCATAAAAATTTTATATCTCCACTTCCATGTTTGAATGACTCTTAATTGCTGAAGTAAATCATGTCATTGAAGATAAGTTACATTGCTTTTCAGCCAATTGTATGACAATCCTCCTCCTAATGGTTCCCCGTGGTAAAATATAGTATTTGGCAAAACAAGACTATTTACAAAGTGTTACCCATAAGAAGGGATATTTTATAGACGTAAATGGGATGAAAAATCTAATCAAGAGAAAAGGGGAAACATAAGTCAGTAAACATGCAGCCTCACCACATTCCTAACAATAATTTAAATAATCCCAGTTATGTCATTGTTATGTCGTTGTTCGTGCAGGTGAGATCGCGCCCACAGTTGTACCCACTCAGCACCATTAAAATATAAGATATAAGACATATCAATCTCCTTTTATTTCCTTTTGTTTGTTTGTTTGTTTTCTCGCGCGCGGATTTTTTTTTTTTTTTTTTTTTTTTTTTTTGGGGGGGGGGGTGAAGAGTCTTGCAATAAAGAGGGAGGGAATGGTTATCTGGTATAGATACATCTGCATCATGTTCTTTGTTGTCTTGCCGAATGCATGTTGCCATGTGGCAGACTAAGTCCCCCCCCCCCCCCAAATAGTCTGCATTATTTTCGTGATGTTACTCTCTCCACGATGTTAGAGTAGCACAGAAAATCAAATGTCGTAAACTACTTGGCAGTAACAATATGAAAGATGGATAAAGATCAACTAACTTATTTGATTTTTGAACCGTATCATTTATTAGTTAGCTTCCCAATAGTTTATCAGCAACTTCAAATATATTCAGACTTTTAATTTCTCGACTAAATTTCCAGAAAAATGTTAGACTTGCAACCAAATAACTATGTTCAGATTCAAACTCCAGAAAATGCACTCAAATTGTGGATAAAATAGAACCCAGTAATTGCGATATGGCAGCTGCTCATGTGATAATTCTGTGACCACAGCTACAGCAAATATATCAAATATATGTTTCTTCTTACCTTCTCTATTCCATATTTATGTGGAGATCACGTCAATGGCAATTGGCAGCGCAAAGAGAGAACAACAGATCATGTCTAGATAGTACGGCACAGAATCCTTTTCTGGGGGTGGCAAGAAGTTTAATATGAAATGTCTCTTTACGTCTTTAGTACACTTAAAACAATGTGTTCAGCGGGTCTTTTGACCCAGAAAAATTACATAAAACCAATGTATCTTATGAACAGAAGTCAATCTTGTTCCAATAATTTACAGTTCGGTGCCAGCTTGTTTTAGTTCATGAGAAGCAAACAAGCTTGAAAATCAAATTGTAGCAGGTTACTGACGAGGCTTTACCCCAAAATGTTAAAATTTACTCAATCATAAAGCTAGCAGTTTGCCATCCTCTAGGGATAGCACTTAAGAGAAAAAAAGACTAGTTGCTTCCCAAACAACCATCTAGATTATGAATGCAACATGAAATTATCATCATCTAACAGAAAGCAATTCATCGTAGAAATGAATGGCACTTAGAGAAATTATAAAATGAGCATAAAATAGTCTTTCAGAACTCACTCTATCATGCCAGAAGACTTGTCTGCATAAGCATAAAATAGCTGGTCAATTCGCTCCATTTCCTTGGAAACCGCTTTACTGGTGGCTGAGAAAGAAGTATTCAAGAATTATATATCTAGGAAAATGTAATTCACAACCAGACATGTGAAGACAGAGGATACATGCATGCATTCTAATATGATTTGGCATCAACATGCTGCAGCACATATTATGCTACTCTCATATAATAGATAATTTAGAAAATATCATGGGGATCCCATGAAATACAACCACAATCATCTCCGCTTCTCTTGAAACACAACAGAAAGATCGTGATCAAAAACATGAACATCTTGGCAATTTTGTATGGCTCGTTAGTAAAACATTGATCTAAATAGGTAAACACTGATCAAATGCCTAGTATCCCATGCAAAAATACCACATCCTAGAATTTTTTGGATCATATTTAGAGGAAAAAATGGTGTGACTGAAGCACACAATCAACCAAAGGGCCAGGCCATAAAGTTTGCTTTTTCAGTGCAAGGGATCATGTTCGGATGTCTTTTCAGACGAGAGATATTGGCTTTTAATGTTATAAATTTCTTATTTGAACTATCTCGTCTTCCCTTCTTGCACATCAATAACCTTATCATCTAAGATACTTCTCCCATAGAAATAGGATAACATGTTAAAAAGCACATGGGATCCTTAATGGCATTTAACAATCAGCCATTATCTGACTTCACTCGACTTCACCATCTCCCTCTGAGCTGCTGCCACGTCTGCAGCATGCGAACAATGAAGAGAAATGGATCCATTTTTATAAACTGAATGGACATCTAATAGGCCATTTGGCATGTAGGAAAGCACACATCATTTATCTAGTCATCTGAGATCACTCGACCAAGAAGTGTGCCCATAAGAAATTAGTTGCACGAACCCCTCCGTCTCTTCCTCCTTTAAAAAGAGGCACATATTCTCATATCATAAAGGACGAGGAGATTGAAGGAGAGAGGCACCACAAAGAAAATAGAAGAGAAGCATCATACTCGGGCAAGGAGCCCTCGTTGGGAAAACGGAGCTCCCATGAAGGGAGAAAGAATTCTTCTTATTACCGCATAATCTCTTGGTCAGCCCTCATATAGCATATATGGATCGTGAAATACATCCACAAACGAGTAGTAGCATCCATGGTCCGTGAACTCAACTTTCTACATAATAAGCATCAAAGAGAGTCCCCCCTACAATTTTTAATTACAAGTTACCCTCAGTCACCATGGCTGGGAGATTCAACCCACACCTCCCCAAGCATATGAATGAAGTGTGATACTGCGTGAGCTAAGTTCACTCGGTAACCACGCAGTTGGTAGTTTCCAATATGCAAACAAACCTGCCATTTTTGGGCAAAACTAATCTTTTTTAGCTCAAAAATTCTGATTTAAGGAGAAAAATTAGAAATCACCCTAATCAAGATACGTAATACCCTAAATCTTATCCCTTGTACACAAAATCAAACATGGCAACTCCTTTTTTCCAGCTCATTCGATGAATTTACCAATTTCTCAGCCAAAAGGATGTGGCTTTCGTTTTTAAAAAAGTGAAATCTAGATATTACCGGAGCGAAAGAGATCGGAAGCGCCGGAAGAATTCACGGATGCGGAGCTCTGCTGGGGCTTTCTTGAAGATGACCGCCTCATCTTCTTTCTTTGTTTCTTCTTTTTTTTAATTATCTTTGTCCGTCAAGATTTCGGGAACGGGAGAAAGCAGCCCAAAATTAAAGAAATAGGCGGCGGCGTCGTGCGAGTCTCGGCCAGCGATCGATCTAAAAAGAGAAATGGAGTAAGTTTCTCACTCCTCCCCCTTTGGTTGAAGGGAATGGAGCGAGCTCTAGAAGAGGGGAAATTGGGTTCAGCTTAAATATGAGGGGGGGGGTTGCGTGACGCTTGCGGGGGTTGGACCGACCGATGAGACCGACCAGGCACCCAATTTTTGAGCCCGGAAGGTGTGACGGGCTCGGTTTTGAAGCGATGGCCCACATTCTCGACTTGTTTAGTTTAAAAAATTAAATGAATTTTCGTTTGATAAATAAATAAATAAAACTGTTAAAATACAATCAATCGGATGAAGACTACGTGGACATGTACTTGGAATTGACAGTGACGTTCAGGCATTACCACTTTTTTTAGACTGCAACTATATACACCGACTTATTCGGTGTAGGGATGGGAATTTTACCAAAAATTGACGATAAATCATTGTTTTGTCACTTCCCCAACATCACTCCACCTATTTTATTTTCTTTTTATGGAAATTAGTCCCATCACTACACCAAATTTCGGTGTATAGAGCAATCTCCTTTTTTTATCCATCGGAATTTAAGGCTGAACGTGCGTGAGGCTGGTGGGACCGAAAAGGTGCTTCTCTCAAGCGCAAGAGTCCGTACAAGTAGTAAAACCTGGGAGTCCAGGTGTCGAATCCACGGGAAGAAATCTGTTGCAACCACAATTCAAATCAAATAGAAATCCTACGAAAAGAAACTAACCACTTCACAAATGATGACGATGGTGGTGTGAATGGGGATACGTGAATGATATGAACAAGGAAAATACGTGTATGAAAATACTTATAAAGAGTTTGCACATGGTATGGGTTCGCTAGGGTCAACGATTCGTATTAATTTGGTTGATAGGTATAACGCAATGAATTCTCCTTTTGGGAGCAATTCACCGGAAAATACCCAATATAACTCAATGAATTCTCCTTTTGGGAGCAATTCATCGGAAGATGCCCTTTTGGGGGTTCAAACAAAATATTCAAAAAGATCGTCGTTAAGATTATAATACGATATGAAACTCTCTTTTGGAGAGATCAAAACTACGGTATGAAACTCCCTTTTGGGGAGATCAAAACTCACCCTTTTGGGGCGATCATCAACTTAATTAATTCTTTTGGAATCTAAAAAAGTCGATTTACGAACAACGATTACAATTTTAGCGACGTTTAACGATTAAGCACATGGAATTTCAACCAAACTAACACAAATCATAGCCCCTAACTACTCCATACCATGCACAATAACAATTTAGCTACTCATACTTTCAGAATAAACAAGTTTCATAACAAAATACGTCAAGAATATAGCAAAATACGGAAGAAAAAGCATCAAATAAGGAGTTTAAGTTCAGAATTCTTCACCAAACATCCTTGAAAATACATCAAAACTCTCTGGAAATAATGAAACAAGCCTCTGGAATTTTACAGAATTTTTCAGGGGGAAAATACGGCTCCTAGAGCCTCCAATACGCCCAAAATACGCCCCAAAATGCTTGAATACGCTCAAAAACCCTAAATACGCTTATATAATAAGATTGCGGGTTTGGGTTGCTTAACGGGTTCACACCCGTAATAAATTCGCACCCGAATCGATCTCAGCCGCAGATCTAAAGCGGATCAAAACTGGGCCGTTGATCCAAGCGGGATGCGTCCTCGTCGCGACACGTGGCGGTTGAAAGTCGGGTGCCCGCTAGAAATTGAGTTCGGATCGGGATCTTTGTGGGCCGTCCGATCTGAGATCGACGATTCATAGGAAGCCACGTCGCCCCGAAGACGTTTCGCTTCAATCGCTCTGAATCTCAGTCGGGATGAATTTGGTCCGTTCGATCGCAAGATCGAACGGATGAGATCTCTCCTGCTCGTGAAATCGAAATCAAACGCGGGGTTGATTTTAGTCCGTAGGATCTCGATCGAATGGATCTCGATTGTCCGCGTAGCCGCTTCCGATTTCGTCTTCGGGGTTCATCCGAACCGTTCGTTTCAACGCGGAGTTCGTAAGATGCCGCCACGTCGCCGCGTTATTTCGAAATCAATACGATCAGCTTTCGATCTCGTCCGTTCATTCAAACGCGGGATTTAACGTAGCATTGACACGTGTCCCATTCACGCGGATTCGCTCCGTTCTCTTGCTGTGCTGCTGACCGTTGGATTGAGATCCAACGGCTAATAATCGGCCGCGTCACCCAAGTCTCAGCGCCGCCCGATTCAGTGGGAGCCGCTGGATGGTCGCCACGTGTCGCTTCCGATGGGCGCCGCGTCATGCGCCAAGATTCGTGCGCCTATTTTCTTTTTATTTCTTCTTTTAAATTGTATTCTGCATTCAAAAATACACAGTAATTAGCACAGATCTCAGAAAAATACAAATAAATAGTCGTTGGAATCGTGAGATCAAGACGGTGCTAGGAAAAATATAAAATGTGCAGAATTGCATCGTTAATTGCTGTTTTGTGCTCAAATAGTGTGTTTTCTCTAATAAATAAATGTGTAGAAAATACGTATGAATTAGAGAACAATGTGGCATCTCATGAGCACAAAATAGGGCTAAATGGGGGGTTAAATATGTAATATTGAACCCGAATCACACCCCCCAACTAGCGATTTGCTAGTCTCTAGCAAAAATAGCGATAAATACGGACGATCAATAAAACAATAAGTTCTTTCAAATTGCTAATGGCGTGGCTCAATAATACGCATTCCAACATGGTCTTGACCATCAATATACACATCCATGAACAAAATCAATCACATGAAATTTTCTCTAATTTAGTATGAATAAATAACATGCAAGCATCGTTTTGCGCAAGCGAAAGTATAACACGTCGTCATATCTCTAGTTTTCGTGTTTCCAAGGAATTGGCCTATCAAAAAGAATCATTCAAGACGTGGGTATTGAAGTTGCTTAGTATATTCACTATTTCTTTTCTTTTATTCGTTCCGCGTAACGCGCATCAAGCAACATTCGCAAAAAAAGTATAACTTGGATCCCTCCATCAAATGAGTGAGTTTCCTGTCAATGGCTCCCAAATCAGACGATAATAGGGCATTAGGCCAAAAAGGACCCCTCGGACTGTACTACTCGAGCCAACCAAGTTATTTATTAGTGACATACTTATTCATTCATTTTTCATCATTCATTTTTCATTCTTTTCATTCAAATTTTTTTTTTCTTTTCTTTCTTTGTAAGCAACTCAAAACCCATCAACATGAATATAAACATTAGTAACCAAGGCCACATTCCCCTTCAACTAGAAGACTATTCTTAAAAATCGTGTATACATAAGCTTTTTCCATCACATTAGCATGCATGAAATCAATTCAAACTATTTCGAGATATTAATCATGGAAATTGAAAAGTTTCATGAATAGCATATTAACGGCAATTCCATGAAGGAAAAATAATTAATCAAGCCATAAACAATTTTTAGAACACAATTAATATATAATCATCCGCATTAGAGGCATATGAACGAGTTTTAAAATGATGAGATTTGGTGATTTATTCTTCTCAAAAAAAAATCCTAAGGTCTCATACACACCCCCCAACTAAAGATGGACATTGTCCTCAATGTTGGAAGAGGTACGAGTTTATTCAAGCAAGCAAACTAGAAAGCATATAAAAACTACACTACTGGAAAGAACACACCGTGATCAAATGGCGGATCTCGAATCTTTGATGGTGGATGAAGTTGTTCAATTTGCTCCTTGCGCTCCTCAGCGATTATTCTTCCTCCAAAAACTAATTTGGACCCCAGCAGCAAAACTCCAAGCATCTCTATAAGCTGTTTGCCAATGTCCTGCGAGAGATGAGTTATGTCAGTCCAAATTAATTTAAGATTCTTCGCAATAAAGATATTCCAAATATGGTCATCAAAATAAGTGAAAGAAATTAAAGCAAGTTGACGACTACTCCCTGAAAGATTTGCACTATTTTCTGTACGATGCTCGTTCATTGTGGAGAGGGATAAATGATTTTGGGACAAAACTGGAGGAGGGCATGGTTCTGAATCCATGGCGATAATCTCAAAACCCTTGTCCCTAGCTGTTTCCTCCTCTCGTTCATCCAAAATTGCTAGTTCGTCCTCTCTTTCGCGCACACTTTTTGCCATGTATATATTTTTATTCGTGTCATCAACGTGACATGGCTCGCTCGATGTACCTGCAATAGAAGATGAACTCGTATTAGATTCTTGAAATCGAGTTTCAAAAGCATTACCTTCTTCTAAGCAAGCGGCAATCAAATTAAGATTTTCAATGGAATTTTGAATCTGCCGACTCCGAGCAAGGAAATTCTCTTGGAATTGAAGGGATGTGGCCTCCTGTGTCTGAATAGTCTGGTAAGCTTCCTCTTTCAAGGATTGCAAAGGTACGTCTACGCTTTGCTCTTCTTGATCGAGGCACGAAGGCTCCGTTGAATCGCTCTCTGAAGTCTCTTCCACGGTTTCTTCGTTTTCTTGCAGAGACTCCATGTATTCCCACGCCACTGTCGGCGTCATGCCTCCCAATAATTCCTGCAGCTGCGGTTGTAGTCCATCTAGGAAGAACGCCATAAGCTCTTCATTTGTGAATCCATGCTGCGGATAGCTCGATATTAGGTCTGTGAACCTCCTCCAGGCCTGAAAGAAAGTTTCACAGTCAGTTTGATTAAAATTAACAATTTTGAGCTTCTCCATTCTATGTTTGTGTGCATTAGCATATCGTGCATCATAAAGATTGTTTGTGCAATAGAAGTTCATATATTCCATTTTTAAAAAAATAAAATAAAATAAAGAATAAAAAAAAGTTTATGTACAGTAAAGTGGAAAGATCTCACCGAAGGTCCTCTAAATGAAATAAACCGTAGTCACAAACCATTCCTCCCCGGCAACGGCGCCAAAAACTTGGTGGGACCGAAAGGGTGCTCTCTCTCAAGTGCAAGAGTCCGTACAAGTAGTAAAACCTGGGAGTCCAGGTGTCGAATCCACGGGAAGAAATCTGTTGCAACCACAATTCAAATCAAATAGAAATCCTACGAAAAGAAACTAACCACTTCACAAATGATGACGATGGTGGTGTGAATGGGGATACGTGAATGATATGAACAAGGAAAATACGTGTATGAAAATATATATAAAGAGTATGCACATGGTATGGGTTCGCTAGGGTCAACGATTCGTATTAATTTGGTTGATAGGTATAACGCAATGAATTCTCCTTTTGGGAGCAATTCACCGGAAAATACCCAATATAACTCAATGAATTCTCCTTTTGGGAGCAATTCATCGGAAGATGCCCTTTTGGGGGTTCAAACATAATATTCAAAAAGATCGTCGCTAAGATTATAATACGATATGAAACTCTCTTTTGGAGAGATCAAAACTACGGTATGAAACTCCCTTTTGGGGAGATCAAAACTCACCCTTTTGGGGCGATCATCAACTTAATTAATTCTTTTGGAATCTAAAAAAGTCGATTTACGAACAACGATTACAATTTTAGCGACGTTTAACGATTAAGCACATGGAATTTCAACCAAACTAACACAAATCATAGCCCCTAACTACTCCATACCATGCACAATAACAATTTAGCTACTCATACTTTCAGAATAAACAAGTTTCATAACAAAATACGTCAAGAATATAGCAAAATACGGAAGAAAAAGCATCAAATAAGGAGTTTAAGTTCAGAATTCTTCACCAAACATCCTTGAAAATACATCAAAACTCTCTGGAAATAATGAAACAAGCCTCTGGAATTTTACAGAATTTTTCAGGGGGAAAATACGGCTCCTAGAGCCTCCAATACGCCCAAAATACGCCCCAATCTGGCTTGAATACGCTCAAAAACCCTAAATACGCTTATATAATAAGATTGCGGGTTTGGGTTGCTTAACGGGTTCACACCCGTAATAAATTCGCACCCGAATCGATCTCAGCCGCAGATCTAAAGCGGATCAAAACTGGGCCGTTGATCCAAGCGGGATGCGTCCTCGTCGCGACACGTGGCGGTTGAAAGTCGGGTGCCCGCTAGAAATTGAGTTCGGATCGGGATCTTTGTGGGCCGTCCGATCTGAGATCGACGATTCATAGGAAGCCACGTCGCCCCGAAGACGTTTCGCTTCAATCGCTCTGAATCTCAGTCGGGATGAATTTGGTCCGTTCGATCGCAAGATCGAACGGATGAGATCTCTCCTGCTCGTGAAATCGAAATCAAACGCGGGGTTGATTTTAGTCCGTAGGATCTCGATCGAATGGATCTCGATTGTCCGCGTAGCCGCTTCCGATTTCGTCTTCGGGGTTCATCCGAACCGTTCGTTTCAACGCGGAGTTCGTAAGATGCCGCCACGTCGCCGCGTTATTTCGAAATCAATACGATCAGCTTTCGATCTCGTCCGTTCATTCAAACGCGGGATTTAACGTAGCATTGACACGTGTCCCATTCACGCGGATTCGCTCCGTTCTCTTGCTGTGCTGCTGACCGTTGGATTGAGATCCAACGGCTAATAATCGGCCGCGTCACCCAAGTCTCAGCGCCGCCCGATTCAGTGGGAGCCGCTGGATGGTCGCCACGTGTCGCTTCCGATGGGCGCCGCGTCATGCGCCAAGATTCGTGCGCCTATTTTCTTTTTATTTCTTCTTTTAAATTGTATTCTGCATTCAAAAATACACAGTAATTAGCACAGATCTCAGAAAAATACAAATAAATAGTCGTTGGAATCGTGAGATCAAGACGGTGCTAGGAAAAATATAAAATGTGCAGAATTGCATCGTTAATTGCTGTTTTGTGCTCAAATAGTGTGTTTTCTCTAATAAATAAATGTGTAGAAAATACGTATGAATTAGAGAACAATGTGGCATCTCATGAGCACAAAATAGGGCTAAATGGGGGGTTAAATATGTAATATTGAACCCGAATCAGAGGCCCGCATTCATTTGGATTCGAATCCTAGTGAACTCTGAGAGAGGTGGGGACATGCTGCTGGATTACTGTCTTTTTGGATGTGTTACACCTGTCTGTCTTCTATTGTAGACCTACTACTAAGGGAAAAACCCCCGTGCACCTTGTGCAGCGCAGCAAACCCATCCAACCCTCTCAAGACCAGGTCCCACCTGGACCTAGGTTTTTTTGAGGTGCAAAACTATGTGCACTAGAATTAGTGAGAAGATTGGATGTGTGTATTGTCTCGGGTGCAAAAGATTTTTTTTGACAGGGTTGTGGTGAGGCCCAAATGGTGATGTGGCTAAATCCTGGCCACCACTCTACTTACTCCTTTGTCTCACTAAGCAAATGGCCGTGAGGGACCTCCTTAGAAACTACACGTGCACAAAGTGCACGGGCTCCAACAAACCCCCTCACCATCCATGACGTGGGCCACCCGAAGGTGGGTATTTCTGGGTTTGCGGAAACGGTTGAATGGAAGGATGTGAGAAGGGTGGGTGCAGTGGCGGAGCCACATGGGGGCAAAGGGGGGCAATTGCTCCCACTGACCTTTAAAAAAATAACTAGTATGTAGTATGTGTATTAGATTACCCAATCAAAAAGTAATATTTGTCCCCATATGTATTCTCTTTATGTTATGATTTCTTTTATGCTTCATTTTGTTCTTAGATATTTGTATCAATGAAACTATGAATTTTGCATGTAACCTTCCTTTAAAAAAAGAAGATTCATTTTCGTTAAGTTGTTGTCGCCACTACAAAAGTTTTTTGGCTCCGCCACTGGGTGGGTGTATGTGTAGGGGTGGCCTAAAGTGTAAGGGGTTTTGTGAGACGGTTGATGGTAGGGTCCACATGCAAGCATCGCATCTCCCTCTACCATCCCACATCAATCACTTCACTCCCATCAAACTCATCGCATCACATCCATCAACATGTATCCTCTCCCCCATCCCATCATCTCCCATCACCCCTCTCAAATCACCCAACACTATCTCCATGCACTCAATACCACACACTGAGTGTCACGGCCCGCTTCCAAGGATACCCGATAAGTACGAATCTGTATCAGGTATTTCTAGATCTACGGGTGTGAAGAAGAAAGACGAAGCGAGAATAGAAGTACAACAAAAAACTCTGTAAGCCACTGCGCACGTGCTGTGAAGTACAGACAATACTCTTACTCAACCAACTCAAACAATACGGCACAGAAAGACAAATAAGAGATATAAACATAATTCCATTCATACATCAAGGAATTGTTGGAACTTATCCAACTAAGTTGGATCTTAATCCAACATTGGGCTTATATGCGATAAATAATTTATGGTGCTACAATGTCATATTAAAGCCCAATGTATAAGTGATCTCATTTATTAAGTTAAGTGTGCTTAAATGAGTCATATATGTTGTGGGCCTTTATATGTGGCGACTATTGGGCTTCAATTCGTTGATGGACCGAATTGAAAACCCTAGGGCTAAGGAGGCTAGCCCCTATATATATGCGGTCATGATCCCCGGAGCACACGAACAAGTTAGCCGTCTTTTCTACGTCCCGTCGCTAAAAGAGAAACCGGGAGAAATCCAAAGGATTTCTCCAATGGTTGATTCGTGTTGTTCTAGAAGATCATCTACTATGTTATCGTAAGAATTTCTTTCAGACTATTAGCGATGGATTCAGGTACGCTTCTGCAAATCAGAGAAGGTAACGTTTTGAGATTCAGCATTCGTAATCTAGATATGTGTTATTTGGTTTGTACACTCATCTAGATCTTTAGTTTCTACAAGTGGTATCAGAGCCGCCATACTTGGATCTTAAGATTTTGCTTGCTCGTAAATTCAGATCTGATTAAAAAAATTAGATTTTTAATCTGTTTCTAAATTCAGATATATGAAAATTGGGTTTTTTGTTTGATTTTCATGATTTAAAAAAAAGAAAAATTTTTAACGAAGAATGGGGGCGGCCCGCCGGCCGTCGCCCGACACAGATCCAGAGGGAGCGGCTCTGTCGCCCTCGTCAGGCAGATCGGCACCGACACTCCCGGCGCCGACGCAGAAAGAAAGGGGATGCCTTGCCGCCCATGTCGGACGAAACAGAGAAAGAGGGGCGGCTGGAAGCCGCCCCTCCGTCGGAAAGCAGGGGAAGAGGGGGCGGCGGGTGGAAGAGGGGGCGGCACCCGCCGCCCCCAGTTGGGGTTTGGAGGGGGCGGCGCCCTGCCGCCCCCTGCCGCAGAAAATCAAGGGGGCGGCGGCCCAGCCGCCTCCTGTCGGAGCAGAGCAGGCCCCACCTAGGGCCTACGGCCGGCGCCCTGACTGAGTGCAAAGGGGGCGGCGGATGCCGCCCCCAGTCGGGAACAACAAGGGGGCGGCAGACGCCCCCCCCCCCCGTCAAGATCGAGGGGCGGCCCCCCCTGCCACCCCCGTTTGGGGTTCTGGCACCGGCCCCCTACCGACGCCCGACGGAAGGGAGGGGGCGGTGGTCGGCGCCCGACGGAAGGGAAAGGGCGGCGGCCGTCGCCCCCCAGGTTGCCTTCTTGTATGGTTTTCAAACCCTAGCAGGCTTTTGGCCCAACAACTTCAGGCCCAAACAGATGTTTTTTCAAAAATAAATGCAAGAGTATATGGGCTGATTCTTATGGGTCTACTCAATAGGCTTTCATTTATGGGGCTTTTGGACCCTATTTTGGGTCATTTGGACATCATTTTGGGCTTGTTAATTGAGGATGTTAACACAGAACATTTAAGGAAATAATAGGCCCTATAAATATATTTCATTTAGGCTGTAATTTTGTGTTAACTTATTTGGTTTTGATTTAAATTCAATTCTTTTAGGCATAATTACTTATATATATCTCAAAATAATTGTAATTAAATCGAACCCCCACCAAAGTGGGCTCGACCGTGGCGATTACTTTTATTTCGATATATAAAAATCTATGGACATACTTTGTATGTAAATTTAGTGCCTAAAATTTTGAATTTAAATTCATTAAATGAGAAAATAAATGGTTATGTGTATATATGTTTCCTTTAAGCCCAATTTGTGTGTTAAATTATATTCCTTCCCTTTTAATTCTTATAGGCATTCTTCATTTGATTATATATTTCGAACCAATTTTGATTATTACGAGATCTCACCGAAGTGGGCTTTACTGTTAAATTTTTATTGTTTCGGAATGTAAATGGTTAAATACATACGTTGTATGATTGGTTGTCTAATATTGAATTTAAATTGGATTGAAAGAGGAAATAAGAGGCTTTAATGCATATTTCTCCTCAAAGATAAATTTTGTGTTATTTGTGCTAAAAATAAATTAAATTCGAAGTTTATGGTATAAAACAATATATATATTTCGATATGTAACAAGATGACTTCATACATTAGTATGAAAATTCAGTTTGCCTTAATTTGAATTTAATTTAAGACACAAAATTCAAGTGTTTTCTTCGGGAGCAAATAAAAGGCTTTAACATATATTTATTCTCAAGGATAGGTTTAAAAGGCCTTAAGGAATTTTGTGCAATAACCATCAAGTAAATGGCCTTAAGGAAATTTGACACATTTAATAGTTATATATAAATGGGATGGGGCATGTATTTATATATAACTTTCTATGTATGTTCATATACACATTAATACATGTAACGCCCCGCTCCACAGGATACCCTGAGCAGCGAGTGTTACGGAGGAAAATAACTAACACTGCACAAACAGGCCCACTGCGCGCTGCTGGGATAGTACCTGTAGCATTCCAGATGTGACAGAAACACAAGAGAGACAATCAAACCAAACACTGATACGCATACACTAGCTGTTTATACACTTTTCAAGTACAACATCACTCATCCAAAAATTCAAATACAACATATAGCCAAATCTCATGTACAATAGGATACCCACATCTCGCCGAAGTACAATATCACCCACCCAAACTCTCATACGCTCTCAAACCCTCAACTTTAACCAACGCCATCCAAATGGACTAGTGGGCCTCCACTTCATGAACCAGCACCTGAAAAATATCAACGGGGCACGTCACAGCGTGACCCAGTAGGAATCCCAAACCCAACTCACATGGTGCACAAAAATGCAATGCGCTAAGCAATATCGGGGAACTAACTCATGGTATATCATGGCGAATCATATGAAAATGAAAATGATTTCAATAACACAACACATACCTGCGGTAAGAGGACATCCTGCAACACAAAGTGAGTACTACAGATAAGAAGTGAACTGCAATATCGGGAGACTGAAACCTAGCATTACAACGTCATCCCAAGTACATTACTAGTAGTGACAAGAAAACTACAATTCTTGTTTGAATTAGTTGTTCACCAAAACTTCTTTGCTAAGGGAAAAACACACCCTTCTTTTGAAATGGAACGAAACGGTTTTGGAAATCGAGTTTGCTTAAAGGAGCTTGTAGAAACTTGTCGGTGATGATAAATGAGGTATTTACACTCTAAAACGTCCAACGTGGAAGTTGTCAAAGACCCACTTGCCAACTTTTCTTTCATACTAATTTTCCAAGTGGGTGCTCACTTAAGCGTGGAAAAGAAAAGAAGTTAGCGAGTGGTATTTTGTGTGGAATTCCTAGCTTAGTTTCTAATGCTTGGGACGTTGTGGAAATGCTTATAAAAATTTCGGCAGAGTTTCTCTTGTATTTATCAAAGTTTCCAAGTACAACATAAGTTATATTTCTAAAATAAAATATAAATAGTATTTCAAGAGAATATGATTTAATCACAACATCCCCACAACACCATCAATACCACCAACACCACCAACACTACTATAAGCATCACCATAACCTTTCCAACTTCCAAATGAAAGCCATTTATCTGAACAAGGTAATAAAAGAAAACAATTTCGTTTACTTCATGGAACAAAATAAGATCTAGTCTACTTACCCAAGGAACCAACATGAGACTATTTTCATTAAGGAGAGCATTTCCATCTTCTCATGCAATGGGGAGAATAATAATGCGTTCATGTTTCAAAATGAGAGCACTTTGCATAATTATTGTGACAAAACATCCAAGCAACATAGGACATGATCATTGCATCAAATAATTCAAATTAGCATCCCAATTTATCTATGAATGCTTCATGGTAACTAGGATGTTAGAATTTCAACATTTCATAATACTTCCATCATCCCATTATTTCCTACTAACATTAATGATCACCAATACCAACATCAATATCATTCATACCACTACTAGCAAAAACAAGAAAAATAACAACATTTACGAACCAACAACCCATACACTCCAACATTCCATCAATCAAGCACCATATGCTTCCATGGCGACATGCATTCTCAAAGGTTAACCATCACACAAATACAACCACAAATCACCCAACAATACTACATGATGCTATGATGCATATGATGCACAAGTAGTGCGAGGCAATGCAATGCAAGGGGATCCCGTGAATGAGCCGGCGTGCACGTGCAAAAGCTTCTACTCCGTTATCAACGTGGAGCCACCTAATGGATCAAGAGGTGGCCAACGGCGTATTCACCCGCCTCCTACCGCGGCACTTTGTCCATGCCCGTGCACTCCACTTCGTGTCCTAACGTGACCATGTCACCATGTCACCCATTCCATATTCCGCAAGTTTCCAACATCCCTTCCCAATGTCCCAATTCATTCATTTTCTCATATTTCTCATTTCATACATATTAAATTGAATAAATAGTTTCCAACACCTCAAAATGAGAACAATTTCTGAAAAGTGGGCAATTATAGCTTCCAACAAGATTAATGAAGGCAATATAGGAGCAAATTCACCCGTCATTAAAACATGACATCATAGATCATCATGATCATAGAAGGAATATGGAAGCAATCTAATTTAATCCATAAGACAAAATAAGAGCTATTTAATGCAAGGTAAATTGAATGTTAAACTTCCAACATTTCATACTAACATTCAATACCCCAACATGTCATACCAATTTCCAACATTCAAAGAGAGCAACTTCTCAGATAATGAATCAAAACAGTTATGAACAACATGAACGCTTTCATGGCAGCAAGTAACATCAAATAGCATAACATCGCTTAGCTACTAAAAGCAGTTTCCAACAAATGAAAGCAATTCCACACACGTTGTATTACACACATATTCCCACCACTTGAGTTGAAATACAATTAAGACATATGTTGAAATGCAAGTGGATGCCAAATGCCACTTGAGGCGTTTTGCATACTTTATCAAATTTCATTAAGGACTTACATGAAGCATGCAATTTGAGGGAAGGGTATCATTATAATTCATAATAAGAGAATTTCTTCTTATAACAACTAGTGATGAACTTAATAACATCCCATTCTCGTACAATGGTAGATAAACCTCAACCTTACGAAGGGGTTAATTATCAACTTAATTCATGAAATGTGACAGCCAAGGCAAATAAATCTACCACATGGCATCCAGGAAATGAGAACACCTCATATAAATTTATCTAACTAACTTCCATCTCCACATACCAGGGATTTGGACTATGACTACCAACATACAAAAAGTGGGCAATTCTCACAAAAGAGAACAACTAATGCTCCCAATAGAATTAATGAAAACAAAGTTAATTGCAACTATTTGAATCTAATTAACGGACGCAATTTGAATAACACCATGTGTTGACTTTATTTAACGAGAGTAAATTGCTTAGTACACTTCTAATATTTTCTATTGAACTCTCGCCACTCCTTCATCTCATAAGGACTAAATTGACTAACAATTTCCCCACATCCCACCATGAGTGCCATTCATCAACAACATCGACATACTACATAAGGGCTACATCACAATATTAGTAAGGCAAATCATCCATTTGCATCAAGATGAGGGCAATTTCACATATGAAGACGATCATTCAAGATGAGAAGGAATTCATTCAAAATGAATACAACATAGCATCCCCTAGCATCTTGAATATTTTGTTAGCTCCATATAGCCTAAAATCTCATAAGAATTCAACACCAAACCGCATATCAAGAAATTTCATAAAGAACCCTAAAATGCCAAATTGCAAGCCAAATTCCAATGAATTGAAAACATATGAGTAAGGTTGGATTCCTACCTCATCCAAGATGCAAGATCCTCTTCCAATGAGAGGAAACCCCCCTTGATTGCAAGAAGGCCATCATGAATCCCCTTCTCCAACATCAAGCCCTAAATTTCGAAATTCTCCCCATGAATCCCTAAAAATGCCAACTTTGAACTCAAATTGAAATGGAAGAAACATATGAGTAAGAGTTAGAATCCTACCTCATATAAGACTTAAGCCCTCATCCAATTAGTTGAAATCCCCCATGAACCCACCAAGCTCCAAGAATCCCGTATTTGAGCATCACCCCTCCAAAATTCATCATCCTAGGCCTTAAAATCACCTCCTTCTAGCTCCAAACTCCCCCATATACATCTAGCTAACATTAGGACTCAAAAGAAGCATGAAACAAGGAGATTTGTGCTTGAAATTGAAGGAGAAAAGGCATGAATGGGTTCGGCCAAATCTGGACAGATTTGGGCTAGGGTTGGCAATGGAGATTGAGAGAAATAGGAAGAATTGAGAGGTGAGAAAGGGAGAATAAGATGAGATTCCTTTAGGACTTCATTTTCTCTTCTTTTCTTCTTCTTTTTCTCTTCTTTTTCCCATCTTTTATCCAGAATTTTCGGCAGCCCCATGGCTGGTTCGGGCTCAGTTTGGGGAGGGGAAAGGAGAGAGAGAGAAGGAGAGAGATGTGGAAGAAAGAGGAGATAAGTTCCCCTTTTACACAAAGCACCCTATGCTTACCAAATTGCAAAATAATTACAAACTCTCTCATACTCCTCTCTTTCTAATAACTCAAGTCCAATAACAAAGCCCAACCAACCAACTCTAGCTACTAAAATTAGCCAAAGCCCCAATCAATATTACAACATCAACACCAACAATAATAAAAATGCTAAAATAATAATAATAACAACATCAACCATTATGCCATCCACATGAGAAATATAATAATTTAATAATAATAACAATAAAAATATTCTCCATAAAATATTCTTCATAAAATAATTTTTTTCCTCAAAATAGTTCTTGGTAAAAATAATAGCGAAAGAACATTTTACAATGCACACCCACCATCCCAAATATCCAATAATATATCCAAATCATGAGCCATACAATTATCTAGCCATACATGTAGGGAATTACTATACACCCAATAAAAGTATTATACGCACACAGCAAATAGTATTTTACACATACGGGCATTACAATACACATACATACCCCATTTTAAGAAGAAAATTTGGGTTAAAATTATGGATTTTATTTAACTCAATATAAACGATTTGAAAGGTGGAATAAAAGGTTCTTATATATATTTCCACTTAGTGTAATCGTTTTTGTGTTAAATTCAGTTTAGTTTCAAATTCAAATTTTTGGCACAATTAATCATATATTTCGAATAAAGATTAGTTTTAATCTCAAAATATAACAAGTCAAAATACATACTTTTGTATGAAAATTTTGGTTGCCTTAATTTTGATTTTGCATAAAAGTGAACTTGAATATTTCCACTTAAAGTATAAATTCTTGTATTAAATTACGACATAGATTCAAATTTTGCAAAGGTATATATTTTTGAAATGACTTCGTGCAATCATCATCTCGCCAAAGTGGGCTGTGTTGTTTTGCATTATTTCATTTCATAAATATAAAATGAATTTTATGTGCCCATGATTTCGTAAGAATGCTAAATCGGCCCAAAGGAAGATTATCGTTCTATATCATTTTATGCGCACCTGTGGCAATAGACAATGTGATGATTAGTGAGATCAATGCAAGCAAATTTAATTCGGCCCAAAGGAAGTTTTATTTTTGGTATGTTATTATTGTCATTGTCTAATTGCTACAACAAGATGTCAATAGCTAGTCAATAGATTGTCCAAATATAAATGTTGGGCTAGTAAGGGATGTGTTGAGATGGAAAAATAGCATTAATTTGAATTTGGTGTTGTTTTGTTTAATACTCATATGAACATGTTACAATTGTTTTCGTGTTCTTCTTTTCAGTTATTATTCCTGAAAAATTTTCTGCCCACTTCAAATCTATTCCAGTACTTAATGGTTCTAACTTCAAGGCATGAAAGGAAAATATTTTGGTAATCCTCGGAGTCATGGATCTTGATATGGCATTAAGGACTCATAGTCCTCCACCACTCACTGATGAGAGTACCTATGTTTCACATATGGAGATGGAAGAGTGGAAGAGATCAAATCGCATGTACCTAATGCTTATGAAGAATGTCATTCCAGAAAATCTCAGGGGCACTATTTCAGATAAAATTATTACATCTAAAGGATTCCTTTCTGATATTGAATTAGATTGGTCAAGAATGAAAGGGGTGAAATTGGTACACTCTTGCTAATTCTAAATTCAATGAGGTATAAGGTACGGGAAACATTAGGGATCACATATTGAAGATGTCCACTCTTGCTTCAAGGTTGAAAGCGCTTAAGTATGACCTCTCTGAGGACTTACTAGTGCATTTGGTTGTGATGTCTCTTCCTAATAAGTTTGGCCAGTTCAGGATGAGCTATCATTGTCAGACAGAGACTTGGTCTCTAAATGAGCTCATCTCGCACTGTGTTCAGGAAGAGAACACGCTTGAGCAAGGAAGACAGAAAGTGCTCATATGATCTTTACCACTAAAGATAAGAAAGGTATGCTGCGAAATTTGGTTTAATTCTATAGTTAATTTCTTTTTTATAACATTTGGTACTTATAAACACATGATGGAAAGATCCTGGTATAACCATTCACATCATGGTGTTTATGCATGATTGCCTAAGATGCCAAGAGCCGAATGATGTTGAAAGATACATCGATATGGGCAATGGCAAGATAGTTCAAGTAGAAGCAAATTAAATTTAGATTATTTCCTTTAAATGCTAGATTGTATTTGAATTTTATGAGACTATTACGTACCGTTTTTAACGGAATTTGGATTTCTATTTCTATTTTGAACAAATTCGGTTATTATTGTTCAATTATGAATGGAAAATTTGGTTGTCTCATGATTCAAAATTAGTTTATTCTAGTTCTTTAAAATATCATTATAATCTTCATTTGTTTTTAAATGTTGCTCCATTTCTAGGACTCCTGCATTTTAAGTACATGTGTTATAAAGAAAGAAATAACAATTTAGAATTCAGTTATTTATTGATTGCAACTTATATCATTACTAACGTTCCAATAAAAGAACTTAAATCACTTGCATGTTTGGAGATGTCCAACCAAGGTAAGGCTTTATAAGCCTAATAAAGACAAATGACATAATGCTAATGATTTTTTAGTTTTTTGTTGAATAATTTAAAAGTTGATATTTCGTATGGTTTTACATAATCCCACTATTAAGTTAGTTTACGAATTAGGAAATGCTCACCTATTTGAGGATGTTGAGTTTGAAGGGGGAAATTTAGTGAGTGACATTATTCTTAACGAGGATTATATTCCTATAGGTGTTTTTGGCAATTGTTCAATGTTAGGGTTGAATTTCTGCTAATATTTGTTAGCATTAGTGGCACTATAGATGGAGAGATCTGTTTGAGGAATCAGAAGTGTTTTTGAGCAGATTGAGTAGTAATGTTGAACATAATGTCGTTCAACAAAATGTTCAACATTCGGGAGTTGGAATTCATGTTCGTATACAGAACCACTGCTGTGGTTTCAGATCTGCTTTGCTGCCTAAAATGACGTGGATTTCTGAATTGATTGTGGAATATCTGCTTGAGAGATTTCTGGAAAGCCCTTCCTAAATCTGTTGCTAAATTGAAGGGATGTTGGGTTGAAATAGAAAGAGAATATCTCGTAGATTTGTTGGTTGAGAAGATTATTTGCTGCTGATCTTTTTATTGTTGTTGCTGTTTCCAGAAGATTTGAAAGAATCATTTCCTATCTTGGTTCAGTTAATTGTGGGTGAGCTGGAGATATATTTGGAAGCTATTATCTCTTGTTGGTTCGGTTGGAAAGAATCATTTCCTATTGTTGATTCGGTTGGAAAGAATCTCGCTCGGTTGGAAAGAATCATTATTGTTGCAATTGAAAATCTGTTGGAGATATAATTGGAAGTTGCTATCTCTCGGGATTTGTTATTGAATTTGTTAGAGAGATTTTCGCCCGCAATTATTGGTTGGAAGATCTTATTGAAGATATTGTGGAACCACTTGCCCAAAGTGATTCCTTAATTTGTGGACTGCCGATTCTGCACGCGATTTTTTTGGCGAGCGACCTTCCTTATCTACTCCGGTGATTGAGGGGGAGCTTAATATTGAACGGGTGTGCGGTTTTGCGGCGAGGGACGGTTTTTGCGAAAAACTTGATCGAAGAACTCCGGGAGGATGCCGACGGCTACGCACGTAGGATCAAGGGAGTTGATCTAGTCGGTTGTGCAAGGGGAGCTTGCGGGCAAGGGGAGCTTGCCGAGAATACTCCATGGGTTGGTAGAGACCACCCATCACGGTTTGTATTGAGGGGGAGGTTGTTCCTCCTAATAGAATCGCGATAATTAGTGATTGTACTCATTGATTATTTTAGTGGATTATTCTGATTTTCTGGGCGTGGCCCCGAAGATGTAGGTGTGCGCACTGAACTGCGTTACCAAGTTTCTTGTGTCACCTTGGTGTTGATGTGTGTTTAATCTTTGTTTTTTTCTATTATTCGTATGTACTGAACTCACAATTGGTATCGGAGCAGGTCACCCGTGTTTCTTTGTTAACAAAGAAGGTGTGATCTTGGATTTCAGTACTTGAATCATGGCTACACGAGAAGGTGCCTCCGTTGTTCGTCCTCCACTGCTCACCGGTACAAACTATACTTACTGGAAGTCTAGAATGCGTATATTCATCAAGTCCATTGATGAGAAGGCTTGGATCACTGTCGTTGAAGGATGGACACCGCCGATCGAAATTGACAAAGATGGCAAAGAACACCTCAAGCCGGCAAAAGACTGGAGTCGGATTGAAGAACATGTGGCCTTGTGCAATTCTAAAGCAACTAATGCTATTTTTTCGGCTGTAGATGAAGAGCAGTTCAAGCTGATCTCCACATATGAGTATGCCAAAGAAGCATGGGATATTCTCCAGAATGTTCATGAAGGAACAAGTACCGTAAAAGCTTCTAAACTCCAGATGCTAGCTTCTCAGTTTGAAAATCTAAAGATGTATGACAACGAGACTGTTGCCGAATTCAATGGGAGGTTGAGAGATATAGCTAATCAGGCCTTCCAACTTGGGAAGAAATATTCACAAAAGAAGTTAGTTGAGAAAACATTGAGATCTCTTCCAGACAAATTTTCGGCCAAAGTTGCAGCCATTGAGGAGGCCAGAAATACGTCCACCATGAGGCTGGATGAACTTATGGGGTCACTTCAGACATATGAAATAAATCTGATGCAGAAGAACGTGGACAAAGTAATGGCCCTGGAAAAAGTAATGGCCCTGAAAGTTGAAGCTAGAGAAGTCTCTAAAGAAGATGATGTATCGGGTGTAGATGCGGATATTGCCGTGTTGACTAAAAACATCAGTAGAATGCTGAAGAAGATCAGTAGTAAAGGGAAAAAGAAAGGAAAAGAGATGCAGTGTAGAGTATGTAAAGGATTTGGGCATATACAGGCTGAATGTGCAAACACTCTGAAGAAGAAAAAAGGGAAGTCCTCGACCAGTACCGTGAGTGAAGATGAGTCTGATAGGAGTGCTGAAGATGAGGAAATCGCCAGAAATTACATTGCCCTCGCAGCCTCTCAGAAGAAGCGACCTGATTACAACACTAGCAGCCATGTTGAATCTGATGTTACAACATTACATACAACATCAGCCAACAAATCAAACAGTGTCAGATCCAGTGTTGCAACATCAGGTTCAACATCATCCGCAACTTCTACAACTGAATCTGAGTCTGAAGTCGATAGCGATGAGGAAGTTAGTGACAATGATATCCGAAAAGCATACCAGATGATGTTTGAGAAGTGGGTGCAAATCTGCAATATCAACAAAGTCTTGAAGGTGGAGAATGAAAGACTGAAGAAAGAGAAGGAGGAGGTCAAAATTAAATGTCTGAAAGTTGAGGAAAATTGTAGAGAATTGGAAAGTAACTTCAGAAATGTTCTTCTCAGGGCAGAGAAAGCTGAATGCACATTGGATAAGTGGAATTCTGGGAAACCAAAGCTGGATGATATCTTGAACATGGGTAAGATTTCAGGAGATCGCACCGGAGTGGGATACAATAGAGGAGCTTTCTATAATGTGTCTGCTGAAAGAAGAAGTCAAGTTACCAAAGAACTTGAAAGAATGGGTCAGCACAAGGAGCATGATCAGAAGAAGCAGACTAGAGGCGTAAAAGGTGGTCGTCCTACATGTGCTTACTGCAAGTTCATAGGCCATACAGTGAGAAACTGCTTCAGTCGCATGCGACATTGGTCAGAAGGAAGAAATGTTAGATACCCTGATATGAAGATCAAGAAGCAATGGGTCAGAAAGTCTGAATTATACAGCAAGAACACTACAGCTTCGGAGAAAGCATTTCATGTTGTGACTAATGTTGTAACATTAGATACAACACAGAACGATGTTGCTGCAGATGTTATGACACCAGACTCGACATCTCCCCTCGACAATCACTGTGAGCAACCTGCGCCAAAGTCTCATGAATCTTCCTCCAGAAATATCAGAGTACTATCTCGCTGCTCTACTCACTGCTCTTCCTCCACCGGTGCCATTGGATCTTCACATGTACCCTCTGTCAACACCGCCGATGTTTTCAATTCTCCAACTACTTTTCGGCCCCTCAGAACTCGACTTCTACCCTGGACATCATTTCATTCGTCTCCCTACTGTCAGATGTGAGGTATAGTGCTCTCTCTCTTATTCCGCTGTGTCTGAGATTTTATTTGCTATTAAGAGAGACAAAGGAGCCTCTGGATGTGCCTCGGTTGAGTCTTTCTGAATTTTCGTTTGGAGTTGTTAGGCTAGCTAAAGGGGTGAGAATGTGGTGTCTTTTCTGAATAATTTGGCTGTATTTTTTGCGGTGATCACTACTTGGGTTGCTCTAGTAAGGGGGAGAATATGTTTTGGATTATTGTGGCTCAAAGGGGGAGAATGTGTGGTTGACGCTTACTTTGGTTTGTGCCACATAATGCCAAAGGGGGAGATTGTTAGGGTTGAATTTCTGCTGATATTTGTTGGCATTAGTGGCACTATAGATGGAGAGATCTGTTTGAGGAATCAGAAGTGTTTTTGAGCAGATTGAATAGTAATGTTGAACATAATGTCGTTCAACAAAATGTTCAACATTCGGGAGCTGGAATTCATGTTCGTATACAGAAACACTGATGTGGTTTCAGATCTGATTTGTGCCTAAAATGACGTGGATTTCTGAATTGATTGTGGAACATCTGCTTGAGAGATTTCTGGAAAGCCCTTCCTAAATCTGTTGCTAAATTGAAGGGATGTTGGGTTGAAATAGAAAGAGAATATCTCGTAGATTTGTTGGTTGAGAAGATTATTATTGTGAGTTCAGTACGTAGGAATAATAGAAAAACACAAAGATTAAACACACATCAACACCAAGGTGACACAAGAAACTTGGTAACGCAGTTCGGTGCGCACACCTACATCTGCGGGGCCACGCCCAGAAAATCAGAATACTCCACTAAAATAATCAATGAGTACAATCACTAATTATCGCGATTCTATTAGGAGGAACAACCTCCCCCTCAATACAAACCGTGATGGGTGGTCTCTACCAACCCATGGAGTATTCTCGGCAAGCTCCCCTTGCCCACAAGCTCCCCTTACACAACCGACTAGATCAACTCCCTTGATCCTACATGCGTAGCCGTCGGCCTCCTCCCGGAGTTCTTCGATCAAGTTTTTCGCAAAAACCGTCCCTCGCCGCAAAACCGCACACCCGTTCAATATTAAGCTCCCCCTCAATCACCGGAGTAGATAAGGAAGGTCGCTCGCCAAAAAAATCACGTGCAGAATCGGCAGTCCACAAATTAAGGAATCACTTTGGGCAAGTGGTTCCACAATATCTTCAATAAGATCTTCCAACCAATAATTGCGGGCGAAAATCTCTCTAACAAATTCAATAACAAATCCCGAGAGATAGCAACTTCCAATTATATCTCCAACAGATTTTCAATTGCAACAATAATGATTCTTTCCAACCGAGCGAGATTCTTTCCAACCGAATCAACAATAGGAAATGATTCTTTCCAACCGAACCAACAAGAGATAATAGCTTCCAAATATATCTCCAGCTCACCCACAATTAACTGAACCAAGATAGGAAATGATTCTTTCAAATCTTCTGGAAACAGCAACAACAATAAAAAGATCAGCAGCAAATAATCTTCTCAACCAACAAATCTACGAGATATTCTCTTTCTATTTCAACCCAACATCCCTTCAATTTAGCAACAGATTTAGGAAGGGCTTTCCAGAAATCTCTCAAGCAGATATTCCACAATCAATTCAGAAATCCACGTCATTTTAGGCAGCAAAGCAGATCTGAAACCACAGCAGTGTTTCTGTATACGAACATGAATTCCAGCTCCCGAATGTTGAACATTTTGTTGAACGACATTATGTTCAACATTACTACTCAATCTGCTCAAAAACACTTCTGATTCCTCAAACAGATCTCTCCATCTATAGTGCCACTAATGCCAACAAATATCAGCAGAAATTCAACCCTAACAATCTCCCCCTTTGGCATTATGTGGCACAAACCAAAGTAAGCGTCAACCACACATTCTCCCCCTTTGAGCCACAATAATCCAAAACACATTCTCCCCCTTACTAGAGCAACCCGAGTAGTGATCACCGCAAAAAATACAGCCAAATTATTCAGAAAAGACACCACATTCTCACCCCTTTAGCTAGCCTAACAACTCCAAACGAAAATTCAGAAAGACTCAACCGAGGCACATCCAGAGGCTCCTTTGTCTCTCTTAATAGCAAATAAAATCTCAGACACAGCGGAATAAGAGAGAGAGCACTATACCTCACATCTGACAGTAGGGAGACGAATGAAATGATGTCCAGGGTAGAAGTCGAGTTCTGAGGGGCCGAAAAGTAGTTGGAGAATTGAAAACATCGGCGGTGTTGACAGAGGGTACATGTGAAGATCCAATGGCACCGGTGGAGGAAGAGCAGTGAGTAGAGCAGCGAGATAGTACTCTGATATTTCTGGTATCAGAGCCGGACCCAGGTGTACCGAAGTGTTTGATCCTCTGGTGCCGACGTATGGGAGTCGGCGTGTTTCCGAGCAGTGCGGAGCTCGGCTTTTCCGAACAGAAGAACGGAGCGCTTCAGATGCCGAACAAAGTGATGCCCACCGTGGCGAGCCCAAGTCGGATCCATAGGGGGATGCCGGTGTATGGGAGTCCGCAATGCTCAGGGCGGAGCAGACTCATGTACCGAGCTGAAGGAGAGCTCGGGCACGGCCTACCGAGACTGATGGAGGAGATCTCTCAGCTCGGAGGCGGAGCTCGGCGCAAGCGGAAGTGGCTCGACGCCATCAAGGGGATGGACCTTCCTAGCCACGGGGAGGCAGCCAAATGAAGTACGCTTGGTCAGAGCTCAGTTAAGGGCGGCGGATGGATGATCGTTCGAGGGGAGGCTCATGATGTGATCCTAGTTCGAGGGGAGGATTGTTGGGATTTCGAAATAGTCCCACATCGGACACATGGGGGGATCCGGGGGGGGTTTAAAATGTGGCTTGGGAATTTCATTAGTAAGAGGCCTTTTGGGGGAAAGCCCCGTGTTTAAAACCGTGCGGGTGCCGATGCGGCCCCAGAGCGAACAATATCTTACCAAAGTGGAGCCCAAGCCCAAGGTGTTTAAACCCGGAAAAATAACAGTTCAGGATAGTGTTCATGACCTTGTTCAAGACACGATAAATTTAAAATAATGTTGCAATTCCTCCAATTCGGACAACTGTTCATCTCTAGCACCTCAAAGCACTAATTGCCATTCAGAAAATCCCTTAAAGAGATGAAAAGTACATTGTATTATGTTACGAATATAAACATTCTTGTCATGCAAGCCTAAGTGTTTAGGCACCCATATCATATTATTTATAGCATTCTGTGTAATGTGTGGTATTGCGGGGTAGAACTCGCGTACAATGAATTTGTATTAGGGGGACCAAGGGCACGGTGGTTATGTTGATGAAAGGATTAGGGTAGGCTATTTGACAGGTGATTAGAGGGGCGATGAGGCTAAGCTTGTCGCTGGAGCAGACCACAGAATCGAATCCGATAGGATGCAGAGAAGGGGCCGAACTGCCTAGGTTGAGGGCGAGCACGACTGGTGATAACGAGCTAACCTGTGCAAGGAGCAACTCGTCAGAAAGGCCGGGTTGGGGTCCAACCCTTAGCCTCTCTGATGCCTAATTCAGTAATAGGACTTAAAGCGGGGGCTAGGCACGCAGGTCAGACTGAGAGTGAGTCGATCGTACGTGACGAGCTATGAGTGGAAGAACAAAGATGTGGACGACCTTTGCTCTTGTGTGTGTGTAAGGAGATTGAGAGTGAATTGTTCCCCCCTCCTTCACCGTAAGAAGTGAGGGGGTATTTATACCTGATGGGAGGCGGTTCGGTAGGGCTGACCTGGCATGCTGACCCGACGTGCTGAGCTGGCTCTGCTGTCAGCGGAAGCTTTGAACGAGGATGTCAGGAATAGGAGTGCCTGCCACGCTTTTGTCAGACGGTGCAGCGGTCCGGGACGCTTTTGTCAGGGTGTCAGGGCCGAAAGCATTAAGTGTCAGGGGGCGTAGCGGCCAGGGGGTGCTTTGTCAGATGGTCGGGCGACGATAGTGTCAGTAGCGTCCTTGTACTAGGTTGTTTGTCGTGTCCAATGTGCCAAAGAACCATCCCGTAGCTCGTCCCCCGTAGCTCGGCCCCCGTAGCTCACCAGAGGTCGTCACTGGCTATCAGCGACCGAGGCTGAGTACGCCCTTCCCATAGTCGCGTCGGACTCTAGAATCGATAGGCACCCTGTGGCCCTCTATCGTTCGGGTGTGGAGCGCCCTGTTGCTGGGTCGGCCGTCTTTCCAGAGGGAGGGATGAGCCGACGGGGTATTTAGGTGGTCCGGGATGGAAGGTCGGACTATCATGATCTTTAGGTCGTAACAATTGCCCTCGTCATCCGGGCTCAAGTTGGAAGCCCGGCTCGACTCGGATGACGTATCACCTTCCCTCATGGGAATAGCACGTTGGGTCTACCTACCCTGGAGTCTTTACTTGAGGGGGGGACCTGTAGAGGAATATGCCCTCGGATCATTTGTATTTGATGCAAATGAAAATTTAAGCCTAAATATGGACTAATTTGCATATGATGCAAAAGAGATTAAATGTGTCTTAAATTGTTTAAGACTATATTTAATTAAATAAACGCGTTAAAAAGGTTACCTAGATGACGGGATCGTCCCGCTCTAAACGCAGGTTCAAACCGCGTCAAAAACGGAGTCCAAATGCACAAGTTATAGCCAAAACAAGTCAGCCCAAACTGTTGGGCTAAAACCAGCGAAAATGGAGGCCCACCAAGCCCGAATTTTCTGGTTAGGGTTTTTTGAAACCTGGGATTTTCTTGACGGCTACGTTTCTAAGAGAAGCATGACTTTTGGCTAACTTTGGACAATTGTTTGAAGGGTCAAACGGACTCGGATTGACGAGCCGTTTTTTCCTACGCGTTCACCGTTGAACCCTCTTTGATTTGGTAGGTTGTACCAACATTGAAGCTCAACGGTGAGGGAGTTAAAATTCTAGGAAGTTTGCCCTTTGTGAAAAGCAAACTAACTTGATTTAATTAATCCCAAATTAATAGTCCCACCTCGGTTGTGGAGAAAAGGGGAGAGTCAGCCGCCTCTATAAATAGAGGCCCTCCCCCTTCCTCATAACTCGTCCCAAGCTCTAGATCTGAGCGGCTCTCGTAAATGTTGGAGCACGCTCGGATCTAAGCTTAAATTAATATTTCTCCTCTCCCTATAAATTTATGTCTTGCTTCTGAGGGCTCTAGCAAAGCCGCAAAGGAGTTCGGATTCAGATCCGAAATCTAGGCGGAGGTTTCACTCGCGTGAAACTTTCTTCGGTGCATGGTTGGCTCGGCGACACGGAATTGATCGTCTCGGGATGCGGAGCAGTTCGAGTAGCGGTTCGGGGAGCGGCTCGAGGAGCGGCTCGGCGTGGGACGGGGAGCGGCTCGGAAGACGGTGCGGAACATCTCGCCTGCCCCAGGGCTGAGATTCCGGATATGTTTTTATTAGCATTTGTTTAATTTGGCTATATCCTTCTTGGGATGGTCAGACCCATCCCAAGTCGGCATAGATCTTGGATTATGGTCTTGGACCTTAGGGTTAAATGTTAATTAGATTAACATGTTTATTTTTTCCGCTGCTTTTCTGTCTATGTTCCGTCCAACTTAGGACAGGCATAGAGTTTTTGTGCCCTAAGGGTCCCAGAAAATCCTTCAGTGGTATCAGAGCAGGTCTGTGTTTCGATCTAGCCTGCGATTTTATTAAACCTGAAATGCTTTTAAATACTTTTAAAAAATGTTTTTAAAGTTATGAGATAAATTTTAAAAATGTTTTTGATGTTTAAAAATCTATGTGATAAATTTTTGACTATGGAAATTTTTTTAATAACGTTTTAAAAGTTATGTGATAATTTTTAAAACTAATTTTAAATCTTTTAAAATTTATGCGATAAGTTTAAAGTGACTAAAAATTTTATATGATAAAATTTTAAGCATGAAAGTTTTTTTAAAAATGATGTTTTAATTTTATGAGATATTTTAAAACTGATTTTAAAGGTTAAAATTTTTATGCGATAAATTTTTAAAAAGTAGCATGCAAATTTGTGATTTTAAAAACAAGTTTTTATGAGATAAAAATAAAATATTTTTAAAATCATATTTTAAATTTAAATGTTAAATTTATGTATGCATGCTAAAATTGTTTATGCTGTTATAAACGGGCTTTGGAGGCCCAACCCGTTAGTGGGTATCCACCCATTATGTAACCCTATTACTATAAATACAGGGCTACGGGGTTCCGTAGCTGCCATGGTTTACAACACGTTATCAGCACGCTCAAAGCTAAGCCGAACCCCTGCCGACGGACGGACGCGACGGACGGACGCGACGCGAACGGGCTTCCTTCACCGAACGTCGCTAGATCCGGCGGGTAGGATCTAGAGGTAACCCTAAAACCCTAGATCTAAAATTTCATATGCGCATATGTCTAGATCCAAAATTCTTGGATCGATTGTTTAATAAAAATCAAGGTTTTTATTGATGAAAAATCAAATTTTTACAATAAAAACGTTTTGTTGGAGATTAAAAATAGATTTTTTCCACTAAAAATTAGATTTTTATCCCCAAAACCCATGAAACCCTAGGGGATTTTCTCGCCGGAACGCGAATCCCCCCTAGATCTCGCGCCAAAACCCTCGCCCGCCGCCCGAAGCGGCGGAAAAAACCCTCGCCCACCGCCCGAAGCGGCGGCAAAACCACCCCCGCCGCTGAACGGCGGGCGGCCCCGCCGCTCCCTGCGGCGGGCCACCCCGCCGCCGGCAGCGGCGGGCGGCCCCGCCGCCAGGAGCGGCGGGCGGCCCCGCCGCCAGGAGCGGCGGGCCAACCCGCCACTGCGACGGCGGGCGGCCCCGCCGCCAGGAGCGGCGGGCCAACCCGCCGCTGCGACGGCGGGCCAACCCGCCGCCAGGAGCGGCGGGCCAACCCGCCGCCAGCAGCGGCGGGCCAACCCGCCGCTGCGACGGCGGGCGGCCCCGCCGCCAGGAGCGGCGGGCCAACCCGCCGCTGCGACGGCGGGCGGCCCCGCCGCCAGGAGCGGTGGGCGGCCCCGCCGCCAGGAGCGGCGGGCGGCCCCGCCGCCAGGAGCGGCGGGCGGCCCCGCCGCCAGGAGCGGCGGGCGGCCCCGCCGCCAGGAGCGGCGGGCCAACCCGCCGCTGCGACGGCGGGCGGCCCCGCCGCCAGCAGCGGCGGGCGGCCCCGCCGCCAGGAGCGGCGGGCCAACCCGCCGCCAGGAGCGGCGGGCCAACCCGCCGCTGCCAGCGGCGGGCGGCCCCGCCGCCAGCAGCGGCGGGCCAACCCGCCACTGCGATGGCGGGCGGCCCCGCCGCCGGCAGCGGCGGTCCCCCCCCACCCACGCCGCCCGCAGCGGCGGGCCCCGCCGCCCGCCGCGGCGGGCCCCGCCGCCCGCCGCGGCGGGCCCCGCCGCCCGCCGCGGCGGGCCCCCAACCCCGCCGCCCGCAGCGGCGGGCCCCGCCGCCCGCAGCGGCGGGCCCCGCCGCCCGCAGCGGCGGGCCCCGCCGCCCGCAGCGGCGGGCCCACCCACGCCGCCCGCAGCGGCGGGCCCCGCCGCCGGCCGCGGCGGGCCCCACCCCCCGGCAGCCGCTCGTATCGGACCCCCCCGGTGCGCGCTCATGCCCGGAAACCCTAGCCGCCTGAAGCGGCAATCCGCGCGACCAAAAACCCTAACTAGGGTTTGACCCCGAAATTTTTTTTTCGATTTTCAAATCTTTTTCAGATTTAATTACGATTTCGTTTTCGTCAAAATCTGTTAAATTACACAATTTTTATTCATCGCATTTTATTCGGATTATCTGATTATTTACGTTTAATAATTAGGAAGATCCTGCGACCGCTCTGCCGTTAGTCAACTAACCTAACGGTGTATGACGTTGCCTAGTGGTCCAATAATTATTAAACGAAAAATTTTCATTTCCATTATAAAATGCATGTGATGATTAATTGTCTGTGTTAATCGTCTGCTATGATATTAAATGCCTGCCCCATTTTTCTACGATGTGATGTATATTTTCGTTGCCTCTAGCATGAATTTCCACTTAAACACTATAAATGCATGCGTAGAAAATTATATGCCTGTCGCATATTTAATGTTCTGTAATAAACATTTTATTTAGCATGCTAAAATCTTTTTTGATGTATTTTTAATGCCTGTAGCATAAATATATGTCTGAGATAAAATTATTTATATACCTGCAGAATATAAATAGCATATGTATACATCATAATTGTTTCCATTCTGGTTAATTGAGCACAACCTTTTATTTTACTGGATTTATATTATTTGTATGATATGCTCATGACATGACAATATTTCATGACAACAAACCAATATTGATTTCAATAAATTTTAACACCATATCCTAGTTGACAAAATGAACCTGGAGTTCAAAACCAAAATGAACCTGAAGTTCAAAATCAAATCAAAAGTCAACACCCTTTCACACTAATAAATATTAACAAGTACGATGGCTTATACGAAAAACATTTATGCGATTTCTTTTAGAAATACGCATTTCGCGGTGAATAGATCTCTCAGATCCACGGTCTGTATAAACCGATATTGACACCAGCAGTTGTCATAACACCGCCAAACTCCTTTGAGTAATCTCACTTTACAAGGTATGATTCTTGAATCTAACCTTATTTTTTAAGCGTACGCCCGAAGTCGTGGCTTAATAGATAAGTGAGAAATTATAAAATTCGTACCCACGTAATTGTTTCCCCTAGAGTATGATCCTATATCCACACAATACTTGAATGACTCAATAAAAATGGCCTGAAAACCATACTTGAGTTTTCAAATAGACCTTTATAAGTCTATCATAAACTAGAAAGTGGAAAAATAGAGACTAACTCATTTCCCTTATATGTGTCTACTTCGTAAGACCAATAATCATTCTTCCTTATAAACGACAATAAGGAAAACTGAAAACAGGGGAAGTCTTGAATAAAAATGTGAAAGGGAAGATATGATGTACCTCGATATGGAGTATGAAATGGCAACCCAATATCAGACCAGAAGCTCTGACAAGACCCATAATGCTTTTCGCAAAATTAATGGGCATTAACGTATGCCATATAAAAATATATACATATCTAGTCTAAACGACGAAAGTCAAATTGACAGTATGTATAATTCGCTACTTCCCGAGGATAAATAAATTTTGAAAATAAATTTGATCTGTTGTCATAATATGAGTCTAAAATGAGCACAATTGTGGACGTATACTTTCTAGAACCCACATCATACTATGAAACTTGTTGCTCTAACATAATTATTAGTAGTATTCTCTTGCAGTATATATGTGCCTTTTACGCATTTTATTTTACTGTAAATGATTTATCATCCTGAATACTCCTAAAATGAGGATACCATGTACTCTCTGAAACTTATAAAGTCCCACATAAATTCAAACAGAGGAAATAATTTGGAACACCAGAAGTGTCCAGAATCGACCAACTTTGGATCGATGTCACCCTGGATTGATGATACAAGACATCATTAACCAGACGAACCCGAAGATTCTTCAAAAAAGGGTGAAACTCTCATTATCCCATTCAAAAGGGAAAAATGATTACGAGATCATCCCCATTCACATGGACATTGACTCTCATCACTTCCTCAAACGAATTTAAAATGATATACTATCATTAGTAAAATGAGACCTTTAGGCCTCTTGAGAGTATTTGAGGGACAAAAGTGGACTCACACACTCCCTACATATGGCTAAAGATGTACCTTAGAGTACTCATCTATATATCCTCTTAAAATGGTCATAATCAAAACCCTGTTATCCAACCGCAGTCCAGATTATTATTAATCACAACGGACATATTACATTACTAGGATATTGGTTGGGCTTTTACTTACCCTCATACCACCCTCAAAATGCCGCAGTGGAACTTATTCATCGGGACTAACCCTCCTAGATGAATATGTTCCGAGATCCCCAAACGGGGGAGGCATTAGAGCACATCTTATAGATGGAGCCTTGACGGGTTCATATCCCTAGTTCTATGCTCAACTTCATTGAAGTCGAACTTAATGCGGATTTTTGGGATAACACTGGGAAATCAATTTAACAACTGGAAGAAAATTGAACACCCTGAAGCTTTGTGTTCACACCCAGAAATGGATTATATGTAAATCATTAAAATGATTTAAACGGATTACTTATCCACTAGAAATCCAGTTGTAGGTGACCATGTGGGAACATGCATACCATCAGAACGCCTCCTTAGAAACTATTTATATGAGCCTGATCACCTCATATAAACAGTTTCCGAGAACCCCTAACGGGGGAAGCGTTTAGTACACATCTTATCGATGGAGTCATGATGAGTTTACATTCCCATATCACCACTATGGACCATTTAAAACATTAATACCTATGATCTGATTATCATGAATAGTGATGAGATCCTGACGATCCACACTTTTGAAACTGTTAAACAGTTATCAGACATAGCTATTGACAATATAAATATTGTCAAATTCACACATCCCTGCTACTAAAAATCCAGCTAGGATTGACATACCAACTATAATGGATGCAATCTACCAGTAGCAGAAGTGGATATCCTCAATGGATGAGAGGACATACCACGAGACCCTAAAACAATACCACCACAGGAAAGTGAGCTCATCTCCATATCCTCTCCCTTTCCAGAACCTCCAGAAGAGATAAATCTGGAATAAATTGAATAATGTACGTACACGGAGAGGTATTTGGATAAAACACACTTGTCGACAATTACTCACATTTCATTTTGCTATTGATATCGTTCACAATCTCCGTTTCCTGAAGCAAACGCAGAAATTTGGCCAAATTATATGGAACGAGGCAATAATAAGTTGAGCTGGACTCACTTATGAAATGTGAAGTGTTTGGACCTGAAGTCCTGATATCAAAAGATATCAAACCTGTGGGCTACCGAGTATTGTATAAATAAATAAAATCGTATGCTAAAAGCAAAACGCTATAGCTTAGAGGTTTATTTCGCAGAAACCAGGAAGTAACCATGTAAGAAGAGTTTAACTCACTTACAAAAATTAATTAAACTGATGCATCAGGCTCCCTGGTCATAGTTGCGAAAACCATACGATTGGCAAAGATAATTTTAGGCTATGTTGCTATGGATGATGTGACAACATACCCTTATGAACAATCATCCTGAAGATGAAACCTTCATCCTGAAGATGAATTATCATCCTGAAGATGAAACCATCATCCTGAAGATGAATAATCATCCTGAAGATGAATTATCATCCTGAAGATGAAACCTTCATCCTGAAGATGAATTATCATCCCGAAGATGAAACCATCATCCCGAAGATGAATAATCATCCAGCAGATGAATTACCATCCAGAAGATGAAATTATCATCCAGTCGATGAAGAAACATGGAAAATTGCAATCCACCAATACACCTACTGGTTGTATGGATGCACATTAAGACCCCTTCCGTTCGCTGGAAGAGGGGAAGGATATCCTAGGTCCTGAAGTGCCTTACTCAAATGTCTTTTGTACACTCCTTTATCTGGCAGCAAACACTTTAACCAGATACAGTGCAGCGCCTGCAGCGCACCACTGGACCAGAGATATGTAGCTTCTGCGCTACCTCCAAGGGTCAAGGATCATACAACATGTTAAATGTATTTGCAGATACAGGTCACAGATCATCGCGATGACTGCAACCAAAAAGCGACCAACTCCTGGAGACCAGCAAAGCATACTTCCAAGGCAACATCAATCCCACCATCCCGAGAGGCTCATCAATCCAAGAAGCAAATCATAAGTACGCACAGCCAGGTCCTGCAGTACCTCGCAGACACAGTGAAGACTGGTCAGAGACGTGATGCAACCTACCGAGTCTGAAGACCACTCCTCCTCAGAAGAGATCCCTCAGATCCAGTAACTGCTATAGATGAGCGATACTTGTATAGATGAGCGATGTCTTGTATAGGTGAGCGATGCCTTGTACTTTGTATCGGAACACTGTAAGAGATTGATGTATAGATGCCTAGGAGATCTGCAAGCCTGCAGCTTGTACAGATCAGGGGGAGTCAAATGTAGTGTTGCACTCTTTTCCCTTGGCTATTGGTTTTTCCCACTGGGTTTTCCATAGCTAAAGGTTTTAACGAGGCAAACTCATTGACTCTGGATCCAGAAGTATCCACCCCCTAAATACTTCCACTAATCAGGGGAAGTTACGGAAACTGTACTCTTTTTCCTTGGCTATTGGTTTTTCCCACTGGGTTTTCCATAGCTAAAGGTTTTAACGAGGCAGTTATCCCTAACTTAGGATCCAGAAGTATCCACCTCTAGTGATATCCATCGATCAGGGGAAGTTACAGAGACTTGTACTCTTTTCCCTTAGCCATTGGTTTTTCCCACTGGGTTTTCCTCGGCAAAGGTTTTAACGAGACAAGTACTCTTAAACTTGGGATCCAGAAGTATCCATATACCCATGATCAGATAAGCTCCATGAACCCTGAAGCGTTCATCACGGCTTACAACAATGGATGGATAAGGGGAAGTGTTATAAACGGGCTTTGGAGGCCCAACCCGTTAGTGGGTATCCACCCATTATGTAACCCTATTACTATAAATACAGGGCTACGGGGTTCCGTAGCCGCCATGGTTTACAACATATGCGATAAACTTAGTCTATTTAATTGTTAAATAGTTGTGCACTATCTTTATGCGAAAAATTAGTGTAGCTTTATTTTAATGGCTAGTTCATCGTGTCCCTTATTTGATAACACAAGACACCCCTTTAGGTTAGCCATTAAGAAATGATTAAAATTTATTACTTAAATTTTAATAACATGCTATGTTTTAATAAAATATTAACAACATTTCAAGACCTAATTCCTGATTAGGGTAGTCCCTTTAATGTTTCTTAATTCTAATTGTTATTATTAATTTTCATTAAAGGACTTCGCTTTTAGCGTTGTTAATAAAATTTATTAAAATCCTAATAACGATTAGGATAGCACGTGAACCTTATAGTTGATAAGGACTTAATAAAAGTTATTAAACAAATCCTAAAATTTTGTATTTAAGGATGCAACTAGTTGATAGGATTAATTAGTTGTTAATAAAAGATGTTTAGTCTATGGCACACATATAAAAGTGACAAGCTTCATTCAATGGACCATGATCCAGTCAATGTGCTTGGCTAAGAGTTCTGGATCAACCCTTGCTAGTCCAAGGGGCAGTGATCATGGCTTAGTCAATTCCCTGGCTGTGTTCCGCTGGACCGCAATGTCGCGAATCATGATTGTATGACACATTGGACTATATCTAGTCAATGCGTTATAAATCTTATTAAAGATTAATCTGTATCCTTCCTTGATTTTGGAGCTTGGTAACTCAAAGAAGACAATTATAGTTGTTGAGTCTCCTCAAGCTATGACATGTTTATCGTTAAGGAACAAACTCCAACATACATGTGATGTAGTCTAGACTTGACCCAAATCGATACGTCGGGCTCCTCGAGCATCGATCTAAGTCAAATCTGGACACGAAATCCAGGGTCTGACTAGACCAGTCATTATGATTTGTTGAGTCCCCTCAAGATCATAAGTGACTGTGGGTAAAAAACGATAGGGAGTCACATGTGATGTGATTGACTAAGAGTTAGTCTACCAATCATGAAACCAATCAACTTGTTGAGTCTCCTCAAGGTTGTGAGGTTCAGGATGATTGGATCCCTCTTTCACTAAATTTTAAATATTTTAATTCGATTAAATCGTTCGTTATTAAGCTTTGAAACGATCGTAAAAATAGTGGGAGGATATAGATAGATGAATGCCAATCTACCTATATTTAATATTGAACATATGCTAAACTAGTGCAAGACTATGTTTACCGAAGGAATCGAAATATAATATTTTAATGAAATAAGTTAATTGGTCAAAAGGTTGATTAATTGAATATCAAGTTAAATTCTAATTGATAGAGTTAAACTATATTTTCGTTGACATTAAAATGACATTCTAAAGAACAGACTTAAGAAATATGATTTCATTAAGTTCTGGGTCCAACAAATAAATTCACGCTACATGTCACTCGTCTCTATATGAGGCAGCTTAAGCATATAGGATATTCGAAATATGTTTCTCCCTACAACTTGTCGAGCTACCCTCAAGGTTGTATGGACAAACAATTTTGATCCGCAAAGTTCAAGAATTCGATCAAATTGTTTGAGTCGAATACGAGTGCATGAGCGATGCAAGGCTATGTATCCCAACCGGATCTTGAGACAAGCAACTTGTTGAGCTACACTCAAGATTGCAACTCTCAGGCGTTTGGATACATGAGACGCTTGTGTAGCCATTTATTTATGTTGGGCTATTTAAATATCTAAATGTGATTTAGAAAAGGAAGAAGGCACTCCGGAAAAGTCAATTGAGAAAGTTAGTTTAATTTATCATTAATAAAGGCATAAGTAGGAGGATATGAAAATGTGACATATTTTGATGTCACGATTTCATAATTATTGTTATACAAAAGACGTCTAACACAATTTGACGAATGTCGTCACCTTGCTTCCAAAGCAATGTTTTGTGTTAGTAATTTGTAATAACTATAATATATTAAATGTTAATATATAAATACACAAGATAGTAGCAAACTTGTATGGCAAAATAGACTAGGCCGTATCGAGAGACTAAGCTTCACAAGTCACATAAAGAGGGGTCTGACCTCTCATATTATGAAGTCTACGGACACTTGTGAGTCTTATCCTCTTAGATAAAATTGGTCGAACCCCATCTGTAAGACAGTGAGAAAATGAGTTGTCGAACTCAGTCTGGTACATACTGATGTACCCGAGTCTAGATCAACCAAAATAAGTTATTCGTATATTTTATTAAGACACGTGTTCTTGATGAAACACAAGTCTGAAAAAATAAAGAACGAAAAGACAAAAGTATTTAAACTGATTCGATTAGATCCAATGGTTAAATACTTAGCTACATAAAATCTTGTGTAATTAAAAGAAAATGTGATTTTCTCTCAGGTCAAGTCTGTTAACACATCAGTGTGTTAAAGGGTATGAATCACACTTAGTTAGACTCGGTGCGATCCATAACAAGTGACTCTGAGTTAAGTCCTCCCTCTGGGTTAAGTCCCAGATAGTAATGCCTATGTTTTGATAATGTTCTATGAGGACATTATCAATAAGATATTCATTAAATCAAGCATTAGGAAGTTGTATAATTACTCGAATTTCGTGAGACGAAGAGTCGAGTTAAACATCATAACTGATGATGACTTAGTCAACTTCCGGGATGATAATTCGGAGTAGTATCTCCGATTTATAACTTGATGCAATCAGAATTGGTCCGTGTGCGTAAATAAATTTTGGAATTTAGTTTACGTACCCAAGGAAAATGATTCCTTGCTTTCTGCAAGTAAAGCTTTAAGTTGAAAGATTAGATGCATAAAGAAAATAGTGAAGTACAATCATGTTGGTCGAGAACGGTTTTCATCCTAATTTCTTTAAAACGGATTAGTTGAAACCGTCTCGCCAGCAGATGTGTACAGATCTACTCGGACCAAACTCGATGTAAACGCTCAGTTTGACCATGAAAATTGGAGCATTCACTTATAAGTTTGTTTTTCTAAATATGATTTAGACGGACCAACTTATATGAATTAGCCAGAGAGTTTTCAAGGTCAGTGGGAGCGTGTAAGTTACATGCAAGGCATCAAAGAGATGGAACATATAGTTTGACAAAGTAATCAAAAGTTTGATACTTTATCAGAAATAGATATGATCCATTTGAAATGACCATTAACAAATTTAAATTATTATCGTAAGGTACGATGAACTGGATAAGATCCAAGTAAATAAAATATTATAGATTCCGTAAGACCAAGTGAATTATTTGAATGAGATTCAAATGGTTGGTCTAACATGAACATAGAAACCCCTTAAGTCTATAGTGTAGACGGTTTTAGCAGATCCACTCACGAAGGCTCTACCACATGAAGTCGTGAAAACTTATGTGTAAAAACGGTATAAGATACCGAGATAAATGGGCCTGAGTGCAAGTGGGAGATGTTGAGAGAAGATGCCTTCGAGGCAATCTATCTCTGTGTGTGAATAACACAAACATCTTGTTCAAAATAACAGTAAGCTGGTTGGTAATAATTTATCTAAGTTATGTTATAATGTAGTTAACATTAGATATTAACTTAGGTAAAGTCCTGAGACTTTATGCGAGGTCAAACAGGTATCGAGATGAGTATCTCGATCATGGAGAAATGTTTGACCGTCTGTAGCATAAGTCTAAAAGGGTTCGTGGTCGTAGATGTTTCGAGACAAGGATATCGAAACATCGGATAGACCATTGTGTATTAGTCTTCACCGTTTAGCGGTGGCGATGATCTCATGATCGCTTGACTTGGCGAAGTCGTAGACGAGACATATGTGCTCATTAGAGAATAAGTTCACTGAACGATCCACAAGAGTTATCATATGGTTATATTGACCAATCTGTCAATGATGACTCTGAGTGATGATAGGCTAGTTGGTCTTTTGACTTGAGGTCATTTTGACGAACCTGTGCGTGAACGGTGCCACTTAGATCAAATGACCTAGCTTCGAGGCAAGGCCTGTCGAAAGGTCTTTGATTGGGTGACACTTGAAGCGCATGAGGAGAGTAATGACCAAGAGAGGATTCGTCTCTCCCGGTCAATGGGAGTTAGTGTCGTAGGGTTAGTTCGGTCTTTAGTAAAAACTCTGGCCAGAGTATGTTGGAA
The DNA here is from genome assembly GCA_030789695.1 of Scilla litardierei. Classification (NCBI taxonomy): domain Eukaryota; kingdom Viridiplantae; phylum Streptophyta; class Magnoliopsida; order Asparagales; family Asparagaceae; genus Scilla; species Scilla litardierei. Next base: position 348,595,989 of record CM061133.1, on the reverse strand, counting down.
GAAGTCCAACATTATTTGACTAAAGATCGATAGAAACTAACCGGAGTCAAGTTATTGGGGTTGACAGTTTGACCGTACCCTAGACTTGATCTACACGACATAGTTAAGACGAAGAGACTATAACTGCGGAATTCATCACGGAAACAGTCAGGGTGGTCCCGACAATACTCATGTCAATGAGTCAACCACATAATGATGATTCCTGAAGCAGGGACGGCAACCACTGCTCGTGGTCACTGTCGTATAGGGCTTCGAGCCCAACATATTGTAAGTGTCAGGCTGTAGGGTCTCACACAGAGTGTGACCTTCGTCTAGTAATTGGTAGAAATTAGTTAGGGAGAATAATTTGCATTTGATGCAAGGGATAAAATATTGCAAAAGATGTTTGCAATCATCTCCTGCATTCGGGATAAATGATCCTGAGTGCAAGTGGGAGATGTAGAGGAATATGCCCTCGGATCATTTGTATTTGATGCAAATGAAAATTTAAGCCTAGATAGGGACTAATTTGCATATGATGCAAAAGAGATTAAATGTGTCTTAAATTGTTTAAGACTATATTTAATTAAATAAACGCGTTAAAAAGGTTACCTAGATGACGGGATCGTCCCGCTCTAAACGCAGGTTCAAACCGCGTCAAAAACGGAGTCCAAATGCACAAGTTATAGCCAAAACAAAACAGCCCAAACTGTTGGGCTAAAACCAGCGAAAATGGAGGCCCACCAAGCCCGAATTTTCTGGTTAGGGTTTTTTGAAACCTGGGATTTTCTTGACGGCTACGTTTCTAAGAGAAGCATGACTTTTGGCTAACTTTGGACAATTGTTTGAAGGGTCAAACGGACTCGGATTGACGAGCCGTTTTTTCCTACGCGTTCACCGTTGAACCCTCTTTGATTTGGTAGGTTGTACCAACATTGAAGCTCAACGGTGAGGGAGTTAAAATTCGAGGAAGTTTGCCCTTTGTGAAAGGCAAACTAACTTGATTTAATTAATCCCAAATTAATAGTCCCACCTCGGTTGTGGAGAAAAGGGGAGAGTCAGCCGCCTCTATAAATAGAGGCCCTCCCCCTTCCTCATAACTCGTCCCAAGCTCTAGATCTGAGCGGCTCTCGTAAATGTTGGAGCACGCTCGGATTTAAGCTTAAATTAATATTTCTCCTCTCCCTATAAATTTCTGCCTTGCTCCGGAGGGCTCTAGCAAAGCCGCAAAGGAGTTCGGATTCAGATCCAAAATTTAGGCGGAGGTTTCACTCACGTGAAACTTTCTTCGGCGCATGGTTGGCTCGGCGACACGGGATTGATCGTCTCGGTATGTGGAGCAGTTCGAGGAGCGGTTCGGGGAGCGGATCGAGGAGCGGCTCGGCGTGGGACGGGGAGCGGCTCGGAAGACGGTGCTGAACATCTCGCCTGCCCCAGGGCTGAGATTCCGGGTATGTGTTTATTAGCATTTGTTTAATTTAATCGCAGTAGGCTAGATCCTTCTTGGGATGGTCAGACCCATCCCAAGTCGGCATAGATCTTGGATTATGGTCTTGGACCTTAGGGTTAAATGTTAACTAGATTAACATGTTTATTTTTTCCGCTGCTTTTCTGTCTATGTTCCGTCTGACTTAGGACGGGCATAGAGTTTTTGTGCCCTAAGGGTCCCAGAAAATCCTTCAGGAACGAGCACGTAACTCGGCCCGTGCACTTCTCTGGTTTGGGTGGCGAGGACGAATCCTGCCCCGGAGTCTTCGTAGGGGGGAGGGAGTCGTAGCTCGACCGTGCCCTTTTCCCCTCCAGTTTGGGTGGCGAGCTGACGAGTTGCCCCGGAGGTCTTCACTTGATCGTGGGTACAGATCGGCCAAAGCCTCCGCCGCGTTTTCCCCCTCCAGTTTGGGTGGCGAGCTGACGAGCTGCCCCGGAGGTCTGCAAGATAGCGGATACAGAGTGGCCAAAGCCTCCCTCGCATTTTGCCCCTCCAGTTTGGGTGGCGAGCTGACGAGCTGCCCTGGAGGTCTTCAAGATCGCGGGTACAGAGTGGCCAAAGCCTCCCCCGTGTTTTCCCCTCCAGTTTGGGTGGCGAGCTGGCGAGTTGCCCTGGAGGTCTTCAAGATCGCGGGTACAGAGTGGCCAAAGCCTCCCCCGCGTTTTCCCGTTCCAGTTTGGGTGGCGAGCTGACGAGCTGCCCTGGAGGTCTTCAATATCGCGGTTACAGAGTGGCCAAAGCCTCTCCCGCTTTTTGCCCCTCCAGTTTAGGTGGCGAGCTGATGAGCTGCCCTGGAGATCTTCAAGATCGTGGGTACAGAGTGGCCAAAGCCTCCCCCGCGTTTTCCCCTCCAGTTTGGGTGGCGAGCTGACGAGCTGCCCTGGAGGTCTTCAAGATCGTGGGTACAAAGTGGCAAAAGCCTCCCCCGCGTTTTCCCCTCCAGTTTGGGTGGCGAGCTGACGAGCTGCCATGGAAGTCTTCAAGATCGCGGGTACAGAGTGGTAAAAGCCTCACCAGCGTTTTCCCACTCCAGTTTGGGTGGCGAGCTGACGAGCTGCCTCGGAGGTCTGCAAGATAGCGGATACAGAGTGGCCAAAGCTTCCCCCGCATTTTGCCCCTCCAGTTTGGGTGGCGAGCTGACGAGCTGCCCTGGAGGTCTTTAAGATCGCGGGTACAGAGTGGCCAAAGCCTCCCCCGCGTTTCCCTCCAGTTTGGGTGGAGAGCTGACAAGCTGCCCTTGAGGTCTTCAAGATCGCGGGTACAGAGCGGCCAAAGCCTCCCCCCCCGTTTTGCCCCTCCAGTTTGGGTGGGGAGCTGACGAGCTGCCCCGGAGGTCTGCAAGATAGCGGGTACAGAGTGGCCAAAGCCTCCCCTGTATTTTGCCCCTCCAGTTTGGGTGGCGAGCTGACGAGCTGCCCTGGAGGTCTTCAAGATCGTGGGTACAGAGTGGCCAAAGCCTTCCCCGCGTTTCCCCCCTCCAGTTTGGGTGACGAGCTGACGAGCTGCCCCGAAGGTCTGCAAGATAGCGGGTACAGAGTGGCCAAAGCCTCCCCCACTTTTTGCCCCTCCAGTTTGGGTGGCGAGCTGACGAGCTGCCCTAGAGGTCTTTAAGATCGCGGGTACAGAGTGGCCAAAGCCTCCCCCGCGTTTTCCCCACCAGTTTGGGTAGCGAGCTGACGAGCTGCCCTGGAGGTCTTCACGATCGCGGGTACAGAGCGGCCAAAGCCTCCCCCGCGTTTTGCCCCTCCAGTTTGGGTGGCGAGCTGACGAGGTTCCCTGGAGGTCTTCAAGATTGCGGGTACAGAGTGGCCGAAGCCTCCCCCGCGTTTTCCCCTCCAGTTTGGGTGGCGAGCTGACGAGGTGCCCTGGAGGTCTTCAAGATCGCGGGTACAGAGTGGCCAAAGCCTCCCCCGCGTTTTCCCCTCCAGTTTGGGTGGTGAGCTGACGAGCTGATTCTGAGGTCTTCACTTGATCGCGGGTACAGAGCGGCCAAAGCCTCCCCCGCGTTTTCCCCTCCAGTTTGGGTGGCGAGCTGACGAGCTGCCCTGGAGGTCTTCAAGATCGCGGGTACAGAGCGGCCAAAGCCTCCCCGTGTTTTGCCCTCCAGTTTGGGTGGCGAGCTGACGAGGTTCCCTGGAGGTTTTCAAGATTGCGGGTACAGAGTGGCCAAAGCCTCCCCCGCGTTTTTCCCTCCAGTTTGGGTGGCGAGCTGACGAGCTGCCCTGGAGGTCTTCAAGATCGCGGGTACAGAGTGGCCAAAGCCTCCCCCGCGTTTTCCCCTCCAGTTTGGGTGGCGAGCTGCTCCGGAGGTCTTCACTTGATCGCGGGTACAGAGCGGCCAAAGCTTCCCCCGCGTTTTCCCCTCCAGTTTGGGTGGCGAGCTGACGAGCTGCCCCAGAGGTCTGCAACATAGCGGGTACAGAGTGGCCAAAGCCTCCCCCGCATTTACCCCTCCAGTTTGGGTGGCGAGCTGACGAGCTGCCCTGGAGGTCTTCAAGATCGCGGGTACAGAGTGGCCAAAGCCTCCCCCGCATTTTCCCCCTCCAGTTTGGGTGGCGAGCTGACGAGCTGCCCGGAGGTCTGCAAGATAGCGGGGACAGAGTGGCCAAAGCCTCCCCCGCATTTTGCCCCTCCAGTTTGGGTGGCGAGCTGACGAGCTGCCCTGGAGGTCTTTAAGATCGCGGGTACAGAGTGGCCAAAGCCTCCCCCGCGTTTTCCCCTCCAGTTTGGGTGGCGAGCTGACGAGCTGCCCTGGTGGTCTTCAAGATCCCGGGTACTGAGCGGCCAAAGCCTCCCCCGCGTTTTGCCCCTCCAGTTTGGGTGGCGAGCTGACGAGCTGCTCCGGAGGTCTGCAAGATAGCGGGTACAGAGTGGTCAAAGCCTCCCCCACATTTTGCCCCTTCAGTTTGGGTGGCGAGCTGACGAGCTGCCCTGGAGGTCTTTAAGATCACAGGTACATAGTGGCCAAAGCCTCCCCCGCGTTTTCCCCTCCAGTTTGGGTGGCGAGCTGATGAGCTGCCCTGGAGGTCTTCAAGATCGCGGGTACAGAGCGGCCAAAACCTCCCCCGCGTTTTGCCCCTCCAGTTTGGGTGGCGAGCTGACGAGCTGACCTGGAGGTCTTGAAGATCGCGGGTACAGAGTGGCCAAAGCCTCCCCGTGTTTTCCCCTCCAGTTTGGATGGCAAGCTGACGAGCTGCCCTGGAGGTCTTCAAGATCGCGGGTACAGAGTGGCCAAAGCCAACCCGCGTTTTCCCCTCCAGTTTGGATGGCGAGCTGACGAGCTGCCCTGGAGGTCTTCATGATCGCGGGTACAGAGTGGCCAAAGCCTCCCCCGTGTTTTCCCCCTCCAGTTTGGGTGGCGAGCTGACGAGCTGCCCGGAGGTCTGTAAGATAGCGGGTACAGAGTGGCCAAAGCCTCCCCCGCATTTTGCCCCTCCAGTTTGGGTGGCGAGCTGACGAGCTGCCCTGGAGGTCATGAAGATCGCGGGTACAGAGCGGCCAAAGCCTCCCCCGCGTTTTCCCCACCAGTTTGGGTGGCGAGCCGACGAGCTGCCCTGGAGGTCTTCAAGCTCGCGGGTACAGAGCGGCCAAAGCCTCCCCCGCGTTTTTCCCCTCCAGTTTGGGTGGCGAGCTGACGAGCTGCCCCGGAGGTCTGCAAGATAGCGGGTACAGAGTGGCCAAAGCCTCCCCCGCATTTTGCCCCTCCAGTTTGGGTGGCGAGCTGACGAGCTGCCCTGGAGGTCTTCAAGATCGCGGGTACAGAGGGGCCAAAGCCTCTCCCGCGTTCTCCCCTCCAGTTTGGGTGGCGAGCTGACGAGCTGCCCTGGAGGTATTCAAGATCGCGGGTACGGAGCAGCCAAAGCCTCCCCCGCATTTTCCCCCTCCAGTTTAGGTGGCGAGCTGACGAGCTGCCCGGAGGTCTTCAAGATCGCGGGTACAGAGCGGCCAAAGCCTCCCCCAAGTTTTCCCCCTCCAGTTGGGGTGACGAGTTGACGAGCTGCCCTGGAGGTCTTCAAGATCGCAGGTACAGAGTGGCCAAAGCCCCCCCCCCGCATTTTGCCCCTCCAGTTTGGGTGGCAAGCTGAGGAGCTGCCCTGGAGGTCTTCAAGATCACGGGTACAGAGCGGCCAAAGCCTCCCCCGTGTTTTGCCCCTCCAGTATGGGTGGCGAGCTGACGAGCTGCCCCGGAGGTCTGCAAGATAGCGGGTACAGAGTGGCCAAAGCCTCCCACGCATTTTACCCCTCCAGTTTGGGTGGCGAGCTGACGAGCTGCCCTGGAGGTGTTTAAGATCGCGGGTACTGAGTGGCCAAAGCCTCCCCCGCTTTTTCCCCTCCAGTTTGGGTGGCGAGCTGACGATTTGCCCTGGAGGTCTTCAAGATCACGGGTACAGAGCGGCCAAAGCCTCCCCCGCGTTTTCCCCCTCCAGTTTGGGTGGCGAGCTGACGAGCTGCCCTGGAGGTCTTCAAGATCGCGGGTACAGAGTGGCCAAAGCCTCCCCCGCGTTTTCCCCTCCAGTTTGGGTGGCGAGCTGACGAGCTGACCCGGAGGTCTTCAAGATCGCGGGTACAGAGCGGCCAAAGCCTCCCCCCCGTTTTGCCCCTCCAGTTTGGGTGGCAAGCTGACGAGCTGCCCTGGAGGTCTTTAAGATCGCGGGTACAGAGTGGCTAAAGCCTCCCCCGCGTATTCCCCTCCAGTTTGGGTGGCGAGCTGACGAGCTGCCCTGTAGGTCTTCAAGATCGTGGGTACAGAGTGGCCAAAGCCTCTCCCGCGTTTTCCCCTTCCAGTTTGGGTGGCGAGCTGACGAGCTGCCCTGGAGGTCTTCAAGATCGCGGGTACAGAGTGGCCAAAGCCTCCCCCACATGTTGCCCCTCCAGTTTGGGTGGCGAGCTGACGTGCTGCCCTGGAGGTCTTCAAGATCGCGGGTACATGGTGACCAAAGCCTCCCCCGCGTTTTCCCCTCCAGTTTGGGTGGCGAGCTGACGAGCTGCCCTGGAGGTCTTCAAGATCACTGGTACAGAGTGGCCAAAGCCTCCCCCGCGTTTTCCCCCTTCAGTTTGGGTAGCGAGCTGACGAGCTGCCCCAGAGGTCTTCACTTGATCGTGGGTATAGAGCGGCCAAAGCCTCCCCCGCGTTTTCCCCTCCAGTTTGGGTGGCGAGCTAACGAGCTGCCCCGGAGGTCTGCAAGATAGCGGGTACAGAGTGGCCAAAGCCTCCCTCGCATTTTGCCCCTCCAGTTTGGGTGGCGAGCTGACGAGCTGCCCTGGAGGTCTTCAAGATCGCGGTTACAGAGTGGCCAAAGCCTCCCCCGCGTTTTCCCCTCCAGTTTGGGTGGCGAGCTGACGAGCTGCCCTGGAGGTCTTCTAGATCGCGGGTTGGGGTCCAACCTTTAGTTAGGGTTTCGGTGATTGGTATGGGATTTGACATGGTTGTGACACTTCGTTCCTACAGACGGCGCCAATTGTTGCGGGGTAGAACTCGTGTACAATGAATTTGTATTAGGGGGAACCAAGGGCACATTGGTTATGTTAATGAAAGGATTAGGGTAGGCTATTTGACAGGTGATTAGAGTGCGATGGGGCTAAGCTTGTCGCTGGAGCAGACCACGGAATCGAATCCGATAGGATGCAGAGAAGGGGCCGAACTTTCTAGGTTGAGGGAGAGCACGACTGGTGATGACGAGCTAACCTGCGCAAGGAGCAACTCGTCAGAAAGGCTGGGTTGGGGTCCTACCCTTAGCCTCTCCGATGCCTAAGTCAGTAATAGGACTTAAAGCGGGGGTTAGGCATGCAGGTCGGACTGAGAGCGAGTCGACCGTATGTGACGAGCTATGAGTGGAAGAACAAAGATGTGGACGACCTTTGCTCTTGTGTGTGAGTAAGGAGATTGAGAGTGAATTTCCCCCCTCCTTCACCGTAAGAAGTGAGGGGGTATTTATACCTGATGGGAGGCGGTTCGGTAGGGCTGACCTGTCATGCTGACCCGACGTGCTGAGTTGGCCCTGCTGTCAGCGGAAGCTTTGGACGAGGATGTCAGGAACAGGAGTGCCTGCCACGCTTTTGTCAGATGACGCAGCGGTCCGGGGCACTTTTGTCAGTGTGTCAGGGCCGAAAGCATTAAGTGTCAGGTGGCGCAGCGGCCTGGGGGTGCTTTGTCAGATGGTCGGGCGGCGATAGTGTTAGTAGCGTCCTTGTACTAGTTGTTTGTCGTGTCCAATGTGCCAAAGAACCGTCCCGTAGATCGTCCCCCGTAGCTCGTCCCCCGTAGCTCGTCCCCCTTAGCTCGGCCCCCGTAGCTCACCAGAGGTCGTCACTGTCTATCAGCGGTCGAGGCGGAGTGCGCCCTTCCCATAGTGGCGTCGGACTCTAGAATCGATAGGCACCCTATGGCCCTCTATCGTTCGGGTGTGGAGCGCCCTGTTGCTGGGTCGGCCGTCCTTCCAAAGGGAGGGATGAACCGGCGGGGTATTTAGGCTGTCCGGGATGGAAGGTCGGACTATCACGATCTTTAGGTCGTAACATGTGGTTTGTGCACAAAATGTGATTTTTGATAAGTGTTGTGAACAATATTTTTGTGAACCAAAGTGTAAGCATTATGAGAAACAACATGAGATCTATTTTTATTTGCATGTCTACCGTACATAAAAGTATGATTGTTTTTGGTATTTTTGGATAAACTAACATTGTGTGGTAGAGTGACAAGCTTTGGTGTATGAGAAGTTTTAGTTTTGAGCATTAACTCATCGTGTTTAAGCATGCTAGCATATAAATCACTTTCAAGACTATTTACACGATCATTTACAAGATAAACATATAATACATGCTTTTTATTTAAAAGTTCATGATCATGGACCAAAGTATTGTATCTATCATTAAGACATTTAAAATCTTGCATCAATGTGTTGTGTCCATCATTATAGTGAATTAAGATGATGTGTTCGTTTTTCAGACATTTGTGTTCATGCACAATAGTGTCATAATCCGTTTGAAAAGATTTGTAGTTGTTCTCTAATTTTTGTTTCTCTTCCTTAATTTTCAAACTCACTATGAAGTTGTAGATATGCATCTTCAATATCGAATTCTTCATCAGGGTCACTAACCTGAATGTCACCTTGCAAATCCGCCATTAGACATATTTGATTTCTAAAATATTCCCCATTTCTTTCTAAATTGCTTGTGCTTCCATGTGTTGTTCTACACTTTGGGGTTCTTCGTAGCTTTCTTCTAACTTCTTTATGATTAGTTGTGTAGTGCTTTCTTCTACAATATCATCGAACACACCATCAGATAAACATGAGTATAATATATGCATTACCTTGATGTTTACTCAATAGATTTCTTTCTGATCAATGGTCCAAGTAGCCCGTGGAGCAGTATGGACTTCCTATGGTTATTGTAGAAATGTTCACCATTCAAGGTTGGTTGCTGTCATGAATACTTCTATCTTCTTTTTCCATCTCTGGAGATTTGTTCCATCAAAGTGAGGAGGTGCGCTAATGGGATGACCAGATATGAACATGTCTGTTGATGCCATCGCCTTGAGTCCAAGCTCCGATACCAAGTTTGGGATCATGTGGATGGCAGACAACACTAGAAGGGTTGAATAGAGTTGTCAAATAATATAAAATTTTTAGCGAAATAAAAATCTTTCTACAAGTTGCCTAAGTCTCAAATTGAGTTGCCTCAATTTGTACTTAATCAACAATATAATATTCTTGAATATAAGTTTGCAGTTGTAATAAAATAATTCAAGCAACATTAAATAAAGAGTGAGAGAGATAGAGATCACAGCACAGACACGGAGATTTTATCCTGATTCGGCCCAACATTGGCATACGTCCAGTCCCTGACTACCTTCGGGATTTAATCCACTAAAGCAACAAGCTATACAAGCATCTAGCTTACCTCGCTAGGAAATTCCAACATCTAGTTACAACCAACTATGATTTTCATGCAAACACCTAGGTACAACCAAATAGGATTTCCACGCAAACACATAGTTACAACCAGCTAGGATTTCCAACACAAATTTCCTTGTAACTCGGGAATTACAAACTCAAGTCTTCTTCAAAGACTTTCACAAAAGACATAGAATTTAGTACAAGATTTCCTATAAGCCAATAGTATATAATGTGACGTGTGGCTTAAGAAAATCTAAAACTCTTGATTAAATAAATGATATAAATAAATCACAAATTGGTCAAAAGGTTATCTCGAAAATTGATTCTCTAAAAATTGGCTCTTGGGCTCTAGAGATCAATAGTCAAGTATTTTAATCTTTGAAAAATATGAACTTTAAAAAATTGCAAACATATTAAAAAATAAGAGACTTGTATTTTGATTCTCAAAAGAAAGCTTTTAAACTTGAAGATCAAAATGAACAAGTATTCAAAAGACTAAAAATAAAGCTGAAGATAATCTTAAAAAATGTAGCACAAGAATTAAAAGCAGTAGCATTCGAATAAGATGAAGAACAAAAGATCAAGGTTTGAGCACTTTAAAGCAATAGAGAAATTTCTTAGATTTGAAAATGTTATCTTAAAACTTCTGAAATCCTAGCTATTATAGATAAATAGAAGCACAAAATCTGCTCAAAGATTGCTTGAAATCAGCTCTAAAAGTCACCTACAATGGCTAGCTAACGGCTATCAAAAATCAAGTCAGATTTCCAAATCTGTCTTCTGTTGACCCAGGTAGTCGGCTATCTATCTAAGATAGTCGGCTATCTATCCAAGATAGCCGGCTATTATTTTGACAGAGAGCTTTAAGAAAATCCCTGACAAAAGGAGTCGGCTATCAGATTATAATAGTCGGCTATTACAGGATACTGGAGTTTTTATACTTAAAAATAATTCAAAAATAATTAATAAAAATTACATTAGTGAAATATATTAAGTAATATATTTTAAAATCATTTTCAAAGAATTTTGCATGTGTGTGTAAAATATACTTTGGCTTTTCACATTCTAATCGTTTACTCATACAAACATAAATCTAGCTCTTCATTCTTCATTCTTTATCTTGAGACAACGTCTCATGTTCTCAAATCTGATTTATGATCCAAGGCATTCACATACTTCATTTTGTAGCTTTCCTGAGTGTGGCTCAATGTCTTTCAATTTGCTTCACGATGACTTTGTTCTCCATATCTATAAAATAATCAATATACACTTGAAATAAAATCGTTAGTCAACATATCACTTGTGCACATCATCAAAATCTACTGGGGTGGGTCTCAATATCCCAACACCCCCACGTACGTGATGCCATGACACGGCTATCCCTCACGTGACTAAACCTACTCCATAGCGCGTAGCCACACGACAGACGCATTAAGTAGACAATAATCCCCAGCAATTGTTCAGCCATATTTCAGGGACAGAAACTCGATCAATTGTAACGCCCCGCTCCCCAGAATACCCGAAAAGTATGAATCCGTCCCAGGTTCTCCTAGAGTAGCAAGTATTACGAAGATAGAAAAGAAAACAAAAAAGTGTCGGTAGGTCCACTGCGCACTGCTGGGATGGTACCCGTAATGTTCCCACAAACAAACACATAGGGCAACGCACAACAATACAGAAGTACATATATATATTACAAAGAAGCATTGATATTAATAACATTAAGCATGATCTTACCCATACTAGGCATCCACAACACATATCTAGGATACTACATATATACATAACTATAGATCGCACTTCAAATATATAGTGCACATACAAATAGGATTCAAACACACTCACATAAAGCATCCAAGTATACTAGGCATTCAAATACACGCCATTAATACACGCCATATACACAAGTAACACCCATAGATACACACATTTGTACAAGTATATACACACATCCTAGTATATCCCACTTAGGGGCATTACATCAATGATAGGAGAGCTCGCATTATGCCCCAACTCACGTTTGCGACATAATTAGTATGAATCGTATATAGGGATTGAAACCCTTTAGTAACCCCAACTTCCGTTAGTGATCAATCTAAGAGCTCAATATACATGGATAATAGTCTTTCTAGCATTACCATAATAACCATTTAATAACCATACATCTCGTTAATCCATAGCCATATCCACAATCGAGATCCATCAAACCATAGATAAAAGTCGACTCACAGCACATCAAGAAATATATAGATAAACAAAAGGAACAATAAAAAAACATCACAAACATATAGAAAGTAAGAAATAAAGAGATACTTGGCTTTCCAAACGTATCAATTACAAGATTCTCATTACAAGTTCAACCTGCTAAGGGGAAATCAATAGGAAACCTAATCTACCCCACTCTTACTCTTAAAACTAAGAAAAGGGACGAAAAGAGGAAGAAAACGAGGCTAATGGTCACTCCCCTTCGAAAGACGGCGCCCCATTCCTTAAATAATCCCTCAAAAACCATAAAGGGTTAGCAGTAAACCCGAGCCGACCGTGTGTAGGGCCACACGGTTGTGTGGCAGATAATTCCAAGGTACGGTGCTGGCGCTTCATTATATAACTCGATTTGGCGCAGTCATGTGAAGGCCCAAACGACCGCGTCGCCTGTGTGCGTAAAATGCCACAGCTTCACCGTTTGTTTCTTCTTGAGGCGACACGGGCGTGTGGATGGCCACACGACTTTGTCGTCCTAGCTTATTATCCTCGCCAATATGGCTCGCACGGCCGTTTTAAATGGTCGTGTAAGCTTCGTTAGCTCCTTGGCTATGTCACCTCACACGGCTGTGTGAGGTGACACACACAGTTGTGTGATGACTGCTGATCTCCATCACTCCTTCGTTGATCTGAACCCCATTGCGTTGACGATCGCTCCCAAAGATCGTGCCCTCGCTATTGGGTCCCAAAGCTTCGCATGTTAACCTGAAATGCACACCATAAGCTCAATAGTAAAAAGGAAACAAAAAGTGGAAGAAGTAGTGCGAAAATTATAATGAAACAGTGTGGAACATGATGGAAAACATATAAGATAAACAAACATCAGCATTCAACATGTGTGTTTGTGTATTTCCATTGATGTCGAAAATTATTTTCAAATTTTCATTTGGGAATGGCTCTCTATGGTTTATTATGCCATATATGCAATTCTTAATAATGTATATGACATAAGGGGAGTTTTTATACAGTGTATTTCAAAATCTATCTTTGAAACAAATTTTTTATTTCTTTGATGATGTTGAGATATTTCCAGCCAATATTGTTGGATATTGCCTCAAATCTCATCATTTGACATTGATTCTTTATGTGTGATTATCTTTAATATCAATGTCAATTTATCACTGCATAAGCTTCATTTCTATGATTTTGCATTGATATGTCCCATGACTTCATAATTTGTATTTTGTTCATTGAGTCAAATTTTGACATATTCAGTGATCAAATGAGAACATGGTAAAGTGATTGATAACCATTTATATATTTTTCGTTAGGTATCAAACACTTTCTTTTTTCTATGTCATTTGCCATTTCTTTGGAGCGTATAATTTTCTATAGGGAGAGTTATTTCTCCACCTGTTTGACAACGACAATGGGGAGAGTTGTTTGGATTATGTGAAAATGTCTACATGAATGCTTGTTGTATGTGTTGATTGCTATTGTTATATGTCAATTTGTGTATTTTTCCATATTGACCCTCATATGCATTTTGTGATATTTTAAAATTTTATTGGTATGCATAAGTAGGGGAGCCATTAGCATGTGATTAATGTTAATTATTATTGTTTTTAATACTGGATGTCGTCATCAAAAAGTATGAGATTGTTGGGTTTTGGCATATTAGCCCACTTTGTTTTGATGATGATCACATCATTAATCAGCCGCTTGGGAACTCTTCTCCAGACGTCTGGCTGAATCTAAATCTGCCCGTTTATAGTCGTTGGGTGCTATTTTTAGGAACCGTTTTCTTGGCTTTAGTGCAGATTTGTGGGGTTATTTAAGCTCGGTTTAGATGCGGTTTTTTTGGCACCAATGCTCATAGAAATTCAACTCATTTAGAGCCAAAAAATTAGAGAATTCAATCTCTCTCATTTTTTCTTTCACTTTAGTTAAAAGTATTCATGCATCGAGAGTGCATCAAGGGAGAGTTTTCCAAGTGCATCATCTTCTACAACAAGCATCTTCATACATTCACACAAATCGGTAAGATCTCTCAAGGCATATGTAAGATTGTTGTATTTCGTTTCTTTTTTGTTACGAAACCTAGTACTCAGGTTGTGAGTACAAAATGAGGGGTTTACTCCATTTGGAGACATTTCTCCATATATCAGTTTAGGGATCGTGAATAGTTTTCTTGTGCGTCTCGGTTTAGGAAGCACTGGTGGAAATCCACCGCACCGGTTTAGGTGGGTGGTGTTGGAGTAGGAGTCCCGGTGTATGGATCTGAACCAGAATAAAATTCTGTGTTTGCGATTGCATTCTTGAGGTGTTTTTGTGCTGGTGTGCAATTTATATTCCGCATTTGCTTAATTTGTTAATTAGCATTTTTAAATTGCATATACACTACTAACCACCAAGTGTGTTACTCAGTGGACATGGATTCTACACCATGAAGCAAGAAGAGAGCGTGCTTGGCTACACTTAGTCGTGCATCATATACTGGAGACGACCGGATTGAAGACTTGTGACCTTGAGCCTACCACCATGTTTGAGGACAGTGACACATAAGATACGAGGAGGTTACATCAAAGACGGCATGCCAAAGCACATTTCGCCAAAAATCTTCTGGAATCATGACTTGCAAAAGAATGGCGAGATTGACGTGAAGCAAGTACAATCTAGTAAAAACCTCACTGCCGTGTTCACTACGGTCATGTGGCTACTTTCAAGAAGTTTGTACAAAAGATTGGTACGATGCGCCTCGAATATTTGAAAGCATACGAGCTTGCATAGATCAGTGGGAGTTAAATGGGAATTGTACTCTTTTTCTTAGATATGATTTTTTTCCCACGGGATTTTCCATAGCCAAATGTTTTAACGAGGCAAATCTCATTAACTCAAGATCTGGAAGTATCCACCCATTGTGATACTCATATGATGCTCAGAATCTCAAAGTATTTATAAGCAGAGTTCACACTTATGTGATAAATGGGAGTGTTATGAATGTATTATGTTGGCCCGTGTAAAAACCCATGTAGGCCGTATCATATCTAGTAGAAGATTAGGAGCTTGTATCATACATGAATACGATATTCTACAATTGTATGAACTCTTCAATATTCCCATATAAATAAAGGAATACGATCTTCCCCAGAAAGCACTTCACAACATTTTTGAATTTTTTTGGTATGATTTGGGGGTGGCGACATTGAAGGATGCATCGTAGTTGACATGAGGAGAGAGAAGAGGGATTGGATGAGGAGAGCGCAAATCATGAATTTGGAGGAGACGGGGGTGAGCTTAGCAATAACAAGCAAGGCAAAAAAAGATGGAGCATATGACATGTGGTGTGCTAATTATTTTTCCTAGTGCAAATAAGTGTATCAAGGCTCGTAGCTTAGGGCCTGTTCTTTTGCAAGAACCGTGGCCAAGAATCCGAATTTTAGCACTGTTCACACAGAATCCCTAGCAACTTTCGTGTGGCTGTTCTTTTGAGCAACCATTATTTTCGGAATATTGGCCGACGTGGCCCTCGAATGCGGAATCAAAGCCGCGATTTGGTTCTCCCCGCATTTTGAGCGGATTACAGCGTAATCCGACGCCTGTGGGCCCTCTCTCTCTTCCAATCAGAACGGCGATTTCTTTTTTTTGCTTTGGCTTTCGATTGCAGCAACAAATGAGACTTGGTGGGCCCCATCAACGAATAAGAATGGAGGTTTAATTTTTTAATTTTAATTAGTATTATATAAATAGTTATATTAATTAATTGGTGGACCCCATAACATTTTCTTCATCCAAAAGAACACACTACACGGAGTGGGCCACACTTCAACTTTTCAACTACACAATCCAACACAACCTTCCAACAAAAGAAAACACTACACCAAATTTCTCTCTCATCAGAATCCACACTTATAATTTCCTACAAAAGAATAGGCCTTTAACTTTAATTGCATCGGGTCGAGCCCGTTTTACTCCCTAATTGTTAGGGATGAGAATGGGCAGGCCCAAAGCCCGTTTTGGAGTTGTGAAGGATTTTGTAGGGATGATGATGTGGCGTGCC
Source organism: Scilla litardierei (assembly GCA_030789695.1). Classification (NCBI taxonomy): domain Eukaryota; kingdom Viridiplantae; phylum Streptophyta; class Magnoliopsida; order Asparagales; family Asparagaceae; genus Scilla; species Scilla litardierei. The sequence continues at coordinate 348,580,361 of CM061133.1, read as the reverse complement.
CAATTGAAAGCCCAAACGGGCTTTGGACCTGCCCATTCTCATCCCTACTAATTGTTCAGTACAACACTGGACCCGACCCCTCTCAATCCGACCGCTATATATATACAGCAAAATATCCTACTCACTGTTTTTTGTCGCGCTTTAGGGTTTCCGCCGCCGCCGCCGCCGCCGCCCGAGCTCATAACCACCACCGAAAATGGTAAACACCATCACTTGCACACTTGTTCTAGGGGTTCCTTCTTCTAAGATGTTTTTTAATTCGTTGATATCATCTATCTCTCTCTCTCTCAGCCGTCTCACAAGACGTTTCGGATCAAGAAGAAGCTCGCGAAGAAGATGAGGCAGAACAGGCCGATCCCTCACTGGATCCGCATGCGGACCGACAACACCATCAGGTCTCCATCTTCTTTTAAATCAAATAGATGGATTTCTTCTCATTTTTGGGCTATATGATTGATCGAATGAATTCTTGATGCTTTGTTTCCAGGTACAATGCTAAGCGCAGGCACTGGCGCCGCACCAAGCTAGGGTTTTGAGGGCGCCTAGGTTTTCGTATTCCATTCACTCTCTTGTAGAGCTACGGTTTCTGTCTATTATCGTTTTGCTTTCTGTTATTGAGAGAACTTAACATTGATCTATTTTTCTGTTGGAACTTGAGGGAGGAGAGAAAACTATATTAGCTTGATTTAGTAAGTATTTGACCTGAGTTCTGGTGTTTTGTTCGCTTGATGGATATGTTGTGAATCCTTTGAGATATATGTTTCATTTTATGACGTTTTAGTTTCATTTGCCATTTTGCGACGCCAAGATTATTGTGTTATGAATGTTATGAATCCTTTAAGATATATGTTTCAATTTACTGTGTATTGGTATCTCAATCGATTTTTGATCTATTAAATTGACAAGGGAGAGCTCATTTATGAGAGATGATAATGGTATGGTCTGAAAATTCCGGTGGTATTGCTGATATAGAGGTGCTATACTTTTTCCTTACAATGGAAATGTTCTTGAACACACAGATCAGACTAGGTAAGTAAAGTTGTTTTTATGTTTTTATTTTGGTTTTGGATGTCATTGAATGCCTGAGAAGGAGAGTGCATCTGTTTAATGAACATTGAGATTTTTACAATTTTATGGAATCACTATGTTATAACCATGTATAAATTGATGATGGTGTCAGGTGGGTACATGGTTGCCGAGTGAGCTATTTTAAAATTCCATGATTAAGGATACCATCACGATAACACTGGAATAAGGTGGTGTTGATTGTTAATATAATTGGTTTTCTAATTTAGTACAATTATAAACATACTATGCTTAATAAACTTGTACCAAATAGACAATTGTCTAAGAGTATTGGTGCATACTGTCATCTATAAAACCTTTGTTATCCTATTTTGTGTTTAACAGTTTGTGTTGAGATATGATGTAAAATAAAAAGCTGATTTTTTTAATTCTTGCCACTATTTTTTGAATTTTTTCTTGATGAGATAATTTTTTTCAAATGTTTTGTGCGACATGGATGAATAGAGGCCTAGAAGGCTATAATTATTTGCAAGGCTCATATGAGAATATGAGTTTTGATAATATACCGAACTTTAGAAAACAAGTTTTATCATATTCTCTGCTTAACCGTTTTTGTGTTGAAATTTGGTTAAAAATAAAAAATATGCATATGCATGATTGGTCTAAAATTTCTTAATATGCATTTTTATGAGTTAAAAATTTCCAATTTCTTTATGAAATGGATGAAACGGAGGTCTATGAGACTATAATTTGTGTGCAAGGCTTTAGTTTTGTTGTGTGTTTTTAGATGAATAAAGAATTTAATTCAAAGGGGTATGTTTCGGTCGTTTTATGTCTTTAAAAAAGAAGACAGTCTTAAACTAGCCCAAAAGGGGTAGTTACTAGAATTTGCACACATCTGGATTTCAGATAAACAATGATAGAACTACCAACTATGGAATAACATAGATGTTAAATATTTTGCATTCTAAAGGTTTTCACTTGAGACTGAAGATCTTGAAGTTACTAGTAAGACTGGTTATAGTAGTTTACATTAGCAGGTAATGAGTTATATTCATTCATTCTAAGGATTTGACTAGATTTTTTTCAAATGAATGGATCCCAAAGCCATGCGGCTAATGTTTCCATGGAAATAGTTGAAAGCCCCTAAAAACTGCGTAGGCACACATACCTACCAAAACTGCTGATACCAGCAGGGTTGTTTAAAACTCAATATCTGAGTTGTCTAAAAGACCAAAGTGTAGAAAATGAATGTCGTATTGCTCTGTTCCAATACAGCAGTGATAACTTACTTAATAAAATTGTAGTGTGAGTGATCAAAACTCGGAAGTTCAGGCTCTGGTCTAATATTTAATTTCAAACTAGCAATGTTCTAAATATCACCACTATATCGGTGGTGATATTGGCCGACATAATGGAAAAAACTTTGACCAGCTATGCCATATTAGTTTATTAAGCGGTTATCATTTTTAAGCTCGAAGTGACGCTATTTATGTTGGTGACCAAGATTTTGGCTTGAAATTTCACGTGTAAATATCAGCAATTATCCGTTTTTATGTGCTCAGGTCAAATCCAATTTCTCTCCACCATTCAATTTCTCTCCTCCTTAAAGTCCGGAAGGAGACCTTAGCGAACTTGTTACTCGTAGAAAGAGAGATAAGCACACTGCTTCTTTGTTCTTCATCCTTGTCTCTCTCAATCTCTCTCATTCGCGCACTCGGTCTCAGATTGGTACCACTGGCAGCAACAAGCGAAACGAGCAAGGTGATAGCAAGCGAGCAAGGAAAGGCTTCCGCCATTTGGTGAGTACTCTTTTTATAATTTTTTGCAGTTTCTTGCCAAGCAAAGATCATGTTCTTTTACCCAAAAATCACTTTATTATTATTTTTGGGCTTTTAAGCATTTTGTATACCGAGGGGAAGTGCATACTTTGGTCAAGGAATCAAGTTACTTCTAAAATTTGAATCTTTTGATATGGTAGTACTCAGCTTGTGGCCTGAATCTAAATCCCAAAAAACTGTAGCATTCAGCTTGCAGTTGAGGTAATTTTGCCAAAAAAATTGATTTTATATAAATTTATCTACTTTTTTACTAACTTGAAAACAAACTTATAATGATTGAAAATTAATTTTTTCCCTTGATAGATCCAAAAGCTCTTAGTTTTTGAAGGCCTTGCAGGAGTCTTATCTATATCCTTTTGGATCGTAGATGAAAATATCAAAATTTTGCTATTACTCTATTTTGATGGTTTTCTTGTTGTAAACTATCAAATTGTAGTTGGTTTAGTTTGATATGTTAAAAGTATTGAAGACTAAATCAAAAAGAGACGGATCATATTAAGTAAATTTAAAACTAATGAATATGATTCTAATTTTTAGTGCATTTCAACTTGCAAATTCAGACTGAGGAGTATTTTTAGGCGTGGATTGAATTAATTCCTTCTAATTCATTTTATTTGTTGATGTTAAGATTTGCTAGATAGTGACACTATGCATACAGAGACAAGATTAGGTGGCTAAGGACTTTCGCTTGGGATCTTTTGTCATTATGCAAATCTGAATCATGTATAAATAAGAGAATTTGAGAAAGGGAGAGTAACTAATCTTCATAACATATCTCCTAATCTTAACTCTTATTTCTTTTATGGTATAGAGCCTCTACCCTAACGTTATTTTTCACAAAAAAAACAGATCTGAATATCGTCAATGCGGTTACCCATTGCTACTGTTGCTGTAGCATTCTCCTCGTACCCTTCTTTTCCCGATGCTGTAGCTTCTCCTTTTTCCTAAAAACTCATATTTCCCGCCAAATCACCCTTGATAAGGATTTTTTCAATGACATCGAGCCCATTCGATCCTTGATCAGGCCATTTGATTGATTTCCAACTTCAATTGAGCTCGATTGTCTTGATCGATCCCTACCAAATTGAGATCGATTGTTTTCTCCATTAAAATTGAGCTCCATTGGCTTTTTTCAATAAAATTGTTGTTGCTTGAGGTCTTGGATGAAATTAAACTTGCCTGGCTCTTCTCTGATGAGATCATGCATTGATCAGGCTCCAACAAAATCAAGCATCAACGTGGCTCCTTCGACAAAGTCATGCATCGATCGGGCTCATATGATGAAGTTGTCCATCCGTCGGGTGTCAATTAAACTCCTACAAAATCAAGCTTTGATCCGGATCTTTTGATAAACTCTGGTATCGATCGGGATCCTACAACAAACTCAGGCATCTACTGCCTCACTTGTCTTGCTCTCTACTCCCACCCAAAGAAACTTTTATAGAAGTCTTTGTACGACAAAAACGTCTGCCTACAACTATCAAAGACATTTCTATAAATTCAAAGATGAAAGTGATAATGGAGTAGCCATCGGGTTATATTAAAGAAGGTACGTTAAAATAAAGAAGGTACCTTAACAAGGATCACCAAGGATCAGATAAGCTAAATAAGATTTTGATGGATCTGAAAAAATATAGATGCTAATGTAGATGATAAAAATGATGTCTTTATTTTGATATGCACTTTACCCCTCCTCATTTTGACCATTTATCAATTCCATGATTTATGATTGAGACACTCTTTATTGAAGACATGAGATCTACTCCATTCTCATAAGTTGCGATAGAAAGTTTTCAGTATTGCTGAGGAGGTACAAGCGTAAAACTTGGTTGTAAAAAGCTCTTATCATGAAAATTGACGTGATCAAGCAGAAGTTTTATCATCTAGATTAACATCAAGATCAAAGTCTGGTGGAAAAACATTGATTGCCACTACTAGCAGACATATCATTTGACATGATTATCCAAGAAGAAGGTGAATGATCAGAAGGCATTATGGAAGAGGATTCCCATGATGTCGATGTAGTTCTCTTAGTTACAGATCGTACTTGCTTAGTTCGTGCTTGCTTAGTTGTTAATTGGATGCTGGATTTTGGATGTTTCTTTTATATGTGTTTCATCGTGACTGATTCACCACATATGAGAAGATTGACAATAGAGTTATTTTGATGGGAGAAGACAGTCTGAAAGATAGTTGGCACCGGGATTATCAAAATTCTATGCTTGATGGTGCATTGAGGACTCTGGGTGAAATTTGATATGTGGTAGATTTGAAGAAAAATCTGATCTCTTTAGATATTTAGACAACAAAGGCTACTGTTGTGTTATTGAAAGTGGGGTTCTACATATTAAGGATGCACTAGTGATAATGAAAGGTATACACATAAACAATTTGTATTTTTAAGGCACAATGATTACCAATTCGATAGCAGTGGAATTAGATATTATCAGGTTGAGAGGTCTAGTTCCTTTGTGTAAGATCACCTACAGCTTGAATTTGCTCAGGATTTCTCATGGCGGTGGTTCAGCCCTACGAGGCAGTAGTATTGGCAGTAGTTTGCTATGTTTAAATCAATGTGATGAATCTGATGCCCGTTTGAGTCAAGATGCACATTTGTTGGAATAATAACTTAACCAAGATTGTTTTTGAGACCATTTAACCACTCTATTTGGACCATTAACATAACCTAATTGTTGGAATAAATGAATCAGTAGCGTTCTTCATTGGACCACGCTTTTGCACCACAAAAAGATGTTCCTTTCTTATTTCTAACAAAGGACAGCTATGTGTTATGTTTTAACTTGCAATTGAAAGATTTGTCGGTTTGTCATTGTCACAATGATAAATGCTGCTATGTTTTGTTATACAAAGTATTGATGATTATGAATGTGTTTGTTGAATATGATTAAACAGGTGATACAAAGAGAGCTGAGATTGAATCTTAAAAATCAAGGGTTTGGATTAAAGTTCCTGATTTTTTGAAGGGAAATCCCCAAGGTTTTGGGGGTGAAAAAGATAGAGGGATGTGAAGGATAATGATGTTGGGAATATTGTTTGCATGTTGTTAAATTGGATCTGCCGAATTGGTACATAGATGTTTATAACTACAAACACCTTAACAAACATATCAAAAATATTCATAGGAGTTTGATATTATAAAACATGGGATCAGAAACTATTAGACTCAATAATCTGCTTTTGAGGATATTAAGGCATAAGTTAAGGTTATGAACAAAGTGTTGAGTGTGTGCAGCATGCAATAACATATATGTCCCCTTACGTACTTGCTCCCCAGAATAATTACCCATACACATAATAGAAATGTGAAAAATCTGAAATTTTAACATATTTACCAGTTTGTTATGTATAGCGGAAGAAATCCAAACACAGAAGAACATCTTAATTTCACAAGAAAGAAAATAGAGAAAAATAGCAATACAAGAGACACATGGATTTACGTGGTTCGGTCTTATGGCTTACGTTCACGGGTAGCAACAATAGATGTTTTACCATGACATAATGGAAGAATTAAAATAGAGTGATTATTTACAATTCTCACATACATCAAAACCCATTAAAAGTTCCAAAAGAAACCCTTAAATTTCTTATACATGAGATAAGTAAATAACCTTGGATCTCTACTGCTCTGCTGTCAATTCAGGCTGCTGTCAATTCAGGCTGCATTTTCCTCCTATCTAAATGCTCTGTTTTATAGTGAGACTAGGAAAAACCTGTGCACAAAGTGCACGACGAGCAAAAAACAACCCTACCAACAGGATGTGGTGCATGCGCGCAACCGAAAAGGAGTGAGAATTGTGAGTGTGTGTCGGTAGCGTCGGGGGTAAAACAACCCAAAAACAAAGACCAAAACCCCAGTCCCAAGCAGTTGGGTTTGAAACAGTAAGCTTACATGTAAGCTGACTGGGACAAACCCCGCTGCAAACCCAGTCAGCGGCTCTCATTTGTATAATATACTAGTAATTCCCGTACCATATGGGTAGGAGTCCCGCCACTCACACACTGTTATGCCCACTCACATAAACATTAATTTAACCATGTTATAAATTCGCGTATGTTATAAATTCCGGTATCCTTAGTAATTCTTTTCAGTATTTCATAAATTCACCCAAACACATGCCTACTCACACCCATACCCACACCCAGACCCTCCCTCTCCTCCCTCTCCTGCCTAGCTTTACCATCATTCAAACTAATCTCTCAATCCATTCCACCCAAAATCTTAGGGTTTTCCAAAAAGTTTCAAAACTTTAATTCCAGCCTTTGATCTCTTAAGATTCAATCTCTATCCTTTTTGTATTACTTGTTTGTCCTATTTAGCGCACACATTAAAAACATCATTATTTTATGAAACAAATTTCTCTCTATAAATTGTTGCATTATTTGTCACCGTAACGATAACAAGCTGGCAATTCTTCCATTGCCAGTTACAAACATCTTTTTTCGTCCAAAAGAGTGGTCTGATGAAGAATGCTGTTGCTTCACTTATTTTAACAATTAGGTTATGTTGGTGGTCCAAATTGTGGTTACACGGTCCTAAAAACAAACTTAGTAAAGTCTTATTCCAAGAAGTCTTCACCTTGACTCAAACTAGCATGAGATTTTCCACAGTGGCTCGAACATTATCAAGTGAACTATTGGTGTTGCCAATGCCTCATAGGGCTCAACCATTGCAACGAGAAATACTGGGTAAGTTCAGGCAGTAACTTACAAATGAATTGGATATCTCAATCCAGTAATGTTTAATTCTATTGCTATTGTACCCATTATACTTATGCCTTGAAGAACATACAAATTGTTCATACAAATAGTTTATCTGGATACTTTTCATTATCACTGATGCACCCTTTAACAACCTGTAATATCACACATTCAATAATTTACACATCTTAATACTCATCGTTCATCTTTAATTTGATAGTTTCAATGCTAACTATCTTTTGGTATGTATTATCTCCCATCGGACGACTTCACTGTTAATCTTCTCATATGTGTTGCACTAGTCATGAGGACAACACATATGAAAGGAACATTTAGAATTCAGCATCCAATTATCAAGTATGCAATCATAATCATAAACTGAGGGAAGTGCATCAACATCATCATTGGAATATTGTGGGAATAACCGAGGGAATATATGTCAATTACCATGAGACGTTTTGTGCAGTTATAAAGATGACCTCGGTCGTTTATTGATCTCTTTGGCGACCACTCATCACTAACTTTTGCATCAGGTGGATTCAAGAATGTGTTTCTCAATGACATATTTGAAGAAGTGTACGTAAAGCAATTGTTAGGATTTGTTGCTTGGGAGCCAAGGATGGTGTGTAAATTAAAGAAGTTATTTTATAGCCTGAAGTAATTAATAAGACATTGGCTTGGGTAATTTGTAGATTTTATGAGATGATTTGATCGTAAGTGGTGTTATATCGATCACTATCGTCTATCGAACCTGTCAAGGAAGGGGAATTTTGCTGGTGGTATATGTCGATGATATCTGTTGGGATGGTACTTCTGGGATTTAGGGTTTGATGTAATTCATTCCAAAGGAATTTTAGAGGAAGGATCTTAGACCACTCGGATATTTTCTCGGTATAGAGGTCACACACTCGAAGAAATGCATCTATTTATTGTAATAGAAGTATGTTTTGGATATATTATCAGAGACATGAATATTAGGATTTAAGCTTATCTCCTTACCAATGGATCCAAATTTCTGACTTTTATCAAATCAGATGGAGCTATTCATGATTCGGGATGCTACATGTGGTTGTTCGGGAAATCTTACTATGACATAGCTTGATATTTCTTTTTGATGTGTGTGCTGAGTCAATATATGACTACTTCAAGGACTATGCATTGGGATGCTGCGATACAAGTCTTAAGACACTTGAAGAATGTTTCAGGTAGAGGTCTTCTGCACTGTTATTATGGTCCGTAGACGGGATGCTACATGCGATTGATTTGGCAACCTTACTATGACATGGCTTGATATTTCTTTTCGATGTGTGTGCCGAGTCAATATATGACTACTTCAAGGACCGTGCATTGGGATGCTGCGATACAAGTCTTAAGACGCTTGAAAATTGTATCAGGTAGAGGTCTTCTGCACTGTTATTATGGTCTGTAGATGCAGATTGGGTTGGTACGCTATTTGATCAGCGATTGACAGCTAGCTACTATTTTATGGAGGTAATTTGGTATATTGGAAAAGGAAGAAACACCATGTTATTTCTTGACCCAAGGTAGAACGAGAGTACAATGTGACTAACATCATATGTGAACTATTTTGGATTTAGCAATTGCTTTGCTAGTTAGGTCTTATGATACTTGTACCTATGAGGTTGTATTGTGATAATAAGGTTGCTATATACATTACTAACTGTCCATTTTATGAGATGACTAAATATTGAGATTGCCTCTCACAAAGTGAGACAACAATATGCTAATAATGTGATTGAGATAGTATGTCAAATTGATAAAGTAGATGGTTGAAATGTTTGCTAAATCTTTAGGAACAGAGAGTAGACTATATAGTTGTGCCAAGCTGGGCATGAATGATATCTACGCTTAAGCTTGAGGGGGAGTGTTAAAATGTGATAGATAGTGATACCATACAAACAAGGACACGGCTAGGTGGTTGATGACATTAGCTTAGGGTCTTTTGTCATTATGTAAATCTTAATCATATATAAATAATAGAACTTGAGAGAGGGAGAGTAACTAATTCTCCATAATCAGCCTCTTAATCCTAACTCTGATTTCCTTCATAACATATCTCATAATCCTAACTCTGATTTCCTTCAGTTGATTATGTTCAATCATCAATGTTGTAATAAGTAGAACTTACGACAATCGGTGTTCTAAATATCAGTCACTAATTCGATGTACCGGTCGATATATCGGAAATATTACACGGCCCGATATGATATTCACTGGTTTATTACGGGTTTCAGTTTTCGAGACATGTATCGATGATATATCGGTTCGAAATATCGGTCGATATCGGCCAAATTTTTTTGAGGGTTAGCGGGAGACAGGTCGGTCCATGGCACAACGGATCTGACCTGACCCTTTACCCGATCGCTTTAATATGCCTTTGGCAGCGATCACGTTCGATGCAAGAGTACAATCAACCGAAAAAACCCTAAAATTTCGTAGCCCTTTGTTGACTTTTCCACTTCCCTCAAACTGATCTGAAGTGATCTTGTCGATTTGTTGTTGCTCAAGCTGATCGTCGATCATCTCGACACTCGGAGCTGCAAGGAATTTTTTTCTTCATTTTTTTCATTTTTGCAGCTAATTTAAGTTTTTAATTTTTTCTCAATTTTGACGCTTACGTTGAGCGTCGAACTCATCCATCTGTCTTCTTCGCTCAGGTGACCGTCATCGGTCATCTAGCTGTTAAAAGACTCTTCACCGCTCATGTTACTTTTTTCTTTTCATTTTTAAGTTTTTGCCGTTGATTTTAGTTTTTATTTTTTTCATTTTTTGTGCTCACAGAGATCACCGATCTCCTACCCATGTCTTCGCTGCTCAAGTGATTGTCGACGCTCGTCTTGTCGCTTGGAGAATATTCTTGTTGTCAGCATCTCGTCGCCGGTTATCACTATAATTTTTTTTATTTTTTCCAGGTTTAGAGATTGTTTTTAGCATTTAATTTTTAACCTTTTAATTTCTTCAATTTCTTGCAATTTTTTCTTCAGTTCTTCCGTTTTTTTGCAGAAAAGTTCATATCCTTACTCCATATAAGTAGCCTCCATATATGATGGTCATCGCATAGACACACAAGTGACAGACTATGATCTTTTACAGTATTATACAATTACATTTACAGTCTTGACATTTGACACAAAACAATACACACTGAGCTACTGCATATAGGTGCATTCTAATTATACATACATCATACATGTGCGTAGTCATAGATTTAGATATGAATAAACTTGCAGGTTGCTTTATTTTTTTGTTGCTCTCGATTTGCTATATGCCAATTCTTTTTCATGATCACGAGTAATTCCCACTGTTGCAAGCCTGCTAAAAAATTCGGAGAGAACACATAAATAAATACATCCATAAGTTACATTGCATGAGTATAAAATATTTGAAAAATACATAATAGAATGTTAAGATGCAAACAACTATGATTAATGTAGAATTGCATTATTTTTGACAATATTCAATTACTATTTATTCGTTGCATTTTGGCTTGTTTTATTTTATTTATTAATATTTTTCAATGTCTTTTTTGTCATATGATTCGTAAAGTATAGAATTTATAGTTTGTGAAGATGTCTTCCAGAACTTCTAGCAACAATGTTCCAAAAGATGACCCTTGCTGGGCATATGGAAAGCAAGTGGATAGCCATAGTACGGCTAAGATTTTGTAATCAAATTGTTAATAGAGGAATTATCCGGTTCAATGTGCATCTTGCCGGCAAAAAGGGAAATGAGAGACCATGTGATAGTGTCCCAGATGATGTGAAGAACAATGTGTTGGACATTCTTATGAAGTTTGAGAAGTAAAAGGAGCGCAATTGGACATAAGTTTAAGCTTTAATGTATGAAGTTAATATTGGTGGCGAGGAACATGCCCAAGAGGAACATGAGAGTCGGACACATCAGGAGTCTTCATCACGCTCGAGTGCTTTTTCTACATTTAAGACGATATGGCTGATAGATAGGTATGCCACTCAAACACCAACAAACTTGGATGTGGGTATGGGAAAGACGAAGCAGACCACCATTGATTCAAAAAGTAGAAAGAAGACCACAACCCGATATATTGCGAGCTGGTTCTTTGAAGTAAGAATTTCTTTCAATGCTGCAACCATTGGATCATTTCAGCAAATGTTGCAGGTCGTCTCAATTTGGACCATGCTTGGAGGCTCCCACTCTGTATGAGCTAGGAGAGACGTGTCTTGAGAAGGTGGAGGAGACAAATGAAAGACTGAAATCTTTCAAAGAGTTGTAGAATTCATGGATGCTCCATTATGATCGATGCTTGGTCTGATAGGAAGCAACAGAGCATCATGAACATAGTGGTACACTGCCCAACAGGGATTGCTTTCTTGGACTCCGATGATGTTTTGGCTGAGCACCATAGTGGGTCTTTTATTCATGCTTTTGTTGACAGAGCAATAGAGAAGCTAGGAAACTATAATATCATTCAGGTAATTACTGATAATGCTTCTAATAATATGTCAGCAGCAAAAATACTGGCTAGCAAAGAGGCCAAGAATCTTTTGGACGAGTTGTGCTGCACACATTGTTAATTTGATATTAGTGGACATTGCCAAAATCAAGCCGATCAGGAGTGCCATTACAATGGGTAGAGATGTCTCCATTTTTATCTACAGTCACACCATCACTCTGAGCTTGATGAGAGACTTTACAAAGGGAGACATAGTTAGGCCTGACACGACTAGGTTTGCCACTGCCTTCTTATCTTTGAGTTCACTAAGAGATAAGAAAAAAGAATTGAAGCAAATGTTTAGTTCTGAACAATGGGAAGAGTGACCTTTCTAGTTAGCCTGCAGGAAGAAAGATAATCATAATCAAAATTTATTTACATTGATATAAGAATATTTCATCAATTTCTTAATGATAACTAAATTATTAATCCTTGTTTTGTAGGTTCAAGAAATTATTCTAAGTAACAAGTTTTGGAACAATGTTGATCTGGCTTTGAAAATTCTCTCCGTTGGTGAAAGTTTTAAAGAGAGTGGATGGTGATAAAGTCTCATCAATGGGCTTTGTATATGGTGATTTGGTTGAAACTAAGATTGAAATTGCATCGGCTCTTGTCCAAAATGAGAAGATGTATCTTCTAATATGGAAGATAATTGATAAAAGATGGGATGAGAAGCTCAAGTTGCCCTGGCATAGGATTGTATTATTTGAACCCATTTTACTATTACCCGAATAATGAAGCTATTGAAAATGGTAATATTTTTGATGGTTTTGTGAAGTGCATGCATATTATGTATGTATGACAATGATCCTGATGTTATTGAAAAGATTGGAGAGCAGATCTACTTGTATCAAAACCAAAACGGTTCATTTGGGCAGGATTTTGCAAAGAATGCTGCAAAAATCCAAAAATTAACAATGCATAATTTTTATTATTTACCAATTTTTTAAATAAACACATGTTATGCGATGATTTTTATATTTGTTAATTTGACAGTCATATGATGGAATTTCTATATGACCGATGCTCCAGAATTGAAGCATATGACATTGTTGGTCCTGAATTTGGCAACTAGCTCTTCTGGGTGCGAAATAAACTGGAGTACATTTGAGATGGTAAATATTATAATATTTTCATCATATACTTGTATTCTAAAACTATTAATTTATTAAAAAATAGTCATTTTATGATAATTTATGTATCTTTTGTAGACTCATACAAATAATAGATATAAGTCACTGACATAGTCTTCGTCAAATTCAATGCTAAGCTGAAGAATAAGCATGAGAACAAAAATATGGATCCTTTGGCCGCTTATGATAATGTAAAGGTTTCAGATAGGTTGGTGTCCAAAAATGATGGTGCTTCAGTTTTCGATAGCGATGATGAGGTGTTCTTCGGTGAGCAATTGACTTGGAGACAAGTTGCCAAAGCTATGTGAGCTAACCCTAAAAGAAAGAAAAGCTCAAGAATGATGTCTATAGAAGAAAAAAAAGGAGGCGTATCTTCATCATCCAAAAGAAAGGAACCGGCCATGGAAGAAGATGAGTTTGAATCATCATCGGAATCATCATCGGGGGACGAGCTAGATTAGGCAATGATGATGTGTCGCATTCCGATCATGGAGAGGATGCTTGATGACATTGATGTTTGAGGGACATATTGTGAATCTATGGACTATGATATTATGTTTATTGCTTTTAATATGCTGCTTGTTTTTTATTTTTTATTAGAAAACAATTTGAATTGGTTTGTCAAGCATATTTGCATAACATGTTATTTTTTGGTTTGGCTTAATCATATTGTAAATGTTAAATTATTACTTCATGGTCATGTTTATTGTTTATTAATTTTAACGCATATCTACTAATCTTATTATCATAATTTGTAGGTATTTAACTCGCTTTGTTCGTAACTACTTAAAGAAATATACCATCGAATGGATGGCCGGTATTCACGTTTAATGAGATAAATATATCCAAAACATACTTTCAATTTGAGTTTCTATAGTTTATATTTTCTTAATTACATTTATGCTTTTATTTAACATCATTTTAGCCTTCGAAATGACTTTCCGATATTCAGTCAATATTCCTCATATTCATGTTTAATGAAAGAAGTATACCAAAAACATACTGTTATTTGCATTTGTATACTTTATATCTTCTTAGATGTATCTATGCTTGCATATGTCACCATTTTAAGCCTTTGATATGACGTTCCAGTATTTAGTCAGCATCCCGGATATATTCTCGATATCTGCAATCCGATATTAACTTTCTCAGGTCGATACGCGACCGCTATCCGATATTTAGAACACTAACGGCAATGGCGCCTGGAGCTTCTAGTAAGACAATAAAAGATGGAAGTGGTATTACGATTCCATATGGAGAGTAGGGGTGGCAAACGGGTCGGGTTCGGGTCGGGTCAGGTTTGACCCGACCCGAATAAGGGTAAACCCGAACCCGATCCGAATTAAATTTGGGTCAGGGTTCGGATACCGTACCCGACCCGGCCGTAACCCGGGGACCCGTACCCGACCCGGTTTGTCTTATGGGTCGGGTACGGGTCGGGTTCGGTGTGAAAGAGTGATTATTTTGCAAAAAAGTTCGGGTTCGGGTCGGGGTGAAAAGAGTGAAATACGGGTCGAATTCGGGTCAGCCGGGTCGAGGGGTCAAACCCGTACCCGACCCGGATTTTTATCCGGGCCGGTCGGGTTGACCCGAATTCGACTCGACCCGGATTGGCCCCCACCCATACCCGACCCAAGAGGCCGGGTTCGGGTAGGGTCGGGTCTATTTTGCCACCCTTAATGGAGAGTATGGAAAGCGAGTGATAAATAATAGCACAACTAAAATCATATGCAAGTTTTTAGAATAAATCTATAATGTAGGAATCATTTGCTTCAAGTTGCACCTTGTGAGCAAAAGAGAATGTTCGACTATGCACAAATATGCCATACCATATGAAGAACAAGGTGGCCAGTGTTGTAAATATCTAATATCGGTCACATATCGACCCGAAAATTTTTATATCATATTGCGGATATCGGGGATATTGACTAAATATTCGAGTGTCATATTGAGGCTTAAAAATGATGACATATGCAAGGAGAGATGTATCTAAGAAGATATATACTATAGAAACTCAAATAAAAGTATGTTTTTGTTACACTTCTCTCGTTAAACATGAATATTTGGGATATTAACTTAATATCGGAGTGTCATATCGGATGCTAAAAATGATGTCAAATAAAAGCATAGATGTATCTAAGAAGATATAAACTATAGAAACTCAATAAAAATATGTTTTGGATATACTTATCTCATTAAAACGTGAATACTGGCCATCCACTCTGTGGAATATTTTTTAAGTAGTCACGAACCAAGTGAGTTAAATACCTACAAAGTATGATAATAAGATTAGTAAGTATGCGTTAAAAATTATTTAACAATAAACATGACCATGAAATAATAAACATTTACAATATGTTTAGGCCAAACTAGAAAATAACATGTTATGCAAACATGTTTCAATGACAAACCAAGTCAAATTGTTTTTTTAAAATAAAGTTAAGAACAGACAACATATTAAAAGCAATAAAATAATATCAGAGTCAATAGATTCAAAATATGGCCCTAAAAATCAATGTCATGAATCATCTGATCCATTATCGGAATGCGACACATCATCATTGCCATCATCTAGCTTGTCCCCCAATGATGATTTCGATGATTCGAACTCATCTTCTTCCATGGCCGGTTCCTTTCCGTTGGATTATGAAGATGCGCCTCCTTTTTTTGTTCTTCTATGTCTTTATTATTGAGCTCTTCTTCTTTTAGGGTTAGCTCATATAGCTTTGGCAACTTGTTTCCAAGTCAATTGATTACTGGGAACACCTTATCATTGCTATTGGACATTGAAGTACCATCATTTTTGGACACCAACCAATCTGAAACATTTTCATTATCATTATAAGTTGTCTAAAAAAAGATAAACAAATTATCATAAAATTACTATTTTTAATAAATTAATAGTTTATAATATAATTATATGATGAAAATATTATAATATTTACCATCTCAATTGTGTTCTAATTTTTTTTGCACCTAGAAGAACTAGGTGCCAAATTTAGGACCCTTCATGCCATATGCTTCAGTTCTGGAGCATCGGTCCCATAGAAACTCCACCATGTGACTGTCAAATTAACAAATATAAAAATCATTGCAAAAATGTGTTTATTTAAAAAATGGTAAATAATAAAAATTATACATTGGTTAATTTTTGGATTTTTGGCATCATTCTTTGCAAAATCCCCACCCAAATGAACCCTTTTGGTTTTGATACAAGTAGATCTGCTCTCTAATCTTTTTAATAATATCTAATAATATTAAGATCATTGTCATACACGATATGCATGCACTCCACAAAGCCATAAAAAATATTGCCATTTTCATTACATTCATTATTCGGGTAATGATAAAATGTGTTCAAATAATACCCAGTCCTATGGAAGAACAACTTGAGCTTCTCATCCAGTCTTGTGAATTATTTTTCATATTGGAAGATACATCTCTTTTTCGGTAAAGGCCGATGCAATTTCAGTCTTAGTTTCAACCACATCACCATATACAATGCCCATCGACGAGACTTTAGCACCATCCACTCTCATCAAAACTTTCACCAACGAAGAGAGAACCTTCAAAGCCAGATCAAATTTGTTTCAAAATTTGTTACTTAGAATAATTTTTGAACTTACAAAACAAGGACTAATAATTTAGTTATCATTAAGAAATTGATGAAATATTCTTATATTAATGTAAATAAATTTTAATTATGATTAACTTTCTTCCCACATGCATGTTGGAAAGGTCACACTCGTCCCATTGTTTAGAACTAAAGAACTAAACATTTGCTTCAATTCCTTTTTTTATCTCTTAGTGAACTCAAAGATAAGAAGGCAGTGGCAAACCCAATCGTGCCGAGCCTAACTACGTGTCCCTTTGTAAAAGCCTCATTAATCTCAAAGTGATGGTGTGACGGTATATAAAAATGGGGGCATCTCTACCCATTGTAATGTCACTCCTGATCGGCTTGATTTTAGCAATGTACACTAGCATCAAATTGATGGGCAGCAGAACTCGTCCAAAAGATTCTTGGTCTCTTTATTGTCAGTTTTTTGCCGCTGCCATGTTATTAGAAGCATTATCAGAGTAATTATCGGTATGATATTATCTTATTACAGCTCTCTATTGCTGTCAACAAAAGTATGAATAAACGATCCACTACTGTGTTCGTCCAAAACATCATCCAAGTCTAAGAAAGCAATCACTGCTGAGCAGTGTACTACTATGTTCATGATGCTCCGTTGCTTCTGATCAGACCAAGCATAGGTCATAATGGAGCATCCATGAATGCTACAACTCTGTTTGAAAGATTTCATCTTTCATTTGTCTCCTTCACCTTCTTCTCAAGTATGGTCCAAATTGATCGACTGCACGCAACATTTGCTGAAATGATACAAGGGTTGTGGCATTGAAAGAAATTCCTACTTTAAAGAACCACCTCACAATATATCGGGTTGTGTTCTCCCTTCTCTTTTTTCTTTCCTTCGAATCAAAGGTGGTCTTCTTCGTCTTTCCCATACCAACATCCAAGTCTGTTGGAGCTTGAGTGGCATACATATCCATCGGCCCTATCATCATAAATGTAGAAAAAGCTGTTGCGGCCGGTAATTGGAATAGGGGCATTTGGGTAAAATGACATTTAAGTGGTGTTTTGCTATTTAAGGGGGGTTGAGCCGGCCCTAATGGGCATGCGAAAATTGAGAGAGTTATTTTATTTATCCCCTTAGATTATTTGTAGTAGGATTCGGCTTTTCCCCAGGTTAAGAATTATTTCCTAGTCTTAGTTAGCGAGTAGATTTATTGTATTAGGGTTTCTTTTTAGTACTAGATCTGAAATTCTAATAAAAATCCTCGTTTTATCGTCACATCCCGAGCGAATCGCATCAATTGGTATCAGAGCCGTCGATCCATGGCGAGCACACGGTCCAAGGAGCGGGTCGAAATTTTGGAAGAGAAGGTTGAACGGATAGAAGCCCAAATCAGCAAGGGTTTCATCGATTCGAGGAAAGAAGATGCCGAGATGGCCGCGGAGCTTCGGAAAGAGATGAAAGAGAACCAAGAGAAAACGGAGGCAAAGATGAAAGAAAATCAAGAAAAAACGGAGGCGAAATTGTCGGAATTAGCGGAGGCTATAGCGGCGTTGACCGCTCATCTTGTACCAAAGGCGGATCCAAGCAAAAAGGAGCCACCTTTGGCGACGGACAAGGGCAAAAAGACGATTTTTTTTGAAGATGATCCGGATCTAGAAGAAGATGGAGGCTTCGAGCAAGGAGACAACGCGTGGGGGACCCACCAAGACCACGCACCGCCGCGCCGCGAAGACAAAAAAGCCGGAGGGGGATTTCCGGCCCACCGGCACCCTCCGGGGTGGCCGCCGGCCCCCCCAGGTACTTCTGGGGGGTCGACGAACCCCCTGGGGGGCGGCGGAGGGCCGCCAGGGCCCTGGGAGGGGCGGCCACACCTGCTGCCCCCCCTGCGGCTTCGTCGGGTTCTGCCGCCGCCGCCTGGGGCCCGCCGGCCCACTTCCAGGGCCGGCCGCCCCAGGCGGCGGCCTGGGGGGCCTCGGCCTACCCCAGAGGGGGGAACCGAGGCCCGATAGACCCATGGGGGGCCCACCGACCCCCAGGACTCCCGACAGATGATTCCGAGGGTTTCCCGACCCCCCCGGGGCCCCGCACGAGGTTCATGGAGCGCAATTTGGAGGTTTTCAGCCTTTTGGGGGACCCAGCGGAGGATTTCAGCAGGGTGGAGGGCCTCACCAGATCACAGGAGGCCCGTCGACTCAGCCCCCACCCTTTGGGGGAGTGACGGGAGATTGGAGGGCGTACCAGGACCCTCCAGGAGGCCACCAGGCGGAGTTTGGACACCATCAAGGAGACTGGCAGGGGCATGGAGCAGAGGGAGGCTACCATGATCGAGCTGAGGCGTATGTTCCAGACATGCGACAGGGATACCAGCACAGGGGAGGTTTCCAGCCACAGGAGAGAGGTGGATTCGCGGGCGAGAGACGTCTGAGAAAACTGGAGGTGCCTGTTTTTGAGGGGGGAGACCCAGATGACTGGCTGTACCGAGTGGAGAGATACTTGGAGGTGTCCGCTGTTCCAGGAGAGGAGTGGCTTCGAGCGATTGGGGTTTGCTTGGAGGGAGAGGCTTTGGGCTGGTTTTGCTGGACAGATCAGCAGCAGCCTTTTCAGACCTGGGCTGAGTTTACGACGCTCTTGACGGAGCGGTTTGGAGGAGGACAGGCTGGTGGCGTGTTCGAGAGACTGTACTCGTTGAAGCAGGAGGGGAGCGTGTGGGATTATATCAAGAAGTTTGAGTCGCTCTGCCACCGAGTTCGGGGAGTTTCTGAGGAGTCTCTGGAGGGCTGTTTCATGAAGGGGCTGAAGCCCACGGTGAGGTTGGGGCTGAGGCAGTTTGAGGATCATCAGGAGACAGAGAGAAGAGCCCGGGGGACGTGGGGAGGCTCTACCTTTCGAGGGCCGGATCCTGGAGGGGGACAAAAGGGGGCCGCAGGAGGGGCAACATCCACTGACGGCACAGTGGTTACCAAGGAGAAGGGAATGGAACTACGACCTGGGGGATATACACGAAGAATGACCGAGGCAGATATTCGTGACAAACGGACCAAGGGCCTGTGTTTCAAATGCGACGAGAAGTTTACTCCCGGGCACCGGTGCGGGAATCGTACTCTTCAGATCCTGATAGTGAATGACGAAGAAGAGGGAGAAGAGAGTGTGATAATGCTGGAAGCCGGCGTGGACGATGATCAGGAGCACCTGCACGTGGAGTAGCTGACCATACCATTCACGCACCACCTTAAGGACAAGGTGGTTTTTCCGGGGCGGAGTAGTGTTGCGGCCGGTAATTGGAACATGGGCATTTGGGTAAAATGACATTTAAGGGGTGTTTTGCTATTTAAGGGGGTTGAGCCGGCCCTAATGGGCATGCGAAAATTGAGAGAGTTATTTTATTTTTCCCCTTAGATTATTTGTAGTAGGATTCGGCTTTTCCCCCTAGGTTAAGAATTATTTCATAGTCTTAGTTAGCGAGTAGATTTATTGTATTAGGGTTTCTTTTTAGTACTAGATCTGAAATTCTAATAAAATCCTCGTTTTATCGTCAAATCCCTAGCGAATCGCATCAAAAGCATTCAAGCGTGACGAAGACTCATAATGTGTCCTACTCATTTTCCTCTTGGGCATGTTCCTTGTCACCAATATTAACTTCATCCATTAAAGCTTGAACTCTCGTCACCTTATGCTTCTTTTACTTCTCAAACTTCGTAAGAATGTCGAGCACCTTGTTCTTCATTTCATCCGGAACTCTACTACATGGTCTCACATTTTCCCTTTTGCCGACAAGATGCACCTTGAACCAGGTAATTTATCCATTAACAATTTGATTACAATAGTCACATTGGATCTTAGTCGTACTGTGGCTATCCACTTGCTTTTCATATGCCCAACAAGGGTCATCTTTTGGAATACTTTTGTTAGAAGCTTTGGAGGTCGACATCTTCACAAACTATAAATCATGTACCTTCAGAATCATATGACAAAAAAGACATTGAAAGATATTTATTTAAATAAAATAAAACAAGCCAATAAAACAACATATAAACAATAATTGAATATTGTCAAAAATAATGCAATTCTACATTAATACAGAGGTTTTCATTCTTAATATTCTATTATGTATTTTTCAAATATTTTATACTCATGTAATGTAATTTATCGATGATTTACTTGTGTGTTCTCTTCGAATTTTTTAGCAGGCTTGCAACAGTGAGAATTAACATGTATCATGCAAAAGAATTGGCATATGGCAAATTGGGAGTAGCAAATAAAAATAAAAATAAAGCAATATGCAAGTTTATTCATATCTATGGCTACACACATGTATGATGTATGTATAATTAGAATGAGCCTAAATGCAGTGGCTTAGCGTGTATTGTTTTTTTGTCAAATGTCAAGACTGTAAATGTAGTTGTATAATACTCTAAATGATCATATGGTGTCATTTGTGTGTCTGTGATGACCATCAAATAGAGAGGCTGCTACGGAGTAAGGATATGAATTTTTTTTGCGAAAAACAGAAAAATGCAAGAAATTGAAGAAATTAAAAAGTGAAAAAAATTAAAATACTGAAAACACTATGTAAAACTGAAAAAAGTAAAGAAGTACAGTGATGACCGGCGATG
The DNA here is from genome assembly GCA_030789695.1 of Scilla litardierei. Classification (NCBI taxonomy): domain Eukaryota; kingdom Viridiplantae; phylum Streptophyta; class Magnoliopsida; order Asparagales; family Asparagaceae; genus Scilla; species Scilla litardierei. The sequence continues at coordinate 348,558,953 of CM061133.1, read as the reverse complement.
AGATAACCGACGGCGAGAATATTCTCCTAGGTGCGAGACGAGTGCCGGCAATCACCTAAGCAGCAAAGATGTGTGTAGATCGGTGATCTCCGTGAGTGTCAAAAAATGATTTTTTTTAAATCAACGGAAAAAATTGAAAAAAATGGAAAAATTACCGTGAGTGGCGAAGAGTCTCCGGGCAGTTAGATGGCCGACGGCGATCACCTAAGTAGAGAAGACAGCGGGAGGAGCTCGACGCTCACCGTGAGTGTCAAAAACTGAAAATACATTAAAAACTAAAAACACCTGTAAAAATTGAAAAAAAAAATTTGAAAAAAATTACATTTGTGGATCCTAGTGTTGAGATGATCGGCGATCAGCTTGAGCGACAAAAAATCGACGAGAAGATCGGCGTCGACAGCGAGAAGATCAGCTCTGATCAGTTTGAGGGAAGATGGGAAGTCGACGAAGGGTTGAGAAATTTTAGGGGTTTCCCCTTGATTTCTCTTGCATTGAAAGCAAATGGGTAAAGGGCCGGGTCGGGTCCACTGTGCCATGGACCGACTTGTCACTCGCTAACCCTCAAATTTTTTTGGTTGATATTGGTCGATATTTTGAACCGATATATCGGCCGATAGGAGTCTCGAAAACCAGAAATTGCAATAAACCAGTGTATATCGTATTGGACTTGTAATATTTCCGATATAGCGGCTGGTATATCGGATTGCAAACCAATATTTAGAACACTGAAAGTCGCAAACATTATTAAAAATTTTATGAAGGCAAATAGGTGTAAGATGACTGGAGGTCAAGATTTAATAGATGACGTTCATATTGGCAAAAGAGGAAAAGGTCCAAGAGGAAAAGGTCCAAGAGGAAGGTTGGAGTATGGCTAGTGGTGGGTCTTTGTCCTATTCAAATAATTTTTAAAGAAAGATAAGGCAGATGTACAAGTTCACAACTCAAAACTCCAAAGGATTTGGTTGCGGGTCTAGCAAAGGATAAGCAGACTGTCATCGATTCGAAGCAAAGAAATAAGAAAAAGGAGAATACCTTAAGTTACGTCGCGAAGCGTTTCTTTGAAGTCGTTATTTCTCATCGTCGCGGCACATGAATCTTTCAACTACATGCCATCAAACAATTTGGACTGTTCTTGGAAGCTCTGATCCCATGTGAGCTATAGGCGAGGCATGCCTTTCCAGTAGGTGGATACAACACGTAATAATCTTAAATCATTCAAAAAGAGTTATATCATTCATGGATGCTTCCTTGTGATCGATCTTGGTTGGATTGGAAGCAACAAAGTATTATGAATATTGTTGCACGTTGTTTAGCAAGAAATGTTTTTGAACCATGAGGATGTATCAGCAAAGTGCCACTATACGATCTTTATTTATAATTTATGGACAGATCAATATAAGAAGATGTAAGAAAAGAATGTGATGCATATCATCACATACATTGCATCCAGTAACATGGTAGATGTGAAAATGTTGGCATTGAAGATGCCATATAGTATTTTGAATGAGAGCTCACGTCATTAATTTAATCCTAGCTGATATTGTCAAAATTAGTCCCATCGGGATGCGATTACCATGGATGGTAGTGATGTCTTTTTCATCTACAGTCACACCATCACATTGAGCATGAGTAGAGATTCGGTCAAAGGAGACATGGTGAGGGTTGAGGCTACTAGGTTGCTATTGCTTTTCTTTGAGCTTAATAAGAGATTTGAAAGAAAAAGAATTGAAACAAATGTTTAGCTCTGAGAAGTGGGAAGAGTGCGACATTTCAAGCAAGCATACATATTGAAAGTTATATATTTGTAATTACTATTCTTTGAGAATCTATAACAATTAATCACTTTGAAAGTTATATATTTGTAATTACTAGTCTTTGAGAATCTATAACAATTAATCTCTTGATAATTGATAGCTAATGCAATTACCATGCATATTATATATGCTTGTTTTGTTTGTACAAGATATTATTTTAAGTAATAACATTTATGGTTATACTGATCTTACTCTTAAAGGCTTTTCTTTAAAAGTTTTACGGCGAGTGGATGTCGATAAAGCCCCATCAATGGGATTTATTTATTGCGATTTGGAAGAAGCTAAGAAAGAGATCGTATTGGCTCTTGCATTAAAAGAGAAGATGTATCTTCTAATATGAAAGATAATTGGTAAAATATGGGATGCAAAGCTCAAATCGCCCAGGCACAAGATCATGTATTTCTTGAACTTATTATATTATTTGATGAACAAGGAAGCCAATGAAAAAGGTGATATGAATGATGGTATTCTGGAATGCATGTTATGTATGGTAATGATCTTAAATTCATTTGTTGATTGGAAAGCAGTTGCAATTGTGGGTTCTTTTGAATGAGTTTGCAAAGACCACAACAGAACCTTTAAAATTAATCCAGGCATAATATTTATTCTCAAACGAATGCATAATATTATTTATCAATTGTTTAAATGCAATATGCAATGATATTTATATTTATCCATTTGTTAGTCACATGATGATGGTGGAGTTTTTATGGAATCGATGCTCTCAATGCATGTTGATAAATATAAATATCATTGCATATTGTATTTAAGAAAATGATAAATAATATTATGCATTCTTTTAAAAATAAATATTATGCCTGAGTTAATTTTGGGATTTTTATCATGGTCTTTGCAAATTTCCACCCATAAGAACACTTTTGGTTTTAATACAAATACATATGCTCTCCAATTTCATTGATGAACTTGGATCGTTCTTATAGATAACATGCACCTATCCTACAAAATCATTAAGGATATATTCATTTTTCATGGTTTTCATCTTTAGACAATAATAGAATGAGTTCAAATAAAACATGGTCATGTGTAAGGGCAACTTGAGCTTCTCTTTTCATCTTTTATTAATTATCTTTGATGATACATTTTTTCTTTTAGGCAAGCATTGATGCGATTTTTATTTATTTTTTTCTAAACCACCATAAACAAACCATATTGATGGAACTTATCACCATCTACTCTCTTTAAAACGCCGTCTTTAAGAGTAAGATCAGCATAATTTCAAAATTTGTTACTTACAAGAATTTCTTTCACTTACATAACAACAATATATAACATGCATAATTGACAATTGTATTAACTATCAATTATCAAGTGATCAATCGTAGTATATTTTTAAAGAATAGTAATTATAAATATATACATTCCTATCTATATGCTTGCTTGAAAGGCAACAGTATTCCCATTTCTCAGAGCTAAATATTTGATTTAATTTTTTCTTTTCCATTATAGGAATGTCATGGGATACCAATATCCTCGTGCTTCCCTATTATGCATCCTTTGGCCAAATCTCTCATCATGCTTAAGATGAGGGTGTGATTGCAAATGAATATAAAGACATACACACCTCGTAGTAATCACCTCTAGTAGGCCTAATTTTTGCGTTGTCTGTTAGCATCAAATTGATGGTGTGAGGTACGTAACCAAAAAAATCATTACATCTTCAATGCTAATTTCTTTGTCGTTGCTATGTTATTGGATGCATTGTCAAATGATGATTTGCATCACATTCTCTTCACCGAATTTCCCTATTGTGTTGTCCACAAAATTATAAATAAAAGTCATTGATGGTGCTCTGATGAAATATCCTAGGAGAAAGCCGTTCCAGCTGGATATTATGCAACTATGTTCATAGTAAGCTTTTACTTTTGATCCGATCGAGTGTCGCTCATAAAAGAGCATACATGAATGTTACAACTCTATTTATGAGTTAAGGTTTTTCTGTTTACTCCATCTCCTTTTAAGACATTTTTCGTTTTGTGTTGTGACTTATAATGGAGAACACGATCTGCAACCTGAAGTTCACCATGGACCACAGGATGCGACCTCGGGCCGAGTCCAATAACAAGAAACAGGAGAAGACTCAGAATCCTTAAGACTAGAAACAGATAGGATCCTCCCAGATACGGGCCGAAAGCATCCGTACTCTCAAGTATAAGTTTCCCAAAATCCTCCCAGAGTCGTGTTAGGTGTACAGTTCTAGTTCTAGTTATGTGTCATGTTAAGTTGTGTAACAGTTTTCTGGACTTCTCTAGTTTTCATCTTAATAGTTTTAAAAGTGTTCATGTCTCAAGTCCCTAATTAAGTAGCCAAAATGTTATGCAAGAATTTAATGTTTCAGTCGCAGTATGTCATGTGTCAGGTACAAGTATCAAGTCATTAACAGTTATACGAGGATCATGTTGTATAGTCCTTAACTAACACAGTTTAGTTGATACAATAATAGTTTCAACACTTAAGGCATGCAATATAACGAAGTTTAGGTTTCAGAGATAATTTCCTATTTAATAATTAACTATAGTTTTAAGAATTAACTGAACAATAAAAACAAATTCAGAATTTAATTTAAAACTAAAGGTTGTAATAAATTTAAAGAAGAAACAAAGCATATGATCAGATTCATTATTGGCTCCATTTCAATTATTTTACTATTTTGCCAGTCCTAAGGGGGTTGCTTCAGCCTATCAATTTAAATAACCATCAAGCCATAAGTCCACAACTAGCCCAAGATCCAAACACGAAGATATAATCCATAACCAAGCCAACAGAACAAAACCAAAGGGTCTTCAGCTAATCTTTCAAGTCAAAACAACTCAACATCAACAGAACATCAATAATCACCGCCTTCAGGTCACGACAACCCAAAGAACCAGCAACATCTAACCCACAGGCCACGGCAAACCAAAAGACAACATCATCAAAAGAAAAACACAAGAGACAGTGTCAACAAGACCCCAAGGCAGCCACGGCTGAGCCCAGGACCACAAGATAGCCCCAAGAGGGTGGTAACAGCAAACCCAAACCCCAAGATTCCCAACAGTAACCACGGCAGGCCGCGATGGCCAAAAGAACCACCCACAGTTGGAAGAGACCCACGTCTAAAACCTTCTCCCTTAGGTGACCCGTAGTAAAATTGAGCAAAAGAAATTTTATGAGACAGCGAGGGTCGCCGGAATAACCCACTAGGGTGCCGTTAATTTAGATCATCAAGGGAAAATTCCCTCTAGCATGTCTACATGAATCATCATCTCCTATTCTACAACCAACATCAAACAATTTTCGGCAAGAATTAAATAACTGAAAATTTAGCAAGATTCAAATCTACCGTGCACCGATGATTGTGCAAAGAACTCAGAAATCCAAGCTCTAAATAAACCCACGAAATCGAAATCCAATATCCAATGATTTTTGAGGAGGAAGAGAAAATATATATTTTTGTATGCAAATAAACCCTAGGTTTAACCATGCTTAAGTAGAGAAGATGAGGGGTAGAGGAGGTAAATTGATGACCCGATTTCACAGAAGATAAGGAGTTCGAGTCTGATTTTGAGGAGCGGCGGCGGCATGGTCGTTAGTGTTAGGGTTTTTGTTTGTCGAAGGGGGCGGCGGTGCTGCTTGCGGTTTTCGTTCGAGGAGAGTGTGCCCAATGGAAAGTGAGAAAGAGTGCTGGCTATCTTGGCCCATGGTTAAAAATGAAGGGGAAAAGAGAGAAAGGAAAAAAAGAAAGAGAAGAAGTGGGTAGTGGGAAAAATATTATAAAGATGTTGCGGTTTCGGCCAAAGAAAAGGAAGGAGAAGAGAGGAAGTAAAATTAAATAGAATTAAAAAAATATTAAAAAGAATTCTTCTAGGAAATATGAACCATTAAAACTAATCTGTTGGCTCCCCATTCTTAAATAAACAAAAAGCATGCTAATGGGATGATGACCCAGTACCAGGCACACACCAATTTTATTCTTGGACATCTTCCTCTTTGCCAATATGAACGTCGTTCATTAAAGTTTGAATTCCAACCACCTTACGCCACTTTACCTTATCAAAATTCTCATTATTTTTTCACCTTTTTTCACATTGTTCGACACACTAGTGCAAGATCAAACATTGCCTTTTTTTACCCGTAAGGTGTAACTTGAAACGGATAATTCCTCCCTAAATACACTAGTTCATAAAAATTGAAATTGGTTTTAGCTTGTGATATTATCCACTACCTGCTTTTCATTATCCCAAAACTGGTCTGTAGTCCCACTTCCTTATTTTGTTATCTTGCTAGAATCTCCGGATGACATTGTCCTCCTTTAGACATTGATGATTTAACATGATTGAAAAATAAAATGAACAAGAAAGAATTAATTCACTCCATACCTAAAAATCAGTCTGAATTGCAATTTGAATTGTACTACAAATTAGAATCATATTCATCAGTTTTAAAATTTCTAAATTGCCTTTTGATTGAAGTTTTGATTTTTACCAAATCCAGCTAAACCAACTATATTTTTCTTGTTTATAGTAGGAAAACCATAAAAATAGAAAGAGAGCAAAAATTCGAGATTTTCATCTTTCATCCAAAGAGATAGAGACGCGACTCCTGGAGGCCTTCGAAAATTGAGAACTTCTGGATCTGTCTAGTCAAAAAAATTATTGTTCCATCATTGTTAGTTTATTTCTAGTTTTAAAAGGTAAGAGTAGAGAGAATTTTAAAATAAATCAAGTTTTTGTCATAATTACTTCAGGCTCAAATTGATTGCTACATTTTTTTGTGGTTTAGGTTCAAGCTGTAAGCTGAATGCTACCAAATAAAAAGATTCAATCTTTAGAATCAACTCAATTTCTTACCTAGAGTATTCCTTTTGGTATGCAGCGATAGAGCCAATGCTTGAAAGTTCAAAAATGAAGAAAGGTGATGTTTTAAGGGTAAAAAAACATGATCATTGCTTAGCAAAGAAAATTGCAAACAATAACATGACCTCTCACTCTGCCTTGTTTGCTTGCTCGCTTGCCTGCTTCTTGCTTCTGTATACATCAGAGACCAAGATCATAAGAGAGGAAGTTAAAGAGAGATTGGGAGAGAAGAGGACGAAGAACAAAGGAGTGCTGTGCTTGCTTTACTTGTTGATGAGTGGTGAGTCCAACGATGGCTTCTTCATGACTTCGAGAACGAGAGAACGAACAACGTGAGATATCGAAAACTGGGAAAGATCGATGATATTTATGGTAAAATCTCTCCTCCCTTTGCCTTATATAATGCCAACATGTTCTAGTTTGGGTTAAATCCAATTTTAATTGGACCTGATCCGATCACATACGTTAAAAACTAATTTGGGCTTGACATTTACCCTGAAATATTGGCCGATGTATTGGCTGTCATGGTGCAATAGTGCTGCTACCTGCCAAAAAATGCTAAAGGCTTCAAAAACTTAGATATTGGCGAAATAGCAGAGATATTTAGAGATATTTAGAGCACTGGTTTTGGGTTAACCTTTTTATTAAACACTAGAGAGAATCAATATATCCCGGTTTGCGTTTTTTTGATGGGAAAGATTGGCTTGTTCATACGTCTTGTTTCCGATAGTACCAATCGGGGGAATTAATAGGCGCTCTCAATTATCAGTGGGTAATTTTAGAACATATGTACTCCTTGATCAACTGTCACCGGAAGACCACGTTTGAGTTGGGAGCTTCAGGAACTTCATCATCTTACTTTCAAAGACAAGATGAAACAAGTTTCACAACTACATCATCATCTTGCTTCCAGGAGATTAAGGAGTTTGTGTACTCTAGAGTACATATGCTTGCACGCATGTGTGTTATGCTCAAGAAGTCCAGCAAATTCTTGTTTGTGTCTGAGACACTGAAAGATGTATGCACATGGAGAACTATTTTTGCGTAATACATTTGCGAATTGGGATACTGTCATTGCATCTCAACATTTTGTAGCAGAAAATTTGAAATGTCTGTCATCATGGTGTCCAGTCTTATTTAGGAGCTTAGTTACCGATGTTTAATGTCTATTTATGTCCAAATAGTGGCTGTGCTCAAGCATTTTTAGCAATTCGTTCATTCAACGTCTATAGTGTTGATCAAGCTAATTGTTACTTGGGTTTCTTTGAGGCTTCTTTATTTACGCATCTCTGAATTTCGCTCCAATTAAGTTACTTTTTGTCTGCCTAATTTACTCGAACAACTTCTGTGGCTGAAATTTAGGGAATTGTATACAACTACATGTCATGAATGACTTTTTTCTTCCAGAGTGTAAGAAATGCATGTCCAAGTGGAAAGAAATGCATGTCCAAGTGGTATTTTGTTGGTCGAATTCGAGCATGCTGGATGCTTATATGGAAATCTTTCATTTTAACTATTTTTGAGCAGCATGCTGTTGGAACTATAAACAAGCAGGATTGGTGTATAACAAGTCGAATATTTATCTCGATGAGCTATCTTAGTTGAATCAGTTTAGTTTTCCCAGTACATAGCACTAGCAGGTAGTGGTTTGATTTTTTGGCCTTGTCATGTACTGTTGGGATCATCCCCAGCTTTTACGTCTGTGTGCGATCTGCAATCATGTTGTCTGGCTTGTGTCTAAAGAGCAGCTCTTCAACGCCTTTGCCGTAAAATCTTCCCAGTCTTATTTTTGAATTTTGTGCAAAAACGCCTTAAAATATACAACCATTTGTAGGTACACCCACGAACAAAACCCCGACCCCGCCCCGCGTCCAGATGCATGCGTTATTTAGTAAAACTTAAACTAATGATGCAGAGCATCAGAGGTTGAAAATTATATACGGCCTCAATTAAAGAGCGTCTGATTGGTATGTCGTGAATTTAAATTGATGATTTAAAAACATTTCTTTCATTACAACTTTTCGGTAATCTGGGTTCAACACGTCAGCTCCTTTTGGTCATCCCCTCTCCTATACGCCATAACTCAAATCAGCAAACCAACACGCGCAACTTCGTTATTCTTCTCTTTGCATTAACATTCCACAAGGCACAAAGTATCATCAGATCTATAATATTATTTCTCGACCATTGTATGATATGATCTCTTAACCCTTAAAATGTACTGGTATTTTATTTCTTAATCCTTTAATTTGTTGGTTTTTAAACTTTATTATTGATGCTTTTTCTTACTCATTTTTTATTGACATTTTGTTGTGAAATAGTTTCTGGAAGAGACCACGTGCCTTTATTTAAAGAGGATGGGGAGAGTTCATACAATGGTAGTAGGATACAATATTTGAATAGTGTACAATATTTGAATAGTGTGAACTTTGCTCATGAATACTTCGAGATTCTGAGCATCATATAAGTATTACAAAGGGGTGGATACTTCAGGATCGTGAGTTAATAGGATTTGTCTCGTTAAAACATTTGGTTATGGAAAACCCAATGGAAAAAATCATGGCTAAGGAAATAAAGTACAATTCTCATTTAACTCCTTTTGATCTTCTGATCTGTACACAGATCTCTTAGGCGTCTCATACCGTACAAACTTTCTGAAAGTGGTCGTATGAAGTGACTCAGTGAACATGTCTGCCAAGTTTTCACTAGATTGTACTCGTTTAACGTTGATTTCGCCATTCTTTTGCAAGCCATGTGTCCAGAAGAACTTTGGAGAAATGTGCTCCGTCTTGTCGCATTAGATGTAATCTCCTTGTAGCTAAGCAATGTATGTGGCATTGTCTTCGAACATAGTGGTAGGCTCTAAATCACCAGTCTTCAATATGGTCGTCACTAGGATATGATGCACAACTGAGCGTAACCATACACATTTTCTACTTGCTCCATGCATGGCGGGGATTTTTGAATGATTGGATGCGGTTGTTGTCATGGTCTATTTAACGGATTTCCAGGAGATGACTGTCTCACGGTATGAAAAAACATAACTTGTTTGTGACTTCTTATTATGGGGATCAGACCTGTAGCCTGCATCTGCATAACCAACGATTGTGGAGGATGATTTATTTTTATAAAATATGCCCAAATTATTGAACCTTAGAGATAACATAGAAGGTGCTTAACACCGGTCCAGTGGTGCTATGTAGGCACTGCACTATATCTGGCTAGTAAATTTATTGCAAAGTTATATCGGAACACATGCAGTTAGCTAGATATAAGTGATCCAATAGCACTAAGATAAGGGACTTCAGGACTAAGAATATCTTCCCTCTCTTCCAGCAGACGGACGTGGTTTTTATGCACATCCAAAGTGTGTACTACCATATGTGTACCTAGTGGATGACATTGGTCCATGTGAAATCATCGTAATAATTTCTTTGTATATGTGGTTTGGTGTAATATGATTTCATCTTTTGGATGTTCAATCTGTAAGCCAAGACATAATTTTGTTTTGCCTAAGTTTTTCATTTCAAATTCTTTGGCAGGCTTGCAAATATCTCAGTGATCTCTTCAGGAGATCCTATGAGATTCAAATCGTCTACGTAGACTGCGATTATTAAGAATCATGTCCCCTTTGCTCTTATGAAGATGCAAGGGCAGACTTCATTATTATGTAATCATTGTACACGGAATTCACTGAGTCTGTTATACCACATTCTTCCCGATTGTTTAAGATCATATAGTGATATTTGTAGCTTAACAGAATAGATGTCCTGATGTTTATCTTTTAAAGTTGTAGGCAGTTGGAAGCCATCAGGAAGTTTCATATGGATCTTTTTATCGAGATTTTCATAAGATATGCAGTCACAACATCTGTTAGCCGCATATTTAATCATTCCTTTGTTGTTAAGCTTATTAAAAATCGGATAGTGATCGCATCCATTCTCGATGAGTATGTTTCTTCATAGAAAACCCCCTGAGATATAAGCCGTGCTTTGAAGCGTGCGATCTCATTATTTTCATTTCATTTTTTTTGACAAATCCTCATTTATATCCCACAGGTTTGACATTATTTGGTGTCTATGCCACTGGTCCAAATAATTTGTATTTCTTAAGCGAGGCTAGCGCTGCTTCTACGGTCTCATTCCACTTTGGCCAACCATTTCTCCGTTTGCATTCAGCAACAATTTGTGGATCATTATCATCGTCGCTTTCAGCGATGTGAATGACAATATAAAACGCGAAGTTATCGTCGACGATTGTGCTTTTTCTATCTAACACCTCTCCTGTACGTACATAGTTTAATAATATTTCAGTTTCTCCTGGGTTTTCCTCTTTAGGTGATTTCGAGAGGGGTGATGGTATGGACGTGAGCTCATTTTCCTGTCGTGGTATTGTCAAAAGGTCTCCATGAGTTTTTCTTTGTCCTGGATTTTTGTCCTTGGAGCCTGGTGGTCTGCATCTTTTCAGTTGAGGAATATCCACTTCTGATGTTGGTGGATTGCATCCATTCTCGAGGATATCATTCTTAACTGAAGTATTTGCAGTAGAGATGAATCCAGTAACTGATGAACAATGTATTGAATGTGGATGATCTTCATGGTCTCATCTTAACATTGCTTAATTCTCGGTTCATAGTGGGTTAATGTTTTTGTATCCCATGATATAATTTGTGAAGCTTCAGACTTTGTTGAATCTGGGCCTAATTTAGGGACTGTTATCTCATCAAATTCATAGTCTTCAACACGTGTCTTGAAAGCGTCCCTCGTTTGGGGTTTTAGGTATCTTATGATGAAGAGTGAGTCTAACCCTTCATAGATGCGTTGACGGCATTGAAGACCCATTTTTGTCCTCTGCGGTGGTGCTATGGGGGTATAGACTACACATTCGAAAATTCACAAGTGAGAGATACTCGGTGGTACTCCATATGCATGTTGCATCAGAAAAGACTTTGACCTCCTGAGGGTTTGATTTTTATTAGAGAAGCAGTATGCAATATCGCATGTCCATATGCAGTGACCGTCAACTGGGATTTCATTAATAATGGACGTGTGATCCATTGGAGTCTTTTAATCAGTGACTCTGCTAATCTATTTTGGGTATGAACATGCGTTACATGATGTTCAATTTCTATCCCAGTTGCTAGGCAATATTTTTAAAATGATCGGTATGTAACTTTCCTAGCATATCCAGACATTTTCTTGATTTGATTGTCTGGAAAATGTGCTCGTAATTTTATTATTTTTGTCAATAGCTTTAGAAAACTAAATTGCGGGTCGATAGTAAACACACATACGAACATTTTGAGGATGTATCAATCAGTACCATAAAGTACCGAAAAGGCCCATTAGGGGTGTGGATTGGTCCACATATATCTCCTTGTATTTTTTTCGAGGAAGCTTAGCGATTCTCTGTCCACTTTTAGTGGAGATGGTCTTGTAGAAGCTTGGATGATATCGGGCACTTTAGGTGCTCCGTCAGATTTGCTTACTCTCTCCAAATCTTTGTATGATAGATGCCTGATGAAAAGCTCTCAAAATGCTCAAGTATGGATTTGACTCCTTTTTCTTGAGACGTCACATACAAATATACTTTTTTATTTATGCTTGCAGTTTCTAAGTGAAATCCCTTTTGACGGATGTCCTTGAAACTTAATAAATTTCTTTTTGAATTCGGAGAGAATAATGCATCTTTTATTTTTATTTGTGTACCTTCTGGGAGCAATACAGTTACATTCTCAAATCCTTCAATTATATTTGATGGGCCTGATATTGTATTTACCAGTCTATTATATGGTATTATGCTATGAAAATGACATTTATATTGAATGATTGTATGTGTCGAGACACTGTCTACTAGGCAGTCATAAGAGCAATCCATCTAATAAAAGATGGAGTATATAAGCACATTGCAGAAAACATAACTAATTTATTCAAATGGCAATTGCACCATACATAGTATTTACTAGGCTATTATATGGTATTATGCTATGAAAATGACGTTTATATTGAATGATTGTATGTGTCGAGGCACTGTCACTAGGCAGTCATGAGAGCAATCCATCTATTAAAAGATGGAGTAACTAAGCACATTGCAGAAAACATAACTAATTTATTCAAATGGGAATTGCACCATACATAGTTATGAAAAAGCAGAAAGAAAAGGGTATCTATGACAATGTTTATTTCATCAAAAATAAATGCATCTAATCAAACAAGTCGTCTTTCTCAAAATCTGCAGCTGTGAACTGCACTGGAGCTTGGAAGTAGTTGACTACCAGATTTGACTCGAGTTTTTTCTTCAAGCTCTCTTGGTACAAGTCTTGTAGGTGTCGCGGAGGTCTGCACACTTTGCACCAGTGTCCTTTTATGCCACAATGATGACACTGGTCTTTCCAATCCTTATTTGATGGGGGGTGCTTGATTTCTGTTATCATTTATTTGTCATGTGAACTTCCGCATCCTTTCATTTTTGTTCTCGTGGACTTGTCCTCTAGCCTTTTTATTTGGTCCCCCCTTTCGGAATTTTTATTTCATTTTATTATTATTCTTCTTCTTCTTGAAAGAAGGTGCATTGTGGGCTTCTGGGAGGATGTCCGTGCCAGGGGACACATGTTATGAGTAGCAAGGAGAAGCTCTCTATTTTGTTCAACCATTAATAGGCATGACAACATCTCAGAATACTTAGTTAACTTTCGTTCAATGTATTGTTGCAATAATATAGCGTCTTTTTCATGAAAAGACGTATAAGTCTTCTCTAGCATTCGATCTTCTTTTACTTCTTCATCACACAACTTCCGGTGTGAGGTAATGGTGAACAGAGCTGAGTTGTACTCCGCTATGGACTTAAAGTCCTAGAGTCTAAGGTTCTTCCACTCATAACGGGCCCTTTATAATATAACATCTTTTTGATGTTTATTTCTATCCTTAAGGGCAGACCACAGCTCTAATGGATCTTCGACTATAAGATATTCAGCCTTTAAGGTCTTGTCCACGTGGCGACGAATATATATTATAGCTTTCGCTTTTTTAATGTCCATCGTCGAGCTATCGTTTGTAATCGTGGTTATAAGGGATTGAGCTCGCAGGTGGAATTTGACATACAATGCCAGCTTAGATAACTCTTCCCTGATGCTTCCAGAATTTCGAAATCGACGCTTGCGATTTTTGTCATTTATCTCAAAGTTCGAGGAAGAAGACGAGCGTGTAGGGTGGTCGACATCCGCGCGAGAGCAATCTACTGTCTCTTCAAAGCTTTCGCAACATACGGGCCTTCAATCTAAGGAAGAGCATGCTGATAATTTGTTGTGAAGTAGTTTCTTGGAGAGACTCCATGCCTTTATTTATAAGGGATGTGGAGAGTTTATGCAATGGTAGGATACAATATTTGAATAGAATACAAACTCCTCATCTACACAAGATAATGTATTCATAACACATTTAACTATTTTCACAAAAATATTATTCATATTCTTTATGTTATCAATTACCCAAAATTTTCTATCGTCGATCTTGACAAAATGCATACCATAGCAGGATGGTGGCATGAGTCGTGAATGCTTGTGCGAGTAAATACATCAATATACCAGAATGAAAAAAATAAAAAATCATTTAATTGGAAAAAATAAGCAGGAGTGGACATTTTTTATTTTAAAAAAGAACAAAATGTTAAGAGATGAAGAGTTTCTAAGAAAGAATGATGGCTAGGGGCTGTATCACCTATATATTAATATACAAGAGGAATATGAAGTGGTGGATATACGAAAGGTCTCAAGGAGCATATTCATAACATTTTCCCTTATCCATCCATCTTTGTAAACTCAACATATGAATACTTCAGGATTCATAGTGCTTATGGGTATCACAAGGGGTGGATACTTCTGAATCCTAAATTAGAGAGTACAAATCTATTTAACTTCTCCTGTTGTGTGGATATCACTAGGGATGGATACTTCTGCATCCAGAGCTAATGAGGTTGACTCGTTAAAATCTTTGGATATGGAAAACCCGGTGGGAAAAACCATAGCAAAGAGAAAAGAGTACAACACAACATTTAACTCCCCCTTAATCTGTACAAACTTCAGCCTTGCAGATTTCCTAGGCATCTATACATCAATCTCATCTACAACATTCTGAGAAAAAAATACAAAATACAAGCATCGCTCATATATGGCAGCTACTGAATCCAAAGGAACTTCTCTGAAGAGGTGTGCTCTGTCTCATCGCCTTTGATGTAGCCTTCTCAAGGATGTGCTATGAAAGTGGCATGGTCTGCAGAGTCGATATATAGCTTCACGTCTCTAGTCTCTGACCCATTCGTCATTATATTTGCGGGTTACTTCAGGGCGTAGCTATGCATACTCTTGATTTGCTTCTTGGATGATGAGCTTCTCGAAAAGGTATGATGATGTTGCCTTAGTCGCATGCTTTGCAGATTTCCAGGAGGGGGCATGTCCTTGGTGTTCATCGCGATGATTTATTGTCTGCATCTGCAAATACATTTAACAAGGAGTATATTTCTTTATAGTATTGACCCTAGGAGGTAGCGCAGAAGAAGCATAGCACCGGTCTAGTGGCGCTGCAGGCGCTTCACAGTATCTGGCTAAACAAATTTACTGCCAACGCTATATAGAGAAGCGTGCAGTTGGCCAGATAAAGGAGTGCTCAAAGACACTTAAGTAAGGCACTTCGGGACCTAAGATATCATTCACCTCTTCCAGCGAACGGAAGTGGTCTTTAAGTATATACATACAACCAATAGGTGTATTTAAATGGATTACAATTGTCCATATTTCTTCATCAAATTCGGGTGTATGAAGTTAAATATCACATGATTTTCATCTGCTGGATGATATTTTCATCTTTTGGATGAGAGATTCATCTTTTGGATGATGTGTTCATCTTCTGGATAAGGATTTTATCTTCTGGATGCTGTGTACATCTTCTGATTAATGATGTGTACATCTTCTGGATGATAGTCTGTAAACCAAACTATTTTTGCCTAGGTCTTTCATATCATATTTGATAGTATGGCTTAAGCAGATATTTCGGTTTTATCTTCAGGACATCCGATGATATTTAGTTGTTTACAACTATAATCTCAAATCATTTTCTTTGCTCTTTTAAAGATGCAAAGGCAACCTTTAGTAGGAGTCCTTATTTTGAAAAGAAACTTTATAGGTTGAAATTTATATATTTTTCATAGAATAGACGACCCAAAGTCTATTCAGACAAGTAAGGAAAATAGGACTAAATCCATAAGATTATGGTGTCACAACATCCATAGCAGCAAAAACTAAATTTTTGAATAGCACGTTATCAACATGACATGAAAAAAATCGATCTTGCTCAGATTTTTGGTAGAAACTGTCATGCTTGATAACGTGTTAAGAGATGTAGAGTTTCCAAGAAAGAGTGATGGCTAGGTGTTTTCTAGCATCATCTATATATTAATATACAATAGGAATATGAAGTGGTGGATATACGAAAGGTCTCAAGGAGCCTATTCATAACACATAATTTATTTTGTTTTAAGCTATAAAAAAAGACTCAATTAACTTGAAAATTATTCTCTTTTATTGTATAGACTCTTAGCGGTAAACAAAATTGATGAGAAAAATAATAAAGAACATTGTTATGAATGGTATTATGTAGGTCCATCATAGGCCCATGAAGGTCCTATTTTATCTTGTATCGGATTAGTATTAAGTATCCTATATAAAATATGTATCCCGCCATTGTTTGAACTCTTCCTTATAAATAAAGGTCTACGGTCTCCTGTAGAAAGCACTTCACAACATGTTATTAGTACGCTCTTCCCTGGGGGGGAGGGGGGGGAGAGAGAGAGAGAGTAGATGATGCGGAAGTTTTGGCAGACGACGGAGGATCGAGAGATCGTTGCCGTTTGGTCGCAAAAGAATCATATCCGTTTTGCGCGTGAACGCTCACCCAACTCAACCATCTCTCTCAAATCGATTTAGATGCACATCTAAAACCCCCATTAATTTGATTATGATCAGATTTCTTGCGCGTAGATACCCTAGATCACACTCAAAAAAAATTTGGGGGGGAGAGGGCGGCGGTCTATCGGCCACCAACCACACACATCACCTTCGGGGTGAGGGCGACGGCTGTCGACCACCGACCCCACACACATTGCCGAAAAGAAAAAGAAAATTTGGCTTGCCGTCGCCCCCCCAGGGGCGTCGGCCTCTTGGTTGCAGACCCCCTAGCCTAAACCCTAAATAGGGTTTTGGTCAAAAAAAATTTTGCAAGCCTAAGCCCGCATCATTTGCTGCGGGCATCAGCCTACCACAAATTTTTTTTGCGGGCCGAAACTTGCCGCCCTCGTTGCAGGCCTTGCCCCACAACCAGAAAAAGAAGAAGCAGAAGCAGAAGAAGAAGAAGAAGAAAGGAGAGTGGATAGAAAATAAATAAAAATATTGGGGTATTGCTCAGGTTTCAAATTTTATTGAACCAGACCACATTTCCAATGCCTATAATTATTCTTTCCAGCATAATTCTAAACATTGATGCCTATTTTAGGATCATGTTCATATGCTATATATCGCATATTATAGGACATGGTTCTGGAGATATTTGGCTGATCTTTATGAGCTTGTGCTTAATAATTATACGGATTCTGTGATCGCTATGCTGTTAGTTATCTAACCTAACGGTGTATGATATTGCTGATGAGTGGTTATTTCATACATATTTAGTGAGGTTTATCCATGCATTATACCATACAAACCCACATTTTATACGCCACTTTATCTCATTTTCGATCCCTTTCACTCTTTGGGTGTTTGTGCACGTTTCAGGTTGAAATTAAGCTTAAAAGAGCTAATTGGAGTCAAAGATTTGAAAGGAAGAAGCGAGGCGAAGGGAGTATTGCATGAAGGCCAACCAAATCAGCTAAGAGGAGCTTCGACGCGGTCGCGTGGCCTCGCCAATTGATCGCGTCGGAGGAAGCCAAGGGAAGACCAAAGCAACAACTGAGAGCAATCGACACGACCCGTAGACCTATCAACGCGACCGCGTCGAGGGTACCAACTCTCGGGAAATCTCGAGCCAATATCGAAGTGACCGTGTAGATTTTGAAGCGACCGCGTAGAAGAGCTCGGCTAATGCCAAGGAGATGAGGAGACACGTAGTCGCGTGTGAACTCCACGCTACCACATGGAGAGGATGCCACAGGAAGTGTACAAGACTTGCAAAGATTGAAGATCTGCTCACGACTTTGTGGTTATCTTCACTTTGCTTTATTTTTCCATCAAAGAGAGTCTCGTTACGACTCCAACGCATATTTATTTGCATTTTTCACAGTATTGAGCGATTTTTATACATTTTCTGGAAGACGATGATGCAGTGCAGAATTGGCTACACGACCAAATGATGCGACCTCTTGGAAATCGAAAAGACGTTTTGGGTCGGGTTTTTCCTCGACCCATTAAGGTTTTCTATGGGTTACATATATACTTTGAGCACCGTTTTAAGAGGGGGATGCGATTTTCATCAATTTTCTCCCCCTTTTCCCCTTGTAACTAGGATATACACAACCTTTTTCTTTGAATTGTATGTTTTTTGTTTTTGTTTTTGTTTTTTTGACTTGAGTTGTAATTGGGTGGAGAGGTCAAAAGACAAGCCCTGTTCTGGCCCCCTCCTACGGGTCGGGTTTGCCTTGGATAGTGGGAAGCTCGCGTCACTGAAAATTGCATTCGTCGCATTGGCGTGGATTGACCGCCTGCTGGGGGAGTGGCCCTGGCCTTACGTCAGATCCAAGCTTTTGGTCGGCCTACTGGGGGAGTGGCCCCAGCCTTACGACAGTTCCAAGCTTTTGGTCGGCTCGCTGAGGAAGTTGCCCCCAGCCTTACAGCAATTCCAAGCTCTTGGTCAACTCACTGGGGAAGTTGCCACAGCCTTACGCCCCAACCAAGTTTTTGGTCGTCCCGCTGGGGGAGTGGCACATGCCTTACGATAGACCGGTTGGTCGGCTCACTAAGGGAGTTGCCCACAGTCTTACGACAGATTCAAGTTTTGATCGGCTCGCAGGGGGAGTGGCCCCCAGCCTTACGGCAGACTGGTCGGTCGGCCCGCTGGGGGAGTGGCCCCCAGCCTTACGGCGGCTCCAAGTTTTTGGTCGACCTGCTGGGAAGTGACCCTAGCTTTACAGCCGATCCAAGTTTTTGGTTAGCCCGCTGGGGAAGTGGCCCACAGCCTTACAGCAGACCGATTGGTCGGCACACTGGGGGAGTGGCCCCCAGTCTTACGGCAGATCCAAGTTTTTGGTCGGCCCACTGGGGGAGTGGCCATAGGCTTACGGAAGACTAGTTGGTCGGCCCGCTAAGGAAGTGACCCCAGCATTAAAGTGGATCCAAGTTTTTGGTCGGCCCACTAGGGAGTGGACCCAGCCTTACGACAGATCCAAGTTTTTTCTCAGCCCACTGAGGGAGTGTCCCCGAACCTTGCAGCAAATCCAAGTTTTTGGTCGACTTGCAGTGGGAGTGGCCCCCAGCCTTACGACAGACTAGCTGGTCAGCCCACTGGGGAGTGGACCCTAGCCTTACGACATGCCTATTCTCTCGTTGGGTAGCTATTGAGGGATGTATGCCCTCAATTCATTTGTATTTGATGCAAAGGGATTTTAATATTAAATAAATATATATATATTGTAAAATATTTACAAATATATTTTATAATAAAGGCATAGAAACAAAGAGGATTTTTCCACGAAAGTCGGGGATAAAACAGCGCTCAAATTAGAGTCCAAACGGGCCCAATAAGTCTATTTAAAAGGTGTTTTAAATAGCCAAAGAGATAAAGCCTAGCATTTTTTAAGAAGAAAGAAAAGGCCTCATACCCATGCCTAAATTGGACATGGGGCCAGCCCAGGCCAAACTGGACCTTGGCGCCCAGGCCTGGGCCTGGGGCGCCATGCCCAGGTGCCCCGGCCCAAACCAGGCGCCCGAGCCTGGGGAGCCCAGCGCCTACCTGGGCCTGGGAGCCCAGCGCCTGCCTGGGCCTGGGCACCTAGCGCTCGCCTGGCTCAAACAAAGTCGGAATTGAGCACCATTTGTTTCTATGTGTTCACCATTCAGTGCTCTTCGATTTGATAGGTTGTATCACTTGCGAAGCTCAACGGCGAGGGATGAAAAATTAGTTGAAGTTTAGCCTTAGTGTAAGGCAAACTAATTTAATTTTTCCCTCTCCCATAATTTAGTCTCATATCAGATATACAGAAAGGGGAGGGATCAGCCGCCTATATAAATAGGGGCCAACCCTCCTGTTTGAAACTTGCACCAAGTCTCCATTCCGAGAAGCTCCCAAAAGTTTGGAGCACGATCGGATTAAGACTTAAATTAATTATTCCATCTCTCCCTAAATTCTTCCTTGCTCCTGATCGGGCTTTAGCAAAGCTATGGAGGAGCTCGGATCGGATCCGAAGTCTTGACGGATGTTCCACTCAAGGTGATATCCTCTTCGACACGTGGTTGGCTCAGCGACAAGGGTGTTGCTCGCATCGGGACTGTTGGATCTGGATCTAAGCCAGTGGGTTGAATAGGCTAATAAAAAATCTTTGCAAACTCAGGCAATTATTCAACAATCACATGCAGTTATAATCAGATGCAGAGTAAATATAATCAATCACAGAGTGCACATGCAGATTTACCCTGCTTCGGTCGCACCCACGACCTACATCCAGCCCCGAAAGCAAATACTAGATTATTAATGTTACTAGTACAACCTGTAGCTAGAGCACCCACTCTACACTCACCTGGCTCTCCGTACCTGCACTCACCAAAGTGCTAAACAATAACAATCCTAGTATAAGCTCTCTCTTGACTAGCCCCAACTAGTCAAGTCCCTCTTGTCTAGCACCAACCAGACAAGACCTTAAAAGTATCCCAAATATGGTAATGTTTCCCCTAAAAAGATCGCTACACTACTACACATATATAATAATAAAGAGTTTAGAAAATCTAAGTTTATGTAGCCGTAGTCGTCTCTGTCAATCAGCTCATGTCAGATCAAATCTGACAGGATGTAGTCATCACATCCCTCAGTATGAAACTTGCGGCCTTGATGACTCCCCTTGTTGCGCAATATAGGAGATCTTGAAGCTTTGCGCAATAGAGGAGGGATCCTTTGATGTTGCACAATGAGAAAAGGGTAACCCTCTTGCAACTTGTGGCCTTGTATGGATGGAGAGCTCTTTGAGTTGCGCAAGGAGGATATGAACTCTTGGCTTGGTCCTTTGCTTAATGTGGGAGGATGAACTTGAAGCTTAGATGCAAGTTGCACAATGTGTGATGAAGAACCCTTGGAGAAGTTGCGGCCTTGGAGATCTTTGATGCAATGGAGATCTTAGAGACTTGGCTATGTTGTGCAATGGAGCTTTGGCAAGGAGGTGAAACAATGGAGCTTTGGCAACGGAGCTTTGGCAATGGAGCTTGCGCAAGGAGGAAGGAGCAAAAGAGCTTGAAGGCGAGGCTTGAAGCATGCAGCTTGCACACCTATGGATGAGGCTTGAGTATATGGCCGAATTTTCCCTTTTGTTGCACTCTCATTTTTCTCTCCTTTGAATATGGGTTTATATAGGAGAGGATGAGATAAATTAGAATTAAATAGAATCCATAATTGGAGGAGATTGGATGGAATCCTAACCTGAATAGGATTTGAATGAATCACCATGGAAGATCTCTTCTAGTCACATTGGATATGGAGTTTGAATTTGTATGGCCATAGAATTGGATCTCATTTAATCACAATTGATTTGCATGAGATTCTCCATATCTCTCCATCTTTGACCAAGTCTTCATTTGTGTAGGAATAGGATTTGATTCATGCACCAATTGATTTGAATCAATTCAAATATGGCTTTGAATTGATTCCCTCATTATCTCCACATCTTTGACTTAGCCCAATTTGTGTAGCGATTATCTCCATCTTTGACCAAGTCCACTTTGCTAATGAATATCAAATTCTCCATCACTTTGACTTAGTCTCACTTTGAGTATTCGCGAGAGTGCCACTCCTGAAAAACACTTAGCACACACATCAAATCGTTCACACACGTTTGTTATCATCAAACACGAAGTCATCGATTGTTGTATCCAACTACACGTTGTACCCTACAATCTCCCCCTTTTGATGAGGACAAACCAATATAAGATTTGAGCAATAAAGATTCAAATAATATCATCGTGACATGTGTGTGTGAAGTGTGATGATGGAGGATGTATGCAATATGTAACAAGTATGACAATTATGTGCAATATACAAGCATGCTAAACAATATGACAATGATGTTCACACAAGCATGCTCCCCCTTGAACCAATATTCATATATTCATAAGCATATGCATTCATTCATTATTCTTTAAGGCTCGAATCAATCTTCTCAAGTATTTCTCCCCCTTTTGTTGTCATCAAAAGTGTAATAACGAAGTCAATTCCATACCACATGCATAGAAAAGAGTATTATAAATTACCACAAACACTTGCATGTAGACATTCATAGAATAAGCACTTCAAATTCAATGAAAATTATAACATAGACTTCTATACCAACGTGTAAGTGTGATGATTAAACATTGAAGCACATGAGGAGAACTTTTAAGAAATTCAACCAAAGCCAATCCACGTTTTCTATGTAACATAATTTCACTAGGATTGATTTTACACATCTCATTAAAAATGAGTTCAAGGTACCACACCCAAAAACATAGCCTATAAGGACTCTTATATGTGGGGGTGGCATTGCTTGACGAGTATAACAATAACGCTAAAAATTACCCGTATAACATATGTTGGATACTCGTGGGTAGTGTCGTTGTCAAGGATTGTATCCATTTTTCATACATAGCTATTTTCTTTTTTTTCCCAATTCAATTCTTTTATGCTCAATTTTTATCTATGGCAATACACATCATATCCCTTAGATTTTCAGTTATTTTTCATCCTACATTCACTTTCTATTATTTCATAAAAGATGTCTCCAAAGGTTTAACAAAATTTAATGCTCATGGAAGTGAAAGTGTAGGTGTAGAAATCATATTATTCAATTCTTTGAACATGTCATGGCTATTAAGAAAGTCTAACATGTGCATGTAGCTATAACAATAATACAACAATTTCTACATGGATATGAATATCATTCATTTATACCACTTAAATGATTCAAAAGAAAAGATAGGCATTAAGCTCCATTTTTTTTTGCTTTTTGTATTTTTCATTTTATTATTATTTTTATAAGAAACTAGGCAAGCTAGAAAGCAAACAAACTAGCACACAAATAAAAATAAATCAAGCACTTAAAAAAATGCTATGAAGGTATGCATTAAGTTCAAAGAGAAAAAACATACCTTCGCGTTGTCGTTTGGCTAAGGAACTAAATAATGCGACGTCCAATTCATAGTTTTTCGCCACTTTCTTATTACCTACACAGAAGATGTTATGTGTGACCTTAGAATCCAATAAGGTCCACTCACGTTAGTCATCAATTTTTTAGGAACCCATATTTGCTTGAAATTAATGTTCTTGTCCCTATATTTGCAATAATAAGAGGTATGACCAATGCAACCACATGTAAAACACTTTGCATGAATATTTCCATCTTTTGTTGTTTCAATGTGAACTTTTCTATATTTTGACTTTTCAACATTTTTAAAACTATATCTAAGTCCTCGCCTATTATTGCCATATATTTGGTTTCCAAGAATTATATCCAATTATTATTTTTCCACAACAAATTTCTTAATGGTCAATTCCAGGTTCGTGACTTTAGATTTCAAATAAGCATTTTCGTTCACAAGCAAAATGCAATTATTAATGAAAGCCTTCTTGTTTTCCTCTTCATTCTTTTTCATGTTTTCGGCTTTCTTTTCAATATCAATTATCTTTTCTTTAAGCTCTTTGTTTTCATCTTTTAACATGCACATCTTTTCATTAAGCTTTCTAATTTCATTTTCTAGCTTAGTAACGCTTTTTTATGCATGCTAATATCTTTTAACAAAGTAGGACAAATGTGGCATTCAGCTTTTCCATGCAACCTAGATTTGCTAATATCTTTTAACAAAGTAGGACAAATGTGGCATTCAGCTTTTTCATGCAACCTAGATTTTTCTTTTTTCAACTGATTAATGGTAAAATTACATGCAACAAGTTTTTCTTTCAATTCATCTATTTCATTAAACATGTCGCAATTTTCTTGTTATAGTTCACCTTTAAAATTTCTAAACTTCTCTAGAGCGGATTCAAGTTTTTCCACAGTTGATTCTAGGCTTTCAATTTCATCTTACATTTCTTTAAAAACAATCATAAGTTCAGATTGGGTGCAAGATTTTACCTCATTAAGCAGAGGGAGGTGTGAGCAGTCTCCTCAATCTCATCTTCGCTATCGTCATCCCACGTTAACGCTAAAGCTTTTCCTTTCTTCTCTTGTGGGCAATGCTTCATATAGTGTCCCTGCTTATTGCATTTAAAACATGTAACATTATCAATAGCAGTTTGCTCAGAAGATTTTTTAGCAGAATTAGATTTATTAGAATGATTAAACCTGTGTGCCATTTCTGCTCTCCCTTGCTTGGTCTTGCTGTATTTTCTGAAGTTTCTGACCATTATGCTAGCTCCTCATCCTCGTCTTCGTCATCTTCTTTAGTTTGAAGAGCTAGTGGTTTGGGATCCTTGGCCTCAGGTTTCTCCCTTGATTCGATGCTTTGCAGCTCAAGCTCATGAGACATTAAGTTTCCTATCAAGTCCTTCACTCTCATCTTTGACAGTTCTTTAGCTTCTTGAATGACAGTGACTTTAGGACGGAACGAGCTTGGTAGCTCTCTTAAGATTTTCCTCACCTGCTCCAGACTAGAGTATGGCTTACCGAGGGAGATAGACTTGTAGACGATGTCTGTGAACCTCGCAAACATCTCTGAGATGGATTCTGATGGAAGCATGCGAAAGCTTCGTACTTTGTGCTCAGCAAAGCAAGTCTAAACTCCTTCACCAGTGATGTTCCCTCATGCGTCACCTCCAGCGTATGCCATATTTCACGCGCATTTAAACAATGTGAGATGCGATTAAATTCAGATTTATCTAAAGAGCATATAAGCGCATTCATAGCTTTACCATTAAGAGAATAAAGTATCTAATCAGTATCATCCCATTTTTCTTCAGGTTTAAGAATTTCAGTGTCTTCAATTTTAATCATGGGTGGTTTATATCCTTTTTCAACAATATTCCACACTTCATAATCAACAGACACTAAATAAATTTTCATTCTAGATTTCCAATAAGCATAGTCTACACCATTAAATTTAGGGGGTCGTGATATGGACTGACCTTCAACAAAAGCAGAATCAAAAGTATTCATGGTCAATCTAGCCTAGATCCTTTAACCTGCTCTGATACGACTTGTTGGATCTGGATCTAAGCCTAGAGGGGGTGGTGAATAGGCTAATAAAAAATCTGGATCTGGATCTAAGTATTCATGGTCAATTATTCAGCAATCACATGCAGTTATAAGCAGATGCAGATTAAATATAATCAATCACAGAATGCATATGTAGATTTACCCTGGTTCGGTCGCACCCACTGCCTACGACCAGCCCCGAAAGCAAATACTAGATTATTGATGTTATTGGTACAACCTGTAGCTAGAGCACCCACTCTACACTCACCTGGCTCTCCGTACATGCACCCACCAACATGCTAACTAATAATAACCCTAGTATAAGCTCTCTCTTGACTAGCCCTAACTAGTCAAGTTCCTCTTGTCTAGCACCAACCAGACAATACTCCAAAAGTATCACGAATATGGTAATGTTTCCCCTACAAAGATCGCTACACTACTACACAAATATAATAATAAAGAGTTTAGAAAATCTCAGTTTGTGTAGCAGTAGTCGTCTCTGTCAATCAGATCAGATCAGATCGAATCTGACAGGATGTAGTCGTCACGTCCCTCTCATGATGAAACTTACGGCCTTGATGACTCCCCTTATTGCACAATATAGGTGATCTTGAAGATTTGCACAATGGAGGATGGATCCTTTGATGTTGCGCAATGAGAAGTGTGTAACCCTCTTGCAACTTGCGGCCTTGGATGGATGGAGAGCTCTTGGAGTTGCGCAAGGAGGAGATAAACTCTTGGCTTGGTCCTTTGCTCAATGTGGGAGGATGAACTTGAAGCTTGGATGCAAGTTGCGCAATGTGTGATGAAGAACCCTTGGAGAAGTTGCAGCCTTGGAGATCTTTGATGCATTGGAGATCTTGGAGACTTGGTTATGTTGCGCAATATAGCTTTGGCAAGGATGTGAAACAATGGAGCTTTGGCAATTGAGCTTTGGCCTAGGGTTTGCATAAGGAGGAAGGAGCAAAAGAGCTTGAAGGCAATGATGTGTAATGGAGGCTTGAAGCATGCAACTTGCGCACCTATGGAGGAGGCTTGAGTATATGGCCGAATTTTCTCTTTTGTTGCCCTCTCATTTTTCTCTCCTTTGAATATGGGTTTATATAGGAGAGGGTGAGATAAATTAAAATCAAATAGAATTCCATAATTGGAGGAGATTGGATGGAATCCTAACTTGAATAGGATTTGAATGAATCACCATGGAAGATCTCTTCTAGTCACATTGGATATGGAGTTTGAATTTATATGGCCATAGGATTAGATCTTATTTAATCACAACTGATTTGCATGAGATTTTCCATATCTCTCCATCTTTGACCAAGTCTTCATTTGTGTAGGAATAGGATTTGATTCATGCACCAATTGATTTGAATCAATTCAATTTGAATCAATTCTAATATGGATTTGAATTGATTCCCTCCTTATCTCCTCATCTTTGACTTAGTCCAATTTGTGTAGCCATTATCTCCATCTTTGACCAAGTCCACTTTGCTAATGAATATCAAATTCTCCATCACTTTGAGTTAGTCTCACTTTGAGAATTTGCGAGAGTGCCACTCCTGAAAAACACTTAGCACACACATCAAATCGTTCACACACGTTTGTTATCATCAAACACGAAGTCATCGATCGTTGTACCTAACTACACGTTGTATCCAACAGGGACGCGGTGCGGTTCGGCTCGGGACAAGGTGCGGCTCGGGACGCGGTTCGGCTTGGGAGAAGCAGCGTGGTGGGGCCAAAGAAATGTGGCTGAAAACGACACTTCGTATTCTGCAGAAACGAAGGGAAATGTATGTAGTTTAAATATTCATGTGTTTATAATTGCAAATGTTAGATAGATCTATCCTTAGGGGTTGGTCGGACCCAACCCCGGGATAGTAGAGATCTTGGCTAGGGTTGTTCTCTTTAGTGCTAGATTTAAAATAGTTTTAAATTTGTTTTTCGCTGTAATTTTGATTTAGTCGTCCGACCAACTTAGGCTGGATGTCGATTTTATGTCCATAAGGACCCAGAAAACCCATCAGTGGTATCAGAGCTAGTCTACATGATCTATATTTTGCAGTTACAAATTGTATGTGATACATCATGTTTTCTCCATCAGATGGAGGTTTTATTTACACTATTAAATTTTCGTTTTCATGTGCTGGATTTAAAAAAAGGTTTTTGAAAATTAGGTCTAATTATAAAATCATGAGATAATTTTGATAAGTTAGATCTTTAAAATTATATGATAATTTTAGTGTAACTTAAAATTATGAGATAAAATTTTAAGTTGCATGTTTAGCAAAAAATTTATGAGATAATTTTATTTGCTATGTTGTCATGCTAAAATGTTTAGCTGATAAATTTTAATGGTTATATGATGTCTCTTGTTAATTATGTGATAATATTAGAAGAACTATTAGGTTAGCCATTAAAAACTTTAAGAAAATTATATGATAATTTTTTGAAGTACATGCTATGATTTAAACTTGTTTAAATGCCTAATACATGATTAGGATAGCACCTTAAAAATCCTTATAGTTGATAATGACATTAATAAAAGTTATTAACCAATCCTAATAATTTGGAATTTTAGGATTCAACTAGTTGATAGGATTAACTAGTTTTATGAAGTCATATCTAGTCGATGGCACACATATGAATAACAAGTTTCCTTCAATGGACCATAATCCGGTCTAGTGTGTTTTGACTAGTGTTGTGGATCACCCTAGCTCGATTGGGGATAGTGATCCTGGCCTAGCCAAATCCCTGGCCGTGTTCCGCTGGACCGCAAGGATGCGAATTATGATTATGTGGCACTGTCGAATATATCTAGTCAATTATATTAAAAATCTTCTTCAAGGTTAGCCGTATCCCTCCTTACTTTTGGATTTTGGAAACAAGGGATTTCGTGTTATAGTTGTTGAGTCAACTCATGCTGTAACATGACTATCTTTTGGGAACCAATTCCATTAAACATGTGATGTAGTTCGACTTAACCCAAACTGTCGCGTCGTGAACAAACCGAGTGCCGGTGTAAGTTAGGATTGGACAAGAAACTGAGAACGTAAGGATTTGGCTAGACTAGTCTTTATGATTTGTTGAGCCAACTCAAGGTTATAAGTGACTAGGGGTAAAAACCATAAGGCAATCATATTCGATGTGATTGATGAAGAGTCGTCTACCGATCGCAGAGTTACGCAACTTGATGAGCCAACTCAAGGTTGTGAGACTCAGTGTGGTCGGGTCCCGTTCCTTCTAAATATTATTATTCGTTCATCTATATGGCTTAAGATGATCGCTAAAATAGTGGGAGGATATAGTTGAATAAAAATCCATTTTAACTATATTTAAAAATCATTGAACATTTGCTAAACCAGGTAGTTCTATGTTTCACCAGATGGAATCCAAGACATAATATCCTAAAGGAAAATTTTAACTGGTTAAGATGATTGTTTAATGAATATCAAGCCAAGATCAAGTTTGATAGTCTAAACCAGGTTCTCACTGACCTTAAACTGTCCTTCCTAGCACAAGCTTACGGACAATGATTTCCTTGGGCTCTGTACACAACAAAATAAAAGCACGCTATCTGTCACTCGCCTCTATGAGTGGAAGCTTGAACATACTGATGTTCAAAGCAAGTTTCTTCATACAATTTGTTGAGTCAACTCAAGGTTGTATGGAAAATGGTTTCGATCCTCAAGATTCGAAACTTCGATCAAACTGTTTGAGTCGAAGATGAGTGCACGAGCGGTGCACGAGCGGTGCAAGACCATGTTTCCAAATAAGATCTTGAGTCAAGCAACTTGTTGAGTCAACTCAAGGTTGTGAAGCTCAATTGTTTGGATACGTGAGGTGCTTGCACAGCTAATAATTTAATTGGGAAAATATTGTCTACATGTGATTTAGAACAGAGAATATAATGAGGAAAGTCGGTTGAGAAAGAACGTTTTGACTATGATAAAAAAATGCAAAAGTAGGAGGAACTGAAAATGTCACATTTGATGTCATGATTTCAGGATGATTGTTATTCAAAAAGAGAACACATTTTGGCGAATGTCGTCACTTTGCTTTTGAAGCAATTTCTCGGTGTGAATGTTTTGTATAACGATATTGTAATAAATGTTAATACATGAATACGCAAGTTATATAAACTTTATCTATGGCAAATAGACTAGGCCGTATCGATGAGAACAGACTTGACAAGTCACATAAAGAGAGTTTTGATCTCTCGTATTATGTGTCGAAAGACGCTTGTAAGTCTTGTCTCAAAGGTATGATGGCCAAACTCCTTCTGTAAAACAGTGGGAGAATGAGTTGGAGAACTCATGGTCTTATACATACGAATGTATCCAAACCCACGTCTAAATTAACCTAGATATGTTATACTTATTTTATTACGACACGTGTTCTTGATGAAACACAAGTCTGATAAAATAGAGTACACTGCAAAGAAGTACTTGAACTGCTTCGATCAGATCAAAGAGTCGAATACTTAACTATATAATTCTTGCGAAATTAAAAGAAAATGTGAGTTTCTCTTAGGTTAAGTCTCTTAACACATCGGTGTGTTGGAGAGCATTAATCGCACTTTGTTAGACATGGTGCGATGCATGGCAAGTGACTGTGAGTTACAATCCTATATATGGGTTAAGTCCCAAATAGTAATGCCTAGGTTTTTAATAAGGTTCTGTGAGGACCTTATCAATATGATATTCCTCAAATTAATGGTTAGGAAGTTAAAGGATTACTCGAGTCTCGTGAGACGAAAAATCGAGTAAGACATCATAGTTGATGATGGCCTAGACAACTTCCAAGATGCCATTCGGAGTAGTGACTCTAAGAAATGGCGTGATGTGATCCGAAAAAGGTCCGTGCACGTAAATAAAGTATGGACTTTAGTTTACGTGCCCAAGGAAAGTGTTCCTTAGGCTACAAGTGAATCTTCAAGATAGAAGATTGGTGCAGATGGAAAAGAGTGAAGTATAAGTTATGCTGGTTGAGAAAGTTATCATCAGAACTCCTATAAACGGATTGTGATGAAACTTTCTTGCCAACAGATGTGTAAAGATCTATTCGGATTAGACTCAATGTAAATGCTCATGATGACCATGAAAACTGGAGCATTCATGTAAAATCTGTTTTCTAAATATGATTTAGAAGAACGAACTTACATGAATCAGCCAGAGAGTTTTCAAGGTTAGTGAGAGCGAATAAAAAGCATGCGAGGCATCAGTGAGCTGGAACATTTGTTTTGACAAAGTGGTCAAAAAGTTTGACACTTTATCAAAAATGATTATGAACCGTGTAAATGACCAATAACTAATTTGGATTATTCTCGTAAGGTACAATGATCTGGATGAGATCCAGGCAAGTCAAATATTATGGATTCCAAAAGACCAAGGAAATTATGTAGATGAGATTCAAATGTGTGGTCTAACATGAACATAGAAACTCCTTAAGTCTATAACTAAAGACGGTTTAACAGATTCACTCACGAAGGCTCTGCCACATAAAGTCTAGAGAGACTTATGTGTAAATGTGGTATGAGATATGGGATAAATGGGCCTGAGTGCAAGTGAAAGATGTTGGAAGATAGGTATGCCCTCGAACTCAAGGCAATTTATTTCAACGTGAGTGTACAAACATCTTGTTCAAAATTACAGTGAGCTGTAGGGTAAGAATTTAGCTAAGTTAATAATAACGTAGTCGACATTAGAACTTAGGTAAAGTCCTAGTACTTAATGTAAGGTTAAACTAGTATCGAAATGAGGATCTCGATCATGGATAATTGTTTGACCGTTAGGAGCATAAGTATAAAACCGTTCGTGGTCATAGATGTTTCGAGAAAAGGATATCGAAACATCCGATAGACCATTGTGTCTTTGTCTTCACCATGAAGTGGTGACGATGATCTCATGGTCGTTCAACTTGGCAAAGTCGGAGACGAGACACATGTGCTCATTGGAGAATGAGTTCACTGAACGACCCAACGAGAGTTATCACATGGTTAACATAACAATCTTGTCAGTGATAATTCTCAGTGATGATAGGCTAGTTGGTTTTTAGAATTGATGTCATTGTACAAACCTGTACGTGAACGATGTCACTTAGATTCTAACCTAGCTTCGAGGCAAGGCCTGTCGAAAGGTCTTTGGTTGGGTGACACTTGAAGCGTGCGAGGAAAGTAATGACCAAGAGAGAATTCATTTCTCCCGGTATGGGGAGTTAGTGTCGCATGTATTGGTTCGGTCTTTAGTGAAAAACTTTGGCCAAAGTAGGTTGAAAGAAGTCCAACATTATTTGACTAAGGACCGATGGGGACTAACCATCTTCGAGCTAATGGGGTTGACAGTTTGAACGTACCCTAGGCTTGAGTAGACGACATAGTTTTGACGAAGGGACTAAAACTGCGGTATTCATCACGGACACAGTCAGGGTGGTCTCGACAATACTAATGTCAATGAGTTAACCACATAATTATGATACCGAAATAAGGACGACACATGCTGCTCATGGTCACTGCCATCTGGGGTTTCAAACCCAACCTGTAGTAGGGTCAGGCTGTAGGGTCTCACACAATGTGAGACCTTCGTCAAGTAATATGTAGAATTAAGGGAGGTAATACATGTGATGTATGCGAATTAAATAAATCGCAAAGAGTTTGCGATATAAGTCTAAGATATTTAAGATGTGGGTTTAATGTATTTGATGAAAGAGACATAAAACTGCAAAGAGTTTGTATTTAGCTTCTGCATTCGGGATAAATGATCCTGAGTGCACGTGGGAGATGTTGAGGGATGTATGCCCTCAATTCATTTGTATTTGATGCAAATGGATTTTAATATTAAATAATATATATATATCGTAAAATATTTACAAATATATTTTATAATAAAGGCATAGAAACAAAGAGGATTTTTCCATGAAAGTCGGGGAGAAACCCACGCTCAAATCAGAGTCCAAACGGGCCCAATAAGTCTATTTAAAAGGTGTTTTAAATAGCCAAAGAGATAACGTCTAGCAGTTTTTTTAAACATGCCCTCACCTCATACACATGCCCAAATTAGACATGGGGCCAGCCACGCCGAACTGGGCCTGGGTGCCCAGACCTGAGTGCCCATGTCCGGTCTAGGCGCCAGGCCCAGGCGCCAGGGCCTGGGGCGCCCAGGCCCGGTGCCTGGGCGCTAGGCCCTGGGTCACCCAACGCATACCTGGGCCTGGTGCACCCAGGCCCAGGCGCTGGGCCCCACCCAGCTGGAAGAGAATGTGGGTAGGCCCATTATGGGCCCACAGGTTTGAGAAACACTAGATTCTCTTTGGCGGCTGGAATTTTTAGTAAAAATGGGGCTTTGCTAAACTTTGTGACGACGTTTGAGGAGGTCAAACGAAGTCGGAATTGAGCCTCGTTTGTTTCTATGTGTTCACCGTTCAGTGCTCTTCGATTTGATAGGTTGTATCACTTGCGAAGCTTAACGACGAGGGAGGAAAAAATAGTTGAAGTTTAGCCTTAATGTAAGGCAAACTAATTTAATTTTTCCATCTCCAATAATTTAGTCACACATCGAATATGCAAAAAGTGGAAGGGTCAGCCGCCTATATAAATAGGGGCCAACACTCCTCCGTGAAACTTGCACCAAGTCTGCAAATCCGAGAAGCTCCCAAAAGTTTGGAGCCTGCTCGGATTAAGACTTAAATTAATTATTCACTCTCTCCCTAAATTCTTCCTTGCTCCTGATCGGGCTTTAGCAAAGCTACAAAGGAACTCGGATCGGATTTGAAGTCTTGACGGAGGATGCACTCAAGGTGAAATCTTCTTCGGCATGTGGTTGGCTCGGCGATAAGGGTGTTGCTCGCCTCGAGACGCAATGCGGTTCGGGAAGCAATTCGGCTCGGGACGCGGTTCGGCTTGGGAGAAGCGGTGCGGGGCTAAAGAAATGTTGCTAAAATGACCCTTCGTATTCTACGGAAATGAAGTGAAAGGTATGTAGTTTAAATATTCATGCGTTTATAATTTCAAATGTTAGATAGATTAGGGGTTGGTTGGACCCAACCCCGTGATAGTAAAGATCTTGGCTAGTGTTGTTCTCTTTAGGGCTAGATTTAAAATAGTTTTAAATTCGTTTTTCCGCTGCAATTTTGATTTCGTCGTTTGACCGACTTAGGCCAGACGTCAATTTTATGGTCCTAAGGACCCAGAAAACCCATCAGTAACAACTAGTCGGTGCACTTTTTTTAAGGGGTGATGAGAGAATATAGCCGAAAAATGCCTTTCATGTTAGAGTGCTTTTAAAGTACACTCGAAGAGACAAAAATTTGAAATGTTGGACATGTGTTTGCTTGGCGTTTATTGGTAATACTTCCGTAGATGCTCCGCGTTCCAAGGATGGGTGACTTCCTTCCCCCCCATCGTCGAGAGCCTGTACGTGGCGTGCCCAATCACCTCGATGACTTTGTAGGGTCCTTCCCGTTTGGCGACAAGTTTGCGCTGGCATCGACCTCCGGGGAGAAGATGGCCTTTCTTAGGACCAGGTCTCCTAGACGAAAGCTCCTTCCTTTGATCTGGGAGTTGTAGTACCGAGCCACCCGGTGCTTTTGTCAAATTACAGACACGATCTTTGTCATGTAGCTTATCCACAAGCTCCAGGTTTAGCCTTGGCCCTTCGAATTCTTATCCTTGTCGAAGCGCTTGATGCACAACGATTCTTCGACTATCTCAATCAGGATACCTGCCTCTGCCCCATGAGCGAGCATGAAAGGCATTTCACCCGTGGCTTCCTTATAGGTCGTTCTATAGGACCATATAAATTGGAGGGGTTCAAAAAAATTTTTGGCTTCCCCCACGGCTAAGGGGGACATTGCCACGTGGGACAAAGCCATGACAAGTCCCCCTCTTTTATAGTTGTGTGTGTGTGTGTGTGTGTGTGTGTGTGAGGAATATGGGCCTGAGCTGACAACGCAGGAAATTTTTCCTGCGCTGTCAGCGATTTGGAGGCGTAAAAAGATTTTTTTTACTTTTTTGCAGTGTGTTTTATAACTTATTAACTACATCCCCACCAATTTTCAAGCCAATCCAACACCGTTTGAGCATCCGTTCACGCCTTTCAAAAATGTTGCAATGACAGTTCGGTTTTTGGGAGAGTTTTTTTGTAACGCATGAATAGAGGCTCAAATGGTGTTGGATTGGCTTGAAAATTGGGGAGGATGTAGTTAACAAGTTGTAGAACACAGTGCAAAAAAAATTTTTAAAAAATTTTAAGCCCTCAAATCGCTGACTTCGCAGGAAAAATTTACTGCGTTGTCAGCTCAGGCCCATATATATATGTGTATATATATGTATATATATATATATATATATGTATATATATAACTAGAAATAACCCGTGCACAATGTGCACGTCACGAAAAAACCCCCACGAACAGGATACAGTGCACTCGCGCAACAGTAAAAAGCGATAATTGTGGGTGTGTGTAGGATTTTGGCAGACCCTTAGGGCTCAGATCTGTGACGTTCCTACGACGGACAGGCAATAGAGGGATAAATAACGCAATGAAAAATTTACTGCGTTGTCAGCTCAGGCCCATATATATATATATGTGTATATATATGTATATATATATGTATGTATGTATATATATATGTATGTATGTATATATATGTGTGTGTGTGTGTGTATATATATATAACTAGAAATAACCCGTGCACAATGTGCACGTCACGAAAAAACCCCCACGAACAGGATACAGTGCACTCGCGCAACAATAAAAAGCGATAATTGTGGGTGTGTGTAGGGTTTTGGCAGACCCTTAGGGCTCAGATCTGTGACGTTCCTACAACGGACAGGCAATAGAGGGATAAATAACGCAATGAAAAAAACACAAAGCTAAACATTTTAGCTAAAGCCCTAAGGCAAGCTGTAACCTCGCCAAGATCTATGCCGACTTGGGGTGGATCTGACCACCCCAAGAGGGATCTAGCCTACTGCAACATTATTAAAAATTATTCTAAAAAGCTACTAACAACATACCCTGAATCTTGGCCTTGGGACAGGCAAGATGTACTGCACCACCTTCTTTCGCTCCTCGTAGCCGAGCCGCCTTGCACCTTTGAACCGATCTACCCGAGCCGCCTCCGAGCCAATCACTTGTCGAAGAAAGTTTCACTTGAGCAGACTCGCGTCAAAGACGTCTGGATCCGATCCAAACTTCCTCGTAGTCTTGCTAGGACCCTATGGGAGGATAGGACGAAAAAGAGGAGAGGAATATTTAAGTTCACGATCAAGCGAGCTCAAAAATCAGGAGCTTCTCGAATCGATCACTTGGTATAATTTTCTCTTGGGTGTCCACCCCTATTTATATAGGGAGCTAGACCCCTTACTCGTCGCACGAGCAATGTGGGACTAATTAGTGAAGAGTGATTTTAATTTGACTTAATTTGAGTTAGTAAGCCTTTCATAAAGGGCTAACTTCAACCAATTAATTCTCCCTCACTATTGAGCTTTAGAGACGATACAAGCTATCATTTCGAAGAGCTTCAATTGGTGAACGCGTAGGAACAAACGGCGACGAATTCCGACTTCGTTTGTCCCCTGAAACAATTGCCCAAAGATGGGCAAAAAGTTATTCATCGTAGATGTCATTTTGGGTTTCAAAAAACCCTAGGAAATAAGTCAAACGGGGAGGGCAAACCCGCAGGCACGCCCGCTAGGCCTGGGTGGGCACCCCAGCTCGCTCAGCGGGCGGGCCGCTCGCTGGGCCGCAGCGGGCCGGCCCCACTGGCTCATCGGGTGGCGCCCGCTAGAGTTAGCGGGTCCGCCCGCCCACTTAGCGGGCGGGCCCTGCTCTTCTTGTGGGTTGGTCCCTCTTGTTCATAATGGGTCTGACCCATTAAGCCCCTTTTCACTGTTTTCCACTTTTTGGGCTCGTTTGAGCTCCGTTTTCGAAGCGGTTTGAACCTGTGATTAGACCGGGAGGATCCCGTCATCTAAGTAATATTTTGGACGTGTTTATTCCATTAAATATTGTCGTAAACAATTCACGAAAAATTTAATCTAGTTTGCATCACCTGCAAAATTTGTCCACTATTAAACTTGAACTCACAACTAACTTGTGGACTTAATTATTCCTTTTCATCGAATGAATTCCTCTTAACGTTCTTCTTATTACTAAGACGTGGATAATATTCGGTGTGAGACCCTACAGCCTGACACTACTACAGGTTGGAGCTCGAAACCCCTAGACGACGGTAACCACGAGCAGCAGATGTTGTCCTTGTTTCAGAATCATACTTACGTGATCGAACCATTGACGAACGTGTCGATGGGATCACTTTGATGGTGTCAGTGATGAATTCCGCCATTTAAGTCCCTTCGTCAAGACTGTGTCTCTGCATGGCCTAGGGTATGGTTTACCGACAACCCCAACAGCCAGCATCGGTCGGTATACATCGGTCTTTGTTGTATGCACGTTGTACATCCTACAATGTACTCCGACCAAGGATTAACACAAAGCCCGTACTGATCCAGTGACACTAACTTCCCTTTAACGGAAGAGACGAATCCCATCTTAGTCATCTACTTCCCTCGTGAGCTTCAGGTGTCACCCAACTTAAGATTTTTCAGCAGGCCGAGCCTTGAAGCTAAATCATCGATCTAGTGACACTATCCATTCACAGGTTCATACTGATGACTTCAGGTCTTAAGGACCAGCTTGCCCATCATCACTCTAGAGTTATAATTGACAGTCTAGTTAAAGCTTAAACATTTAATAACTTTAAGTTGGTCGTTCAGTAAACTCATTCTCTAATGAGCACCCGTGTCTCGTCTCTGACTTCGCCAAGTCGAATGACTATGCGATCATCATTACCCTAGGTAAGACAAAGACACAATGGTCTAACCGATGTGTCAATATCCTATTCTCGACACATCTGTGACCATGAACCGTTTAAGACTTAAGTTTCTTATCGGTCACTAACTTCTCATAATCGAGATCTACATCTGGATACGTAATGACCTGACTATAAGTCTAAGGAAATTATCTAAGTATATGATTCTACGAATTCATACTTAGGATAATTAATACCATATAATTATAAGAACGAGATGATTATCTTAGGATAAATGCCTCAATGGCATACGTCTTCCTACAGTGTGTGCCGATATTGTCGGGGTAAAAGGTGTAAACACGCAAATATGTGGGTGTTTTGCGAAAATGGCAAACACGTAAATAAGTGACTTGGCGGGTTTTTTTGGGTTTTTTTGGGGGGAATGGCAACCATGTACATAAGTGGCTTGGGGGGTTTGGAGGGGGGGGGGGTTGTCCAAGTCAACTTGTGACTGGGACAAAGAGTGCCACCTAGGATAATGCACACAGTGCATTGTGCAAAAAAACCCCACACGAACAGGATGCGATGCACATGTGCAACCTAAAAGGAGTGAGAATATGTGTGTCAGTATTGTCGGGGCTAAATGGGTAAAAATATCGATGGCAAACATGTAAATAAGGGGTGGTCAAAGGAAAAAATGACAATGGCTACCCTGTAAGTAGAGGGGGACCAAGGGAGAAAAAAGTGGAGGGTGTTAATGTGACATTGCCACATATGACCAAGTCACATCAACATCCCTCAATTGTAAGAAAGATATGTCAATGTTTATTAATATTATATTGTATGAGACTAATCAGCATCATGTTACAAATGCTATATAATAATAAAATATATCTATTATACAAATGATGCATTTGTCCTAGGTGGAGGGGGGAAATATGACCAGGACAAATGTCCCATCGATCACCCTCCACCTCACCCAAGGCTCACTCCCATACACTAATTTACAAGTTTGCAATCCCCTCAAAAAACCCAAACCCCACTTAATTACATGTTTGCAATTCACCCAAAAAACCAAAAAAAAAACACCCACTATTTACATGTTTGCCATCACAAGGTTTTTTGCGTTTTAATCCCCGGCCTTTACACTTTTTACTCTCAGACGATACCGACACGTACACCCATAGTTTTCACTCCTTTCCAGGTTCACACGTTCATCGCATCTTCTTCGTGGGGGGTTTTTTTGCTCCGTGCATTGTGTGCACGAGTTAAAATATGTTCTTCGCCATATAAAGTATTGGATCATATAATTGTATTTTTAATCTCTTGGAGTTTTTTGTAAAAAAGAATGCATCAGATTGTCTAGATAACTCCTCGGTCATATAAGTCACATGTTTTAAAATTTTCGAAAGTGTTATGAGAGTGTCGGCTACTGAACCCGTAGCCCTCTATTTATAGAAAAACAATTACATAATGGGTGGATACCCTAAACCATATTGGGCTCCACTTGGGCCTACAAACGCTCGTTCATAACACTTCCCCTTATACATCCATTGTTGTAAGCTTGGTATATGAATGCTTCGGGATTCATAGAGCTTATCAGGTCATGAGGATATGAATACTTCTGGATCCTAAGTTAGGAGGTCTTGCCTCGTTAAAAACTTTGACAATGGAAAACCCAGTGGAAAAAACCAATAGCTAAGGGAAAAGAGTGCAAGTCTCCTTAACTTTTCCTGATCGGTGGATATTACCAAGAGTGGATGCTACTAGATTTAGAGTTGATGTGGTTGCATCGTTAAAATCTTTGGCTATGGAAAACCCAGTGACCAATAGCTAAGGAAAAAGAGTACAACACAATATTAACTCCCCCTGTTGTGTACAAGCTTCAGGCTTGTAAGTCTTTCAACTGTCTCATCCCAATTCCTATTACAAGTTTCCTAAAGGTACATCGAGGTAGTGCTTTAGTAAATAGATCTGTCAGGTTGTTACAAGACTGGATCTGCTGGATGTCGATTTGTCTGTCTTCTTGTAGTTCATGCGTCCAGAAAAGCTTGGGGGAAATATGCTTCGTCCTATCACCTTTGATGTAGCCACCTCGTAGTTGAGCTATGCAGGCTGCATTGTCTTCGTACATGGTGGGTGGTTCAAGGTCGCCCATATTCAGGCCGGTCGTCACTAGGATGTGGTGAATGACTGAACGTAGCCAAAAGCATTCTCTGCTAGCTTCATGGATTGCAATGAGTTCGGAGTGATTGGATGAGGTTGCTGTCGAGGTCTGCTTCACAGATCTCCATGATATGGCTGTTCCACCGTAGGTGAATACGAAACCAGTCTGGGACTTTGCGGTGTGAGGGTCAGATCTGTATCCTGCATCTGCAAAACCAACTAAGTTGGAGGATACGCCTTTCTGGTAGTATAGTCCCAGGTCGACTGACCATTGGAAGTAGCATAGAAGGTGCTTCACTCCGTTCCAGTGGCACTTGTGGGCGTTGAACTGTATCTGGCTAGTAGGTTAACTACGAACGCTATATCGAGACGCGTGCAGTTTTCTAAATATAGGAGTGCTCCAATGGCACTTAGTAAGGTACTTCGGGACCAAGTGTTCCCCCCTTCCAGCTGACGGAAGGGGTCTTTATCAACATCCAATGATCTGACGACCATTGGTGTACTCAACGGGTGATATTTGTCCATTTGGAAATTTTTCAGCAATTTCCTTGTGTAAGTGGATTGATTTAACAGGATTCCTCCGCTGAGGTGTTCAATTTTTAAGCCGAGGCAGTATTTTGTTTTGCCAAGGTCCTTCATCTCAAAAGTCTGTGTAAGGATTTTGGATATCTCAGCTATCTCTTCAGGGGATCCAATGAGATTTAAATCGTCTACGTAGACTGCAATTATTACGAATCTTGTTTCCATTTCTCTTATAAAGATGTAAGGGCAGACTTCATTATTTGTGAATCCTTGTTGCACGAGGAATTCACTGAGTCTGTTATACCATATTCTTCTCAATTGTTTTAGACCATACAGTGATCTTTGAAGTTTGACAGAATAGACGTCCCAAGGTCTATCTGACATTTTTGTTGGCAGTTTATACCCGTCCGGAAGTCTCATATAGATGTCTTTATATATATTGCCATATAGGTATGCAGTCACAACGTCCATGAGCTGCATATCCAGGCCTTCCGTAGCTGTTAAGCTAATTATAAATCGAAAAGTGATCGCATCCATGACCGGAGAGTATGTATTATCATAATCTAATCCTGTTCGTTGGGAAAAACCTTGTGCAATAAGGCGCGCTTTGTAGCGTACGATCTGATTATTTTCGTTTCTCTTTCTTACGAATACACATTTATATCCCACAGGTTTTACACCCTTTGGTGTTCGGACTACAGGTCCAAAAACTTTGCGTTTCGAGAGTGAGTCCAGCTTTACTCTTATTGTCGCATTCCATTTTGGCCAATCCTCTCTGCTTTTACATTCTGCTAGAGAGCGTAGATCGATATCATCGTCATATTCAGTGACATGATTAGCAATAACGAACGCGAAGTCGTCATCGATGATTGTGCTTTTTCTGTCCAGTACATCCCCAGTACGTATATAATTTAATGATATTTCTCCTATATTTTCCTCTTCAGAGGTTTTTAGGAAGGGAGATGTGTCTGGGCTGAGCTCAGCATCATGTGGTGGGATCGTTTTAGTTTCTCCAGGAGTTTTCCTCTTTCGAGGAAGTTTATCCTTGGAGCCTGAGGGTCGTCCTCTCTTTTGTTGAGGTACGGCCGCTTCTACTGCAGGTGGATTGCATCCATCTTTGGGTATGTCAATCCTAGATGGCGTGTTTGCAGCAGGGACGTGTGATCTGACAACCTTCTGGGTGTCAGTAAATTTGTCTGGTAGTATGTGACCTGTATTTTGTATTTAGAAGATCTTCAGGATCTCATCTTCACATTGGTTTGTACGCGGATCAAAGTGGGATAAAGTTTTTGTATCGCATGAAATGGTCTTTGAAGCTTCAGGCTTTTTAGCGTTCGTGCCTAGTTTGGGAAAGTTATTTTCGTCAAACTCACAGTCTTCTAGACGTGCCTTAAAAGCGTCTCCTGTTAGGGGTTCTAGGTATCTAATGATCGATGGTGAGTCGAACCCTATATAGATACCTAGGCGATGTTGGAGACCTATCTTGGTCCTCTGTGGTGGTGCGATGGGGACATAGACTGCGCATCCAAATGTCCTCAAGTGAGAGACATTTGGTGGAGTTCCATATGCGAGTTGCATCTGTGAATAAGTTTGACTACCAGATGGTCGTAATCTTATTAGCACATATAATTGTTGCATTAGATACAACCTGCTCGTCAGATTCTTTGCATAGAGCGCCCCAGCTTCTTCCAAAGCTTCTCTGCAATATCCTCATCGGATACCTTTCTGAGCACTTCATTTGAAAGCGATAGATGTAGTGCACTCAACGGCTTTCTTTCCATCTTTGCCTTCTGAACCTCTGTGACATCCTTGTTAAAGCTGTCTTTCCCAAATACGATTTGGAAACAACTGTCTCTCATTAGAAAAGTCTTCATCTTTAATCTTCGAAGACTGAAGTCGTTTCTTTCAGTGCACTTGTCCATCTTGAACGATGTGGTTGAAGACAACATCTTGACTCCTTACTTCTTTCTCACCAATAACTCTGATACCACTTGTTGGGTAATCTGACACAATATCAAACAACACCAAAGTGTGCACAACGAAATATATAAAGATAAAGTGTCGCTAACTAATTTTATGCAGAGCTAGGATCTTGGAAGAATCATAAGAAGCACAAGACAACACCACAGAATCAAAACCAAGCAATCGTACAGAGAGGCAAGGGTTTATACTGGTTCGGTCCAACCTATGGCATACATACAGTTTCCGTTGTCACGATTTCTACTAGAACAGAGATAATAATTCTGAGAATACACTGATTACAAAATCTCCTTCAAAACAATGTGCGTTCTCGACAAAATAATTCTAGCACCCTGGCAATTACAATGCCTCATGCACAAAACTATTGGATAGATCTTATCAAAGTCTCTAGAACAAGGAATACATCATCTTTCAAAGCTTGTAGTCGACTCGAAGTACTTTCGTCGCCTATCACCGACAAAAGATCAACTTCTCTTTTGAAGACGCAAGAAATTCTTCTTAATTCTCTTTGTAATTGCCACAAGGTGTATCTCTTGGTTTATATCATAGGAGTCCATCCTAGGGTAGAAGAGGACATTTTAGATCATGTCAAT
Source organism: Scilla litardierei (assembly GCA_030789695.1). Classification (NCBI taxonomy): domain Eukaryota; kingdom Viridiplantae; phylum Streptophyta; class Magnoliopsida; order Asparagales; family Asparagaceae; genus Scilla; species Scilla litardierei. Next base: position 348,516,808 of record CM061133.1, on the reverse strand, counting down.
CCGATTAAAATCCAGTAGAGATCAACTGTTCAGATTAGAACTCGTTCTAGGGTTTCTAGGTATTGGCACGGTCATATGGAAATCCCGCACGGCTGTGTTACATTCAGGTCAGAAAGGGTTGTTTTGTATTAGTTTCAACACAGCCATGCAAACTGTATTAGTTTCAATACGGCCGTGCCGAGTGCCGATCACTCGCACGGCCGTGTGTATTTTATTACAGCAGATCTGCTTGTGTTCCTCGAACCCGCACTGCCGTGTCGGGTCTCGCACTGCCGTGTTCAATCTGCGTAAGTTGACTGATACGTCTTTTGTGACACGCACGGCCATGCCAAAATCAGCACGGTTGTGTCACTCCCAGATCTCATGTTTGAAGCAATACTCAACAATGTTTATGTATTAATAATATGGTCTTTAGCCATCTGTTTTGATCATTTGGATTGGATATAATTTCCAATACTGATTCATGGTTTTACCAATATCGTTATTCATATGCCTCCTATTAATACTATCATGTTCTAATAAATGCTAGATAGTTATTTTGGTAACATTCATTCGTTTGGCTCCACTTTAAGGGGGGAAATTCTAAGAGATTTATAATCTGATCCCAGTAGAACATCGATGATGTTAGTCTTTTAATGTAAAAAATCAGTAAGTGTGATTCTAAATGTTGGAAATAAACAAAGGTTTTAGGTATCAGTATCGTTTCTCCCAAAATTTAGGTATCGGTATCGGTATCGTCCGTTTCGGTGGTTTCGGAAGCAAGTTTCGGTATCATCTATATCAATTTATTTCCAAGTTTACTCTACAAACATACAACTTATTTCCAAGTTTGCTGTTACAAAAAAAAGAGTTGCTTTGAGCACCACCATTTTACTATGCGCACATACAACTTATTTCCAAGTTTGCTGTTACAAAAGAGAGTTGCTTTGAGCACCACCATTTTACTCTGCGCACATACAACTTATTTACAAGTTTGCAAAGTGGAGAGTTGCTTTGCATACCACCGTTTTACTCTGCGCACAACCCACTTATTTACAAGTTCACCATCTCAAAATATCTAACCCCTTCCCCCCTTTTCAACGACAACACCCCCATCTCTCTCTCTCTCTCTCTCTCTCTCTCTCTCTCTCTCTCTCTCTCTCTCTCTCTCTCTCTCTCCTCCCAACAACGTTTTCGATAGGTGACGTAGGGCGACGAGCGTGCGGCGGGAGGGCAGGAGGCTCTCTCTCTCTCCTCCCAACAACGTTTTCGATAGGTGACGTAGGGCGACCAGCGTGCGGCGGGAGGGCAGGAGGGTGGCGACGGGTGCGGGTTGGAGACGACAGTTGAGTCCTCCCCCTCTCTTCTTCCTATTCCTATTCCTCTTCCTTTTCTTCTTCTTTTTTTTTCTTTTTTTGGCTTTTCTTCTTCTCGTCCCCTTTTTTTGCTGTAGGTCGCCGGTAGCGGCCGGTTTCGGACGGTACCGGCTGAAACTGACCGGTACCGACTGATACCGAGAAAGGCGGATGGTTTCGGATCGGTCCCGTCCGAGACCGATCCGAAACGGCCGAAACCTCACGGCTTCGGCCGAAACCTTAAACCGTGGAATAAACGATAAAATTCCTTTAACTTTTTTCTTGAGATAATAATGACTTGAATTTTGTTAACTATTTCATAATAGACTGCCATCATTTCAGGAGAAGTATCATATTGCTGTCTCTTAACCATTTTGAATCTAAACTTTAAAACCATCAAAATCATAAGGTGATTTTAAACATGTTAAAGTGGATCCATGAGCTCTTGTTTTGGATTTCCATGTTTGACTGCATGATAATGTGAGGTGTTAAAAAGTAAGAAGACTGCTAAATTGAATTTCTTGATGTGCACATTCCATTTATGATGTATTTAGTTTGATTGTTACTAATTACATTAATTGTTGAACCCAGTTACATGTTGGCTATGCAAGATACTGATGTGGCGCGGGACATAGAGAGGGCGCGCGTCGAGTCCAACGAGTCAAGGGGTAGGCCGGTTCAAGTGTATCAGAGGAGGAGGCGACTCGGGTCCACCACGGGCCCGGTGTCAAACTTGTAGTTTCGCAATTACGAGGGGGGTCGTTTAGTAATTCAACAATTGGCTAATTCCCCCTTAAGTAAGGGCCGGCCGGTGGTTGACTCGGAAAACGCGCAAGTGCACGCCTTCCACTCCCAAGCGTAGGAGTGTCAATGCAATATAAAAATTACCGGTGAGTACCGGGTCGGATCACAAGGACAATTCGTTTCACAATCACAATCTCAATTAGTTAAGGACAGCTAAAAGTGTTGGAACAACCAACTAAACTAACAAGTATCGTGCGAGGGAATGTGGTGGTAAGACGGTCAAGCCAAACCCAAGATAGGTAGGGTGGAGACCAAAGTAGTGGGCTAGTCAAGCAAGGAGAAGCGTATGGAATAGGATTTCAGTAGGGTTGTGAACTGAGAATAAAACCCTATAACTCAATGATGTCCCTTTTGTGGACACACCATCGGAAAATACTCTTTTGGAGGTGAAAATAAGTGTGAAATGTGATTCAATTGTGGATCCCTTTTGGGGTCACAATTGGAAGTGATAGCGGTCACGGGATATGGTTCTATATGACTCAATGACATCCCTTTTGGGGAAGCGTCATCGGGGATATCCTTTTGGGAGTTAAAACGATGGGAAAATGGTAGTTGCATAAGATTTAGGTTTCATGGGAATTAAGTTGATACTTCTTTTTGAGAAGATCAAACTCATCCTTTTGGGATGATCGGCTCTCTAAAAAAACTCTTTTGGGTTCGTATAAGAGAGTTGATTTAGAAATTTAAATCTACGCCACATACAAATCAATTAAATCCACATGAACCAATATTGATCAATCTCACCAAACCCTAATTAATCCCAACTCCACACACTATTGGCTCTAGGCCTTCATAGTGAATAGCAAGATGATAAACATTGATGAGCATTCATTACAAGCCATTAATAGAATAACTATCAAAAGATTTTCACATTCAATCAATAATCATTCATACAATACAATAGAGCTCAAATAGTACAAGAGAGAGGAAGAAATCACCAAGTAGAACCCTAGAAAACCAAGCTTCCCCCACTCTTGCTCCTCCTCCAAGCTTTCCTAGCCTCCAATGGCTTCCAAGCCCTTGCCCTAACTCTTGGGGAAGAAGATGGGGGTCTTAAACCCCCAATAGAACAGTAAAAATACCCCCTGGCCGAAGTCTCCCCGTACTCCCCTTGCTACAGGCGAAATTAAACCAAAAAAACCGAGTTGCGGGCTTGCGGGTCGGGTTTTTGGATGCCCGACCCGCCGCCCGCAAATACAAAGCGCACGCCTGCGCTTTGGTTGCGGGCCGGGTCGAAGACCCGGCCCTGTTCTTCTCCCGCTCGCGCTCAGCGGGCGGAGCCAAGGCCCGCTTCGAATTCGGGGGGGATTGGGCCCGCTTCAATCTCAAGCGGGCTCGGAGCCCGCAGAAATGCTAAGCGGCCAGTGGGCCCGCTGAAATGCCAAGCAGGGCATGTGCCCCGCTTGATTTTTCGCGGGGCACGCGCAACCCGCGTGCCCCGCAGCTGCTGAGTCCGATCGGTGCCACGTGGCGGCGCAGGATCGCGCCACGTGGCACCCTATATTAAATCCTTTTAACCCCCTTTTAATTGCTTTTCTCCTCCGAATAATTCACCAAAAATACCTAGAAATCCCAGAAAAATCCCAGAAAATTCTGGAAAATCTCCAAGACTCCCAGGGGTACCTGAAAAATAGGAGAGGAAGAAATTAGTCTATATAATGATGTTTTGTGCAAAGAATATGAATAAGCCCTTATATACAACATAAAGAGAGATTATACCCAAAAGAGCAAGATTAAGCCTAATCCTTAGCACAAAATATGGGTAGTTAGTGGGTATAAATATACACTTTTTACCACGAATCACACCCCCCAACTAGCATTTTGCTAGTCCATAGCAAAAGAAGCGATAATTACGGATTACATGGAAAAATATGCACCAAATTTAAGATATCATCATGGCATCCCTCATATGTGATTTCCAATTGATTCCAAAGCTAATATACACAATATATGAAAGTAAACAATATTTGATATTCTCCTCAATCAAATTCTAAGAAAAGTAAGGAAATAAGCGCGTATCACATTCTTTGGGACGATGCGCACATGGCAAATTTTTTAATTTTCATGGAAATGGCCAAAACCCAAAGAAATCACTTCTAAGTTGTGGGAGATGAGATTGCATCATTCATGAAGCTTATTCTTTCATTTATCCAATCAATTTTTCTTTTTATTTTCATTTTCTCTTTTTTTGTGTTCTTTTGTTTTAGTATGTTTATGTTTTGCATTCACGCAATAATGCTATGAAATGCAAATACGGCCACATTTGCATACACGCGATGACGCTATATAGGCAAATGGATGGAATGATCCCCAAAATCTCATTTTTGGCTTCCTCCCCAATGTTTCGTGGGGCACCGGCTACTCAATTTGATTAGGAAAAACATTCACTTATGTTAATCTATTTCTCATTCTAACATGAATTATCAACTCATCCACCCACTTCTCAAGAGGAAAAGAAAACATACACCAATGGCCACATCCAATCCAACCAAAAATTAAGCCACTCATCCCAATTCATGCAATTACTTACACCAAGCTATTCCCGAATCATTTCAAAGAGAGCATCAAAACATAGAAAATCGTTTCATACATGGCATATTAGCATTTGACTCCAAAATGGAAAAGAAATTAAAATACGCCAATCAAACATCTATAAACTTGATGCCAAAGTGATAATCCGAAAAAAATTGCCTTGCATTAAGAATGTAGGGACTAAGTAAAAGAAATGTGATGGAGGAAGGAGGAAGGCATCAAAATGATATTCTCAAAATGAATGAATGATGATGATGAATGAGAAAATTTTTATTAACAAAAAAAAAAAAAAACTACCCAAAACTAGCATCCAACTTCATAGTTCACACACCCCAACTAGAAATAAGCATTGTCCTCAATGGTTGAAATGAAACTAGATATTATTCAATGATGCTAGAGGGAAAACACACATACTAAAGCAAACTAAACTAAAAAGTTTATTTTTTTTTAATTTACACTACAGTAAGGAAGGAATACACCTTAGCAAAAGGCGGATCCCGAATGTGTAATGGTGGAGGTAGCTGCTCAATCATGTCCTTGCGTTCCTCAGCCAGCTGCTTTGGAAACACCGTTCCTTCACTTTCCGTGGATCCTAGCAACACAGCTCCCAGCATCTCCCTAGAATGTGCTCCTGTGTCCTGTGGGAGACAAGCTGTGTCAATCCAGGGAAAATAAGTTAGACTTCCAATGAAGGAAGTCCAAATAGGGTCGTCATAATAAAAATAAGGATATGAATATATATGACGACAATCTGAATCTAAGATATATGGAAATGAAGCGTAAGATTCAGATATGAAGGGAAAAGTGTGATGAGAACTTCCCTGAATGGCGATGCTATCGCCTGGCTGATGCGAATCATCAGGAGGAGGGTGAAATGGCTGCAGGGGAAAGTGTGGAGGAGAAGGCAACGCGGGCTCAATGTAGATCATCTCGCAGTCACTGTCGCTTGCCGCATCCTCATCATCGAAAGTAACGACCTCTGCAGTCATCTCTGGACTCTGTGGTCCACCCTGAATATCCTCATCCTGGATGACGGACTGATGCGTGTCCTGAGGTGTCTGAAGTGATGGCTGCTGAACTGAATCTGAAGGGAGGGTGTGCTCGGGCTCCAAAGTCTGTAGGATGTATCCCGTGCACTCATCCTCCTCAATATTACCGTAGTAAACCATCTCAGCAGGCCATCCAAGATGCTCGTACACCTCCAACTGTGGTAATGAATCAGATAGGCAATGTGACTCAGGCTCTCTGATGTCATCTATCTCACTCTCGCCTGGACACATCTCCATCTCATCATTACCACCAACCCAACTAAACTGCATCGTGTCTCCAACGTGGGTGACACACACTTCATCATCCATTTCCTCTTGATCCTCAATATGTAGTATCTCCACATCCTCTACCTGGTTCTCCTGCAACCCATCATCCTGATCTGCTAGATATCCCATAGGGTCGCATGAAAAAGAGCCCAAAGGTGGCTCCTCGAACTGACATTGGACCTGCTGCTCTGCATCCTGAAATGGAACCAAGGACTGGCCATCATCATCATATCCAAGTGACGGCTCTCCAGATGGCGCAGTCCGCTCCCACTCTTCAAGGTCCCTCAGGTACAACCATGCATCATCTGTCGTGTAGGCAAAGAACTCTCCACTGCTGCTCATCTGCACAAAGTCACGTGTCGACGGCTGTAACCCTGTGTAGAAAATCCGAAGAAGATCCTCTGCGCAGAAAGCATGGCATGGACACCCAAGCACTAAATCATCGAACCTCTCCAAAACCTGACAGTAAGTCTCACCGTCAAACTGGACAAAGCTCTCCATGTGTTCCTCAAATGCCTGGCGCATCTGTACCTGATTCCTGTAATAAATAGGAAAGAAAGCTCGAAGGAAATCAGTCTGAAAAGAAAGCCATGTAGAAAAAGAATCTCGAGGATAAGCATCAAACCAGATTTTAGCATCATCTCTCAAAGTATATGGGAACACTTTAAAATAAATAAAATCTGCACAAGTGGTCTCATCAAACAAATCCCAAAACTCTTTTCTACACCAATTTTCAAACTTTTGCATAAATGAATTAGGATTTTCCAAACCCATACCGTGAAAGAACGGTGGGAGTTGCGAATCCTCCACATAAGCATCGCTAAAGTTTAAAGATGAATCCATAAAAAAAAATTTATCCACAAAAGATTTTTGAAATAAAAGAAATAAAGAAAGAAAAACGACTCAAAAAAGTATAAAATAAACAACCAAAAAGACTCAACACTAAGCTGGAAGTACTACACCTAAATTGTCCAAAACCAACCAACAATGTGAGTGTGAAAACCGTTGTCCCCGGCAACGGCGCCAATTGGTTGACTCGGAAAACGCGCAAGTGCACGCCTTCCACTCCCAAGCGTAGGAGTGTCAATGCAATATAAAAATTACCAGTGAGTACCGGGTCGGATCACAGGGACAATTCGTTTCACAATCACAATCTCAATTAGTTAAGGACAGCTAAAAGTGTTGGAACAACCAACTAAACTAACAAGTATCGTGCGAGGGAATGTGGTGGTAAGACGGTCAAGCCAAACCCAAGATAGGTAGGGTGGAGACCAAAGTAGTGGGCTAGTCAAGCAAGGAGAAGCGTGTGGAATAGGATTTCAGTAGGGTTGTGAACTGAGAATAAAACCCTATAACTCAATGATGTCCCTTTTGTGGACACACCATCGGAAAATACTCTTTTGGAGGTGAAAATAAGTGTGAAATGTGATTCAATTGTGGATCCCTTTTGGGGTCACAATTGGAAGTGATAGCGGTCACGGGATATGGTTCTATATGACTCGATGACATCCCTTTTGGGGAAGCGTCATCGGGGATATCCTTTTGGGAGTTAAAACGATGGGAAAATGGTAGTTGCATAAGATTTAGGTTTCATGGGAATTAAGTTGATACTTCTTTTTGAGAAGATCAAACTCATCCTTTTGGGATGATCGGCTCTCTAAAAAAACTCTTTTGGATTCGTATAAGAGAGTTGATTTAGAAATTTAAATCTACGCCACATACAAATCAATTAAATCCACATGAACCAATATTGATCAATCTCACCAAACCCTAATTAATCCCAACTCCACACACTATTGGCTCTAGGCCTTCATAGTGAATAGCAAGATGATAAACATTGATGAGCATTCATTACAAGCCATTAATAGAATAACTATCAAAAGATTTTCACATTCAATCAATAATCATTCATACAATACAATAGAGCTCAAATAGTACAAGAGAGAGGAAGAAATCACCAAGTAGAACCCTAGAAAACCAAGCTTCCCCCACTCTTGCTCCTCCTCCAAGCTTTCCTAGCCTCCAATGGCTTCCAAGCCCTTGCCCTAACTCTTGGGGAAGAAGATGGGGGTCTTAAACCCCCAATAGAACAGTAAAAATACCCCCTGGCCGAAGTCTCCCCGTACTCCCCTTGCTACAGGCGAAATTAAACCAAAAAAACCGAGTTGCGGGCTTGCGGGTCGGGTTTTTGGATGCCCGACCCGCCGCCCGCAAATACAAAGCGCACGCCTGCGCTTTGGTTGCGGGCCGGGTCGAAGACCCGGCCCTGTTCTTCTCCCGCTCGCGCTCAGCGGGCGGAGCCAAGGCCCGCTTCGAATTCGGGGGGGATTGGGCCCGCTTCAATCTCAAGCGGGCTCGGAGCCCGCAGAAATGCTAAGCGGCCAGTGGGCCCGCTGAAATGCCAAGCAGGGCATGTGCCCGCTTGATTTTTCGCGGGGCACGCGCAACCCGCGTGCCCCGCAGCTGCTGAGTCCGATCGGTGCCACGTGGCGGCGCAGGATCGCGCCACGTGGCACCCTATATTAAATCCTTTTAACCCCCTTTTAATTGCTTTTCTCCTCCGAATAATTCACCAAAAATACCTAGAAATCCCAGAAAAATCCCAGAAAATTCTGGAAAATCTCCAAGACTCCCAGGGGTACCTGAAAAATAGGAGAGGAAGAAATTAGTCTATATAATGATGTTTTGTGCAAAGAATATGAATAAGCCCTTATATACAACATAAAGAGAGATTATACCCAAAAGAGCAAGATTAAGCCTAATCCTTAGCACAAAATATGGGTAGTTAGTGGGTATAAATATACACTTTTTACCACGAATCAGCCGGCCCAAAGGGATTATCGAAGAATTGAACTTGTAAGTGCTTTTATTCCTTGAGCCCTAGATCTGCATATTGCAATTGTTTCCTTCAATTCCCATTGATAGATTAGTTCTAGAGTAATTATCCTAGCATTTAATAGTAATTTCAGATCTGATCTTCGTAGCAAAATCCTATTTTTATTAGTCCAAAGCCATAAAAATCCTACCTTTATCTCCATAAAAAGCCTTAGAAGCATCAAATTGGTATCAGAGCACTAGATCCATGGTGACCACAAGATCCAAGGAGCGGATCGATCTATTGGAAGAAAAGGTGGAAAAGCTTGAGATCCAAATTAACGAGGGATTTAGCGAGGTGAGAAAGGTGGCGGCGGAGAGCACCGCGCAATTGACGGAGGCGATGGCGGCAAATAGATCTCAGATGCTGGATTTAGCGGCAATGATAGCAAATCTTACTACAAAACTAGATCCAAGCAAAATGGAGCCACCTTTAACGACGAAGAATGGTAAAATGTGATTTTTAGCGAAGAGGTTCTGGAAGATGAGGAAGACGAAGGCTTGTACCTGTACAACCAGCGAAACGCAGCAGATCCGGAGGACTGGGAGGCTTTTCCAGCCACATCACCAACGCAGGGAGGAGTCTCGACTACCGGGGGGCGCCTGCCCCCCGGCAGCCCTAGGGGGCCCTGCCGAACCCCCAACTGCTCCTGGGGGGCCGTCAAACCCCCAGATGCACCTGAGGGCCTATCGAACCCCCAGGAGGGGCACACCCTGTGCCCCTCCTGGGCATTCGGTGGGCCCCTGGGGCAGCGTCGGAGGTTTGTCGGCCCAAAACTGAGGGCGGCAGGCCCCGTCGCCCTCTTGGGGGGCTTCGCCAGCCAGCGGGCCTCTTTCCGAGGCCAACCCGACTCGCAGGGACGTCTGTCGCACTTCGTGGGGGCCCTACAGCCCCATCCAAACTCGTCAGCACTGCATGGGGCCCAGTTTGGGGCCCGAACAGCTCCCGTGCCATATTATCAGCCATCGGGGGGGATTCGGAGCGGGTTTTCAGCAACCTGGAAGGCGACAACAACAATTTGGGGGTCCAACGGCTTAGCCCCCACCTTTCGGAGGTGTGACAGGCGATAGTAGAGGGTTGCATGGCACCCGAGGGACCATCAGGTGGAGTATTGGCACCTATCGGGAGATGAGAGAGGAGACTGGCAGTGGGATGGAACGGAGGGAGGAGCCCGGGATCAGGCAATGGGATACATTCCTGACAGACCACCGATTTTTCAGCAAAGACGTCGGAATTAGCCGCAGGAGAGAGGAGGTTTCACAGGGGAGAGTCGACGGAGGAAGTTGAAGCTGTCTATTTTTGAGGCCGGGGACCCTGATGACTGGCTGTACCACGTGGAGAGGTACTTTGAGGTGTCTGCGGTATCGGTAGAGGATTGGCTTCGGGTGGTAGGAGTCTGCTTGGAGGGAGAGGCCTTGGGTTGGTACAGATGGACACACCGTTTCGGACATGAGAGGAGTTCACCACTCTATTGGTGGAGCATTTTGGCACAGTAAAGTCTGGGGGAGTATATGAGCGGTTATATTCACTGAAGCAGTATGGGAGCGTGGGAGAGTACATCAAGAAGTTTGAGTCACTCTGCCACCGAGTTCGAGGGGTCTCAGGTGAATCTTTAGAGGCTGTTTTATGAAGGGGCTGAAGCCCACTATTAGATCTGGGCTGAGGCAGCTGCAACCCGTGGGCCTGCGAGGGATGATGACGTCCACTATGATGGTGGATGACCATCAGGAGACCGAGAGGGGAGCCCGTGGGACGTGGGGAGGCACCGCTTTTCGTGGGCAGGCTTCAGCGGGAGGCCAGAGAGCCGCTCCTGCTTAGGGGGATACAGCCACTGCCGTAGACAACAGGGACAGTAGACCAGAGCCACTAGGGGGCAGGTACGGAGGATGACTAAGGCGGAGATACGGGAAAAACGGGCGAAGGGACTATGTTTCAAGTGTGATGAGAGATTTACTCCAGGACACCGATGTAGGGATCGGACTCTTCAGATACTGATAGTGAATGACGAGGAGGAGGACGATATAGTAGTGCTATAGGCTGGAGAGGAGGAGGAGGCTGAGCACCAGCACTTGGATTTGGCAGAGGTTCCCTCAATTCCGTGGTGGGGTTCACACCAAACCACACCATGAAATTGGTGGGACAGGTGGCCGGCCATGAGGTGATCATGTTAGTAGACAGTGGGGCCGCCCACAATTTCATCTCCAGCAGGTTGGTGAGAGAGTAGAGACTGCATCAGAGTGGCACAAGGAGTTATGGAGTAGTGCTGGGCACATGTCAGGTGACACACAGTTGCGATGTTGTCGAGGTGTGATCGTGACGATACAGTAGCGACGTTGTCGAGGTGTGATCGTGACGATACAGGGGGTGTAGATTGTCACTGATTTTCTACCCTTGGAGTTAGAGAGCACCGATGTCATCCTGAAGATGAAGTGGCTGCAAACACTAGGAGAGATCAGGACGAACTGTAAAATGCTGAGGATGGAGTACCAAGATGAGGGGAGGACAGTGGTCTTACAGTGGGATCCCAGCCTCTGTCGTTCTTTAGTGTCCTACAAGGCTATGACACGAGCGATACACACGGCAGTGGGTGGATTTCTGGTAGAGCTACAGGCGGTGGCGGCAGTAGAGCAGAGGGAGGATCACACACAGGTAGTGGCACCAGAGGTAAAGCAGCTATTGAGCCAGTACGAGGATGTGTTTCAGACCCCCGCAGGGATTATCACCGCACTGAGACCACAAACACGCCATTTCCTTACGAGAGGGCGTGTCCCCCATCAGCGTGCGTCCTTACAGGTTCCCCAGGTGCAGAAGGACGAGATTGAGAGGTTAGTAGAGGACATGATGCAGGCATGGGTGATTTAGCCGAGCACGAGTCCTTTCTCCAGCCCAGTTTTGCTAGTAAAGAAAAAGGATGGCAGCTGGAGATTTTGTGTGGACTACATGGCTTTGGATAAGGAAACTGTCCCAGATAAGTTTCCTATTCCGGTGATCGATGAGCTTCTTAACGAGCTCCATGGAGCGGCATGTTTTTCTAAAATCGATCTCAAGTCAGGTTATCACTAGATACATATGAGGGCAGCTGACGTGCCCAAGACGGCCTTTAGGACTCATGAGGGGCACTATGAGTTCCTCGTCATGCCGTTTGGCTTGACGAACGCTCCAGCGACATTCCAGGCATTGATGAACAAGGTGTTCCGGCCGTACCTCCGGAGATTTGTCCTGGTATTCTTCGACGACATCTTGATATACAGTCGCAGTGTGGAGGAGCATGTGTGGCATCTGCAGGCAGTGTTACATGAGTTACATGACCCGCAGCTGTGTGCAAATAAAAAGTGCCTGTTTGGTCAGCCATATGTGGAGTATTTGGGGCATATCGTCTCAGCTGAGGGGGTGGCGGCAGATCGGGCCAAGATCGCAGCAATGTTAGACTGGTCGTTACCTACCACACTACGAGGCCTGCGGGGCTTCTTGGGCCTGACATGATACTACAGAAAGTTTGTCCAGGGGTACAGCTCGATCGCATAGTCGCTTACGGAGCAGCTGAAGAAGGACAACTTTCACTGGGGCGAGGAGGCCGCCAGGGCATTCGAGGCCCTGAAGCAGGCGATGACGACCGTGCCGGTCTTAGCACTACCAGATTTCAGCAGGCCCTTCGTGGCAGACACTGACGCTTCAGGACATGGGTTGGGGGCAGTGCTGATGCAGGAACAGAGGCATATTGCACATTTCAGCCAGACTCTGTCAGCACGAGCGAGGCTGAAATCAGTATATGAGCGGGAGTTGATGGCGATCGTGCTCTCCATCCAGAAATGGCGGCCTTATTTATTGGAGAGAAGTTTTATAGTAAGGACCGACCAGCGGAGTTTGAAATATTTGTTGGAGCATCGCATGGTCACAGAAAAGCATCAGAAGTGGCTCTCCAAGCTGGTCCATTACACATTCGAGATTCAGTACCGACCAGGCTTGGAGAACAAGGCGCAGATGCCCAGTCCCGCAGAGAGGAGCCAGCAGAGGTAGCAGCCATTTCTGCACCGGTCCTCCTAGACTGGGAGCGGTTGAGCAGAGAGATTGAGGCTGATACGGGCTTAGCACAGATACAGGAGGCACTGCATCAGGGTTCATTGGAATTTCCGGGATACACCATGAGTGGGCAACGACTACTTTACCAGGGGAGACTGGTGATTCCCAGGGGATCCACACATATTTCGTTGATATTTCAGGAGTTCCACGGCAGCTCCATCGGATGGCATTCAAGGATACTCAGACCTACAGGAGGATGTCTATGGAGATATACTGGCCAGGCATGAAGAAAGACATTGCTAAGATGATAGCAGAGTGTGACGTCTGCCAGCGTCACAAGTACATGGCAATGGCACCGACGAGACTTCTACATCCATCGGCACTCCCTGAGAGAGTTTGGGAGGATATCAGCATGGACTTCATTGAGAGGCTACCACGATCAGAGGGCTACAATTCCATATTAGTGGTGGTGGATCGGCTCAGCAAATATGCCTACTTCGTGCCGTTGAGACACCCCTACACGGCAGTGACAGTATCTGTAGCCTTTATGCGGGAGGTGGTCCGCCTGCATGGTTTCCTTGCTTCCATTGTATCTGATCGCGACAAGGTATTCTTGAGCAGTTTTTGGCGGGAGCTGTTCAAGGTTCAGGGGACCAAACTGAGGAGGAGCACAATCTATCACCCACAGACAGACGGTCAGACAGAGACGGTGAATAGGAGTGTGGAGACCTATTTGAGGTGTTTTGCTTCAGATTCACCGAAGCAGTGGGCCAGATGGTTAGCATGGGCAGAATACTTGTACAACACATCTACCACTCGGCATCGCAGAGTACTCCTTTTCGGATTTTGTATGGGCGGGACCCGCCACAGTTGATCCACTACAGTAGATGTACCACTCCTGTGTCGCAGGTACAGGAGCATCTTGGGGAGCGGGACAGATATTTGGAGGATCTGAAGAAACATCTACTGCGGGCCCAACAGATCATGAAAGCTAAAGCGGATGAGCACCGGAGGGATGTGTAGTTTGCCGTTGGGGGACCGGGTTTACCTTAAGCTTCGGCCTTACAGACAGAAGAATTTGGCCCATCGGAGCAATGAGAAGCTGACGGCCCGCTACTATGGGCTATTCGAGATTACCGCTCAAATAGGGAAGGTGGCGTACCATCTGCAATTACCTTACACATCCACCATTCACCCCGTTTTCCACTTTTCACAGTTGCGTCGAGCCATTGGGGTCCATACACTATCACCTACCTTGTCGTCCACACTGACAGATGACATGGAGGTGCTGCTTGAGCCTTAGGAACTGACTGGTGTTAGATAGGCCACAGATGGGACATAGGAAGTGCTGATCAGATGGAGAGGACTGCCGGACTATGATGTTACCTGGGAGCCCCGTGCGGTGATACACGACCAATTTCCAGACTTCCACCTTGAGGCTAATGTGGCACTTTTGTGTGGGGGGGAGTAGTGATGCGGCGCGGGACATAGAGAGGGCGCGCGGCGAGTCCAACGAGTCAAGGGGTAGGCCAGTTCAAGTGTATCAAAGGAGGAGGCGACCTGGGTCCACCATGGGTCTGATATCAAACTTGTAGTTTCGCAGCTACGAGGGGGTAGTTTAGTAATTCAACAATTGGCTAATTCCCCCCTTAAGCAAGGGCCGGCCGGCCCTAGAGGGATTATAAAAGAATTGAATTTGTAAGTGCTTTTATTCCTAGAACCCTAGATCTTCATATTGCAATTGTTTCCTTCAATTCCCATTGATAGATTAGTTCTAAAGTAATTATCCTAGCATTTAATAGTAATTTCAGATCTGATCTTCGTAGAAGAATCCTATTTTTATTAGTCCAAAGCCATAAAAATCCTACCTTTATCCCCATAAAAAGCCCTAGACGCATCAGATACTCATGCATGTGATTTTCTACATTGTGTTGATTGCCTCTCAAACATGTGATTTTCTTCTTTATCAGCTGACTTCTACTTCTAATTTTCATTTTAAGCACGATAAGATTGCAAGAGTATAACTGAGGCTTCCATCATTTGGTACAGTCTTGATGACAACGTTGGAATTGCAAGTGGTGCCAATTTTGAGGATCTGTCAATGATACCGCATAACAATTGGAAGGGAATTGCTATATGCACCCATACTCATAGGGGTGCATATAGGATTCAGTGTAAAAATTATCCCTAAATAGAAAAGATTTAAAAGGGTTTGCCAAGTAAATTAATATTTTTTCTAATTTAAGAAAACCAAAGTCAATGCATCCCTATGAGTGGGGGTGCAGATAGCTCCTCTCCAATTGGAATGGCCATGCCGTACGTAAAAGGGAAGAGGCTCAGAATGATAGCTGCAAGTAGAGCAGACCAATTGAGAGATGGCAGTGATTGAGATTGCTTGTGCGTTTTGTACTTAGAAGTTGATACAACATACAATGTGAGGTTGTTTTGTTAGTGAATGAGTCCAGCCGTCCCCGTTAATTTGTATCAGCTCCAATAGTCCTAGCTTACACCAACTTCCGGTAAATGCCTTGTCTTCTGTCTTATACAAACTACAAGTCACAAAAATGAATACCTTGTTTCCCTCATTTTTTTGGAGCATATATCACACACTTGTATAACATCCATATGAGTCGATCAATCAAAGGATAGAACTCAAGATAAAATTGAGTGTTTACTCTTGAGACTGTTTGCACTGATGAGTATTTCACTTTAGCCATATAGTTGTTGCTGCGAATGAGGTGGACCGTGTGTTTGGAAGGTCTTCAGTATCATATTCAGACACTTCTTTCATTCAGTGGATCCCTCCTCCTAGGGTGGTTTTGAAGCTTAATGTTGACGGTGCCAGCAAAGGGAATCCAGGTCTCTCATGTGCTCTCATGTGCTTGGGGGATTTTCTGAGATGAGCAGGGGAGTTGGATGCTTGGTTTCTCCGCGTATATTGGTTACTGTACTAGGGGGATTTTTCGAGATGAGCAGGGGAGTTGGATGCTTGGTTTCTCCGCGTATATTGGTTACTGTACTAGGGGGATTTTTCGAGATGAGCAGGGGAATTGGATCCTTGGGTTCTCCGCGTATATTGGTTGCTGTTCTATTTTGAATGCGGAACTCCAGGCCCTCCGCTGGGGACTAGATTGCGTGGAGGAAGGGCTTCCAGGAACTTATTTGTGAATCGGCTTTCCAGGTGGCTTTACTCTTACTTGACTCAACTTCAATATCTTTCCATCCTCTGCTAAGCTTGATTCTAGACATCGGGCAGGCAGTTGGCCTCCAGATTCCGTCTATGCTCTTTTCCCGTGTTCTACGTGAGGCGAATTTCTGTGTCGATGCTCTTGCTACTAACTGTTGTCACTTAGATGCTAAACTCCAAATTTGGAACTGCCCTCCGCCTACCTTATCACCGTTGCTGCTTATGGATGTAACTGGGTCGGGGTTACTTAGAGAGTTCTCCCTCTCATTTGATGTTTTAATATTCCGTTGTATCAAAAAAAAATAAAATAAAATTGAGTTCTCTTACCAACATGTCTATAAAAGAGTTTGCAGAGAGTAACTAAAGAGTATAGAAATCAAGGAAGAAAAGAGAGCTTACTTCGCAGAGAGACTAGTGTTTCTTCAAGAGAGAGAAACAGCCTTCTTCATGGAGAGTTGTGGAGAGTTTTTTTGTTGAATTTGTTTAAATGTGTGTATTTATTTTGTGGCCCAAGGCCCCAAGCATACCATAAACTGTGTGTATTTATTTTCTGACACGTGGGCCCCACGCGTCGTCCCTGTATAACTCAAGCCCTTTCGTTCTCATCTCTGACTATTGCCTCTCGATTCTTCAATTTCTTCTTCCCGCCTCTCTCTCTCTGTGCGTGAGTGAGTGAGAGTGTGAAAATGGCGCCAAGAGCGAAAAGCCTAACGGATTACGAGCGGCAGCGGCTCGAGAACATCCGCCGCAACGAGGAGATGATGTCAGCCCTAATGGTCCAGCGCAAGGCCGCCGACCTCTCCTCCGCCTCCCTCAAGCCCAAACGCTACCCGATGAAGCCAAAGCCCGCAGCATCCAAGGGCCAATCGCCGATCGTCCTCCGGCGCTCCCTCCGGACACGCAGCATCCCTCCCAACCCCGCCGCGTCCGTCACCGACGTCGTTCTCCCGCCAAAGTACCCACCGCCCTCGACTTCCCCGCCACCGTACACGCAGGAACAGCTCCTCCTCTGCGAAGCCTTCTTTGCTGGGCCCCACGACTCCGATTCCGGCCTCATCGCCGCGATCTCGGACTCGTCGGCCGGATCGGAGTCGGGTCCGGCGAAAGGTGAGGGTTTTGACCCGCGATCGGAGCTGGTCCTGAGACCCGAGAACGTTGCCAAGGTCGTCTCCGCGAGGATCATGAGCGTCCGATTCTTGCCGTTTGAACATCGCACAGTGCTTGCCGTTGGGGACAAAACTGGGAATCTAGGGTTTTGGGATGTGAATTTTTCGGACGGGGACGGCGATGGAATTTATGTTTATCGGCCTCACTGCGCTCCGGTTTCGGGGATCTTAGTCCATCATTTCTCTCCGAGAAAGGTATTGGCTTTTGAATTTTTTTAAAAAAGATTCAATATTTATTTTTGTTTTGCCTTCCATGTAAAATTCCATTTCTTTTAAAAAAATTTCCCCACAGATATTCACTAGCAGCTACGATGGATTTATTCGTTTGATGGATGTCGAGAAAGAGAGTTTCAACATGATAGTTTCTAGCGATCATGAGTTCTACTCGATTTGTCAAAGGCCCAATGATATGCACTCGCTTTATATTGGAGAAGGGGATGGAATGTTGAAGGTTTGGGATGAGAGAGAGGGAAAAGACTCCAGCTTTATGGAGTTGCATGACGCTAGGATCAACACAATTGATTTTAATTCAGAAAATGAGCATCTGATGGTGACGAGTTCAAAGGATGGATTTGCTCACTTATGGGACTTGAGGAGTATGAACAAAGATAGACCAGAAAGCATCAAGTCAGTCAGTCATGGGAGGCCTGTTCATTCTGCTTATTTTTCGCCTAGTGGAAAGTATCTTGCTACTACAAGGTCAGTGCAAAATAATCAGCATCACATTATTCCGATAATTTCCATGTTTTGGTTATTTTTAGGTGTAGGCATACACACATTGCTCTTCATCCTTTGGTCAAATGTGGAAATATACAGAAGTTATTTTAATAAATTTCTCCTCCCTGTCTGATTTAACACATTTAAGAAGCAGTGGTTTTGTGTTTACTTTTAGTTGATGTTCCATGGTGATCCTTTTCCCAGTCACAATGTACAGAAGTTGTTTTGTTTTATATTGTGATCCTTTTCCCAGTCACAAGGTAGAAATTTTGCTTAAGTATAGGCTAAATCTCTTGGTTTATTGGTTAACTAATAGAAAAGGTAACAGATCTGGATACTTGTAGAATCCCCTCGATTAGTCCTGATGAATTCATTACACGTAACACACATTTGTATTGCCTCAATGTTACACCCCAAGTATTGAGGGAATAGTCTTATATTGGTTTTGTTTTAGGAGGATATGTGGGGTATAAGAATTTTTATGAACTCAAGAATGAATCATAGCTATCATTTTTGATGGCTCTGGCAAATTCTATTGTTAAGCATGCTTCGAAAGGAGTGATTTCAGTGGCGATCTCATGTGAAGTTCTTGCTTGAGAAGTTGCACTCTATACTATTGTAATTTCTATGAAACTTTTAACATGAAAACAAGATCTAATGAGGAAGCTGTGATAAATTGGCTCGATGGCTGCCTTTGACAAGGTGGTTGATGCACCAACCAGGGGGGGGGGGGGGTTGGTGCACCAACCCGGCTGCCCTTTGTGTTGTCAAAATGGACCGGGGGTTGATGCCCCTCCCCCTTCACCCTATAAAAAGAAAGCAATGGCTTTGGTTAGTATCATCGAAAATTGGAAATCCAATTGAGCTTCTATTGAAGCATTGTGAAAACTTGTATGATGTCATATTGGAAGTTCTATAGGATCATTGTGAGCCATCTTTGAGAGAGTTAATTGTGAGGATTTCTTAGGAGTAGTTGAGTGTCTTTTGTATCTCATAATTGAAATCAAATGAAGTGTTTCCTTGGTCGTTAAAGTGGCCTAAATACTGTTGTTTGCGCTCTCTCTATTTGATCTTCGTGCTAGATACTTCGACGATCTGATTGCTTTCGCTCGGCACACAGCAATTGGTTTCAGAGCCTTGGCGATGAAGATCTAGACGAAGAAGATGAGAAAAGATGGCGACGACAACCCTTCTACTTAAATGTCGCAATCTTCAACAATGCGAACTATCGCATCCACTACGAAGTTTGAAATTGAGAAGTTCGATGGGCGTATCAACTTCGGCATGTGAAGATGCGAGGTACTTGACATCTTGAACCAACTTGGTCAAGATCAAGTATTAGATGAGACGTCGACTACGACGTCGGACTTGTAGTGGAGGATGATGAACCGGAATGCTTGCGGCACGATCCGGCTCTACTTGACGAAGGAGAAGAAATACTCTTTTATGGAGGAGACGAATGCGAAAGCGTATGGGATGCGCTTGGTGAGAAGTACATGAAGAAGAAATTCAGAATCGCCTACACCTAAAGAAGAAGCTTTTTGGTCTCAAGATGGAGGTAGGCGTTTCAGTTGAAGAACACCTCGACTACTACAACAAACTCCTCACAGATTTGAGGAACATCGATGTCAAGGTGGAAGATAAGGACACAACGATGATTCTCCTCAAAGCTCTGCATAAAGACTATGAGCACATCGTTTCGATTTTAACCTATGGTAAAGAATCTATCACCTTCAATGAAGTTTCTAACGCTCTTACTAGCAATGAATTTTGAAAGAAGGATGATGAGAAGATGATGTGCCAAAGGTCCGAAGTGTTTACCGTGGTTAGAGGTCGGAGCAATGAAAGAGGTGGAGGCCGCAAAGGGAATCATAGATCTGAGACAAGGGACAATAGTAGAGCTCCGTGCACAGACATCGAGAGGGATCAATGTGCCTTTTGCAAGAAAAGAGGACATTAGGCGAGGGAGTGCCCAAAGGCCAATAAGAAGAAGGATGCTACTGCCAACATCGTCAAAAGCGAGGAGGTGGATGAGTGGGTCCTAATTGGTGTGACGGATGGGGTGATGAAGGGGGGATGTGTGCTTGACTCGGGTTGCTCATTCCATATGACACCCCACAGAGAGTACTTTACTACTTTTCATGAGGTAGTAAGCGTAAAGTCCTTCTTAGAGACGATGGAGCATGCACGACGGCGAGCATTGGCACGGTCCGTATAAAGATGAGTGATGGTGTCACACGGGACATATGCGATGTTCATTATGTGTCTGACATGAAGTTCAACTTGATATCGCTTGGTTCATTAGAAGCACAAGGGTGCAAAATGACTATGGAGGACGTCACTTTGAAGGTGACACGAGGAGCAATGATTCTGATGAAGGGAAAGCGTGAATGCAACCTCTATTATTTGGATGGTACGATGATGATGAAGACGACGAGAGTTTCAGATGAGCGAGCTACCGACTCAAGCTCGCACGCACCAAAGACGACGTCATTGGATGATCTCCGGAGAGGGGGTGCTAATAGAGGTGATGGTTCAAGTCAGTATGGTGGAGATACTTTATCCCCACAACTTGCACAACGGATGTATTCTATCAAAGTTTGGAGACCAAGGTATGAGAGATGCCAACTTGTAAGAAGGGTCTCGTTTGCTTTTTTTGTCAGGTGTGATGAGTCTCCGACCTTATTCGGTGAGGTGGAGTACAATGGCGACCTATGTGGACGAAGGAAAGATTGGTGTGATGAAATGGAATCACCGACGACTGATGAAGTCAAGGATCGGGTGGAGCTACTTTGCACTAGTGATTGTTCGATGAACAAGCTTATGAAGGTCGATATTGGAGTCAAGGTCGAGTATGGCTCGGACTTGTATGTTGATGATATGAGATGCCTTTGGTGGTCCCTTCTGGGGCAATAAGGCTCTGCAGAGCCATATGAGCCTTTCGAGGTAAGATGATTGGAACACGAGATGATTCTCACCGAGGAGGAGCGTTGACGATCGATTGTGTGACATAGACCCAATATCTCGCCAAGGTGGATATTTGTGATAAATTGGCTCGATGGTTGCCCTTGACAAGGAGGTTGGTGCACCAATCCAGGGGGTTGGTGTACCAACCCGGCTGTCCTTTGAGTTGTCAAAATGGACTAAAAAGGGGGGGTTGGTGCCCCTTCCACTTCACACTATAAAAAGAGAGCAATGGCTTTAGTTAGTATCATCGAAAATTGGAAATCCAATTGAGCTTTTATTGAAGCATTGAGAAAACTTGTATGATGTCCTATTGGAAGTTCCATAGGATCATTGTGAGCCATCTTTGAGAGAGCCAATTGTGAGGATTTCTTAGGAGTAGTTGAATGTCTTTTGTATCTCTTAATTGAAATCAAGAGAAGTGTTTTCTTGGTCGTTAAGGCGACCTAAATCCTTTTGTTTGCGTTCTCTGTATTTGATCTTCATGCTAGATGCTTCGACGATCTGATTGCTTCCGCTCGACGCACAATAGAAGCAACCCGTGTCTGATGACTACTGTTGAGAATAATACCCTTATATTGGTACAATTAAAAGAATGTGAGGTACGTAAATTAGCAATTGTGTCTTTACCTATTAGTTTAAGCTTTTGGGTTAGGTACGATTGTAGTCACTGATTTATTGCTTCACCAATTGTGGAAGTTGGCTCGATTCAGCGCTGAAGGATTTGGTCGGCAGCCAAGCTATCCTGTGTAAAGCTAACTTAGCTAAGTTAGCTTTACACAAGATACCTTGGTTGGCGACCAACTCCTTTAGTGCTGAACCGAGCCAACCTTGGATTTGACCTATTTGACTCTGCACAAGTCAGATAAGAGGATGACGAGCAATTGGACTTCTACAGTGCAAATCATCGATCGGTCGTCAGCTCGGTTGAAGTCTGTGTTCTGATGATCAGTCGTATAACGCAATGCAGTCGTTCACTCGGTTGAAGTCCGTGTTAGGATGATCGGTCGTTCAGTGGCTCATTGGTCAGTAGCTCTATTGTTCGAGTTATCAAATAGCTCGAACGCTCGCCTTGGCACTTCGGTTGTTCGGTCCCAGAAGGAAGCTTGGACGGTTGAAGGGAGCCCACTCGGATGCGGCCCCACTCGTATGCGACAGAGGCATATTAGAGAGCGGCACATTGATTGCGTAGAGTTGTGATTGGGATAAAATTATGCTAAAGTCGGGATTCGTATCTAATTGGAATCCTTATTCAATGACGACACCTATTGTTACCTAGGTCTATATATAGGGTGTTTTAGGCTAGGGTTTCATACGGTGAACACGTTGAGAGAACTTTGAGCCGTCATTTGTGAGAGCCAACTTTGAGAGATTATATTGTGAGTTTTTGGAGAGATCTTGTGTGCTTCTTCGTTTGTGAAGAGAAGATTTGGGTTTGTTTCTCTCGTTTCGTAATAAAGCTTATCGGTGTTTCCCTTGGCCTGTCAACGGCCTAAACGCAGTTCTCATAGTGCTCTAATTGTTTGGTTGCTCGTCCTCGTGCCGCGGGTCTTCGGCGATCTATTCCGTTGACGAACAACAATCTGGTATCTCGATGGTTTTGGAGATCAACGGAGGAGGAGATCAACGGAGGAGGCGAAGATGAGCAGCGGTGGCGATGACAGTTCCTTAAAGCCGTCGATTCTGGGTATTCTTTGGCGGCTCGGATTATCAGGTCCAACACGAAATTCGCAATGAAGAAGTTTGATGGAAAATCAACCTAATGTGGAGATGCGAAGTTTTGGATGTCTTGAACTACATTGGTTAAGACATCACATTAGACGAAAAGCTGATGGACATATCCGATCAAGAGTGGAAGATTCTTAATCAGAATGCATGTGGAACAATCCGATTGTGTCTTGTCGAATGAGAAGAAATACACATTCTTGGAGGATACAAGTGCAAGTAAGTTTTGGAAGGAGCTCGATGACAAGTACATGAAGAAGAATATCCAGAAAAGACTGCACTTGAAGAAGCTTTTCGGGTTGAAGTTGGCCAAGGGTGTTTCTATCGAGAAACACTTCGACTACTACAAGCTTCTCACTGATCCAAGGAACGTGAACGTGAAGGTCGATGATGTAGACAAAGTAATGAGTCTACTCGACTCTCTACCCATTGAATATGAGTACTTGGTGTCGGATATACCTATGGTAAGGAATCGATCACTTTTGAAGAAGTGTTCAATGCTCTAACGAGCAATGAGTTCAGGAGGAATGATGGAGACACGATGAGCCGAGCTAGCGACGCTCTTACGGTGGTGAGAGGTCGTAGTAGCGAGAAGGGTGGAGCTCGGAAGGAGTATTTCCAATCCAAGTCCAGAGACAAGAGCAGAGCCCAACTTCGCAAGGAGATCAGAAATGACCAATGTGTTTTCTGCAGAGAAAGAGGACATTGCATCAGAGACTGTTCGAATGCGAGGAAGCACGCCGCAATTGCCAACGTCGTTAAGGACGTTGAGGACCTGAGGTCGAGGAAGGAGTTCTGATCGGTGCTTCAGAAGGTGTGCCGTCAGATGGTTGGGTGCTCGACTCTGGGTGCTCGTTCCATATGACGTCAAATCGAGAGTACTTTACTTTTTTTTCCGAGAAAGGGGTAGGACGGTCTTACTGGACGATGACTGAGCTTGCAGCACGCCAGGCAACGAGACAGTTCGAATGAGGATGTGCAATGTTACACGAGACATTGAGGAGGTACGCTTTGTTACTGACCTAAAGCGTAACCTCATATCGCTCGGCTCACTCGAAGCCAATGGCTTCCAAGTGACAATGGAGAATAGTGCTTTGAGGGTGACCCGAGGAGCAATGATCGTGATGAAGGAGAAGTGAAAAGGCAACCTCTACTACTTGGATGGTTCGGTCATGATTGTCACCTCAGCTCTGACCAGTGAGGCCGATCGAGACGACTCATGTCACATGCGTCTAGGGTATGTGGGCGAGAAAGTTTTGCAGAAGCTGACTGAGGGAGATCGTCTGAAGGATGCATAGACTGGGAAGATTGAGTTTTGCGAGCAGTGTGTGTTCGGTAAACAGACATATGCTTCATTTGGGACGGCCATACATAGGACGAAGGGAGCGCTCAACTATGTTCATACCGACGTATGGGGGCCGAGCAGATCGGCCTCATTGGGAGATAAACATTACTTTGTGTCATTTATTGATAATTTCTCACAAATGGTGTGGGTGTTCCCTCTGAAGTCAAAAGACCAAGTTCTTAGCACTTTCATTGAGTAGAAGAATATGGTTGAGACCAGGATTTGAGGTATCGGCCGATACCATTAGGTATCGGCCGTATCGTATCGTATCGGTATCGGTAGTTGACTAGATTGAAACCAATGGTTAGTTTCAGTATCGGCCGATATTGAACGGTATCAGTCAGTTTCAGTCGATACCTGTCGAAATTGACCGATACCGGCCGAAACTGAATGATACCGTTCACTATCGGTCGAAGACGGAGGAAGAAGAATGTGTAATTAAATAAAAATTCTCTAAAAAAGCCCCAAAAATTTCGTGAATCAATAGCTTGCATAGAAAACTCGGTTATAAGAGAGGAGAAACCCGAGAATTTTGGCTTGAAAATGATGACGAATTAGACGAAGAAGAGGCAGAACCAAGAAAAAATTGCTGAAAAAGAAGAAAAAGGACAAAAGGTAGATGATGAAAAAATTGAACTCCCCTCACCGCGTCGCTGCCTCGCCGAACCCATCTTGACCATCTAGCGTGAGAGTGTGAGAGAGCAAAGAGAGAGAAAGAGGCCCGAGTCGCCTTTCAGGAAATGTTGCGTTCTTTCAAAAGGCAAACTTGTAAATAAGTGGTACATGCGTAAAGTAAAATAATCGGTGCGCATATCAAGCGGATATTTTGTGGCAACCCTACAAAGCAAAATGGTGGGTGCGTAAAGGAAAATGGTGCGTGTGCAAAGTAACGCCCAACGTTTTTTTTGGCAAACTTGTAAATAAGTGGTATGTGCGCAAGGTAAAATGGTGGGTGCGCAAGGCAAGCTTTAGAATCTATTCATTTTTCTAATATTTAGTATTTAAGTACCAAACTTTAAGTATTTAGTATTTGATATGATTACGAACTCAAATTTAGTTTATCTATTTAGTATTTAGTATTTGATAGTATATGCTTAATATTTTAGTTTGTTAAGTATTTAATAGTATTTGATAGGTTTAGATTTAAGAACTTTCGAAATCATCACTGTGTGTATATAGTATATACATATTTAAAGTTTCTCTGAAATCGAAACCGATACCCGAAACAAAACTGCCGAAACTAGCGATACGGACGAAACCGAAACTTGCTTCCGAAACCACCGAAACGAGCGATACGATATCGAAACCTAAATTTTGGGAAGAACGATACCCAGACCGAAACCGAGACCTAACGGACGAAACCGAAACTTGCTTCCGAAACCACTGAAACGAGCGATACGATATCGAAACCTAAATTTTGGGAAGAACGATACCCAGACCGAAACCGAGACCTAACGTTCAATGAGTCAACGTTACTGAAGAGGGAGCATGAACCAAATGTGGAGACCGATCAAACACATGTGAAGCAAGCCAATGTAGAAGTGTCAGAGGTTCCAGATGGCTTGGCCACAGACTCAGGCCGAGCGGCACCAGAGGCTGCAGAAACTGTCTAGACAGATGCTGGTGATGTTGGTGGTTCAAGCTCGGATGGTGGAGTTAGCTTGTCTACACAGACTGCATAGCCGAACTATTCCATAGTAGTGTCAAGACCGAAGCGTGAGATACGAAGACCTGCAAGATACACTGAGCTAGTCTCATTTGCTTTTCCCGCTGTAAGTATAGACATACACACTTCTTTCAGAGAGGTGGAGCATTCTAAAGACCTTGAGAAGTGGAGGAAAGCGATGGACGAAGAGATGGAATCTCACTGAGGAAGAATGAGACATGGGATCTGGGTGAAGCTTCCAGAAGGCAAGGAAGCAAGAATTTAATTGTGTGTAAATGGGTCTATGCCAAGAAGGATGGAGCCGAAGTTGGAGATGTTCGCTACAAGGCTCGCTTAGTAGCGTAGGGCTTTGCACAGAGGAAAAGCATCGACTACAACGAGGTCTTCTCTTCGATGGTGAAGTATTGCTCAATTCGGATTCTGTTGGCATTAGTTGCTCAGCTCGACCTTGAGCTTGTGCAGCTAGATGTCAAGACATCATTTTTGCATGGAGAGCTCGAAGAAGAGATCTATATGGCTCAGCCCGATGGTTATGGGAGCGTCATCAGTCTTGCATGTAGGCTGAGAAAGTCGCTCTATGGGTTGAAGCAGTCGCCTAGACAATGGTATAAGTGTTTCGAACTCTTTATGACGGATGCTCAAGGGTATGTTCGCAGCCCCTTTGATCATTGCATGTTCTATTGGGAATAGGTTGATCTTCATCTATTTTCTGCTTTATGTTGATTAGGAATGACAATATTGCGGGTCAGGACATGTATTTAACTACCCAAGCTTGCCCCGACCCATCTACAGGCCGAGGCGTGGCGGGTCTCGGGCCGGGGTGGGTAATTGCTTACCAAAACCGGGTCGGACCGGATCGGGCCGGATCAGACCGATCGGGTCAGGTCATTACTGCCATCCATATGAATCCCAAATAAAAGTTTTATTTGGGAATTGGGAGAATTGTGATTTATTTGGTAATTTGAAATTGGGAATTGGGCCTATTAGGAGGATAGTGGAACAAAATATGAGTTATGGGTTATAGTCTGACCGCAAGGTCCACATCAAAATAGTAAGGTTTTTTAGAACCTCTATAGTTTACCGGAGCGGGCCGGGGTGGGTTACATACAAATTCCAAGCTTGCCCCGATCCGTCTGCGGGGCGGGGCGGGTCAAAACCGGGTCGTGCCGGGTCGGGTCATTACTGTCATCTCTAATGTTGATGATATGCTTATATTCATCAAATAAAGAGGAGATTCGGAGATTGAAATCTCAATTAAGTTGTGCGTTTGAGATGAAGGATCTAGGCAAAGCACAAAGGATTCTTGTGATGGAAATTACGAGAGATCGAAGTGGAGGTAGAGTTCATCTTTCACAGAGTCGCTCTTTAAAGTCTGTGATACAGAGATTTGGCTGTGAGAAGATGAATCCCATAACTACTCTACTTGCACCTCACTTCAAACTCAGTACCGAGCAATGCCCGAAGAATGAAGAAGAGAAGAAGCTCATGGAGAACGTACCATATGCCAATGCGGTAAGGGCCTTGATGTATGCTATGGTTTGTGGTTTGTACCGACCTGACCTATCACATGCAGTCATCATGGTGAGTAGTAATATGCACAATACATGAAGGGAGCACTGACGAGTAGTGCAGTGGATACTTAGATACATCAATGGCACAGTTGACGTCGGACTGACTTATAGTCGAGGAAATGATGATCTGCATGACATCGGCTATGTAGATTCTGACTTTGCAGGCGACTTGGATGAGAGGCGATCAACGACAGGTTATGTCTTCAACCTGCCGAGAGCTCCTATATGTTGGCGGAGTATTCTTTAGTCTACGGTGGCCCTGTCTACTACGGAGGCAGAGTATATGACATTGACTGAAGCGTTGAAGGAGGCGATATGACTGATGGGTTTGATGGATTATCTGGGAGTTTATCAAGAGAGGCATGATCTTCATTGTGATAGTCAGAGTATAGTACTCTTGGCTGAGAAGCAGGTCTTCCATGCTCGTACGAAGCATACCGATGTGAGATTTCACTGTCTGTGACTATGTTGGAGAAGAAGACGATGACATTAACTTGTTGAAGATCAGAACAGATGCAACTCAGTAGACATGTTAACAAAGGTTGTGGGAGCTAAGTTCAAGCACTAGCAGTGCTTGCTCAATGTAGTTCCGATATGATGTCATAGCAGCCCCAGCTGGGGGGCATTGAGGATCGGCGGAGCCAGTGTAGCCTAAAGGGGCATTGGGCTCTTCGGAGCAAAAAGGCATGGAAACACTAGTTGATGCTCTACCGAGGTGGTGCAGTGAAGGTCGTTTGGAAGCCGAAGTCGCCTAAGTGGAGATGTGTGGAAGTTGGCTCGATTTGGACGCTGAAGGAGTTGGTCGGCAGCCGAGCTATCTTGTGCAGAGCTAACTCAGCTGTGCTTGGATCCGACTTATCTGACTCTGCACAAGTCAGATACGAGGATACTGAGCAATTCGACTTCTACAACGCAAATGATCGACGGTCGTCAACTCGGTTGAAGTCCGTGTTTTGATGATCAGTCGTACATCGCAATGGTCGATCAGTTGTTCACTCGGTTGAAGTCCATGTTCGGATGATCAGTCGTTCGGTGGCTCATTGGTTGGCAGACCTTTGGTTCGAGTTATCGGATAGCTTGAATGCTCGGCTCGGCACTTCGGTCGTTCGATCCCAGAAGGAAACTTGGACAGTCGAATGGAGCCCACTAGGATGCAGCCCACTAGGGAGCGGCACATTGATTGCGTAGAGTTGTGTTTGTGATAGAATTCTGTTAAAGTCGGGATTCGTATCTGATTGGAATCCTTAGTCAATAACGACACCTATTGTAACCTAGGGTTATATATATGGTGTCTTAGGCTAGGGTTTCATATGGTGAACACGTTGAGAGAACTTTAAGCCGCCATTTGTGAGAGCCAACTTTGAGCGATTGTATTGTGAGCTTTTGGAGAGATCTTGTGTGCTTCTTCTTCGTTTGTGAAGAGAAGATTTGGTTTTGTTTCTCCTTTCCTAATAAAGCTTATCGATGTTCCCCTTGGCCGGTTAGCTGCCTAAACGCAGTTCTCATAGTGCTCTATTTGTTCGGTTGCTCGTCCTCGTGCCATGGGTCTTTGGCGATCTATTCCGCTCATGCACAACACCAATTTCATTAATTGTGGCTCCTCTCTTAATCTTGTCATGTCCTAATATGGTAAGAGAGCCACATGCTTCTTGAGCTATTATCATGTAATGGCCTTCTCTTTTACCCCCCATATCATAGGTTCTATCATGTCCGTTCACTGTGCACATCATGTCTTGTACTCATATCATAAATTTCATCTCGTTCGTAATGCTTAACCCGGATCCGAATCAGTATGATATCATTCTTTTATTGATTAAATGAGAAGAAAAATATTTAATCTCCAAACACAAGGTTTTCATCTTCAGTTTGCGGTAGGGTGTTCAGTGTAATAGTCTTATATTGGTAAAATTGAAAGAATGTGATGTTCATGCATTAGTGATCGGATCACTAGCTAGTGGTTTAATCTTTTGGATTGGATATGATTTTGTTGTGGCCGGTAATTGGAACATGGGCATTTGGGTAAAATGACATTTAAGGGGTGTTTTGCTATTTAAGGGGGTTGAGCCGGTCCTAATTCTTATGCTAAAAATTGTTGAGAGAAGTTTCTTTTTATTAGTTTATCCCCTAGATTAATCCTTAGCTAGTCGTCCTTCTAAATTGTAGTTGTTATTTAGCGAATAGTTGATTTGTAGTAGGTTTTCCTATAATTTCAGATCTGAGATCCAATAAAAATCCCCTTTTTATCTTCAAATCCGTAGCGAATCGCATCAATTGGTATCAGAGCGTTCGATCCATGGCGAGCACAAGATCCAAGGAGCGGGTCGACATTTTGGAAGAAAAAGTGGAAAGCATTGAAGCCCAAATCAGTAAGGGTTTCATCGATTTGAGGAAAGAAGATGCGGAGATGGCCGCGGAGATCCGGAAGGAGATGAAGGAAAATCAAGAGAAAACGGATGCAAAACTTTCGGAATTGACGGAGGCCATAGCGGCGTTGACCGCTCATCTTATCCCAAAAGCGGATCCAAGCAAAAAGGAGCCACCTTTGACGAAGGACAACGGTAAAAAGGCAATTTTTTTTGAAGATAATCCGGATCTAGACGACGAAGGAGGCTTTGACCAAGAGACAACGCGTGGGGGACCCACCAAGACCACGCACCGCCGCGCCGTGAAGATCAAGTGGCCGGGGGGGTTTCCGACTCAGTGGCACCCCCCGGCATGGCCGCCGGCCCCCCAAATATACATGGGGGGTCGGCGAACCCCATTGGGGGCTGCGGAGGGCCGCCAGGAGGCTGGGAGGGGCGGGCGCACCTGCCGCCCCCAGCGAACTCGGCGGGCCTTTCCGCCGCCGCCTGGGGCCAGCCGGCCCAATTCCAGGGCCGGCCGGCCCAATTCCAGGGCCGGCCGGCCCAATTCCAGGGCCGGCCGGCCCAGGCGGCGGCCTGGGGGGCCTCGGCCGACCCCAGGGGGGACCCGAGGCCCACCGGACCCCTGGGGGGCCCACCGACCCCCCAGGAGGCCCGACAGCCTATTTCGACGATTTTCAGGCCCCCGGGGTCCCCGCCCGAGGTCTGAGGAGCGCAGTTTGGGGGTTTTCAGCCTTTTGGGGGACCGGGCGGAGAATTTCAGCAGGGTGGAGGGCACCACCAGATCACAGG
This sequence comes from Scilla litardierei, assembly GCA_030789695.1. Lineage (NCBI taxonomy): Eukaryota > Viridiplantae > Streptophyta > Magnoliopsida > Asparagales > Asparagaceae > Scilla > Scilla litardierei. Next base: position 348,486,431 of record CM061133.1, on the reverse strand, counting down.
AGGCCCGTCGACTCAGCCTCCACCCTTTGGGGGAGTTACGGGAGATTGGCGAGCGTACCAGGACCCCCCGGGAGGCCACCAGGCGGAGTTTGGACACCCTCAGGGAGACTGGCAGGGGCATGGATCAGCGGGAGGCTACCGTGAGCGAGCTGAGGCTTATGTCCCAGACAAGCGACATGGGTACCAGCACAGGGGAGGTTTCCAGCCGCAGGAGAGAGGTGGATACACTGGCGAGAGGCGACTGAGGAAGCTGGAGGTGCCTGTTTTTGAGGGGGGAGACCCAGATGACTGGCTGTACCGGGTGGAGAGGTACTTGGAGGTGTCCGCTGTCCCAGGAGAGGAGTGGCTTTGGGCGATATGGGTTTGCTTGGAGGGAGAGGCTTTGGGCTGATTCCGCTGGACAAATCAGCAGCAGCCTTTTCAGACCTGGGCTGAGTTTACGACGCTCCTGACGGAGCGGTTTGGAGGAGGACAGGCTGGTGGCGTGTTCGAGAGACTGTACTCGCTGAAGCAGGAGGGGAGCGTGGGTGATTATGTCAAGAAATTCGAGTCGCTCTGCCACCGAGTACGGGGAGTTTCTGAGGAGTCGCTGGAGGGCTGTTTCATGAAGGGGCTGAAGCCCACGGTGAGGTCGGGGCTGAGGCAGTTTGAGCCCGTTGGTTTGCGCGGGATGATGACGCTGGCCAGGAAGGTGGAGGATCATCAAGAGACAGAGAGAAGAGCCCGAGGGACGTGGGGAGGCTCTATCTTTCGAGGGCCGGATCGGACAAAAGGGGGCTGCGGACCAATGACCTGTGTTTCAAATGCGACGAGAAGTTTACTCCTGGGCATCGGTGCGGGAATCGTACTCTTCAGATCTTGATACTGAATGACGAAGAAGATGGAGAAGAGTGTGTGATAATGCTGGAAGCCGGCGGGGACGATGATCAGGAGCACCTGCACGTGGAGTAGCTGACCATACCCTTCACGCACCACCTTGAGGACAAGGTGGTTTTTCCGGGGCGGAGTAGTGTTGCGGCCGGTAATTGGAACATGGGCATTTGGGTAAAATGACATTTAAGGGGTGTTTTGCTATTTAAGGGGGTTGAGCCGGCCCTAATTCTTATGCGAAAAATTGTTGAGAGAAGTTTCTTTTTATTAGTTTATCCCCTAGATTAATCCTTAGCTAGTCGTCCTTCTAAATTGTAGTTGTTATTTAGCGAATAGTTGATTTGTAGTAGGTTTTCCTATAATTTCAGATCTGAGATCCAATAAAAATCCCCTTTTTATCTTCAAATCCCTAGCGAATCACATCAGATTTCAAATACTGATTTATGGTTTTACTAATATCATTACTTATATGCCTCCTCTCAATCCTATCATGTTCTAATAAATTCTATTTAGTTATTAACTTATTCGGCAACATTCATTCGTTTGGCTCCACTTTTAGGGGGAAAATTCGTATTAAGAGATTTATATAATCTGATCCCAGTAGAACCTCGATGATGTTAGTCTTTTAGTGTAAAAAAATCAGTAAGTGTGATTCTAAATGTTGTGAATAAACTATAGAATTCCTTGAACTTTTTTCTTGAGATAATAATGACTTGAATTTTGTTTACTATTTCATAATAGACTGCCATCGTTTCACGAGAAGTATCATATTGCTGCCTCTTATCCATTTTGAATCTAAACTTTAAAACCATCAAAATTATAATGTGAACACCCAAATCTGTGTCATGTCTGGGCTGAAACATGCGTGCAAGAGTTTTTAAACATGTTAAAAGTGGATCCATGAGCTCTTGTTTTGGATTTCTATGTTGACTGCATGATAGCGTAAGGTGTTTAAAATTAAGAAGGCTGCTAAATTGAATTTCTTGATGTGTACATTCCAGTTATGATTTATTTAGTTTGTTTGTTACTAATTATATTAAGTGTTGAACCCAGTTAGCTGTTGGCTATGCAAGATACTCATGCATATGCATGTTAAGTAGTCTACTTGGTCGACATGAAGCTTGTGAATTATAATCAGTGGTAAGCTATGCATGTTAAGCTGGTTAAATCTAGAGATGCTATGAGCTGTTTAAATTGGGCTTATAATTCCTTTTTTTCTCCTTAGCATACACGAGCTAAATATATATTGGGACAAGATAAATTATTGGGAGTTTATTGAGCTTATGTGCACCTTCTCATGACTCATGTTTTATGAGCAGTGCAGTTTGTTGCCTCTACCATCTATTGTGAATGCTTCTTGTGCAATAATTGATTTCATTGTCAGGTAGCCTCCTATACTGGGAAGTATACTGAACCTTTGTAATTATAAATTTTCTCTATTGTTGAACCATGTGTTAGGTCTGCATTATTTGTAAGTTATGCCCAGAATTTGCCCGGGCCATTCATAGAAATTCATCTTTGGGTGTAAATGATGGAAATTTTATTTTTCTCAGTTTAATGAGACAGATCCTGAAGGCTGACGACCAGGTGGTGGATTAGCAATCATGATTTGAATTATGAAATGGATAAATATTTTCTACATTGTGTTGATTGCCTCTGAAACATGTGATCTTCTTTATCAGCTTACTTCTACTTCTAATTTTCATTTTGAGCACAATAAGATTGAAAGAATATGACTGAAGCTTTAATCATTTGGTGCAGTTTTGATGACAACGTTGGAGTTGCAAGTGGTGCTAATTTTGAGGACCTGACGATGATACCCCATTACAATTGGACTGGTAGATCTTTGTCGTCTTTTAGGTATGCGCTTTCTTGTGTAGAGTGCATGTTATAAGCGATTAGCCTTTCTACTGAAGTTCTTTAGGGAATGGTTATATTATCCTACCATGAGAAGTCTGCTTATTTTCTCAGTTGATATGCACACAATTCGATGCCTAATATCTGAATTTTCAGAATTCGTGGGTTTACATTTAACCCTCGCCTGAATAGCTAGCAACTTGAAAACATAACTTAATATGAAAGTCTGAGCTTCTCATAGAAATACAAAACCGTATCACCCATTTCATACAATCCAGCCTTGGGTAGGTTATGCAGGATCAACAACCATAGTTGCACCGAGTATGGTGGAAGTCCCTCTGAGGATGACTCCCACCATACATGCTCGTCTCCTTTTCGGTTGGACTGATGGATGATTTCTTATATTTATAGGGCAATATGGGGATGGGATGACTCCTACCTATACATCGGAAACATGAGAGGGGCGGTTGATGTCATATCAAGCAACAAAACAGTCACTGCCCTGGTGAGCCCGGGACTGACTTCAATTCCATGCCGGTTTGCGGCACACCCTTATATGTTGGGTTCGTTGGCTGGCGCGGCAAACGGGGGTAAAGTTTTCCTATGTACAAAGGAGTGAAAGACCGCATTCTGTGTTCAACGCTGCCATCCTCAGGGCAGTAGCATTGTGTTGTTTCGGTACGTAGCATTCTTGAAGTTCCGTGCCGTCCAAGTGGCATATGTGAATTGCATAGCAAATGTAGCATTCCTAACGTTTAAGCACCATTTTGAAGCATCGGTATGAGACTGAAGCTTATGCAACTTCAAGCACCACTTTGAAGCATCATGTATATGGATCGACTTATCAAGTTGCTATTGAAATATGATCTACACAAGGAAAAGCGTTTGCCATTCATTGGTCATCCTGCGAATTAATAGATGTTGCCAAAAGGAATGGCGGTGTCGTAGAATGATAGCTGCAAATAGAGCAGAGCCTCAAGATAGATGGCAGGGACTGAGATTGTCAACTCAATACTTGTGCCTTTTGTACTTGGAAGTTGATACAGCATACAATGTGAGGTTGTCATGTTTTGTTAGTGAATCAGTCCAGCCGTCCCCTTTAATTTGTAGAGAATTTGTATCAGCTCCAACGGTCCTAGCTTACACCAACTTCCGATAAATGTCTTGTCTTCTGTCTTATACAACCTACAATTCACAAAAATGAGTACCTTGTTTCCCTCGTTTTTTTGGAGCATATATCAGACACTTGTATAACATCCATTTGGGTCGATCAATCAAAGCATAAAACTCAAAATAAAATAGAGTTCTCTTACCCACATGTCTATAAAAGAGTTTGCAGAGAGTAACTAAAGAGTATAGAAAGCAAGGAAGAAAAGAGAGCTTACTTAGAGAACTAAAGATTCTTCAGAGACCGAGTTGCGAGCTTATTCATAGAGTGAGTTTCTTCGCAGAGAGATTAGTGTTTCTTCAAGAGAGAGAAAAAGCTTCTTCATGGAGAGTTTTTTGTTGAATTTGTTTAAATGTGTGTATTTATTTTGTGGCATAAACTGTGCTTGGTTGTCAGCTTAACAGAAATGGTTCCCGCCTTAAGTTTTAAAAAGTGTGAGAAAAAAATGACCTGTATTTATTCCAGCAGTTGCCGCATCTGACTCGTGGGACCCACGCGTCGTCCCTGTATAAGTCAAGGCCTTTCGTTCTCATCTCTGACTACTGCCTCTCGATTCTTCTTCCCGCCTCTCTTTCTCTCTCTGTGTGTGAGAGAGTGTGAAAATGGCGCCAAGAGCGAAAACCCTAACGGATTACGAGCGGCAGCGGCTCGAGAACATCCGCCGCAACGAGGAGAAGATGTCAGCCCTAATGGTCCAGCGCAAGGCCGCCGACCTCTTCTCCGCCTCCATCAAGCCCAAAGGCTCCCCGATGAAGCCAAAGCCCGCAGTATCCAAGGGCCAATCGCCGATCGTCCAAATGGCGCCAAGAGCAAAAACCCTAACGGATTACGAGCGGCAGCGGCTCGAGAACATCCGCCGCAACGAGGAGATGATGTCAGCCCTAATGGTACAGCGCAAGGCCGCCGACCTCTCCTCCGCCTCCCTCAAGCCCAAATGCTCCCCGATGAAGCCAAAGCCCGCAGTATCCAAGGACCAATCGCCGATAGTCCTCCGGCGCTCCCTCCGGATACGCAGCATCCCTCCCAACTCCGCCGCGTCCGTCACCGACGTCGTTCTCCCGCCAAAGGACCCACCGCCCTCGATTTCTTCGCCGTACACGCAGGAACAACTCCTCCTCCGCGAAGCCTTCGTTGCTGGGCCACACGACTCCGATTCTGGCCTCATCGCCGCGATCTCGGACTCGTCGGCCGGATCGGAGTCGGGTCCGGCGAAAGGTGAGGGTTTTGACCCGCGATCGGACCTGGTCCTGAGCCCCGAGAACGTTGCCAATCTCGTCTCCGAGAGGATCATGAGCGTCCAATTCATGCCGTTTGAACATCGTACGGTGCTTGCCGTTGGGGACAAAATTGGGAATCTAGCGTTTTGGGATGTGAATTTTTCGGACGGGGACGGCGATGGAATTTATGTTTATCGGCCTCATTCCGCTCCGGTTTCGGGGATCTTAGTCCATCATTTCTATCCGAGAAAGGTATTGGCTTTTGAATTTTTTTAAATAAAGATTCAATATTTATTTTTGTTTTGCCTTCCAAATAAAATTCCATTTTTAAAAAATTGCCCCCCCACAGATATTCACTAGCAGCTATGATGGATTTATCCGTTTGATGGATGTCGAGAAAGAGAGTTTCAACATGATAGTTTCTAGCCATCATGCGTTCTACTCCATTTGTCAAAGGCCCAATGATATGCACTCGCTTTATATTGGAGAAGGGTATGGAATGTTGAAGGTTTGGGATGAGAGAGGGGGAAAAGATTCAAGCTTTATGGAGTTGCATGGCGCTAGGATCAACACAATTGATTTTAATCCAGAAAATGAGCATCTGATGGTGACGAGTTCAACCGATGGATTTGCTCACTTATGGGACTTGAGGAGTATGAACAAAGATAGACCAGAAAGCATCAAGTCAGTTAGTCATGAGAGGTCTGTTCATTCTGCTTATTTTTCGCCTAGTGGAAAGTATCTTGCTACTTCAAGGTCAGTGCAAAACAATCAGTATCACATTTTCTCGATAATTTACCTGTTTTGGTTATTTTTAGCTGTAGGCATACACACATTGCTCTTCATCCTTTGGTCAAATGTGGAAATATACAAAAGTTATTTCTCATCCGTGTCTGATTTAACACATTTAAGAAGCAATGGTTTTGTCTTTACTTTTAGTTGATGTTCCATGGTTAGCATTGTGATCCTTTTCCTAGTCACAAGGTAGAAATTTGGCTAACGTATAGGCTAAATCTATTGTTTTATGGGTTAACTAATAGAAAAGGGAACATATCATCAGGATACTTTTAGAATCCACTCGATTAGTCCTGATGAATTCATTTAACACACACATTTGTATTGCCTCAATGCAACACCCCAAGTACTGAGGGAATAGTCTTACATGTAACACACATTTGTATTGCCTCAATATAACACCCAAAGTACTGAGGGAATAGTCTTATATTGGTTTTGTTAAATGAAGATATGTGGGGTATACGAATTTTTATGAACTCAAGAATGAATCATATCTATCATTTTTGATGGCTCTGGCAAATTCTATTGTTAAGCATGATTCGAAAGGAGTGATTTCAGTGGTGATCTTATGTGAAGTTCTTGCTTGAGAAGTTACACTCTATACTATTGGATTTTCTATAAAACTTTTAACATGAAAACAAGATCTAATGAGGAAGCAACCAGAGTATGATGACCACTGTTGAGAATAATACTCTTACATTGGTAAAATTAAAAGAATGTGAGGTACGTAAATTAGCAATTGTGTCTTTACCTTTTAGTTTAAGCTTTTAGGTTAGATATAATTTTAGTTACTGCTTTATTGCTTCACCAATTGTGGAAGTTAACTCGATTCGACGCTGAAGGAGTTGGTCGACAGTTAAGCTATCTTGTGCAGAGCTAACTTGGCTATGCTTGGATCTGACCTAGTTGACTGCAGAAATCAGATAAGAGGATGTCGAGCAATTAGACTTCTACAGTGCAAATGGTCGATCGGTCGTCAGCTCGGTTGAAGTACGTGTTATGATGATCGGTTGTACAGCGCAATGGTCGATCAGTCATTCACTCGGTTGAAGTCCGTGTTCGGATGTTCGGTCATTTCGTGGCTCATTGGTCGGCAGTTCTACGATTCGAGCTATCGGATAGCTTGAACGCTCGACTCGGCACTTCAGTTGTTCGGGCCTAGAAGATAGCTCGAGCTGTCGAAGAAAGCCCACTAGGATGCGGCCCACTAGGATGCAGCGGATGCTTTCTAGAGAGCGGTGCATTGATTGCGTAGAGTTGTGATTAAGATAGAATTCCGTTAAAGACGGGATTCGTATCTAATTGGAATCCTTAGTCAATAACGACACCTATTGTAACCTAGGTCTATATATAGGGTGTCTTAGGCTAGGGTTTCATACGGTGAACTCATTGAGAGAACCTTGAGCTCTCATTTGTGAGAGCCAACTTTGAGAGGTTATATTGTGAACTTTTGGAGAGATCTTGTCTGCTTCTTTGTGAAGAGAAGATTTGGTTTTGTTTCCCTCTTTTTTAATAAAGCTTATCAGTGTTTAAATTGACCGATCAATGGCCTAAATGTAGTTCTCATAGTGCTCTATTTGTTCGGTTGCTCGTCCCCATGTCGTGGGTCTTTGGCGTTCTATTCCTTTGACGCACAACAAACATGTATCAGATCTTGACGGTTCCGATGACACTTCCTCGAAGCCTTCAACTTCTGGGTATTCTCTAGCGGCTTGGACTATCGTGTCCAACACGAAGTTCGAAATTGAGAAGTTTGATGGAAAAATTAACTTCAGTGTGTGGAGATGCGAGGTTTTGGATGTCTTGAACCAACTTGGTTAAGACATCACATTAGACGAGAAGCTGACGGACATGTCTGATTAAGGATGGAAGACTCTTAATTAGAATGCATGTGAAACGATCCGATTGTATATGTTGAAGGAGAAGAAATACACATTCATTGAGGAGACAAGTGCAAGTAAGTTTTGAAATGAGCCCGACGACAAGTACTTGAAGAACATCCAAAACAGACTGCACTTGAATAAGAAGTTTTTCGGGTTGAAGTTGGTCGATGGGGTTTCTATCGAGGAACACATCGACTACTATACGTTTCTCACCGATCTAAGGAACGTGAATGTGAAGGTCGATGATGAAGGAAAATCAATGATTCTCCTCTACTCTCCACCAATTGAGTATGAGTACTTGGTGTCGGTTCTTACATATGATAAGGAATTGACCACTTTTGAAGAAGTGTCCAATGCTTTGACGAGCAATGAGTTCAGGAAGAACGATGGGGACACGATGAGCCGAGCTACAGATGCTCTTACGGTGGTGAAAGGTCGAAAGCGAGAAGGGTGGAGCTCGAAAAGGGTATTTCTGATCCAAGTACAGTGACAAGAGCAGAGCCCAACGTTGTAAGGAGATCGGAAAGGAACAATGTGCTTTTTTGCAAAGAAAGATGATATTGGGTCAGAGACTGTCCGAAGGTGAAGAAGAAGCACGACGCAACTGCCAGCGTCGTTAAGGGCGTTGATGTCGAGGAATGATTCTGGTCGGTGCTTTGGAGGCGTGACGTCAGATGGTTGGGTGCTCGACTCTGTGTGCTCGTTCCATATGATGTCAAATCGAGAGTACTTCATTGCTTTCCGAAAAAGGGGTAGGAGTACGGTCTTGCTGGGCAATGACCGAGCTTGCAGCACGGCAGGCATAGTGACAGTTCGAATAAGGATAGGTGATGTTACACGTGACATTGAGGAGATACACTTTATTCCTGACCTAAAGCGTAACCTTATGTCGCTCGGCTCACTCGAAGCCAAGGGCTTTCGAGTGATAATGGAGAATGTTGCTTTGAGAGTGACCCGAGGAGCAATGATCGTGATGAAGGAGAAGCGAAAAGGAAACCTCTACTACTTGGATGGTTCGGTCGTGAATGGCACATCAGTTCTGACCCGTGAGGCTGATCGAGACGACTCACTGTTATGGCACACGCGTCTAGGGTATGTAGGCGAGAAAGTTTTGCAAAAGTTGATCGATGGAGATTGTCTGAAGGGTGCCAAGACCGGAAAGATTGAGTTTTATGAGCAGTGTGTGTTTGGTAAACAGACGCATGCTTCATTTGGGACGGCCATCCATAGTATGAAGGGAGCGCCCGACTATTTTCATACCGACGTAGAGGCCGAGCAGATTGGCGTCAAACACTACTGTGTCATTTATTGACGATTTCTCACGAATAGTGTGGGTGTTCCCTCTGAAGTCAAAAGACCAAGTTCTTAGCACTTTCATTGAGTAGAAAAAGCTGGTTGAGAATCAAACTTGTTGGAAAGTCAGGCGTCTCCGAAGTGACAATGGTGGGGATTATAGGTCGTATCTCTTCGAGAAATTCTGTAGATCAGATGTGATTCAAAGACACTACACCGTTAGTGGTACGACACAGCAGAATGGTGTAGCTGAGAGGATGAATTAGATTTTGCTAGAGAAAGTTCGATGCATGTTGATAACAGCCGACATACTGAATGAGTTCTAGGCAGAAGTCCTGGTGTAATCGACCTACTTGATCAGTCGGCTACCATCTGCTGCATTGGAAGGAAGATCTTCTCTGGAGGTCTGGTCGAAAAAGTCAGTTCCCGACTACGGTTTTGTGAATTTGGGGATGTCCGAGTTACTATGTAGTCAAGGAGGACAAGCTCGATCCTAGAGCCAAGAAAGCCATTTTGGGCTTTAGCAATGGCGTCAAGGGATACAGACTTTGGTGTCCGACACAGAGTAATGTGATCGTTAGCAAAGACGTAACGTTCGATGAGTCAACGTTACTGAAGAGGGAGCATGAACTGAATGTGGAGACCGAACACACTTGTGAAGCAGGTCAATGTAGAAGTGTCAGAGGTTCTAGATGGCTAGGCCACAGACTCAGACCGGGCATCAGAGGCTGCAGAAATTGTCTTCTAGACAGATGCTGGTGATGTTGGTGGTTCAAGCTCGGATGGTGGAGTTAGCTCGTCTCCACAGACTGTACAGTCGAACGATTCCATAGCAGTGTCAAGACCGAAGCGTGAGATACGAAGACCTAGATACACTGAGCTAGTCTCATTTGCTTTCCCCGCTGTAAGTATAAACATACCTACTTTCAGAGAGGTGGTGCATTCTGAAGACCATAAGAAGTTGAGAAAAGCGATGGACAATAAGATGGAATTACTGAGGAAAAATGAGACATGTGATCTGGTGGAGCTTCCAGAAGGCAAGAAGGAAATTGGGTGTAAATGTGTCTACACCAAGGACGGAGCCGAAGTTGTAGAAGTTCGCTACAAGGCTCGCTTGGTAGCGAAGGGCTTCGCACAGAGCGAAGGCATCGATTACAACGAGGTCTTCCATCCGGTGGTGAAGCATTGCTCAATTCGGATTCTGTTGGTATTAGTTGCTCAGCTCGATCTTGAGATGGTGTAGTTAAACGTCAAGACGACATTCTTGCATGGAGAGCTCGAAGAAGAGATCTATATGACTCAGCCTGATGGTTATGGGAGTGGTAGCAGTCTTGCATGTAGACTGAGGAAGTCGCTCTATGGGTTGAAGAAGTTTCCTAGACAATGGTATAAGCGTTTCAAACTCTTTATGATGGATGATCAAGGGTATGTTTGCAGCTCCTTTGATCATTGCGTGTTCTATCGGAAATTGGTTGATGGATCCTTCATCTATGTTATGCTTTATGTTGATGATATGCTTATAGCTTCATCAAATAAAGAGAAGATTCGGAGATTTAAATCTCAATTGAGTTGTGCGTTTACGATGAATGATCTATGCGAAGCAAGGATGATTATTGGGATGGAAATCACGAGAGATCGAAGTGGAGGTTGAGTTCATCTTTCACAGAGTCTCTATTTGAAGTCTGTGATACAGAGATTTGGCTATGGGAAGATGAACGCATGTAGCTACTCTATTTGCATCTCACTTCAAACTCAGTGCTGAGCATTGCTTGAAGAACGAAGAAGAGAAGAATTTCATGGAGAGCGTACTGTATGCTAATGCGGTAGGGGCCTTGATGTATGCTATGGTTTGTATCGACCCGACCTATCAGATGCGCTCAACATGGTGAGTAGGTACATGCACAATCCAATGAGGGAGCTCTGGCGAGCATTGTCGTGGATACTTAGATGCATCAATGACATGGTCGACGTCAGACTAACTTATAGCCGAGGAAATGATGGTCTGCATGCCATCGGCTATGTAGATTCTGACTTTGCAAGCACTTGGATGAGAGGCGATCGACGATACACTGTCTTCACCCTGTCGGGAGCTCCTATATGTTGGCGGAGTATCTTTCAGTTTACGGTGGCCCTATCTACTACGGAGGCAGAGTATATGACATTGACTGTAGCGGTGAAGGAGGTGATATGGCTGATGGGCTTGATGGATGATCTGTGAGTCTACCAAGAGAGGTATGATCTTCATTGTGATAGTCAGAGTGTAATGCACTTGGTAAAGAGTCAGGTCTTTCATGTTTGTACGAAGCATATCGATGTGCGATTCCATTTTGTCTTGGACTATGTGGGAGAAGAAGACGATGCCATCAACTTGTTGAAGATCGGAACAGATGACAACCTAGTGGACGTGTTAACGAAGGCTGTATCGGGAGCTAAGTTCAAGCACTGTTTGGGCTTGCTCAATGTAGTTTCGAAATGTCATAACGGCCCCAGCTGGGGGGCATTGAGGCTCGACGGAGCCAGTATAGCCTGAAGGGGCATTGTGCTCTTCGGATCAAAATGACGGGAACACCAGTTGATACTCTACCGAGGTGGTGCAGTAAGGTCGTTCAGAAGCCGAAGGCATGCATATTGCCAATGTGGAGATTTGTGGAAGTTGGCTCGATTCGACGCTGAGGGAATTGGTCGACAGCCGAGCTATCTTGTGCAGAGCTAAATCGGACGTGCCTGGATCCAGCCCATCTGACTCTGCACAAGTTATATACGAGAATATCGAGCAGTTGGCCTTCTACAACACAAATGGTCGATCGGTCGTTTGCTTGGTTGAAGTTCGCATTCTGATGATCGGTCGTACAACACAATGGTCGATCAATTGTTCACTCGGTTGAAGTCTGTGTTCGGATGATCAGTCGTTTGGTGGCTCATTGGTCGGTAGCTCTACGGTTCCAGCTATCGGATAGCTCGAACGCTCGGCTCAGCACTTTGGTCGTTCAATCCAAGAAGGAAATTCGGTCGATCGAAGGGAGCCCACTAGGATGCGATAGAGGCCCACTTGAGAGCGGCCCCATTGATTGCGTAGAGTTGTGATTGTGATAGAATTCCGTTAAAGTCGGGATTCGTATCTGATTGGAATTCTTAGTCAATGACGATACCTATTGTAACTAGGGCTATATATATGGTGTCTTAGGCTAGGGTTTCGTACGGTGAACACATTGAGAGAACTTTGAACCGTCATTTGTGAGAGCCAACTTTGAGAGATTGTATTGTGAGCTTTTGGAGAGATCTTGTATGCTTCCTCTTCGTTTGTGAAGAGAAGATTTGGTTTTGTTTCTCTCCTTTCGTAATAAAGCTTATCGGTGTTCCCTTTAAGCCGATCAGCGGCCTAAACGCAGTTCTCATAATGTTCTATTTGTTCGGTTGCTCGTCCTCGTGCCGCAGGTCTTCGGTGATCTATTCTGCTGACGCACAACACCAATTTCATTAATTGTGGCTCCTCTCTTAATCTTGTCATGTCCTAATATGGTATCAGAGCCACATGCTTCCTGAGCTATTATCATGTAATGGCCTTCTCTTTTACCCCCATATCATAGGTTCTATCATGTCCGTTCACTGGTCACATCATGTCTTGTATTCTTATATCATAAATTTCATCTCGTTCGTAATGCTTAACCCGGATCCGAATTAGTATGAATAATGATATCATTCTTTTCTTGATTAAATAAGAAGAAAAATATTTAATCTCCAAACACAAGGTTTTCATCTTGAGTTTGAGGCAGGGTGTTCAGTGTAATAGTCTTATATTGGTAAAATTGAAAGAATGTGATGTTCATGCATTAGTGATCGGGTAACTAGCCATTGGTTTAATCTTTTGGATTGGATATGATTTCAAATACTGATTTATGGTTTTACCAACATCATTAATCATAGGCATCATCTCAATCCTATCATGTTCTAATAAATACTGTTTAGTTATTAGGCAACATTCATTCGTTTGGCTCCACTTTAAGGGGAAAAATTCATATTAAGAGAATTATAATCTGATCCCAGTAGAACCTTGATGATGTTAGTCTTTTAGTGTAAAAATAATAATCAGAAGTGTGATTCTAAATGTTGTGAATAAACTATAAAATTCCTTGGACTTTTTTCTTGAGATAATAATGACTTGAATTTTGTTTACTATTTCATAATAGACTGCCATCATTTCACGAGAAGTATCATATTGCTGCCTCTTATCCATTTTGAATCTAAACTTTAAAACCATCAGAATCATAATGTGAACACCCAAATCTGTGTCATGTCTGAGCTGAAACATGTGTGCAAGAGTTTTTAAACATGTTAAAGTGGATCCATGAGCTCTTGTTTTGGATTTCTATGTTGACTGCATGATAAGGTGAGGTGTTAAAAATTAAGAAGACTGCTAAATTGAATTTCTTGATGTGCACATTCCATTTATGATTTATTTAGTTTGATTGTTACTAATTACATTAACTGTTGAACCCAGTTAGCTGTTGGCTATGCAAGATACTGATGCATATGCCTGTTAAGTATTCTACTTGTCGACGTGAAGCTTGTTAGTACAATTTGTAAATTGATATGCATGTTAAGCTGGTTAAATCTCGACACGCTATGAGCTGTTTAAATTGGGCTTAGAATTCCTTTTTTCCTTAGCATACACGAGATAATATATATGTTGGCACCAGACGAATTGTTGGGAGCTATTGAGCTTCTCATGACTCATGTTTTATGAGCAGTGCAGTTTGTTGCATCTCCCATCTTTTGTGAAGGCTTCTTTTGCAATACGTGATTTCATAGTCATGTAGCCACCTATACTGGGAAGTATACTGAACCTTTGTTATTATAAATTTTCTCTATTGTTGAATAACTGTGTTAGGTCTGCATTATTTGTAAGTTATGCCCAGAATTTGCCTGGGTCATTCATAGAAATTCACCTTTGGGTGCAAATGATGGAAATTTTATTTTTCCTAGTTTAATGAGACAGACCCGGAAGGCTGACGACCAGGTGGTGGATTACCATCATGATTTGAATTATGAAATGGAAAAATATTTTCTACATTGTGTTGATTGCCTCTCAAACATGTGATTTTCTTCTTTATCAGCTGACTTCTACTTCTAGTTTTCGTTTTACGCACAATAAGATTGCAAGAATATAACTGAAGCCTTGATCATTTGGTGCAGTCTTGATGACAACGTCGGAATTGCAAGTGGTGCTAACTTTGAGGACCTGACGATGATACCACATAACAATTGGACTGGTAGATGGTTGGCGTCTTTTAGGTAATTGCTTTCTTGTGTAGAGTGCATGTTATAAGCGATTAGCCTTTCTGCCGATGCTCTTTAGGGAATGGTTATATTATCCTATCATGCGAAAAGTCTGCTTATTTGCTCAGTATGCGAATTTTTTTATTTGCTGAGGTTACCAGTTGATATGCACACAATTTTCAGAACTAGTGGGTTTACATTTAACCCTTGCCTGAATAGCTACCTGCTTGAAAACATATCATAATATGAAACTTTGAGCTTCTCATCGAAATACAAAACTGTATCTTACAATCCTGCCTGAACCTTTGGGTAGGTTATGCAGGATCAACAACCATAGTTGCACAAAATACATGCTCGTCTCTTTTTCGGTTGGACTGATGGATGATTTCTTATATTTATAGGCCAATATGGGGATGGGATGACTCCTACCTATATATGGGAAACATGGGAAGGGCAGTTGATGTCATATCCACAAGCAACAAAACAGTCACAGCCCTGGAGAGCCCGGAAATGACTTCAATCCCATGCCGATTTGCGGCACACCCTTATATGTTGGGTTCGCTGGCTGGCGCGACAAGTGGGGGCAAAGTTTTCTTGTGGACAAAGGAGTGAATTCAACACTGCCATCCTCAGGGCAGTAGGATTGCCCTGTTTTGATACATAGCATTCTTGAAGTTCTGTGCCTTCCGAGTGTCATATGTGAATGCTTAGTAGATTTCTTGAAGTTCTGTGCCGTCCGAGTGTCATGTGAATGCTTAGCAAATGTAGCATTCCTGAAGTTTAAGCACCATTTTGAAGCGCCGGCATGGGACTCAAGCTTATGTAACTGTTTATGCTGTTTATGCAGCGTTTGCTGGTGTTATCTTCTCAGACACGGAGAAAAATCATTGGCTTATCAAATTATCTATCGAGTTGTGAAAAAGATTCAACAAAAGATAGAAACAAATCACATCAAGCAATACGTGGAACGTGGAGTAACTCCCGATATAGCAGTAAAAGCAAGACGAGTAAATGGATCGACACATCAAGTTCCTATTGAAATATTGGTCATCCCAAAAATGTTCAGGTTGAATTATGGCTTTCAAATTAAATTTCGAATTAGTAGATGTTGCTAAAAGGAATGGGCGATGCCATATGCAAAAAGGAAGGCTCATAGAATGGTAGCGACAATTAGAGGACAACCTACTGAGAGAGGGCTGTGAATGAGATTGTTAACTCAATGCTGCAGGTTTTGTACTTGGAAGCTGATACAGTATACAATGTGAGGTTGTCGTATGGTTTGTTAGTGAATGAGTCCAGCCGACCCCTTTAATTTGTATCATCTCCAACAGTCATAGCTTACACTAACTTTCCATAAATGTCTTGTCTTCTACCTTATACGAACTACAAGTCACAAAAATGAATACCTTGTTTCCTTCATGTTTTTATTTTTTGGGAGCATATACCACTCATATAATAATATCCATATGTCTTTGCCCGCTAGACAAGAGGATATCAAGTTACAAATTCTGTTCCGATAGGACATGTCTTTCTATTATTATGAAATTAACCGATGAAAATAAAGTAGTTATTGGTGTGGTTAATCAACGCATAGAACTCAAAATAAAATTGAGTTCTCTTACCAACACACCTATAAAAAGAGTTTGCAGAGAGCAACAGATGAGTAGAGAACACAAACAAGAAAGGAGAGCTTACTTAGATAGAGGACTAAAGATTATTCGTAGGGTGGGTTTCTTCGTGGAGAGTAGTGCTCCTTCAAGAGAGAAACAGCTTATTCACGGAGAGTTGTGGAGAGTTTTTTTGTTGAATTTGCTTACATGTGTATATTTATTTTGTAGTGAAAAATAGAGTTATTGTAATGAAGCGTAGTCTTTTGAGGGAGACCCCAGACTTCTATTTATAGGCGATGTGAGAGTACATGGATGAGATACAATCTCTCTAATAGATACACCTTTATCTATTCACACCATGTTATCTATTTACAACACTCCCCCTATCCAACCATAAGTGCGAACTCTGTCCATGAATGCTTCGGGATTCTGAGCATCATATGAGTATCATTAGGGGTGAATACCTTAGTATCCTTAGTTAATGTGATTTGTCTCATTAGAACCTTTGGCTATGGAAAACCCTGTGGGAAAAACCATAACTAAGGAAAAAAAAGTACAAATGCCCTCTGTACAACACATAGACTTTCAGATCTCTTAGGCGGTTTTCATCATTCCTATTTACAACATTCCGAGAGTATACATAAATTACAAATATCACTATTATTAAGCAGCTGCTGGATCCAAAAAATCTGGAGAGGTGTGCTTAGTTTCGTCGTCTTTGATGTGGTCTCCTCAAAAGTGGGGTAAGCATGTGGCATGTTCTTCAGACTATGTGGTCAGCTCCAAAACACCAGCCTCTGTCCCAATCGTTACGGGGATGTGATGTACCACCAGGCGTACTCAAATACACCATTGGTTTGTTTCTGGAATGGTGAGGATCTCGGAATGATATGATGATGTTGTTGGTAGCAACTATCTATGAACTTCATGTTTGATGATAACAAACGTTGTGTGAACGCTTTTAACGTGTGTGTTAAGTGTTTCAGGAATGACGAACTTGTGGCTAATTCACGGAGAGACTTCTATTGGAGTCAAACCCAAGTCATACCTCAAACCAAGTCCAAACTTAGGAGGCTCTCATTCATTTTTGGGAGGGCATCAATTATTGAGGCATCTTTAAGAAGCAGTAGGGTCTCTTGTGTGCGTTGGTGTTCATCAAAAAGGCCTATAGCAGCCGCAAGCTGTTCTTTTTGCCCAAGAGAGAGCGCGCAAGGAGCTCACGGCTGTCATCAGCAGTTCAAGCTTTTTGGTTGGTTCTCAGAGTTGCAGCATCAAAGGGTTCATTAACATCAAAGGTCAAGACTTTCAGATCATCATCCAGGAATTTTGAACTAGAGACGAGGGACTACTTCATGTCAGATTGATCTGACCTCGCGTTGATTGACAGAGACATCAACACCGTCACGACTGAGCAATTCTAAACTCTGAACTTTATTTTATTTGTGATTTGTTGTTGTGATCTCTGTGAAACAATTTATTATTTGTTTTGGGGACTTGGCTAGTTGGGACTAGCCAAGAGAGGGAGCTGTACTAGTATTGTTATTGTTTGGGCACTTTGGTGAGTGCAGGTACTGAGGGCCAGGTGAGTGTAGGGTTGGTGCTCTAGCTACAGGTTGTACCAGTAAACTTTAATAATCTAGTATTGCTTTTGGGGCTGGACGTAGGTCGTGGGTGCGACCGAACTAGGGTAAAATCTGCTGTGCATCTGTGGCTGCTTATTGTTTACTCTGCCTGCGATAATAACGGCGTGTGATTTCTCGTGGGTTGCACGAGAATTTTTATAAGCCTATTCACCCCCCCTCTAGGCTTAGATCCAGATCCAACAAGTGGTATCAGAGCCAGTTTAGCGGATCTAGCCTAGTTGATCATGTCTATGAATATGTCTGATTCTGCTTTTGCTGAGGGTCAGTCTATTTCTCGTCCCCCTAAGTTTAATGGTGTTGATTTTGCATATTGGAAAACTAGGATGAGGATTTATTTAGCTGCTGTTGATTATGATGTATGGAGCATTGTAGAAAAAGGCTATAAACCTCCCACTATTAATGTTGCTAATAATGAAATGATAAAACCAGAAGATAAGTGGGATGACTTTGATACGAAGCGTTTTTCATTGAATAACAAAGCTATGAATGCATTGATCTGTGCTTTAGATAAAGCTGAGTTTAACCGTATATCTCAATGTCAAACTGCGCAGGAAATTTGGCATACTCTGGAGGTGACTCATGAAGGTACATCGCAGGTTAAGGAGTCCAGACTTGCGCTACTCAGCACTGAATATGAAAGCTTCCGCATGCTTCCATCAGAGTCAATTAAAGAGATGTTTGCGAGGTTCACAGACATCGTCTACAAATCTACCTCTCTTGGAAAGCCGTACTCGAGTCTGGAGCAGATCAGAAAAATCTTAAGAGCATTGCCTAGTACCTTCCGTCCTAAAATCACAGCTATTCAGGAAGCAAGGGATTTATCACATATGAAAGTGGAGGATCTGATAGGGAACCTGATGTCCCACGAGCTGGAGCTGCAGAGCATTGAACTGAGAGAGAAAGATGAAATGAAGACTTCAAAGGCAATAGCCCTTCAGGCTAAAGAGGATAAAGATGGAGATGAAGAGGAGGCCTTTTTGGTGAGGAGCTTCAAAAAATATATCAGAACTGGCAACGGGAGATCAGAGATGCTGAAAAGGTTTAATCGCTCTAAATTTAATTCTAATAATAAATCTTTTGAGCAGAATACTACTGATCCGGTTACATGTTTTAAATGTAAAAAGCAGGGACATTTTATGAAACAATGCCCTCAAGGAAAGAATAACACTGCGGAGCAAAAGGGAAAACCTTTGGTGCTCACATGGGATATGGACAGCGAGGATGAATCTCTAGAGGAAATTGCACATTCCTCTCTTTGTCTGATGGGAGAACTAGATCAGGTAAAATCTTTAACTAAAGCTCAACTTGTGACTACCTTTAAAGAAATGCAAGATGAAATTGAAAGGTTGGAATTAACTGTTGAGTTACTTGAATCCCATGTAGAGAAGTTTAAAAATGCTAATTTTGAATTGCAACAAGACAATTATAATATGTCATTAGAA